>JALIRH010000005.1:23180643-23805643 GCA_023055505.1 Callipepla californica brunnescens | reverse complement strand
ATCCTGAAGAAACAAATAAGGATAAATAAGATCATTCACATTAACAGCATATTCAATACTATTATTTCATGTAACATTTAAAAGAAGAATCGATTTTACTAAAGAGCTGAGATAGCATAGTTACTAATTCGAAATTTACACAATTTCTGCTATTATCTTTTAGCAAGCGTTTTTTGGTGAGCACATTTTCTCAACTAGTGATACTGAAAATTACATCAATCTTCCAATAAACTGCATGTGATCATGAATTGGGGACATTCATTTTCATGTATTTTCACACATTTACAATTTGATTTTGCACTCTATCACAGCACATTTATGTCAATTTCTTTTTTTCAGCAGATCCATATACTCTCAACAATTTCTCAAAAGGAATCTTATTGAAAATGTTGCAATTTTGATAACTTAATGACTGAAATAAGTAAATGCACAAAATATAGTTTTGCATAAACATCTACATGACAAATACAAACAAACATTTTCAACAACTATTTAGTAGTATTTGGCAAATTACTAAAACTACACTTTTATATTTCGAAAGGCTATTTTAAGAACAAACTGATGATAATATATTTTTCTTTATATTGGTGGGCTGTATTCAAATTCTTAAATTGCCAGACATGAGAGGGAAATTAAAAGCCATTGCTAAATCTGCAAATACTGTGGATATTTAAGAGCACACTTGTACAGTAAGAGTGCTCAGAAACTGATGTTTACACTATTTCAAAGCTTCAATATGAGCTTCAGTTTGTCCCTGCTGTTAGAAGGTCTACTTAGTGCATTAAATATGCTCTTACAGGATGCCTGCTCCAATTGTGTCTGAAAGCAGTCCAATTTCACAGGCTCCAGAATAGCTCCACAATTCATAGAATTGTAGAGTAAGAAAATCATAGAGTGGCCTGACCCATTTTTAAGCTTCTGCCATGAGCAGGGCTGCCACCCACTGGATTAGGCTGCTGAGGGCACAATCTAACTTGGCCTTGAATGTTCACTGGTATGGGGTATCCACAACTTCTCTGGACAACCCATTGCATTGTCTCGCTACTCTCTGAGTAAATAATTCCTAACATCTAACCTACATTTATTTTCTTTCAGTACAAAGCCATTCTTCAATGAATGTTTGAAGCAATTAGAAGCAAAATACAGTAATTGTACAACAACAATATAGCAAGATTTAATTCCAAAGTGTACTCCAAAATTAGGATCTTAACTCAGATACTCATATAGATGAATCTAAACTAGCTCCACTCTAGAACTGAATATTTTTTTCAGGGCTGCTTTAACATATTTAAAGTAGCAAGATACCATAAGACAATCTGCAGATGTACAAATTGTGAACACCACAAAAATCCAGCCAACTACAATGACTGCTATGCAACAAAGACAAAGAAAAAGGTCCATCTCAGCCTCTAGTGTCTTTCAGAAGTCAAAGATGTCATACACTGTCCTCTATAGCTGTAAGACTTTTCCACAAATGGAACACTCTGCCTAGAATAATTTTCTCTACCATTTATCCTATTTGTTTCAATGACACATTGAAAAGTCACACACAGCAATGTAAGAAGAAAAGTAGTAAATATTGAATGTTTACATTAAAGAGGTGTAAACTATGCAATGAAGTCTATACCTGTGCAGTCTTGAAATCGCACTGGAGCTAGCTTCTATTCAATAATAAATGAAACAAATACTTGGATCATATAAATCAATTTCTAAAAAAGCAGGCAAAGGTGTGGGTTGGTTTTTTCATATTATTTTTTAGCATTATGGAGAATAGTATTTTTAGTTGCTTTCCCGACAAATGAAAATTACCCATTAATAACAGGATATTGGTGGCCTAGAAATGCAAATATATATGTGTATATACATATATATATGTATGTATATACATATATTCAAGAACAGTGATGCACTTAAGTTCATACTGCTACATGAGTTACCATCAGTGCATGTGACAGGACACATACATTTAGTGATTGAAAATTTTACTAACGTAAGTAACAATCTCTATTAACTGTCACCTGCTACCATCTAGGCGTGCGAGGAATATGTTTAACGTGTTCACCAATATTCGGTGGAAAAAATTCCAGGCACCTGAGAAACTATCTAAATTACTCAAATATGCAAGGATTTTCATCGTAGGAAATATGTGAAAAATGTATAATTTTCCATTTAAAATATTTTTTAAAGATAAGAATCAGCCAGTCATTCAATTTCAATTAATAAAACAATAATAGAATTAAAATCTGTGATAGTATGCAGATAAAATTTGAAATACAGAGATATGTGAAATACCAGTTGCTGTGCACTACCATTCAGAGAACAGTAACACAATCCAAGCCACCTATTTGTTTTTCAGTAAACTAAGATATGAAGTATAAATCAGGATCAACAATCTTCTGTTTAAAGATTTTTTACATCATATCACAATTTTGTTTCATCTGAGAAGAATACTGACTATACTTCTGAATTTATAATAAATCGTCCTGGGTATAGCAGAAACCGTCCCCTCACACAAAACAACAACACAACAAACAAACAAAATAAACTTATTTCCCCAAATAACTTAGTATAATGAAAGTGCAAGCAATCAAATACAGCTCTCAAAATTAAAAGATGCCTACTTTTCTGAAATAGTCATGTATATTGGCAGGTACTAATCATTAATGCAGACTCAATGTTTGTTTTTTTTTATAGTACAATATATATGATATATACAAGACTCCTAATTCCCAGATATATGTGCTGTAAGATTATTAAATTGATGGAATCTAATTCTGTCATTCCAATTAGTGCACTAACAGGAAATGTAGCACCTTTGCATAGAATGGTTTATGAACAAAACTGCCATATTAAATGTCTTAATAGTATCATTTCTTAGTTGGTGGAACTACACTTGTTCACATGTTAAAAATCACACTGCTGTAGGAATTTCTAGGAGAAGAGTATAGAATAATGTAAAAACCTATTTCCAGTTAGAAGTTTTACCTCTAAACTTCAAATCCCAAATCAAATAATGTCAATTTTTTATACACATAATCTATCTATCTACATTTTCTTTTTTCTAAATATTATCAGCAAAATATATGGAGCAATCCTACTCTCAAAATTACCCCTGAGAAATCTTCTTTCTTTCAAATCGTTACACAGGTATAAGATTCAAAGTTAGAAAGAAAGTTCTTAATATCTCAATCTTCATGAATTTTAAAACAAAGCTTACTGCAGATAATAAATAACAGCTGCTATTTCTAGTTCAGTTAAAAGATTCTATAAGAGAAATACGTATGCTTTAAATGCACAGTTTTCCATATTAAACAAATGGCATAGGAAAAATAATAAAAAAATTTCATATTGTAATTTCTATTGGGAGAATTTTTAGTTGTAAAAATTTTTGCAGATGTTCTGTATGATACTTCTGTGTTGTTAGTATACGATAAAATTAATTTCAATAAACATCAATGGGGAAAAGAAATACATTCGATATATAGCCTTTTTAGTACCAAAATGTCTTGCTGGCTTTTGGATAATTCATATATTTTTCCCCACTCATCTTTACAGCACAAAAAGATGACTCCTTTTTAACCATCTGGAGAACTTTCAGTCTATCTTCCTGTGTATAAGACAAATTACATCACATTTCTACTTCAAGTTTTCACATTGTTCTGTAAGCACACCTCCATTTTTCATAAACCAGTGCCTTTCGGAAAATGTTTAATTTTGTCTTAAGTCTCTTATGCTTTAAAATAGGGTGTTTTTGGTTTTTTTGAGGAGTACTACAAGTCTGTGTGAATAATGAAGTTGTAGTCTACAAATAGATATCAGTTCTTAAAGTACATTGCAGCACTGTATTTCTCTGTAATTACTCATATCAAATACTCATTTTCTAACCGACTTTTACTGTTCATTCCAATTTTGACATTCCGTGTAAAAAAACATTAATTTTTTATTTTGCATATCTGACTTCGTGTTACTCATCTTAAAATATGTAGATATTGTCTGTATAAAACTTGCCACGATCCAGTCATATCATAAACAGTGATGGCTGAGAACTTGTATTTTCAAGCTTAAATGAAAATGTTTTCTAAGTTGCAATGTTCAAAATATTCTAGTCCTTGCACATCTACCGAAAAAAATCACAAAAAAAGAACTTCTGGTATTGAAAGACACTGAGGATTTAAAATAATGAAGCTCAAAATCCAAGGAAACTTCCATCCTAGAAGGTCAGAATCTAGTTGTCTCAAAGAACATATCATGCATCTGTAACATACACAGGTCACTCTGGAAGTAATGCCTCCTATTTATTTCTATTGAAACTACAACAGATACTAAGAGAACAATGATACTATTTGACAGATGAAATTCTCAGCTACAAACCACTATTTTTTAATATAGTAACCACCATTAGCATTTTCACCAACAGTGAACAAGAATCTGCATTGCCACTTCCATACAAATCTGCACCAGTGGAGGTGGCCCACTGTTAGCCATCACTGCTAGCTATGAATATGCACCACCCACTGTCTCGCAGTGTTCACATCCTTTGTTTGCTCTTATTCAGCAAGCATTGATTAATGTCAGTGAGAACAATTTTTTCCACATGGAAGAACTCAGTGACACACCTCTGCTTCATAAGCACTTCCATGCCAGTCATCATTCTATCCGACAGTCTCCCTGCTGCCATCTGTCATAGGGTAACAAAATGTAACAATATTGCTGGGAACGTTCAGTCTCTACTGTCATACCATAAACATCTGCCTCTGACATTCTGAGCCAACAAAATCAAATAGAAGGCATTACTTTTAGAGCAGCCCTCATACATCCAGAATCAAGAATACAAGAGTTAAAAACATACCTAAGGGCTATGGAGTCTTTTGAATGACAAGACTTGTGTTTTCCTTTCATTACAAATTGTTTAAAAATGCAAATATTAAAAGGAACTTATCAAAGAATTTCAAAAAGTATTTTCTGAAAAAAGCTAAAATGAAAAGACAACTTAAGCAAAAGAGAAAAATGATAACTGCATT
This sequence comes from Callipepla californica brunnescens, assembly GCA_023055505.1. Classification (NCBI taxonomy): domain Eukaryota; kingdom Metazoa; phylum Chordata; class Aves; order Galliformes; family Odontophoridae; genus Callipepla; species Callipepla californica. The sequence continues at coordinate 23,800,622 of JALIRH010000005.1, read as the reverse complement.
TACAGTATTATTATCATTTGGTAAGAAAGAGCAGAAATGCATTTTAAAAAAAGAATAAGATAAGGAGACAAAAAATGGGGATGCTTGTTGATAAAGCACCACTTTTTTGTTGTTGTTGTTTCGTTGGGATTTTTTTTTGTTTGTTTGTTATGGAACTGAGTCAGCTTCAGTAATTTCTGCTTGAAACACTACCTCTAAAGGGCCATAACACATTCCATATTACTCATCTTCTTCCAAAATCTTCTTAGACACACAAGAAATAATACTGCATATAGTCAAAGGTCTAAACTTTTCCTACATCTTCTCTTTTGCATTCAGATTTACCACTATCTTCAACAAGCAGATCAGTGCCTCCAACACAAGTGCATCTTTTCAGCTGAAAGCAAGGCACAAAAGTCCTCCCAAAAGCATCAGTACCTCTATGCAGATGCCAGAAATTCATCTTAAGCTAGCACGCTAAGGGAGGGTCATATCATTAGTGCATATATTGCAGTGACTCTGAAGGCAGTCTCCACAAACTGCTGTTATTAAAGCTTGACCTTGCGCTTTGAGATGAAAAATATTACAACTTAAAAACTCTTGCAGTTAGTTCCAGCTGACCTTTCCCACTACATTCACTAAGCATATAAATAATCCTGAAGAGATACTTTGGAGAGAGGCAAAGATATGATAGAGCATATATGCTGGACAATTTTCAAGGACCTTATAGAAACAGAACTGTAACAATGTGCAGAAGTCCTATTTACCTCTAATGAGCAAACCTTGCTCGACAAATAAACAAATAATATGCACTATTGATTTAGTGAACAGCCAAATCGCTGACACAAGATTAGGTCACAATAGGGTAGTTTTGTTTTGACATTAAATTGTCCTAAGTAATCCTTTAATGGTTACACAATGAAAAGGATTTTGACAGTAAGAGCACCTACAATTTCAATTTATCCAGCTCTAAAGAGGTCATTATTACTGGAGTTATTCAGAACTATTTAGTACAGCATTGTCATGAGAACTTCCACACCAACTTTAAACCCTACTTACTTCTGTACTCCCTCTGATTTTACAAGTGTTCTTCTCCTGTTGAATGGGAATTAGTTGTAAACCTCCAATCTTTGGACTTTTAGTTATAGACTGTTTTCTTGCTTTTCCAGCAGGCGGCCATATATTGGCATGCTGAAGAACAAAAAAAAATCCTTATTTTTGGAGTACAATTTCATAAAGGCACATCATTCTTTTTGTACATAGAACTGTCTTGAAAAAAAGCCATCTACTGCACGACACTGCATTTTTCCCTTTGAAAAGGGGGAACACAGTATGGTGCTTAAAATTACATTAATAGTTCATAAATGCTGCACAATACAGGGTAAACAGAATCAAAATGTCTCTATGCAGTTTTCATGCATTTTGATCTTCTCTCTGCACTGCATATCAGTACAATTATCTGCTAGTAATAGAAAACATCCTCATGCAAGACAAACCCATACATTTGATAAAACCTTTCAAATTCCACAAAAGGCTGCTTTCAGAAGAGCTAATAGAAGTTTTTGAAATAAAACTAACCCAATTTGCAAACATGTTTAAAAATTTATACTAATAATTTAGGAGAAAAATATTGCTTATTCTACAACAGCGCGTGTTTATCCAAAATGAAATGGTTTGACATTCTCAATGCCCTGAAAAAACATATTCTACACTTAAACAAATTTGGCTTCAGTAATAGTCTTTTCTTTGGCTCTATTGAAACAGGTCAGTTTTGGGGAGAACCCCAATGTATGCAACTTTATTTGAGTAAAAAACATAACTGGGAAAATAAATACAGAAAAAAGCATTATCTAAATATTTCAAATTAAATCCAATAAAAAGATAAACATATAGCAGACATTTTCAACCCATGACCCACATGTGGCTCAGCACAGCTTGCAATGCAGCCCCCCGTCTGCCCTGTGCCATCAGTGCAGTGGCTCTGCCCTGTTGAGCAGGCTGATCAGGCCCCAGGTTTGCAACTGTCTCTCAGCATGAAGCAAACTTCATTGCACTATGGACCCTGTCTGGGCTGAAAACAAGACACAGGGCACAGAGCAATGTCAGCTGAAGTTATGGCAAGTAAGTTTATGCATGTTGATTAATTGGCTAAACACTATCAGTAAAAAAAAAAAAAAACACGCAGCTGTACTTTACATTGTGATAAAAAAAATTGAGAAAAGGTTTCAAGATTGCCTACAAATTGTCAGTTTTTTGGTATATTGGCAACTCTATTTGCAGTCAACACAAATATGTTACCCACACATTTTCAAATGGAATGTATAGTTGAAATCAGTCATTCAACTAAAAAATGTAATCGTGTCTCTCTATTGGATTTTATAAGCTCAGTGCTAGCAGAGAGAAATACCCCTTGCTTCACAATCATGTCTTATTCGTGTAATCACTCTTTGGTATTACATACATTTGTGAACAATCGTTTTCAAGGATGAAGCACAGGAAAAATAAAATCCTGAATGATACCTTGAGAACACACTAAGAATTGAAATCACTGAAATCAAAGAAACATGACGCATTAGTTTCACAAAAATAAGGTCAAATATCCCATTAGTTTTATGGCTTTGTTGCTCTCCTTTTTTATGTTTTAATAAGAAATATTAAAAATTAAAGTGTTTAGTTACTTGTACAAATTAATGATATTACTGATTTTATAAGGGCAGCTCCAAAAGTAATGCCTTCCATTTTATTTTATTGAGCCACAACAGTGGCCCAATCACAAATCAGTGATGGATGTTGGTAGTATGGCAGTAGGGATTGAATCTTCCCACCAATATTCCATTACACTTTGTTGCCGTGAGACAGTTAACAGCAGAGGGGCAGTCTAACAAAATGGCGTCTGATATGGAAGTGCTTCTGAAGTAAAAATGTGTCACTGAGCTCCTCCATAAGGAAAAAATTTCACTCATCAACATTCATTGACATTTGCTGAAACTTTATGGAGACCAAACAGTGGATGTGAGTACAGTGAGTATAATGAGTACAGTGATGCAGTAGTGGTGTGTTTTTAGAGTGGCAACAGCAACAGTGGGTTACCTCGACTGGTGCAGACCTTTATGAGTGTGGCATGCAGTCTCCTGTTCATAGCAGACAAAAATGCAAAGCTAATGGTTGTTCACTATTGTCTTGTAACTGAGAATTTGCTCTAACAGTGTTACTTTACCCATATCTGTTGCAGTTTCCACAGAAATAAATAGGAGGCATTACTTTCAGAGGAAGTTACATATATGTAAGCCCAAGACAATTCCTTTTCACTGCAGCCCAGGCAAGCCAAAAGGTTGGACACTCATGCAATACAGCAACCAGGATATAGAGAGAAGTATCTGCATATGAAAGTTCCACAATGTACATTGTTGTTGACCTGGGTGATACAAAAGAATGTTCTGTCGTAAGAGCTCTCCCTTGCGAACATTAAGAATATTCATTTTGCTTCCAATAAAACATCAGTAATGCTTTCTTTGAAAGAACAGAGCTTGCCAACCATAGGCAATTTACTGTGGACAACAACAAGGGGGAAGCACTGAAACCAGTTGCCCAGAGAGGTATTGGCAGCCCCATCCCTGGAGACATTCAAGCTCAGTCTGGATAGGGCTCTGCGCAACCTGATCTAACTGCAGGTGTCCCTGTTCATTTTAGTGGGGTTGGACTACATGACCTTTAAAGGTCCCTTCCATCTTGAATGACTATATATTTCTAAGACAAAAAGCATCAACAGAGGTGATTCCAAAAGCAACTGAGAAGATAAGTATCTGAAGGAAATTGTCTCCATTAATTTTCAGCAAGCCTAAGGAACATAAGGCTTTCAGAATGTAGCCTGATTTCTCTTGCCTGTCTGTAACATTTCTTAAAATAGAACTTTGGGAAAATGTAACAGAAATGTAACTTGCAATGGATTAGGCTATGTAATAAATGTATTCACGGTTGTGACATATCCACCCAACTACCTTATAGTAACACAGTATGCCTCTCTCTAGTCAAACAAAAGCAATGGAACTGAAGTATATACAATTGCACTGATTTCCATATCAATTCTTTCCAATTCTATGTTATATAACCTAGTAGTCTTGCACAAAACTGTCGTAGAATTAAACAGTGAAGTTTCAGCCACACTTCTCAGGCTGACTTTGCATAGCACTACAAACAACAATTGATCTCCTTCAAACCCTTCCAGTATTTAACCATTTAAAGTATAAGGTGAAGAACCTCTGGGCTAAATTGACCTTCTGTAGCAAAAACGCTCTTGTACTTATAGTGGTACCTACAACTTGCTTATCTAAAGAATAGCAGTGAAGCTGGGGAAGGATCTGGAACACAGGTCTTATGAGGAGTGACTGAAGGAACTCGGATTGTTTTGTCTGAAGAGAAGGAGGCTCAGGGGTGACATAATTGCTCTCTACAACTACTTGAATGGAGGCTGCAGCAAAGTGGAGATCAGCTTCTTCTCCCAGGTAACTAGCAATAGAATGAGAGGTGAAGGCCTTAAGCTGCACCAGGAGTGGTTCAGGCTGGATATTAGAAAAAACATATCAGAAAGAGTAGAAAAGCCTTAGAATAGGCTGCCCAAGGTGGTAGTGGAATTCCTGAAGGTTTCCAAGAAAAGGGTAGATGTGGCACTGAGTAACTCTGTATAGTAAACAAGGTGGTGACGTTCTGATGGTTGGAGTAGATGGCCTTAGTGTTCTTTTACAACTTCTACGATCTTATGATTCTAACTTTCCTATTTAGATTCTGTATACTGTTTATACCTAAGGAATTAAGCAATATATTTTTTTTCTCTTCCTTTTTCTGATTGCAGTTCAGTATTACTAACATTACTTAACTAAGTTCTGGTCTGCTTCAGCAGCATTAGGAGATTTCTCTCACTCATAATTGCACCAGATAAGTTTATGTAAATGTCTTAATACTCCTAAATCTTCTTTACATTGCTTCTCAGTTTGTAATCCAAATTCAGCTATTCTACTGACATAAATAAAACACTTTGCCTGAAGCCTTTCTAATATAAAATTTTTCAAATACTGTGACAATATAAGGTAGAAGAATGCTATTTTTTCTAAAGATGGAATCTGCTTGACCATTTTAGAAGAACAACCTCAGTTTACATTTACAGTTTCCTTGTTTAGAAAGGGAATAACATGACAAAAATTATCTAATGCTGCATGATACAAAACATCTGTAGATTGTACAGTTAATTATAGCAATGTGAGCCACTGCATTCTCAGTAAGAAATTTTCTATGTAAGCAGTATTTTAAGAAGTATACTGTAATAAAATAATACAAGAAACTAGATTCACTGGTCATTTTGACTAGCTTCACTAGTGACTAGAATCACATTAGGTGATTTCTCACCTAATTTAAAGATGGCAACTTTTATTGTTGTCCAGAATACTGATTTTAAAAAAAGAAAAAACCTCAAGTTAACTCATAACTCATTAGTATCATTAATTTACTGGCCTCAGGATAATGAAGCATTCAAAATAAAAGCATTATTATTAATAACAACACAAAACAGTATTAAATCATAATTTTTATGAAATGTGTGTGAATTTTTGTTTTGTTAGGAAAATCTCTAAACATTGATCATCTGGTCTGTTTTTTATCTACATTGTCAGAGTAACATTCTGCATACTTTGCCACCTGATCAGAATCATAATTGATTACCTTCCTTGTGATTTCATGTCAAAAGGGTTTCAACAGAGTTACAGAGCCTGTGTGAGTTATTTTTAAGTAGTCTATATCAGTAACCTCTGAGGCTATTTGTTGTGACACCACTCATGTTATGCCCATGAGATGTATGCTAGGGTTGGTGGCTGTTTCCATAGAAACTACAATACCTACCTCAGTTAAAGGAGCTGAATAAGACAAAAAATTTGGAAGTTTTACTTACAAGGCATACATTATATTTCTAGCTCTACCATCTATGAAGGTCACAGATACTGATACTGTTTTGGAAAGCCTCTATGAAGAATGCTATGCAACAGCACAGTCTCTGGCCTATTTAATGTTAATATGTAAACATTACAGGTTATCATAAATCTTTCACTGTTTATTCACTGTAATATCCCTCATAGTTCCTTGAACATCATAGGTATGATAAGAAAATCTCTCACACGTACAAAATCCTTTTAAAACCTTCAAATCTGTTCCAGTCTCAAGTCAGACTGCATTCTTCCCATCTCCCACTCCTTACCATGTAAATACTAAACTCCATAGCCAAAGGTGTTTTAGATGACACTCAAGATTGCAACCTCCTTATTCACAAGCTAGTACAAAGCAGATTACTTAATTTTAGACAACACAATGTGTTGCCAGTGTAGTTTTTAATTTTTTATTTTTATTTTTTTCATTTACAATTGCCTTTCATACAGCATCCACAGAAAGAGCACTCAGGCTCTGTAGAACAGACATACCCTTGTGTCATCAGCTAGAATTTCACACAAAAGAGATTTGTTGCTGCAAAGCAAATGAGTTATCTTCCTTTAAGCAGCTTCTCTGGTGCACAGGAGGAAAAAAAAAAAGATCTCAGAATATATTCTTAGCCTCAAAGCTCTCAGCTTTCATATGAAAATGCAATTGTAAACAGCAGTCTTCAAAAACTAAGACCATCTTTTTGCAGCATTAATACACTGAGTACTCCAGACATATTAATGGTTTTGCAGGTTTATCTGTAGTGCATCTATAACTAATACATATGTCAGTTTAAAGGGATACGCATAACAGCAGTGAAATTGACATTTCTTGCATTGAATCGGATTAGTACCTTAGCAGTAAAAATGCTGATCATCCAGTCTATCTGTGCTTCCTGTCCATCACAACATATGTGCCTAGAACACAGAGTATGGAAAACAATTAAAAAAAAAAAAACCAAAAAAACAACACATGATGCAGCTACAAATATTAAAAAAAATACACTTCCAAAGAAGTTCAAATAGTGTTTACATGGACTTATGAATGTTGCCAATAATCTTTTTTTTTTTTTTTTAGAGCCCATTTAAATGACAGGGAATTATTATTATTTTCTCAAATTCTTACTTTACCCTGTTTGAAGACATCGCATGTGCTTAATTTGAAACATGTGTATAGACCTCGTTAATTTTGAATGACAAATTTTAAAACTGTTTGCTGATCTATGGTCATAGAGAGGAGACAGACACCCAACCTCCTAAAGATTACCAAAATATCTCTGCAATCATAATATATCTGCAACTATAAACTGCAATAGTTTAGTTAAGAAAAACATAACATTAAACACTGAAGTTAAAACAATCAACTATATTTTATGTTTACATACCATTGGTGCTTTTCGGAAATCACTACAATTCCCCAGCTGAAAAAACAAATTCAAAATTAGTTCCAGAAACTCAAGACAGAAGCATTTTTCTCAAACTGTAGGCAATAAATTATATATTGGTTTTACAAATTTGTTTGTTTTTAGTAAGTTTCAGTGTGTACAGTTTGATGTGTTTGATAGTCTATTTCAATCATTTTCTCACAGCTGACTCTCACAGATTATAAGCATTATCTTCTGGACTAAGGCTTATAGCCAAGTCCTGGAGATCATGGCTAACTACCTGCCTCATTTTGGTGGTTGTGCTTTCTGAAGACTATTGGAAGCAAAACTATTACTAAGATAGTGGCCAACAAAGAAATCACAATAAAGTCTCTGATGTGAAAAAAAAACAACAAAAACAACAAAAAGCAAAAACTACAACAGATACTCCTAGGGATCTAGAAGAGTCTGATTTTGAGCTAGACTGAAAATAAGCCTTAATTAAATAACCTACCTGAAGACTCATTTACATAGCCTTTGCCTTTCCATTTGGACTACTCAACTACTTATTCTGCGTTAAATAGAAATAATAAAAATAAAAATGAAAAAATAATAAAAAACCTAACAACAACAAAAAAGAAAACCCCATACACCTATGATGCCCAACCCATTAAAGAAAAAAACCAAAACACCAAACAAACATGAAAAACCCCCATAGAATCCAAGCCCACAAACTTTTTCTTCAAGACAACTACACTTTGAAATGTACAGACCTTTCTGGGGGCATTTTGATATGTCAGTTTTAAAGGAAAAGTTCAGACGAATGTACTTAAAGACTAGAGTCTGTTTAGAATCTCCTTGGTATAGAATCTTACTGTCTCAGTCTCAAAGCCTTAAAAAAGGAAGTACTAGAAACATCTGAGAGAAACAGGTGCCATTTTTCACTCCACTTTTCCAGAGACATATTCACTGATATTTGTAAAGGGCATTGTAGTATTCATCTAGAAGTGAAACATATCGAAATAATCGGGGTCCTGAAAAATTAAATCCTCTGGAGAACAACAGAGACTGTCACTAAAGACCAGAACGAATTGCTTTTTTCTTCTTTCCTTTTTTCTCAATGCAAAGAATGTGTGTCCACCAATGAAATGCAAGGCACATACTCCAAAATTAAGTGACCTAACAGCAAACATATCCACAAGAGATAATACACTTAAGATTAAGAAAAGCCAATCAATAAAGTAATTTCCTAGCACAGAAGAGTTAACATGGAACACAAGAACAGAGATAACATCGGAACAAACAATATTATGGAGGGTAGTTTAATACAGCACACTTCAATTGGCTTCTTGACTTTCTCCAGTTCCACAGTGTTTTTTGCTCCTTTTTCACTAAGGCACTACAGTACCTTGTTACATGGTATTTAGCTTCTTTTCTATTTTATTCTTACTTTGTTGGTGGCTTCATTTTCTTTTTCACTCCAAGGTAAAGCTTCAGTGAATTGACAGGTAACACTTTTTCAGGTTTGGTAGCCTGCAAATAAATTAAGATTTTAATTACGGTACCAGGAACGTACAAAGGAGAAAATGCCATACAACTCTCACGGACTAAATCATTCTTTTCTAATAGATTATTATGCTTTTTTCCTCACTTTCTTTCACATTAACAGAGGGTGCCAATCACTACTGCTGGCAAAAGATTAATTAGCAAGAACTTGAGCTCAGCATGAAGTCATAAAACTACAACATAATTGAAATAATAGAGACATGGCAGTAAAAGTCACAAGACTGGAGTGCTGCAATGAATGGATACAAAAATCTTCAGGAGATACAGTCAGGGAAGATGGAGGGCTGCCTTCTCTGATAAAGGAGTTTTTCAAGGAATGTCAGGTATCACAGTATTTACTTGAGAACACACAATCAAGATGAAAAAAAAATCAGACTATCTTTAAACACTTGAAGGATGTCACTGGACAATAGATCCCAACTTCTATAGTGTAGGGAGGACAGGACTTTGCTTTTCCAAGTTGTCTCATGGAAGGGAAACACAGCACGACACAAGCAGCCCAGCAGATTTCTAGAGGGTGTCAGAAAGGTTTCTTGTTACTGGTACTGGATGGGCCAACAATGGGTGATGAAAATCTACTCATGGATGATAGCATTGACCATAATGATCACAAAATACTGGTACTTAAGATCCTGAGAAGAATAACGTTGAAAAGTTAGCAGAAGTTCAGAAGAGCAACTTTTGCCTTATTCAAAAAACTGAGAGGTCTGTCTGTGGGTGGAGGCAGCTTTGAGGGGTAAAGAAGCTTAGGAAATATATTTAAGGATTCTGCCAAAAATCAATGATTCATCTCAATACTCAGAAAAACAACTAGAATAGTCAGATGAGCAGCCTAGGTGGAACTTTTGAAGTTCCAGTGCAGAAAAAGGCAGCATACAGGAGGTGGAAGAAGAGAGAGGTTATAAAGAAAGAAATTTAGAAACACTGCTTTGGAAATGCAGATACACAGTGGTTGGACAGCCAAGCTGATTTGGAGTTGAGACATGTATTAAGAGCTGCAAAGATGACTTGGGGAATTAGTTGTCTCCCAGCCTCATGTACTCCCTGGGGAAATCCTGAAGTGAGCTTCTTAGAGTACATTTCTGAGCACATGGAATTGACAGCACTACTGAGAACAGTCAGCACAACCAAGTTGATTGATCTCTACAACAAGATGACTGGATTTGTACATGAGGGGAGAGCAGTGGAAATAAATTTACCTCAACTTTATCAATGCTTCTGACACTTGTCTCCCCAAATAATCTTCTATCCAAGTTGGGATGTTAAGTTCTCAATGGATACACATCAATATCAGTAAAATCCCAGTTGCATGAACACACTCAGAGGTTAACGGTTAATCAGACATACTCTAACTGCAGGCTTGTGATAAGAGGAATACAGCAGTAGTCTGTTCTGTCCTTAACATTGTCAGCAATGACAAGGAAGAGATGATCATTAAGCTTGCATTGCAACTTCTATGTCTAGTTAATATACTTGCGAAAATGAGGAATTTACAGAGGCTGAAGAAATGGGACAACATGCCCAATGAAATTCAAAAAAGATAAACATCAAATCCTGTATTTGAGAAGGAAGAACACCCTGCAGTGACACTGGAGAATAGTTGGAGATTTCCTCCCTCTCCTTAGCACTTGTAGTCCTGCATCCAGTTTTGGTTCCCCCAATAAAAGAAAAGAGTCAGCATTCTTAAGTGACTTTAACAGACGGTCACAAAACTGTCTGGGGGCTGGAGCACTTGATCTGTGATGAGAGTCTGAGAGAGGCTGGCTTGTTCATCTGGGAGAAGAAATGGCTTTGACAAACCACAAATATATGGGGGTAGGTTACAAAGAAGGCCCTTCACAGTGGTGCATGGTGGGAAAATGAAAGTCAGTTTGAAACTAGAGAGGTTCAGACTGAATATGAAGTGAAACTTTCATAGATTCATAGATTCATAGATACATTAGGTTGGAAAGGACCTACAAGATCATCTAGTCCAACCATCCTCACACCACCATCCCTACCCACCAAGCTACTAAATCAAATCCCTCAGCACCTCATCTAAACGCTTCTTGAACAGCGCTAGGGACGGCGCCTCAACCACCTCCCTAGGCAGGCCATTCCAGTGCCTGACCACTCTCTCAGAGAAAAAATTTTTCCTCAAGTCTAATCTAAATCTTCCCCGGCACAACTTGTGGCCATTCCCTCTCATCCTGTCAACTTATTTGCATGAGGAGCATAAGTTATAGGAGAAGGCTGCCCAAAGAAATTGTGCTATATCTGTCCTTGGGAGATTTCAAGGCTCAACTGGATCTGCCCCTGAACGACCTGTTCTGATCTCATTTCTGGCTCTGACGTGAATAGCAAGTTGAACCATAGATCTCTTGAGGTTCCTTTGAAATCAAATTAACATACAACATCATAGAAACTTTTCACTTTTCTTTGATAATTGCTGAACAAAAGAAACACTTCACAGAACATATCTCTACCTGTATATATAATCTTAATTTGTTTGTAACAAGAATTCATAAATTAATTAGTACACGCAATCTTACTAAATACCATTTTTCCATTTGTATCGTCATCTCTTTCTACTGCCAATTTCCGACTACAACATAAAATTTAACCAAGACTATTAGTGGTGGATGAACATTTCTCAAAAAAATAAAACATACTGAAATAAGTTACTTTTTCAGTATAGTATCTCTATCTCTCTCTCTCTCTTTTTTTTTTTTTTTTAAATATAACACCAGCAAAACTTCCACCTCAGTTTAGGAATGTAATGCTTTATGAATCAGAATGGCTCAAAAAAACAGATCATAAGGTAGTAAAATAACTGCACTATAATGTATCATAAACTTTTTACAAGTTGCTAATTAAGTTTTTATGGGCATATTAATGCACTTGCACATGTATGCTAATTTGAGTGTTAGCAATAAGTTACAACACACTACTCTTGACATTCTGGGGTCAATTTAAGTAGAATAATAGCTGCAGTCTCCCAAGATGACACTACATTTTTGGCACTAGTTCAACAATGAATGTGTAAGCTTACAAAAAAAGCTCTCTTGGTATACTTCAAAAAGGTCAGAAAGGCACATATATGTTTCAAAAATAAATGCATTTTAAATTTGAAATACCTTTTTTTTTTTTTAAACCAGAATTTATCGAAACTAAAGTGAAATCATAGTTCATATTGTATGTTTTTTAGTTTTATGCTTTAATAAAACGTCTATATTTTCAAAACTACTCTTCAAAGGAAAAACCCTTTAAATACCTAAACTGAATCCATTATACTACTAAGTATACCTAAATTTACTTCTTGGGATTCCTTTATATCTTACTATCAAGAGTAGTTTTTGCAGGGAGGAGAATACATAGTAAAAAAAAAAAAAAAAAGTCCATGTTTAACTTTTCAGTAACTAAGAGGAAAGTCAGTGTTACTGGGAAGCGGGGGAATCTTTGGCTAGCATAATGAAGGGCATTGCTTCCTGTAATTTCTTCACCCGATTGCTTCTAATTTCTAAGAGCTTTGTGTGAGATACTAAGAAAAAAACAGCATTCACTTCCAACTTCATATTACTTCTAACACTATTCTTTGCAGGTTTTCATTCTACTTGTAGCACAAAGGATCATAAGAATTCATAAACATTTTTACAGCTAGCAATATAGCAAAATCAAAATAGCTAAATCAGCAATTGATGCAAACTCCTTATACTAACGTCTTTGTGAAATAAGGACATTAAAAACTTGTATTTCACTATAAGTTGCCATTTAGTATCAGAAACTTTCATCTATTTGCATGCCTCGTCATTTCTACATGAAAAAGAATGTTTAAGAAAGTGCTTATGATTAAACAGTGAAGAATTAACTGTACCTTCATATCCTTATAAAGAAGCAAATTTCCTTCCCGTAATACAAAATAACGCTCTTGAAACTTGTTTCCAGACAGTAGTTTTGATGGTTCTTCTTTGTACTTCAAATAGCCAGCTTTCACACAGCCTTTCACATTATTCTCTATCAAGAAAATAAAAAGCTCTTTGTTAGAAGCTACTACAATGTCAGATTACTGTTTACTGTTTAAGGTCAAATATTACACTTTTTTTATTATTTATTTTTTTTAGTAATAATGGGACTCTTAAATACTAACACCATGATTTTAATTACTGAGGGGAAAACATATTCTATGATTGCTCCTAAGATAGCACAGAAAGAATTCACCGACTAAATAAAAAGAATCTTCTCCGAAAAGAATGTGCAGTTAAATATAAAAATACACGAAGAAACAGATACGGATTTAGTACATTTATATATTAAAAAAAGAGACTGTAGTCTACTTCATAAATAAACAAGCTTTGTAAAAATAAAAAGCTTTTGTTAGAAGTAAGAACTACTGAATTTCATTACTAATACATATAAACTACTCCAATAGCACTCTTAGGTGTCTCTCTTTTTCCAGTTCTTCCATGTGTATATTTATACACACGCATACGTGCTGGAAGTATACTGCCAGGATGAAGAGAGAGCAGCCAGTAGAAGATAAACTCTTCTCCTCCATTCCAGCCAATGTTTCTTCTTGAAGAAGGACCTATACTAAGAGGGTAAAAAATTACTTTAACCCAAAACATTACAATCTTGCTATTTATTTTGGTCTTCAGTACTCACTCTCTTTTTTCTAAACATACATAATTCATTTGCTTACTTAGGAATTATTGAATAAATATGCTTAGAAGTTTCAATGATACCAAGGGTTTTTGCAGCATACTCCTTTCAAGTGAGTAATCAAAAGTATGTAGTATATGGAAAATAGCATCTTAATTCAATTAGTAAGTTTCACTTGGGATTTGATATGCAGGTATGCAAAATATCCATTATCATGGAACAGTACACACTACAATCTCAAAAATGAGAATAAAATGTTTTATGGTTGATTTGTATAAAAATAACAAAATGCATTCTCGTTTGGTCAGGAAGAAGAGTACAGAGATGACTAACTTGAACCTGTAACCAAAGATCTTTTTTCCAGTGTGAAAAACAGTATTACACAGCATTAGAAGCAATTCCGGCTGTAATGTATGACAATTCTCTATTTTTCCCATCTTCATCTATTCCATTAAGTGGGCTGTCAATATTTTCAAATAAAGCACAACATGCACAAAGCATGTAAGAAAGTTGACAAGGCAGAATTCAGAAACTGCGTGAAATATCATAAAATATCAAGTATCAGTATTCAATACAACTACATCTCATACAAGTGCTATAAGTGCTATTTATATTTAAATCTTTAGGTTCTTTTGAAGAACACATAGACAGTTCTTCCATACATATATAAGAAGGACCCCAACATTCTAATAATAAGATATGTATTAAATAGTTTTATATGCATGCCTGTGCTTGCACAAAAAGTAGATAAGTAACACCCAGACATCTGATTACACAAATACACCTTAAAGTGCATATCAAAAAAATAAAAAAAAATAAAATAAAATTCAAAACTCAGATTTTGTTATTATTCCTAGAGCACGAGTCAGCCTTTGGGACCAACCTGAAAAGCTATATCTCCCTGCCATCTTTCATATTGCCTGAAAACCAGCTGTTCAAATATTCTGAATTAAATTATTCATCTTACTAACCCTAATTATTCACAAAAAGAAGATAATTGCAAACTGTGAATCTATTTCCCTCTTGCTTTATATCTTACAACTAACTGGAGTTTAGAAATACTTTAAAAATGTAATAGAAGTGTTTTAAAAGTTATTAAACTTCTTTGATTTCTAATCAACTACATTCTAATCAGATTGTCTGCCTTTAAAAGAAAATCTCAGAATAAAATTTCCCACTATTTTCTTTAGTTTACAACAGAATCAAATGGAAAAATAAAATCAGAAGCCTGATCTCCTCAGCTATCTCTGTATACATACAATAAAAAAAAAAAAAAGAAATGTGAGCATATTTCCTCTGTGCCACTGTATTTGTTTACTGTTCGCAGTGGAATATGAGTCCTTATCCATACCATAACAGGCATTTATTTATTTATTAAACATACCAAGTGAGGGAAGCAGATTACTGCACCACTTGGAATATTTTGTATTTCTACGTACAGTTCTCAAAATGACAAAAAAGACTTTCTAAACTTTGTTGCATTCCCATCTTAGCAAATCTAGGAACACTCAATGCTTGTAAACATCTCTAAAAAGTCTGAGAGAGAAAAAAAGAAAAAAACATTTCCCCGATTTATGATTTTCTGTACTCTTTAGAAGCAAGTACTCCACACATAAATCTAAAACTATCAGTGTGTGTCCTACTATTATCTTTCAGATATGAACTTTGGAAACCATGTGAAGCTTTCCAGAACTTTGCAGCTGCTAGGAACTGGAGGCACTCAATCCATTCAGGTTTGCTTCACATTCAGTATAGAAATCTATGTTTCAAAGAATCTCCTTGAATATTAGCCCTTGGTTCTCAGATACCAATACTTCCCACTCAAATTATACAATTCTATTGGGGAAAAAATCAAGTACCTATATATACACGTTATAGTTAATCTACTCCCTCACGTTTTTCTAATAAAAACATCTTTAACATGGGAAAAATTCAGGTAAGAAGATAAAGGGTCTTGAAATAGAACTGTGCAGTACTGAGTATCTCTCATACCAAAATACAATGCACACCCTGCCCTACTGAACAGCACTTCAAAGACAGTATTTCTGCAAGAGCATCAAAAGCTTTAGAACAAATTGCCGAGAGAGAATAACTAAAGATTTGGAAAAAAGTGTAAAACTCAAAACAAATACGCTGAATCAACAAAAATAAACAATTTTTCTTCCTTTAAAAGAAAAAAAAATCTCTAAACAAGAAAATAAATAAATCTATATCTCTAAACAATGTTTGTTATTGCAGAGCATGAGAAGCAAGATTAAAATTGAGAAAATGTGTGCAAGAGTTATGAAAAAGGACAAGTTATACTACGTGTAGGGAACATGGTAAAAGTTTCACTGGTAGGGAGGGCCCAGATGAGTTGTCAGAATGAAAAGAGGCTAAAAGAGTTGCTTCTTTAGGCTCACTATTGAACCTACATTATTTCAAATATCATTAATGCCTGTGGGAGAAGAAAAATGCTAATGACACAAAATTCTGAGGTAACATTAACAGAGGAAAAAAAAAAAAAAAAGGTCAGAAGTATATAATTTAGTATGCAATATTCTAATACAAATCACAGAAGAACATTAATCAAATTCAATTATAAAAATAAATATGACCACAGCCCTATGAATTTTACTGAAGAGGAAGAAAACCATCAAATCAGTTGTCCATTTGTACGGGTTGAATCCAGTGCTAAAAAAAAAACACTTTGAATAATAGCAGCTGAACATCTGGCTTCAGTCCTACTGCTCAGTTAGTGATGAGAAAATATCCACATAAAGAAGGTAAAAGAGTAACAGAATTTTACTCCTAGCCAGCCAGCAGCCATTTCTTGTACCCTTAGGGATGGAGAGCTCCAGCACACAACTGCTGCTTCCTTCTGGAAACTGAAGGTGTTTCCCTAGTGGCTTAGATTCATAGATACATTAGGTTAGAAAGGACCTACAAGATCATCTAGTCCAACCAGGCTTAATCCTGTTCTTTCTTCATTTTAACAGTATCTAATGATGGAAGTTCAATGCTGATCTAAAGACTCTTTTGCCATGAAATAGATGCTTATATGTTTTCAGCGTGTACAGGTACGAGACTAGAAATATAAATAATAAACATGTAAATTTCTGCAACTACAAAATGAGGATGAATGATTCAGATCTTCCAGGCAACTTTGTCTATACAGTCCATTCATTGTCTTGATGAAGCTAGAGAATTTCTGCATTAGCTGCCCATTATTTTTAATATTTCAGAGCAAATTTATAAACCAGTCTCAGAACCTCTACAAGATGAAACGATTATCAAACTAGTTGTATTTCAAACATCTTTATTTTCCCATAGCAAAAGCAGCCATAAAAATAAGTTTTAGAAAATAAAATATGTTCTCCATGTAAAAGCTCCCAAGAACGGAGATTCCATATGTACAACATGTTCATTGTATATGAGGTTACTCGGCCACATAAGCTTGACTTAGATCAATACTGGAAGTCTGCAATGCAGCAGAAATTTAATAAATAAGATTTTAATTATTTTAACACCAAAAAAAGGGAAACAATAAATGTAAACATTCCATCATCAAAAGCCAGTGTGTCTGAACTAAGGTGAAACTAAAAAGAATTGATTCAAACTCAATTACTGTGATGGACTGGGGGAACAAATGGCTATAGAAAGCAGGAGAAAAGGAGGTGGGCAAATGTCAGCTCTTCCCTTCAGATAGCACTACATTTTGTAAATTGAACTTCAGACACTAGCCTCATCCTTACATGTTTCTCGGAACAGTGGTTCACACACATTCCTTACAACCCATTCCCTTTTACTGATTATTCCTCAACACACAGTGAGGTGATGGGAGTTGATATATCAAGCTTTTAATGAAGTAGGCCATTTCACTCTATTCACTATCAGCTGCAACACATTTAGAGATAGTGAAACTCCAATATAAAAGCCATGAATAACACACTTGTTAGGGTTTGTTCATATCTGTGGAATAAAGAATGATGAAGGACGGCTATTATTTTCAGAAGAATAAGCGCAACAACGTAACTTTTATTTCTTGAAGACAAGTCAGAAGAGATGTACTGATGGAGAAATTAATATATCTTTTTATGGGGAAACATTGCATGCTTTACAGTGACAGATTTCAACTGCTTGAAAACAGAATAGTCATTTTTGCTCACAGTGAATTTCTAAACTGTTTCCTAAAATTAAATACTGTACATTATTATATGGCAGATTTAATTACAGGCATAATGCAAATAAAATATATATATATATATGAAAGGTATGATTGGGGTAGCTTATAAAAGTTTATAAAGTGGAAAAACAGAATTTACATTTGAGCTATATTTCCTTTCAAGTGCCAAATTTAAGTTCTTCATCCTTTCAAATAGCCATATGCTGTACAAAATTCATGTAGTTGCTTATGTCACACAAATCAGTTTGTAAGAATCAGATTATATAATAAAAAAATTGTTTAATATGTACACATGCTATGTATTATTCACGCATCCAATCCACTCACAGAGAGCAAGTTCGGTGTTTCTGAGGAAGGACTGTGAACTGAGTATACTTATATGTTCACATGTCAGAGCTTATCATTTGTAGAAATGATGTATGGGTTTGGTTCTAAGTTTTAAAAGGAAGTCAGCACAACTCAGCGAAGCATAAACTTTTATAAAATACGTGTAATTCAGATGTTCTGGCACACTTGGCTTCAGTGAAACAACTATAAAGGAATTGGCATTTCCTGTAGGCACACAAGGATATCCAATAAAACAAACAAACAAAAAACAACATACCATTGTAGAGTTTCATCATGTCTGCTGTTAAAAATCTCTTTATTATCAGATATGCAGTGCCGGGCTCTGGTAGTGAACTCCAGTGAAGAACCTGTTCCAGAACATTCTCTGTGTAATGCAGCGGACGTTCTGAAAAGTTTCCAGAAAAAAAAAAAAAAGTTGAAATAAGAAAACCAAAACCATAGAACTTAGAAGTTTCACATTCACTGTTTCCCTCATTCACTTTAATCTTCAGGAAAGAAAAAAAAAAAAATAATACCACAGCTTTCAAAATAATTAAGCACTTCATAGACTTTCTGGAACAAGACCTTTGCTGGCAGGATCTGCACAATTGAACAAGCAGAAGTCAAATGTATGGCAATTCTTTTGTATTTGGTTTTTAATCTTTCCTTCAGTAAAGATGTTAAAATACTGCTTTGAAACAAATGCAAAGGCTAGGTGCTATCACAGAGCATAACGAAACACAATTAGACAGAATTGAGAACCACAACTTGTGAAGGACTTTTGTTGTCTCAAAGCTTGCTTTGTAAGGCCTTTCTGGCTATAAGACTCTAATTGATAACTGCAAATAATCTAGATGGTTGTTGCAGCACCTCAATGTCTCTGTGGTTGTAAAGATAAGCAGAAAAAGGGGCAAAGAGTCTTTTTCGGGTTACGGCTTGGAGAAGCTGACCACTGCAAAGGACAATAATACTTGTACATGGCACCAAAGGTGCTACTCCCTGTTGATTTATCTGTTGGGCCAGATGTGTTGGGTGGACATAAATCAAACTAATGCCAGAACATGGAGGCAGCTAAAGAAAGCAGGACAAACATCCTGTTGTCCCAACAAGATAACCAAACAGATGCCTCTCTTAAAACAAAACACCCACAGGAATGGTGAGGAGCTCTCCCCCTTCAAGGTTTGAAAATTTACAGCAAAATCGACCCTTAGGTTTAATCTCCTTAATAACCAGAGTTTGGAATGTGATGAATATGCACGTGCTATAACTTTAAATATGTATTAGTTTCTCTCTTTGGTGTGCCTGTTTGGTGGAGCGATCCCCCATGTACTCAGCGCTGTAATGGGGGGGAATAGCTGCCTGACATAAACCAAAGACTTTGAAGAAGAGACTTTCCTGAGGGAAAAACCTCTTTGGAAGAACCACCCCCTGCACGGTGCCTGCTTGCTGCGAAACTTCCCAGCTTTCTCCCATCTCCCGCAGTGACCAGATGAGTTCCTGAGATCAACGGACTATGGACCTCGCTGGATCCACGGTGGTGATGCTCTCTCTAAACTGGTTGGGTTAACATTTGACCCGCTGTGTCTTAATCTCACCATCGGGTATACACATACATATAAAGAACCTCATCTCCTTCCTTTATATTGGAGCGTGACACAACTATACTAGGCTTTTTTGGTCTGGGCTTTATACAAAAATGAATTGTCATAGTTCCCAATATTCTGCAATTGAAAAAAGCCAGAGTATTAGGAGCATAGTGGAAAAAATAGACTAAAACATCAGCATAGACTACACTGTGTGTTAACGATCAAATTAGATTGAAACAGACACTTGGTTTTGCTTCCTTCCTTTAATTGGAAGGGAAAAGCAAGTGGTCTTACTGAGTTTTTGCCCTTTTGGATACACTTGGATTGCTGAGACATGCATCTGTGGTCAGATCCACCCAAAAAGAATAAATCTGAGACTCTTTCATAGAACTGAAACACTACAGTGACACAAAAGCCTAACCAGTACTCTATGTAGAACTCTAGTTCATATACCTATAGCAAATAAAAGTTGGAAATGCTTTGCAAAGAGACCCTAAACTTGCATTACTAGATCAAGCAGAAATGTGTACGTGACACACACTGCAGCCCAGTCTCACACTACATACACTACATACACTGATGCAGATGGAGAGAGGCTGCAAGACATAATCTCCCTCAGTATTGTACTATTCTGTAACTAACTGCTCCTCCACACACGCGCGCGCGCGCGCACACACACACACACACACACACACACACCACCCAAGGGGACTGCAAGCAGTAAGCACAGAATACAATCTATGGAAAGCACAAAGATTTAACAATGGCTTTGCAATTCACAGCTTCGAGCAGTGGATGCAAGAGTCCTTTCCTCTTAAAAGACAGATTTTTCCACAAGTTCTAAGCTCCCACTTCCTCATATCTACTGTGGGTCGAGCCCTGAGAAGGCCTGAATACAACACCTGGAAAAGCACAACTGTGTGACATTATTGTGCAGTCAGGTAGTCTAGCCCTATATCTCCCAGAAGCCAAGGAGAAAAGTATGATGCTATAATCTCATTTATCACTTCTGCTAGGATGGATGAGTATGAAATGTCACCCGCTGCTCTGGGGCTGTCCAGCACCACACAATTGCAAATATTTACCTGAACACCAGAGCTCCAGAACACAGCAGCCACATACAAAGCAACGTTAAATGGCTTAACTATGTTTGCTATACCATTTATACCAAGATTTTATTACGCAGACAAAAACGAAACAGCCTAACAAAAATACTTTCTCAACTATCATTTAATAACTCAATTACTTCTGTCCCTTTTGTTTTAAACTTTTAAATTTCTTTACAACTTTTGGGAAAATGTTGACTCTTTGATGCACTGAAGTCAAAATAACTTACTGCCTTTGTACAAGAGAGGAAAAATCCATTTAAGGAGAGTAACTTTGCAAATCAAAGGCAGCAGGAAACACTGGCAAATCACCACAACTTCCTAGAACACCAGCTTTCTCAGAGTAAACACCTACTGTTTTATTTATAGTTACATTTAAGACCATCTGTCATCGTGGATTACACAGTACATAAATCATCATGCTGAAATGCTTTAGCTACTTTACTGGCAACCCACCTCATTTACAAGCTATCCATCAAGTACAAATTACTAAAGGAAATATACACCCTATTTTACCAAAACATATGGTTCTGAACTTTCTGCATTAGGTTAGATAAAATTATCAATTATTTCAAGTTTTCTATATGCAAATAATTTAGTTCATTTTTAATATTGCAATTTCAGTATTTTGTACAGCAAGCAGTCAACACATGCATCCAATTACCCTTTTACTTAGGTCATCATATGCTAGTAAATATCTCAAACAAGTCATTTTAGTCTTAAATTGCAATAAATATCAGGAGAAAATTACTTTTTCGAAAATACAGGAATCTAATTTTCTTAAATTCTCAGGGTTCATCTTCAGGGCAGTATAACTTAACAGACATTTCAGGAAAACTGAAGTAAAGTAACTATCAGAAAACTTTAGGGTTGAGTGAAACAAGCTAAATATCACCTTATATCAGACAGTTACCAGGCTATGACAGGAATACAAGCAGAAAATGAATTTCTGTCAGAAAACACTACAGTCATTGATGTACATTTGAGTAAAATAAGCAAATTTTGTTTCAATAACATCATGTCAAAAATTCAAATTACTTGTAAATGTCTTCAATTACATAACAATTAAAACATGATTAAAACTTGCAGTAGGAAAGAGTTAATGTTTTAGTTCCTTAGTGTCACATTTGAATCAAGATTGCAAGGAATTCTCTCTCTCTTTTAATTTCTTTTCCAGCCTTTTGAAAATCTGGTAGAACCAGGGGAGTCTCCCTGAATCAGTGTCTTTTACTGTTGGCAATATCTTTTCAACCTTATTTATTTTTCCTGTCATGATGCACAGATTCTGCCACAAAGGAATCCATGAAGGAGTCATTTCATTAACAATCAACGCAGATTCTACAGACTGGTGGGAGGTGCTGACTGAGGACTTTATTGAGTTTGCTATACGTTTTGTTTGCTCACTTCTACTTTGCTCCAAAATCTTTCATTTCAGTGGGATACACTAATACCTTACCAACTCTGACAGTCCTCTAAACCACCTGCAGAGTCTCTCTGTAAGCTCAATTCTGCATATCTTGAGAAGATATTAGGTTAGAAAATCTTTTTTGCCTGCACGAAAATAGTGACTGTTACATGCAAATACCTCAAGAATCTGCCATAAGGTCTCTCTCTTGTATTTCCTCATAGCTTCTCATGGCCATATCTCCTTTAGTTTTCATTTGCTTATAAGTGCTATACAGTAAGTTTAAGAAAATAAAACTCTCTTATCATTTTTTTTTCCATTACTCTGTTAAAGTAAATAAGATATTTATGGGTCTCAGAGGAATCACCAGGATACTTCAAAAGATAACAGACAATAGGATTCTTTGTCAGTTGACACCCACATGTATGAATAATTAAATGAATCTCTGCATTACAAGTCTACATAGCATAAGACTGTAAGGAGGTGCTGGGATCATTCAGTTTGAAAATGGAGAATATATTCTCCATCTCATTATTGACACTGCCAAGGTCAAGAATGCATGCATCAAGAATATTATAATCTCTCTAGATTTACTAGCAAGTAAAAATAATCTATCTTAATTTTTTCTGTTTTTATATCTTTTCCTGAACTTGAAAATAGTTATCTTTAGGAGTACAGAAATAAAATTAGTCCACAATCTACTTCTATAGCATGGAAATAATACAAAGAGCAACTTAGTGTGAAGTGCTAATGGAGGTTGCCTGTTGCTAAAAGCATATTTCTGTCCCTCAGGTATATATAAATTTTTAAATCAGATGACATCAGTGAGAATTCATTAGAATAAGATGCCTTAATAATAACAGAAAAACAATTACTTTGTTGTAATAATAAAGTGTAGTCTTCAAATACATAAAGCATCCTTGATTTTGAAACATTTTTTTTTTTACAGTAGATAAATATTGTGACCTTTGCCTGTTAGAAGCACACTTAAAACAGATGTTTCAAAGTTCTGCAGTCTACATCTTGCCACTTGTAATACGTAACTTCTGCTTCCTCTTTTTTACACACTTACAGTAATTAACTAAGTAATACAAAAAGATACTTTACCCAAAATATGACAAATTTTCTCATATAACTTTCTGAAAACCATTATTTCTTATGAAATCCATCATTGGCTTAGTGAAAATAGGCTGCTTCTTTGAGATTCATTGGTAAGACCTACCATTCTGTACTTGATAGCTAATGAAATGTAAGCCTAAGTAAGATGTTTTTTTCAGCCAACAATTTATAAGCATTCAAAAAAAACTTGCTGAATTAATGCTGACAAAGTTAAGAAGGAAATCATGCAGATGCCACAACAACTAAATACAAACCAAGAGCATGAAGGCTATTTTTTTTAATTATTTCTGAAAACTTTTAATAACTCTTCAACCTTTTGACTGTATGTTGAAAGATAATAAAAATTTAATGAATATGCATTACTAACCAAGTTCTCCATTTTCAAGCACTTCAAAAGTAGCCCAGATATCATCTTTGTTGGGAGTTATGTTTTTTATTCCTAAAATATCATTAGTTAACTCCTCTGCTTCTGTCAAAGGCGATACCTGTAACAAATTAATTCAATTTATATTGCATTAAAATTATCATTCTCTGATTTTTTTTCCCCCTCAAATCTTCCTCACAACTTGCTGAATTAAAAAAAACAGATACACAGAGTAGGAAATTCATGCTATTTTTTTAAGGCTACAGAATGTCTTCTATATTTTGTTCTATGAAACCAGTATCATTTTCATAACTTTAACTCATTTTCACCACCCTTCAATAATAATAATAAAAAAGCATACCTAGGATATTTTTTAATAGGTATGGAAAGAACGGTTATTAAAAATTTAGTAAAACTAATGTCATGGTTTTATGATTTTTTGGTATTGGTATTCTACATCATAACATCATGTATTGCATTAAGAGTTAAAGAGCTAATGCTCCAGCTGCATGCTGGGTATACCTGACCGGGACTCGAACCCGGGCCGTGGCTGTGAGAGCGCCGGCTCCTAACCACTAGACCAAGAGCATTAGCTCTTTATATACATTATATATACATTATAATGTTAGTACTGAGGTAACTGAAAAACAAAACAAAAACCATGAAAACACAGTCTTCTGGTGTGTATGTATACATCCATAAATGCTGCACATATATATACTACGCAGAATATACATATAAATTTGAAAATCATGTGCCGAACAAAATGGAAAAAAAAAGTGAAATCCAGCAGCAGTTGGAAGGGCAAGGGAAGAAACTGCCCTACTTGAATTTAACCATATCACCACAAGCACCAGTACAGGTTAGGGGATGACTTGCTGGAGAGGAGCTGCGAGGAGGGGGACCTGGGTGTCCTGGTGAATGACAGGTTGGCCATGAGACAAAAGTGTGCCCTGGTGGCCAAGAAGACCAATGATATCCTGAGGTGCATTAAGAAGAGTGTGGCCAGCAGGTCAGGGGAGGTGATCTGCCCCCACTACTCTGCCCTTCTGAGGCTTCACCTGGAGTACAGTGTCCAGTTATGGGCTTCCTGGTACAAAAAAGACAGGGAACTCCTTGAAAGAGTCCAGCAAAGGGCTACAAAGATGACAAAGGACCTGGAGCAACTCTCTTATGAGGAAAGGCTGAGAGACCTGGGTCTGTTCAGCCTTGAAAAAAGAGAAGTCAGAGATGATCTGATTCACATCTATAACTACTTAAGGTGTGGGAGGCAAAGGGATGAGGACAAACTCTTCTCAGCAGTGCATGGTTATAGAACAAGGGGAAATGGCCACAAAATGAGGCATACGAAGTTCTGCACCAATGTGCGTTGGAACTTCTTCACAGAGAATACTACTAAATGGACATGAGTGCATTTAAAATATGCTGTCAAATACCAGATTGAAAAATCTCAATTACATTAAGTAGCATGCTTAGATTTCTCAGCACTCAAGCAAGGCAGATAGCCACCAGCAACAAACAAACAAACAAAAACTCATCAGAATGGCAATGTAAATGGTCTTTTAGTACTGAATAAAACCAGCAATCACTGTGTACCAGTTAATTTTCTTGCATGTTGCAGGCATAGAGCTGTCAGAATTTATACTACTGTATACTGCAGTAAAACAAAGGAGAATATCTCTGCTTTAAAACTGGATGACAACATTCTCTTTAAAAATGCATAATAAAAGGTCTTCAGAAAATTAGGCAACAGTGAAAATAAAAAAAGATTATTGAAAGAATAGTGATAGATATAAATTCATACTTTTTTAATTCAACTACACAAGCATGTATGAAAATAAATTTTGAAGGTGGTATGAGAAAGTGTTTGGTAAAAATTACCTCTATACACTCACCCTGATTATAATACTACAGTCTGGCTCCTTTCTTTCTACATAAACTTCAATCAACAAGTCTCCAGCCTGGGAAACCTAAAACAATACGTAACAACAACAAAAGTCAAAATATCTTAAAATTGCTTTAAACATTTAATATTATTTTAAATTGGGAAAGTGCATTAATTATTTAGATGTGCTAGCAGGTACTGAACATAAACCTTCCTCACACCTTTATCTATAAAAGAGTCATAAAGTTGAGTCTAATGGAAAAAACTGTACTACATTCATTAGTGAAATGAAAGAAATCTGACTCTCAGATTCAAAGGAAAAAGCCCCAACTAAATCCCATGTATCCACATCTAAAAACAAATTTTAGCCAGGATCACTTCAGTGCCAACACAGATAAACAGAACTTAAGACCATGGAAAAAGATGGGAAGCAGTCCCAAAATAAAATTAATCTGTTAAAAATGAGAAGAAAAATTACTAATACCAGGATATTTCAGTCCTAAAGTCATTTGTACAAATTCAGACAATCACAACTCATTACTACGGATTCTACAGTTAATATTATTAATCACAATGAAAACATGTCATTACATACTTAAAAAGGGAATCCAAATACATGTTCTTGCTATCAATCTCTGTTAAAGTTCTCTCTCTAAACTTGCTGGACCAAGTATCCAAACTTTTACACAAAACAGCTAATATGCAATAATTAGATGATAAAGCAAGTGTATGACATAACATATAACAGTTTAATATACTCAGTAGTAACAAATGCAATCAAAGAATGCATAACAATGAATCCTATGATGAAATAGAGTTTACAGTAAATTCAGTATTTTACTATCAAGGTGAAAAAGTTAATTGATGAAAAGAAATTAAGCATTTTGTCTTGTTATAAAGTTGCTTATCTTATTAGATGAGAAATTTTCTGTAGTTAAAAATGTCTCTTTGCCTGCTCGTGTTCCTTTGCAATATAATCATAAACACCTTCAAAGGACTTCATTTCATTATGAAAAGTACTTTCTAAAACAACGATGATAAGAGCATGGAAAGAAAAACTAAGGCAGCTAACAGGGCCTTTCAGCAAGTATATCCTTTTATTAATGTCACCAATATAATGTTAATGTGATTATTAATTCTTTAAGAGTATCAGTTTATGCCAATTCTGTATTCATAGTGATGTTAAAGATAGAGGCTAAGAAAAACAAAAGCTGCATCATATACTGAATAAATTGTGGAGAAAATAATAAAAACTGGAGGGCTCTGGGATACATTTTGTCTAATTTACAGAAGCTACATTTCCACAGAAATATAAATGGCACCACTCAATTTTAAAGAACATTAACATTCTGGAAAATGGTGACTTTAAAGTTAGTTTAGCCCCTGAGAACAGAAAACTAATGGAAACATTTGTGACAAAAAACATTAAAAAGCTACTTTGAAGAAAGCTTCTTAATTATAGTGGCAGAGACTCAAAAAAGCTCATTTAGTTTTAAAATTTGCTTTTCAGATGGTATTACAGGAAAAGGTTGAAAAAAAGAATGAAGCTGACATTTGATTTCCACTGGGCTCGTGTAAACAGCCGTATGGAGAGAAAATGTGCTGTAAATTGCAGCTGCAAACAGAAACAGCTGGGCTAAGTATATGGTGGACAGAAAATGAAGAGCAGCTAATGAAGTACCACCTGGAAAGGAGCTGCCGTGACATTTCAGATGTAAGAACTTTCAGGCCTTCAGCAGAAATTTGGTTCAGTCATTCTCTGAACACTCTGTATCACCAGCATGGAGATAATTCTACTGCAGCAACCAATATACTCAAATGTATTTGCATCACTGATTTTCCCAGCAAACATACATACATTTAGATGCAATAATGTCAGACAATCAAATGTTAAATGGAAGGGATTCTCAAACTGAATTCCTAAGTATAATTACTTGAAGTTTCACTTGCCAACAACCCATGCTGTTAAATTACTCTATCTGCAACAAGACATCAGTCTTAGCAGTAGCCAGAAGACTATACTTAAAAGCTCTCTGAGAGCTAGCTTTCCTGCACAAGACTGAAATCCAGCCTCCGCACTACATGATCTGCACATGCAAGCCTTTCAAGGACTTCAAAACTGCTCAAAGATGAAAATATGACAGCTAATGACTAAGAGGAATAAAGTGGCAGAGTACAGTATGTTTCATCATACTCCTTTCTTTGACTGAAATAATGAAAGATACCTGAAACACATACCACTCCAACTAGCCATTCTGTTTCAAAGATATTTATCCTATTTCAGCTCTGTATGACATGTACAGTTCATTACATAATTGGTTCATATAGCACTGATAAAGGAATCAGATACTAAGTATTCTATTAAACAACAGAGGTTTAAAATACTATATGGTCAAGCCTGGAAAAAAATTTCAGTGTAGACAGGCATGTAATCTAGTCTTCTGAAATTACGTCACTTATTACAGAAGTTATAGATGTAAAATACAGCAGAGGAATGTCAAGTTCTTTGAGCAGCACTTAGCAGCAACCTTGCTACTTTGGATTTCAGCAGAACAGACTTTGAACTCTTCAGGGCACTTCTTGACAGGGTAATGTGGGAGAAAGCCCTGGAGGGAAAAGGGGCCCAAGAAAGCTGGTTGGTATTCAAGAACCATCTCTTTCAAGCTCAGAAGCAGGGCATCCCAAGAAAAATGAAGGCAGGCAACAATGCCAAGAGGCCTATGTGGATCAACAAGGAGCTCCTGGACTTACTTAAACTCAAAAAGAGTCTACAGGGAGAAGAAGCAGGAACAGATTACCTGGGAGGTCTACAAAGAATTTGAGCATCCAGGGATCAAGGTAGGAAAGCTAAAACCCTGACTGAATTAAATCTAGACAAAAACACAAAGGAAAACAAAAAGAAATTCTACAGGTATAAAACGAAAGTCAGGGAGGATGTGAGCCCTCTCCAGAAGGAAACTGGAGACCTGATTATGAGGAAAGGGACTTTTTTTAAAAGGTATATAGTGACAGAACAAGGGGAAATGGTTTTACACTGGAAGAGAGTGGATTTATACTAGATATTCAGAAGAAATGCTTTGTTAGAAGCATTTGCATAGCACCTGACTTTTGCCACTTACCTGAGTATCTTTCCACCTGGTAATAAAACTGTTCTCTATATCCATTTGTTTTACCTGGTCTTCATTTATCTGTTTAAAATTGAACATTTTTTATTTAATTAATAATTACAAACTACCACAAAAATTATAACATTAACTAGCAAACTCTACCTCAATATAATAAACTAATAAATGCAAGTAGAATATAAAAATCAATACTTATAAATACTTCAGTACTGATCATTAATGGTTAACACTACTAACGATCATGTTCTTACAGAAACACGATGCAAAATATTCTGTCCATCAGAAAGACTATTTTTTTGATGGGATCATTACTATGAGCTTTACCAAATAAATATTAGAAGAGAGAGGACTCTATGAAAAACTGCTTATAAAGTGACACTCTCAACTAAAATTGCTGATGAATTGTTGCTAACAATCAAGCTGCACACAATGCTCATTCTAGGCCTAAGGAACCAAAATTTGTCTCCTCTAAAATCCTTATTGCAATCACAGCTCAAACACTAAGTACATATAATTTTTCTATGTTTCAGTTCTGACTAATGGTATAAAATCTGAATGGAAGTATTACTTTTAATGGTTATTATCTCAAAGTTTTCTTAAGATTGCCAGCAAACAGCATCAGCAAGAAGAATGTGTACCATGCCGGGAAAAAATAGCTCACAGTAGTCCTATAAATATAGTCTTTTCTTCACAGGCTAAGCCATCTGGGAAATAAAATTTAAAGCAAACACTGAACTGTGTCCACTGAATTAGAGTTCAGCAGCACTGCAAATCTTTAGACAGTGTAACCAATATCAGGATCATCCCTAACATTAAGGCATTTCTATATTTTAGAACATATATTTTTTCATGTCTAAGAGCAGAGCAATTGAGACACTTTATATAAAGATACCCACATCAAAAAGTTGCACATAATTTTTAATTAGATCTTCAATTACATTGACTTCTTCACTAGTCTGGCCTTTAGTTTGAAATAAGCATGAAGAAAACACCAGGGCTAGATTGTGAGGGTTCATATGATTAATTTCAGAACATTTCTGCACCCTGTTGAAGGAAAAATAAATATATTTAGATGATCCCTTTATTCCTTTAGTTGTTCAATGCTCCCCTAGAGAATATGGAGTACATTTAAAAAAAAAAAAAGGAATGAAAAGCCTAGTGTAATTTATTATATTTTATATTTACCTTTTTATATTCTTTATCTTGAAACTTATTGCAGAAATGAAAACTTATACTTTGTTCTGCACCTCAAGCAATATCAAAATCATTTGTTACATTATGTATTTATGTATATCCTACAAACCAATCACCTTAGATAACAAAAGCAAGGAAATAAATTACGATATTTTTAGTTTCTGTACTTGTGGCAAAGTTTTTGTACAAATTTCTTCATATTGCAGTTTATATAATGTTCTCTTTTGTAAGCAAACATAATTTAACCTGATATAAAAATGTATACAAACTACTTTCAGAACATTTTAATCAGTATATTAACATCCGAAACACATAAGCTTAAAAAAATAATTATCTACGATACTTAGTATAATTTTTATCCTTGTAAAAGTATCAATCAATTTAGTAATTGTATAAACAGATTTAAATAGCAACTACTATATAATTGCTCTAATTCTGAGTACAGAAAAGGAGTTGTCACATATTCTACTCACAACACTTTAACAGGAATAATTTGAATATTCTCCATAATTATCACAATTGAAAGTGAAGCAATGATTTAATATTTGACAGAGAGCTAAGTTTCAAAACTGTCATTTTCAGTAGATACTTGGGAGAACGACATTTCATTCAAGAAAACTCTCTGGAAAACAAATAGAGTAGGGTAAAAAAAAAAATCATCTAAAGAAGCTCCAACAAAAAATTACCCTTCTTGGACTCAAATAATGTCAGTCCCCTGGCATTTCCATCCTACTGATATTTATAGTTACCTATTAATAAAAATGTAACACATTATAAATTAAAGACAAATATTATTAATAATCGCAACAAGTTAAGCACTTGATGAATCAATTCTCATTTTGTTCATAGTAGCATAATATATTCCAGGAATTTCTCTGCTACAGTGCATTATTTACATTTACCTGTAAAGATGTTCAATTAAAGCAGCCAAAGTTGCCTTATTGACTGGTGGAAGTGTACGAATAAAAGCTCCATACTTCATCACACGTTCCTTCTCATTTTGCATATCTGCCAGAAAATAACAACCACTGAGCCTTAATATCTATGTATACTAAAAATTATCAACAATTCTCATTAACTGTGTCTGCATCACCTACTTATTTAAGATTGTTATTTACTCAGTCTCTTCTTCATGAAGACAATACTGACAATTTATTATTAAGAGGCTCTGATACTGTACATTAGTTTAAGGAAAGAACATAAGCAAGAAAAGTTTGCATACTATGCTCATGAAAATCTTAACTTATAAAAAAGACCCACTGTCACTGTCACCACAGCTGAAATGCAACACCATCTGCCTAACTGCGCTCACATCCACTGTTTGGTTTCCACAAATGTTCAAGCAAGTGTTGATAAATGTCAAAGGGTGCAATTTTTTCTGCTTGATGAAACTAAACGACACATGTTTGCACTATATATACTACCATGTTGGACACCAATTTTGTTAGACTGCTCCTCCGTTGCCATCTATCACACAAAAAGTAATGGAATACTGGTAGGAAGGTTTAACCTCTATTGCCATACCAACATGCACCTCTCACACCACTGGCCAAAATGATAAAGTAAGAGACATTACTTTCAGGCCAGCCCCTTGTAAACATACACTTCCAAGAGTACTCGGAGGTGAGAAAAAAACCCATCTTTTCATCTGTTTTTTTGTTTGCTTGCTTGTTTTGTTTTGTATTGTTTGTTTGTTTGGAGAAATTTCTAAGGTTCAAAGTTTTAAAAATAAAAGACTAATAAGAAGAGAGGAAAGAATATGGGCAGTGAATACGTTGTACGAACCTGAACAGTGACAGGATTGCCAGTACTGGAATTACACATCTGAGACACAGCCATATCTCTCTACCTTCATGTCTGCCTTTCTGTGCTGAATATAGCACAGAGGCAGTGGAGAATAATTCTGCTCGGGGAAATTGTTAAGTTGATGTAACTTTTTTTTTTTTTTTTTAAACATTTTCTCTGCCCTTGTTTCTCCCATCTTTCTGAAAACAGAATCTTGATGAATTCTTCTATCTCTTCCAGGTGATTACTAACACTCTACAATAACTACTGTGCTAATTGAGTAACTGGGGAAAAAATACCAACACTTTAAAGGTCATCTACTCTATTTTCCCAGGGGTTTTAATCTTCTCACAAGTACTTTCTGTGTCACTTTTGTACAGAAGGACAAGATTCTGCTCTTTAAAAGCAGGATCAGAATTTTAGCCCCATGTACAAATCTATAAATTAAATCAGTGTGACGCTACTGTGTACTTTCACAGAAAAGCTAAGAAATCTAAACTGCTACAGCTATGACTTTTTCCAATTTCTGATAATCATCTTATTATGAGCAAATAAATTAGCATTCCTTCCATTAATTTGTTCAAATAAGGTGAATGTTCAAATATATTTAATATTCATAGTTCAATTTCTTAAACTTATATCAGCTTGTACTGGAGAAACTTCCCTATGTTTGAAATTAAGCAAAACCACAGAGCAGTATCATTTCAACCATCATTTTCAAAGACAAAGCTAGTCAAGCAGCCAATGGGCCTATACCATTTCAATGCTCTAATGCAGAAATTAATGCTTCATCTTGTTTTTTTCATGTGCATCTCCAAGCATACTGTGTAAGTATTCAACAAAACTCCCATACTTGAGTACATGCAAACAACCTTTCTTGCATTGAGTGTTATTATATATATTACCTAATGCAGAAATCCAGAATGGATAGAGTTCCTTAGTGAGAATTGCATCATCTATTTGAGAAAGAAAGCTTTTCAATACATCAGTCACATCTTCAAGCCGATGTTTTCCAGCTCTCAACTTAACACTTCTTGCATCTTTTTTGAAACTTTCCAGCAGTTCAACCACATTGGACGAATTGCCATTCTTGAGGTATATATGCTTGCTACCTAAACCTAAGTTACAGAAATGCGGGGTAGAAAAATAAATAAATATCTGTAAAACTGAGC
The DNA here is from genome assembly GCA_023055505.1 of Callipepla californica brunnescens. NCBI lineage: Eukaryota > Metazoa > Chordata > Aves > Galliformes > Odontophoridae > Callipepla > Callipepla californica. The sequence goes on along the minus strand of JALIRH010000005.1, from coordinate 23,767,885 downwards.
ATTCTTTTAGAAATTCCAAATCTTCTTACACAAAAAACTATGTCTAGCTGTCAAACAGATCACATTTGCTACCACTATCTTCTGGACTTTTTACGTACTCGGTTAGAGAAAACACTATCAACGCTGCTTATACCCTTATATCTTCGTAAATGTACACATCATAAAATTAATCAAGCCTCGGATCACAACTTCAGGAATGTTTTACATGCAGTTCAACTGCTCAGATTTCTTCAGTACTTCCTACATCTACAGTTTGAAAAGGCACAGTGAAGGAAAGAAGTTTCAATGGCAGGTACCGCATATACACAACATAGTTATTAGTTACACAGTGTGCGTACTGCTAATGAATAATTTTATTCCCCTACTGACTAGCTCAACTTTGGACTCAAAGTATTGTACTCATTCAATCCAATATATATCTCACTATCAAAAAGCTCAAGATTACTAGAAACAATTACTTTTTGTCCGATTTTCCTCAAGTCAAGGAAAACACTGAAGTCACTAAAAATGACTGAAAATATCAAAACCAACTTAAAAAAAAAATACAAAATCATAGTCTAAAATACAGCAGAGACAGCCTTCAATTACTGCATAAGAAAGTAGTCAAACTTTTGTTTGTAATACTTGTGGAAAACTGATATGGATTCTGTTCCACTATTCCTCTTTGTACAGGTTTTTCCTGCATTTCCCCACATTTCTTGAAAATCATTATCTACAAAACACTGCCTTCCTTATGTAGTTGTCAAAAGAAGCATTCTGTCAAAACCTATGAAATCATGTCTCGCAATTCACTTTTCTTGTGATGCCTACAAGCACTACCATTAAATATGGCCTTTGTGTTGTCAGGAACAGCTGTTGGACCTGATAATGTCTGTCATAAGTAAGACATAGGCTTTATTATGACAAAAAAAAAAAAAAGGTATGTCTACAAGTAACATACAGATAACTCTTCCAACTTTCAGATGAATAACACTCAGTAACCTTGATCCTGAAAGAAAATCTACATATAAATGAAGACTTAATTGAAACAAATAAACAAACAAAAAACATTAAGACATTGAATTTTAACTTAGAACATGTACTAGCAGCATTTCTGATTTGGGAACACCTCTAACCTGATTTAACAACACATCAATGCATGAAACAGTGTAAATTGTACCAGAAAAATTTCTATTACTAATGATGAAAAAATCATTCAGCAAAAAAAATTTTTCTTACTTTAAGGCAAAAACCACAACCCAGATACAACTATTTATGATAACGAAGTGTTACCACATTTAAAAGTTAGTCAGATTTCAATCAATGAAATGTAAATAAGGCCTTCTTATACTTCTTATAATGACAGAGGTTACAGACACATCTTTCCTGAAGATAAATTTGTACAGGGTTGATAGGTATTTAGCATTTCACAAGAGAGTTGATTAATTTGCAGCAGTGAAAAGGACACAGACATAATCTTAATATCACCTAATGCTATAGAAAATTACACTGGCAATATTTACTCAAGCAAACAGTAACTCATTATACCTCCCTAGGCTGCTATGCTGAAAAATCAGCAGCCTTAAAACTGAATTTGGTTCCACAGTTAACATCAATTTCCTGATTTGCTGACCAATTCAAGTCATAGCTTTTCTTGCCTCATATAGATTGTTTTCAGGGCTGTGGAGTTCTGCACTGAGGCATGGGACACAAAGACAAACTTATATCAAGCAAATCAGCCAATTTTAAAAATACAGTGGTGGCCATGTAGAGGATTTCTACAGTTGTACTTCCACACATTGCTTATCCTCAGACACATGGTACTGTACTTTCCACCACATCAATGAGTGGTGGGGCTAACAGGAGGTATGGTTTTACATTGAGTAATGCATGAAACTAATACAATATTAATTTTTGAATGTGTAGTAATTTAGGTATTATACAAATGATCTTAGGGTGAACAAAACCTACTGTACTTACCATACTGTGTAACAAATGCTATACAGCTGTTCACTATAATAGGAACATCATTTTTGCTGAGCTGCTGATCTTGCAACGCATTACCATCTGTACCCGCTGCTTTTTCAATTGCAGTATACCAGACTATGAAATCCAGCTTTGTATGGCCATGAATGTACAGTGTTCTGGAAAGTTTAAAAATATTTTGAATGAACAAATGAAAGGGAAATATGGGGTTATTCTACTACAACAGCACAGCAATTGTCCAAAGAATAGCTGGAATAAGACATTAAGGCACCTTCTACAAGACAGAATTGGTGTGGTGGACTGTTAACAGCACCTTTTCCTTCAAATACACTTGTGCTAGCAACATCACAATAAATGAACCATTGGCAGCATAGCTTCTGGGGAAATCTACAGAACTGAACAAGATTACATAAATGTATAAAACAAATGAACAATTGTTTTAAGTTAGCCTAGCAATCTCTTCTTCATACATACTCTTCACTGACCACTAAGGATATCTAAGGGACACATTTTATTTAAGAATAACGTATTTTTCAATTAGGAAAAATTAAAATGTTCTGAAATTCATTTATAGTACTCTCCACTAAATACCAACAAAAATTCTTTTTACTTTTCCTGATAAAAAGCATTTTTATATAATAGTGAAAGGCTCCTTTTTTGTGTGTTGTTTTCTTGTCTGCATCTTTATATTTTGCATTTTCATTTTAGCTTTCTTGTCTTGACACGAAGTAGGGATGCAGTCAAAGTACAAACATGGACCCAAGATCTGAAGTGTTCTCAGGATCCACCATACAAATTTCACTATTCAGCAGCACAGGAAGATATACTGAAATATTTTGGATTCCTGTAGACCCCTTTTCAAAGATCTCCACTTCTTGACATTGAAAGTCATATTAATCACACATGCCTGGCTAGAAGAAACACTCAGACTGTTTTCAATTGAGAAAAATCAGTAATTTGCATAAAGCTCTCAAACTTTTACAGTAGAACGAGCATGCTTAACTCAATACATTCAAACATTTTCTGAAGACCTGTCAGAACGACTATCTTACATAAGCAGTTCTCAAGCATCAGCTTCCAAAAAATCATATTACCCTGACATATTCTAGTATTACCATTACCATACACAAAGGAAATTAAACAGTTTGAGTAGAAACAGTCTGTCAATGAATGTTACAATATTTCTTCAGTACTATTATTCACAGACCAGCTGAGGTTAAGACTATGAATAATAAGTCTTATGTTGCTTCCCAACACAAGGCACACACATATATTACTGTCTTTTTTTCCCCACCTCTGCAGAACAGCTGGATTCACATTACAGTATTATGCAAAAGAAGAAACTGAAGCCTCAATAATACTTTCTGTAATGTAAGGAATTATGAACAGGAAGCAGTGAAAATAATATTACTTCAAAAGAAAAAAAATGGGCAACCCAGCTGTATATTAATGAATGAGTAGTTTACTGAACTTTAATGATAACCGAGGCATATCTATCTACACAGCAACACGAAAGTCTAAATTCACATGCATGTCAATCCACCTTCATGATACATGAATTACTTAAAGTACAAGAAAAAAAATCCTGATTTCTATGGCTCTTCCTATCTTCTACTCAATACATCATCAAAAAACAAACTAACAAAAAAAAAAACACCCCACAATTATCAGAACCACCAAATAATTATGCTATGATTGTTTTCTAAAATTTGAAAAGCTACCAACTTAAATTATGGACAAAGAGGTTTCTTATTAATTATCAAAGGAAAGGCAGTGTATTTTAAGGTAGTAGTCTTACATTCGTGAACTAGAAGTTCCTCAACTAGAATACAACTTTGGACAATAATGCTGGTACTACAGAATTTAGGTTGTTCAAAGAAGGCAACTAATTATTGTCCAAAAGATTATTACTGTTGTCCGGTCAAAAATGTTGAAGAGCAGTGACCTGAGGTAGTCAGTAGGATAAAAGGCTACTTCAGCTTTTACAACTCCATAGCAGGAAGCAGGAGGAAGGGGAAATTAAACCAATGTCACACTCAGGTCAGAATTCAAAGTATGCAGCGATATGCAAATAAGTAGAAGTATTCATTTGAATTTTAATACATTCAGACAAACTTAAAAATAAATAAATAAATAAAAATGTCCCACTCAAAAACTTTGTTGATCCCGATGAGACTGGAATATGGCATGAAAATGAAAGGGAAATACACTATTGGTCACTATCAGGAATCTGGAACTTTCCTTAAAGCAGAGTGGAAGTCTTCTTCAGAACATCATAAAGGACAGTGTTACAGATTTTGTTTCTGCTCTTCATGACCATGTCACCATTTCTTACAGACAGCTTTCAGCAGACAGTAGTAAAAGCAAATAAATATATTTCTCAATGAAATTACTGCAATAGTATAAATGTAAAGTCATTAAATATAAGGCTTCAGGATAAATTTATCACTGCATGCTGACGTGCATCGAAATCCCATGCATCACATAACTAATAAGATTAATGTTAGGAAAACTTCTAAGATTACAGAAGGAATCACATTAAAGATTTACAAAGATCTACCATCCATGCAAACTAATAATAACTTTGCACAGGAACTCAATCCTTTATGCTGCTTCATCTAATTAAAAAATAAATAAAAATCAATAAAGAGCACACAGTTCATGAAAAATCTTACCAGTTATGATTACATATGAATAATGACATGGGGTCTGTCCTGTAACATTTGAAGCACATATCCACAAATTCATAATTCAAGTACTAAGCAAACACGGAATCCCACCTCCAATGTAGATCTCAGCCTCAGTAAAATGATGCAACTGAATTAGCACAGATGACGGCAGGATTCAAAGACCAGCTAGTCTCAACATAAAGGCAACTACTGTTACCTTTTCAAGTTCACTGTGGTCTACCATCAGCATTTTTTTTTTGTCCAGAATACATGAAAACATACATGAAGAAAATACATGAATACACTTCATCTGCAAGAGGGCAAAGATTGTTGGCTGGTCTGAAGGCCCATCTTAATTGGCACATCCTGCAAAGTCCAGAAACATTAGGTATGCTGGTATGCCCTCATGTACCACTCTACATCAAGCAAGCAATGATATTAACTGATTCTGGGTAAGGACTGAAGAGAGCAAGGGTGAGAAACAGCAGCAGAATTTAGTGCCCTCAGGCAATTTTCAAGTGATCTTACATCTGAATCATGTATTTTTCAAGCAAATTTATGTGCCCGAAAATGAAGGTACTGAGATGACACAAGCTATTATAAAATTACATAAAAATAATAAAATTACAACAGAAGCATGAAAATTCCAAAAAATCTGCTGCTCTGAAAGTGATGCCTCCTATTTAGTTGTGTTGTCCCACTATGTCAGAGGCAGATGTTGGTGGCATAGCAGTAAAGGTGGAATCTTCCCACCAACATTTTGTTTACATTTTCTTGTCATGTGACAGACGGCAGAAGAGTGACAGCCAGAAAAAGTGGCATCTGCCACAAAAGACTGCATGAAATAGAAGCATGACTTTGAATTCCTCCATGAAGAAAAACTTCACCCACTGACAGTCACAGACTGCTGCTGAGACCAGACAGTGGACATGAGCATAGTGAGGCAGTGGGTGGTACGTTTCAGCAGTGGCAATAATGGGTCACATCTGCTGGGGCAGATTGTTATGAACATAGCATGAAGGCTCATGTTCATTGCCAGCAAAAATGCACAGCTAATGATGGTGAGCATGTTGAAAAACAGTGTTTTGAAGCTGAGACTTTGCTCTATCAGTGTTTTTGTGATCTCTGTATTTGTTATAGTTTCTCTGGAAACAAACAAGAGGCATTACTTTTGGAGTGATCCACATAGTTAGAGATTTGTAACAACATCAGTAATATTTCTTCAAAGGATATGAAGGTCCTTACATCCAGAACATAATACTGGAAGCACAAGTCATTTCACTCATCTGAGTCTTACTAGTTTAGTTTACTCCCCAGTTCTAGAATTATGCACAGTTATATTTTAAAAGAACTCTCACTGTTATCATTCAAAGGGTTAACAACAGAGCAATGCAGTTATGGAACAATCAGCATAGAGGAAATCATGCTAGTTTGCATGTAAGATTTGTAGGAATCTATATTAAGAAGGAGCGAACTACAGGAGGAATGCAACAGGAAAAAGAACACCATGAGTATATGGATCAAATTATGTACTGAAAACACATGCTGATACCTAAGAGAGCTTAAGTGATTACAGGGGGAGAAAGAAAAAATAACATTTGAAACTGAACTGTCTACACAACTGTTTTTCCCTTAAAGTATAGTGTTACAGAATTAGCATTTAATTCTATACAGGGAATATGTATTATACAATTACTGTACCTTCAGAAACCCTTCTTGTTAGTGTACAGATCCCTCTACTACCTTTACTAACTTGTGTTATTTACAAAGGTGAATCTACTATGCAGTTTCTGTTCAGATGGCTAGAGGCTGAGCATCAGAAATTTGTGAAAAAAAAAAAATAGAATCAATGGAAAAAGAAAACAGTATTTATGAAGCAAAGCAAAGAGTATCTCTGTGTAACAGAGGGAGGCGTCAGAAAGAAATCTAGAATATGGTAGGCCACATCTAGGAAGAAATCAAGATCACTTGACAGAGAAAGCAGAACACATGAGAAGGGAAATGACCATCTGATTATTACATCAGTAAATATTATTTTAAGAAGTCATGATTTCCAGCTGAGTTGGAGGTAGTTCTAAAAGGTTTGAGAATATGCTCTAACAGCAGTCAGAGTGCAATAAAATTCCAGTGAATGTCATAACAAGGAGTGTGTTCCTGCTTTAACTTACTTTACTGAAGACATCAAAATGTAAAAACAAAACAAAACAAAACTTCTTAGAGATTTGAAACAATTCCAGAATTTTATAAAAGTCTAGGATTGTTGTGAAAATTTAGGAAGCACACTATTTAAAATATCTTCAAAATAAAACAGTTTTGGTATTTTGAAAATGTACTAGTCTGGTTTACCCTTTCATGATATAATGTTACTTGTCAATGTGCAACAGAACAGTATGATTACTCCCTCTTATTTCTGAGTTAGTAGTACTCTGTCACTGAGCTTGTCAAATATGATTTTGCTATTTATTTTCAAAGTGAAAATAATAGGAGATAAGTATCAAAAGGAGAGAGAGAGCAATTGAATTCACACTTCAGAATTCAGAAAAATTTCTTATGTTATCTAGTAGTATTCTTTCTGAACTCATATTTTACACAAGCTGGAAAGCATTATACGACTTGCCTTCCCAAATCAACTGTAAACTGCCTCTGAATACATGTGGATCAGATAAACATTCAGTTTATGTACCCCATAAATTTAACAGAAACATAGATTTATTTAGCATTTAGAAGTTCAGAATTAATTGGATTTATTACATAATAATTATTTCAGCAGTAAGACTTGAAGCTTTTATGATTCTGTATCTGTTTAGTTATGTAAGCAATAACTCATTAATAAGAAGTCTGTTTGTAACTTAAATCATCCTTTTACTCACAGTAACAGACAAAAAAAAAAAAATCAAAGTAAAAAGGCGTATGATACATCTAATGTATGATCTTCCCTAATTAATCTAATCCAATGACTGGATTTGGTGTGCTCAAGTAGGGGAGGGTATGAGTATAAAATGGAAGTTAGACAGCAAAGTCAGTAACAAAAGCAACACAAAAATAGCATGAGCTTTAGTATGAGCTTCAGCAGGGTAATTCTTAAGGGATTTTCATAATTTCATGAAATAAAATTTAGTAAGACATCGTAGGACATTGACAACATTTAATTCTGCATGTAAAAAAGAAAAAAGATGTTGTGAGGTTTCCTGAGAGGTATTTATTTTATTTTTGAACTTTCCTTTTTTTTTTATTTTTGAACCTTTCCTTTTCTGGAACAGGTCTTATTCGTTTTACTTCCTATTCATTCTTTACATAATGATTTTTGAGATCATATCATTTATCCTGGATTTAAGTGACTAATAAATCAATGCAAAAGTTGCCAGTTGCACAGTATATAGATTTATCACTTCAAGAGACCCTACCTAATCAAAACAAATTATACAAATACTGATATGAAATAACAGACAAAAAATGAAAACTTATGAACTATGATACATCATTCAGATGACACTGACTTCTCAGAGACACTAATTTCCCTAGTGTTTAAAGAGGGAAATTGAATATTGCTGGTTTTGTTTCCATATACAAAAATTGAGTTGGAAGATAAAACTGATTTAATATTTAGTCGTTTCCCACCCACATAAGTAAACTTTTTATTACTATAAGGTCAACTATCATACAACTGTAATGAACACTTGGATATTTTGGAATCACATCCTCAGCAAGAATCACTGTCCCAAAGCTCATATGGCTTTGAATGCTTTGAATGTGAACGATATACATTTAAATTATTTTCTTTTGTCAGACTTCAATGAAGAAAACTTCAACATATTTATTGTTTCCATACTTCAGCTACTGCTCTTCTTGAAATTATTTTCAAATAGTTCATAATTCCTGATGAACTACAGAAGCAGTTCTGGGAAAACCTATTCTCCCTTAATAGTGAAAAGAATATATTGAACAAAATAATAAAACCTGACTTGGAGCTGGAAGTTTTGCACTGGTATCTATGAAATCTGTTGCATTGCTAATATTCCTGTGTTGGACTGTACCTTAAGCACTGGTTTGTGTAGCACAATTAATGCTGAACCTTTCAAAGCGCTTATTGGAGAGAAAAAACAGTTTTTCCTGATTGTTATGATCTACACCACCTTACTGAATTCTGGACTGTAAATAATACCTTAGGAAAAGTTAAAATTAATTAAAACAGGTTGCAATAACTTTTGCCAACAGTTTTCTCTCATTCTAAATAAATTTTGAAGGCATCTGCTTTTTGTTTCCTCAACAGAGGCAAAAAATCATTCTTTCTTAACCTGTTATCAGCTATTCAGAAGCCTTCATAAACACTGCATCCATCAGTTCTTATACAGATGTTTGCTCAATAATCCATCACTGAAATTTAAATGAGTCTATTACAAAATAATAATTATTTTCAATAATTTCACTTTCATCTTTAAATTACTATCCACATATGAGGCAGAAAAATGGTAATTCACTTTAAATGTCAACCTCTTGTATCACTACATTTGATAGTCATCTCAGGAAAACTCTAACACTAATATGGAAGCAGACATAGATCATGATTACTTCTCTAGTGAGGGTTTTTTTTTTTTGTTTTGTTTTTTGTTTTTTGTTTTTGTTTTTTTTTCCCCCCACTTGGTTTTAAGCTAGTGTGCTGTTGAGATCAGGCTTCACAATAAGATTTATCAGGGGACACATACATACCCTGTTGATCTTGAGCTGCCCAGATTAGGTACAGAATTCTGGGACATAAGAGCGATAAACTGATATGTGGTAAATAGTCCAGAGTTACTCTTCACAAATGTTCTAGAGGTATTCTTCCTTTACATGCTAAGAGAACAAACTGTTATGGGCAGATTAATCTGACTGGGAATCATTTTCTCAGTGGAAAAACTGCATTTAATTAAGCTATCCACTTTCAGTGCTGACTAGACATAGTTTTCCAGGTATCACAAATAATAATAGAAGCTCTTCTCCAGTCATAGTTAAATGCACACATAATTACACTAAAGCTCCCACCTCCTGTAATTTTTTCCTGTCTTCAGAATATCCCTGTGCACTTAGGAATAAAGCACCTTAACAAAATAGGCTATCCACACAGATACCACACAGTAAGATTATTTTCAACTTTTAGATAAAATATATCCCAAAATATCAGCTTAAAAAAAAAAAAAAAAAAAAAAAAAAAAAAAAACAGTTTATTTTGCAGGTAATTGATATTACAATACTTTGGTTTCATGGCAGAACTACTCATGTATTTTGCTTCCTGACATGGACATGAAATGTATTTAGTACACAGAGTCCTTCTGTCCTTTAAAAATTCTTCAAATTTACTTACTGTAGCAACCACAGGTGAAGAAAGCTCCATGACTGATCAGCAAGGCTTCTAAATAGTGATTAAAAAAAAAAAAGTAGATCAAAGCAAGTTTGGGGACCTTACCTTCCTTTTTCAACCAGCAGCAAGACATCTATTTTTTCTCCATTTTGCATCACACTACTGATTGCTGAAAACAAAGTACACATTAATCTGGTGTACAAATAAATATATATACAACAGATGTGCTTTCAAAATAATCTTCGGCAACAAAAGGTGCATAGGGCATTTAAATGTATCAAATATAAAATGCTACTTGATAATAAGAACAAAATTCCATAAAAGACCAAAGTAGAAAAGTTTACAAGAAAAAGTAATGCAGAAAACAGTAAAAACAAGATAATACAAACTTTAAAAATGTGAAAACATATCTATATTTAAATTACATTTGCAAAGATCATTTTTACAGGATGTGATTCAAAACTGGATTTTAAAACCCATTAATTTATTTGCACCCCTATAGCTGCAGATATAATAAATATACGTAATAAAATATCTTAGAGGAAATTCAAGTATAAGATATATAGAGTCACAAGAGAATTCCTGATTAAAAACCACCCTTGTGGCATCATTAACAGCAAATATAAGGTGGCAATAAATCAATGATAGAAAACCCAATGTCATTTAGGAAATTTCCTATAAAAACAGTGCATAGTCTGACAGCATTTGCAAAGAGCATCACCAATAAAAAGCTAAATTATATCCCTTGTCTCTGTTACTTCAACATAAAATCTCAACTTATTTTTAACTTCCTTTATAGCATAGCAAATAACATTGCATTGCTCAATACAGAAACAAGTAGGGCAGATAAACAGTATTCAAAGCAATTTACAGACAGTGATACAAAAAGGGTTATGGAAGACCATTTGTATAAATATTCTTATCTATTCCACATCATGATCTGGAGAAAAGATTATTTTTAGAATCAGAAAAAAAATCTACTGGTCTGCGAAACAATTCTCCTAGAATTATAATTTTTTCCAGTACATTTGAGTATTTTAAACTAGGCCTGTCAATCATCTCAAGAACATGTTCTGCAGTTAGCATTTCTGCAATGTCAAAACTATGAGACAATCTTCCCAAAAGGTCATATATTATTATTCAACTCTGTATAGTTGTAAGAAAGACAATGCTGCAACTGAAACAAAACTTGTCTTCATTCATTACGAAGCTGTGGAAGTCTACACTAAGTAGGTGAAAAAATACCCAAGAAAAACGTGATTTGCACCATATTTAGACAGGAGTTGAGGGAGCATCTGGCTCACGCAAAAGAATGGTCAGTGAGATTCCCAGTGTTTGTCATTTTAAAATGTAATGGCTATGTCCTTAACTGTAGAGTATTTCCCGCATTCCAGATGTTAACCAAAATACTTACTTAGTTCTTGTAGCCTTCTTAGATATATTGAATCTTCTTGAGCATTCTCCATTTCAAGACAAAAATGAAGGCTTGACTTTTCTATAGCAAACCAGCCTTTTCTCCATTGATCCAGGTTATGGCAATCTTTGTAGTACAACTGGCCAATCAGGTCGCAGTCCCTCTCTAATAAGCATTCAGCTACAGGGGGAACAAATTGCTACCAAACAAGACAGGGTGAGTTAGATTAAAAAAAAAAAAAACCACAAAAAACAATCTCTTACCCTAAAAAAATAGATATTGCAAACCTGCAAAGCTAAACAATTACAGCTGCAAATAAATTATTATTTTTTTTATTTATCACTCATAAAGTCATAAACACATTAAATTTAAATTATAAAAATCAACTATAGCAGATTTTTATCCATTCATACCCCACAATCCAAATATTTTTGTTTTTTAAGCAGGTAATGTGACTGTGAGCATTTGGTACTCCATCACATAGTGTTGCTTTGTGAGTTGTTTCAGAAAATGAACAGAATTGTAACTATGAATAACTTAACTAAAATAATTTCACACAGTATCTGTATTACACAGAATTGCAGGAGTTGGAAGAGACTTCAAGATACCATCAAGTTCAAAGCCGGCTAAAGGAGGTACCTTACAATAGGCTGCACAGATTCAAGACCCATCTGGACTCCTATATCTCTACAGAATGAGAACCCACAACCTATCTGGGCAAACTGTTCCAGAGCTCCATCATCTTTATCATAAAGAAGTTTTTCTGAATGTCAGGGCAGAACTTTCTATGCTCAAGTTTTAGGTCGTTACTCCTTGTCCTATCTTTACCCACCACTGAGAAGAGCCTGGTATCATCTGTTTGTCTCCCATCTCCCTGAAGATATTTATTAACGTGTATCAGATCCTCTTCTCAGCCTTCTTTTCCCCAGGCTGAACAGACTTAGGTTAATCAGCCTTTCCTCATACAGGAGGTGCTCCAGGACCTTAATAATCTCTGTGGCCCCCTGCTAGACTCTTTCTAGGAGATCCCTGTCTTTTGTGAACTGGGGAGTCCAGAATTGGACACAGTATTCTAACTGTGGCCTCAGAAGGGCAGAGTAGAGGGGGAGGATCACCTCCCTCAACGTGCAGGCCACTCTCTTTTTAATGTACCCCAGGATTCCTTTGGCCTTGGCCACAAGGGCACACTGCTGGTTCACAACCAACCTGTTGTCCACTAGGACCCCTTGTATCCATCAATTGTTTCTCAAAGGATTTTTGAGCTATCCAGGCCATTTTATTAGCTGTGCAAAGGCTCTTGGCCTAACTGGAAAATATAATTATCAGTTACAATGCAATTACCTTAGCTATTGCCCAAGTCCATTTTCTTTGTGAATATGCAGTTTCAGCTCCAAACAGAAAAACACGTTCTGACATTAAATAGATTTCAAAGGTAAAGATGTCCCTAAAGCAAGCAGGAGGAAAAAGGCAGCAGTAGTTAGTCTTCATAACAACAGACTACAAGCTCAATTTCTCTCCACTGTTCCATTGTTACATATCTATGGAATGGAATTAATTTCTCCTCTAATCTCATGTATACAACTAAGGTAATTAACAGATGACATGTTTAGAAGCTACTTCATAACATTTTTTTCCAGCAATTCTGAAATCAATAAAAATGTTTAAATAAACATTTATGTCATTTTATACTTATATTTATACTTTGTCATTAAAACTCAGAGGCAAAACTTTTTTTTTTTTTTTTAATTATATGCAATTTCAGCAGGTATGTCAGTGTAATGGTTTCAAAACATCTGAGCTTAAGCAGACCAAGCCAACGAATAGGAATTTGCAAACAGCTTATCACAGAATCATAAAAATGTTGGTTGACATAGTCTTCTAAGTACCATTTGATCTAATTTCCTTATCAAAGTGGGACTACTACTACTAATCATAAACCAAACCAGCAGTGGTTTTGTCTAGCCAAGCCTTGAAAGCTTTCAAGAATGGACATTCTCCTGTTTCTTTTGGCAACCTGTTTCTCCTTACCACCAATCCCCTCATGGAAGCTTTTCCTATCATTCAACAAAATGTCCTGGAATAACATAGACAGCAACTGCCAGTCCTTGTACCACCTGCTTCCATCAACACCAGAACCAGTTTGGCTCTGTCATGTTTATGACTAGTCTTCTAAGGTACTGTAGCTCATAAAAAAAAATAAAATTTAAAACTAGTTAAGCAGATGAACCCTTCTTTTTCAACTGTTTCAACTGCGTATTTATTTATTTAAAGAAAGGAAGCAATCCATTTGAAGTCAGGTAGAATTTGAAAAGCAATATTTTATTGAACTTATGTTGAAGACTGACCCTAAGGTTTTCCATTTTAGTGCGATTTCCTGTATGACCTCGTCCTAGAATACACATTAGGCCTACTATTTCCTTTCAGTACTGGAGACTGAGGATTGTCTAAATCTGGAAATCTGAACATGGATCAGTTCTTTCATTCTCAATGAGTACTCCAGAAATTATATGTAAGGATGTTTTTGAGACTAGTAGAACATTTTAAAAACAGAATATATCACTATGTAAAAATATCAAACCCAGGGAAGCTTTCCTATAACTACCTAATCTCAGATAAAGCACATCAGAAGATTAGTCACTACCCTGAAAAATTCTGACAATAAGTTTTTAATTTAGGTGATATCCTGAAGTGGAACCATTTGCAGATGTAGCAAGAAATACAGTATGTTCCATGACAGAGAATAATTTTTTTTTTTTTTTCCTCAGATAACACAAAGCTATGCTACCATAGATAAGTGAAGACTGTTTCTACTGTATTTAATAGCATGTTGAGGTACCACCAGTTTTCTTGCTCTCCCCTTTCTGGACAAACTTTGCTTTCTTCCCTTTATACTTCCTAGAAATTTAACGAACAGATTTTTTTGTGTTTTGTTTTTTGTTTTCTAGACACTTCTGCTTTGTAGCTACAAATACTACATATCATATCATAGAAAGATCTTGTTATTTTACATGCATGCACACACACACAAATTTCAAAAGAAATGTTATGGATTTTTTAGACAGATCCAAAGTGCAAACTGAAGTGTTTGTTTCGACAAACATGTTACCCAAAAGAAATCAACAATCCCTGGCATGCAACTCAGACATAGATGAATCTCTATGTGAGGTTTTAATATACAGAGTGGATGTGTGAGAATTAAAAAAAGAAAAGTGAGACAAAGAAAAAATGTTATCTTCAAACTAACTCAGTGTTCAACAGTTACACTGCTGTTCTCAACTGCAGAACAAGGAACAGGATTCAAAGGTTGACAGATCAAAACTAAGAAGATGGTGGAGAACTCTAATGAAATGTGTTATTATCAGAAACAAACAAAGCAAAAGTTTTTTATTTGAGGTCAAACCTAAAAATAAAAATGAATACTAATTTTACAATTTATCATCATGTCATCTTTTAAGCACTGAGAACATACATCTCAGTTTTAATAAGAAATAGGCATATATAATTTATGCTGCCCTTTAAAAATTACCCTAATATTTTCATTGTATCGCTATTTAAAAAGCAAACACCAAAGTGATAAGTGATATTTGTGTTATTTCTTGAAGTCAGTAGAAAATAATTCAGCTTTATTCTAACTTACGCATTCCAAATTCAGAAAACATAATGACAGGAACTGAAAACTTATCATAGAATCTTGGAAATGTCTCAGTTTATTTGCTGAATAATTAACTTTAGAACCTACCCTCTGTTTAAAAAGTACTCCGAATTGTGCACTACAAGACAGATAACTTCACTGATGTCAAGCATACCATTAGGAGTGGTAGCTTTATCATTTTCATAGTAGCTCAGAAAGCCACTTTCCAGTGTGCACCATCTTCTGTTGCATTCTGTGGGTAAAGAAATAATGAAGTTAGTTGGTTTAATAAACATCAAATTACCTCCTTCTACAGAAGTTGACTTACAGGATGCATAGATTTATTGTAACAGTAGTATGTTTATGTTAAAATCACAGTCTCATTGACTTCTGTGAGCAAGGAATTCAAGGTCTGAGTCAGTAGATACAATTTAACAAAGAGAAACTCTAGCATATGGTAGTTTAAGAAAATATTTTTAAATCCTGTATAACAAAATTTAAGAAGAGTCAGGCAAGATAGAAATTATATCCATTGTACAATGTGAAGAAAACAAAGACAACACTATAAGACGTTATTTAACATTGTCAAAAATATTTTAAGGATATGCTACCAAAATAGAGCAGGATGCCAAACTGAAGAACAAACACACAAATAGAACAACCTTTTCAAGATACATCTGCAGCTGAACTCAATTCTCTCCTACTGTAGGTCCAAGTATCACATAATCCCCTCAAAAATACACTGTGTTTCCAGATGCTGTACCTAGCTTTATAAAAGCTGGGTTCAGTTCATAGCACTGAATGATTTCTTGAGTTTCTTTCTGCAGCGCACAAGGGGATACTGCAAGTTGTCTGTGATGACAAACAAAGCACTTAAATGTTCAGCCCTTGGCACCAAAGTCAAGGCTGTCAAATGACTCAGAAGGAAATTTGTAACACAGAAAGAAGTTTTAAACTTAAAGCACTAATTTAATATTTAAAGAGATCAAATGGATTCTGGCTGGAAGCCCTTTCAACAAATTGCAATTAAAAAGTCTACTCTTTGGTAAGGCCTAAAAATTAGATGAGTAATCTAATCCCCAGTCAGGAGCAAGTGATCCCTCTCTGGTGCAGTTAGAGTCAAGTCATCAGTAAGTCACAGCTGCTACAGCTGACAGGCTCCTTTGTATAAAACTGACCAGACGGATCATTTTTTAGGGGGGGAGGGGGGTAATTTCTCATTTGAACCTTTGCAGGCCAAAGAGAGAACAAACTTTATCTCTTGCGTTGCTTCTTTTTTTTTTTTTTTTTTTTAAATGAAAACCATCAAACTGTTTGCTAAAGATAGGAAGTAATATAACTGGAAGTAATAATATGCAACTTATGTTTATATACAAAATGTATACATATTTATATACGCACGTTGCAGATAAATTCATGTTAATCAGGTTTTATAAAGGTAGAAAATAGCCCTTGATGAATGAAAAAAAAAACCTCAGGAAAATGGGGAAAAAATATTGCATGTTTTATGTTGTAAATTGTACTTTAAAAAAAAAAGTGTACTTATTACATATGGCTGAGGAATGTTAGAGTCTTCAGACAAGAGCAGTTTCTAATTCAAAACTGTAATTCTTAGTTGTTGTTAGCCTTATTAAAGGGATAACTACATCTTTCTCCCCTGTCCTGCTTGTCATTTGCCTACTAAACCTGCAAATAGTTTTGGGTTGGGAAACATATCTTTCATCCAGTTGAGAAAGTTCAGTTCAGACACACACACACACACACACACACACACAAGTAAAATGATATTACTTCAAAAGTAAAGCAAACAAATACAAACAACAGCAACAAACAGCAGAATATCTATCTACAGGTCACTAACACAATTTCTGTGGCCAAAACTTGAATTAAGGGAAACTAGCTCCTTTCAGTTCACCAAATGACAAGAAATAGACTGTCAGCTCTGAAAGCAATTCCATTTTTGTCCTCTAAAAATTATGGTGGAAGACTGACAAAATTCTGATGTTTCTTAATATTTTAAATTATCTTACTAGCAATGTGGACTTATGCACTCCTGCTGCATCTACCCCAGAAACACAACAGAAGACATTCTGTGTGCATTTATAGATAACTCTTCAATTTGTACCTATTTACAGATTTACACTCCACTTTTAATATACTAAGTTTGAAGAGACCCCAACAGTATTATCTTGTACCTATTCTTTGCTCTTCTAAGTACTGTTTATTTTGTTTTTTTTAATTATAAAAGCATACATTTGGCTGCTCCACAAGTTATGCCTCATATCTTACTATGTTAGCCAGTGATGTCAGAGGCAGATGTTGGTGATATGGCAGTAGAACCCGAACCTTCCCACCAACATAACATTCCATTAAATTTTGTTGCCATTGGACAGATGGCAGCATCGGAGCAGTCTGACAAAATGGTATCTGACATGGAAATGCATATGAAGCAAAGATGTGACTCTGAATTCTTCCATGCTAATAAAATGGCACCCACTGACAAAACGAAGGATGAACTGCAGGGGAAGTATTTTCCTAGCAACAATGTATTGTAGCTGAGAATTGGCTCCACCAAATACTGTTATTATGCTTTTCGTATCTGCTGTGGAATAAAAAGGAGGCATTACTTTCAGAGCCATCTATATATGGAAGTATGTGTATGTAACCATACACACACAGCAGTAAATACAAGAGGTTAGTGGTTAATTACTTTCTTCCCTGAATAAAATCAGTCCAGTTTCAGAGCAATCCACAAGAAAGTCCTGTCCAGCAGCAGCACAGGGCTCTTCCCTGGTGTCTTTATCAACAATTGTTTGAATGCCTTGGCTGGGAATTAGTTCTGATAACCAGCCAATACTCTTGACCACTGGGAACAACAGTAACAGTCAGATACTTTAAAGTATATTTAAGTGAGAGTTACTTGAGTGCGTAATCTCCATTGAGGATCTTAAAAACATAAAACTATTAGAATATGAATATTGGCATATATAGATGCTTCATCAAGATTTTCTCAGGGATAAGTTTAAACCAGAAACTAACTCATATTTCAATAACAGACATCATCTGTTTATTTACATGGAAGAAAAATACCGGAATAAAAAGGGGACATTACCTGTCACTCTGTCTCTCTTAATCGTAATCCTATAAGAACGACTGTTGATTATATCTAAGGTAAAGCACAAATTTCCACCCCACAAATCTTAATCTGTTATAATTTTTTTTTTTTTAGATTTGCCCACTTCCACTCAGTATACTTTTTAAAATCTGCAAGCTGGAGCTATAACTTAGTGGCTACTCATTTGAACATGCTGAAAATTTAGGAATGCTTTTTAGATATTATAATTTTAAATGAAAGATACTTTTGTCAACTAGCAGCATCCTCCCAGTTATAATTAAAGTGAGAACTGTTCGTAAATACTTTTATTTATCAATAATTTTTAACTCAATAATTATTTACTAGATAATTTCCTTCATCTCTAAACCACTGAACAAAGACATTAAGACAATCAGGATTTTCTTTATCTGACAGAAGTCTACAAAATCAGAAGAGGATATGTCACATCAAAAATATTTTATCTTTTTAAAAGTACTGTAAGAAGTTGAAAAGAATCAATTTATATCATGCATATTCATGTATAATTAAAATGCCTAAAGTAAAAGTGAAATACCTTCTTTTAATTTCTTCTCTGTAAGAAGTTTGGTTGAATTAGAAGAAACTTTGTATAGAAATTCACATAGAAAAGTGGAATGGGAAGAATCTTCAGAGAATCCACTTTCAAAACTGGTATCATAGTTGGGGAAATCTATCAAAAGACAAAGAAGTAAATAAAATATAGAACTACTTCTACTATCAGATATAACTGCTTCTCCATCTGCCTGCATATCAGATACAGAGTTGTTCTGTAAGATCGTCAAAATGGACTCATATTCTAATTTTTCTACTTTTGTAAATACCTTAGTTACCACATTGCCACTGTATACCACTGCTCATCAACATAACCTAAATATGATTTTCTAATGTACTATACTCCTATTTTCACCCCTTACTGTAACGTACTCAAACAGAAGGGAACTGTTTCTCTTGAGGGCTTATCTAGAATTTCACCACAAGCTCTGTCAATAGACATATGATGATTCAGAGAATTACTGCAATTGTACCATGACATCCTTTCTCTGAAAACACCAGCTCCAGCAAACAGCAACACTGTCTTGGCATGTAAATGGACAGAGTAGATGGCAAGTAGATAAGATGGAGCCAAAAGAAGCAAACTTCATTCTATGGCCTTAGGACAATTCTACAGCCAGTGGAAAAACAAACAAACTGCGTGCACACACAAGAAAGACAGAAAGACAGACAGATGGAAAACAAACAGGAAAAGCAGGAAAGAATCAAGGTTCAGCTGCATGACATCTGATGCCTTTGATATCTGAGGAGAAACTGGAATGCTAGGGGGTTCACTTTCTGCCAAACTTCTCTGCCTTTTCCTTGTAATCTCCACTAAAAAGAATTTGTGTCCATCCTGTCTAGTGCTACTTTGCAGAGTTGCACGAGACATTGGAAAGTATGTCTGCAGTGCCTGCTGGATTAGCAA
The DNA here is from genome assembly GCA_023055505.1 of Callipepla californica brunnescens. NCBI lineage: Eukaryota > Metazoa > Chordata > Aves > Galliformes > Odontophoridae > Callipepla > Callipepla californica. The sequence goes on along the minus strand of JALIRH010000005.1, from coordinate 23,748,276 downwards.
AACGAATTTTTTCCAGTATAAATCTGTGTGTGCACTTCCAGTTCCAGACTGCCTCAGGTACTGGAAAATCATTTAAAAAGTGAAGTCCAAAAATTGATTTTATGGGTACCAAAAACGATTCACTAGAACTATATTTTAAGAATATTTCAAGAGCCTGAAAAAAATCATACACTGAGATCACACCTGCTGACATCCACAGCCAACATTTACCGTGTGCTCCAAGCTACAATAGCAGCTATAATCTGAAAAAGGGTACTTTTCTAGGATACATTCTACTAAAGACTAAAGAGGAAAGTTGTGATTTAGGAGAAGAATTTGAGACAGCAGGTAAATCTGGGCACAGTAAAGGCAGATATCAATTTAAATAACTTGAAAAATAAAATAAAATAAAAACCCTATTAATCCTTTTGATAAATTTTTTGATTCTATGCACCCATTCTTCTGGTAAAAGCAAATACAAGCAAGGCAGATGATTTTTTTTCTCCTGTATTATAAATAAGCATACTGGGGAATGAGTCATTGTAGACTTTATCATCATCTTTTGAAGAACAAAACTTGATGTCCATGTAAAATGTAAGTAACATGCACAATTACATATGCTGCTAAAATACAACTAATGCCATTTTTCCCCCTCCCCTATACCATTATTGTTCAACTCAGCAGCATTTTTTTCTGAATTTTTCCTTTCCTGTTTGCTCAATATAAAATTTGATCAAAACAAAGAGAAGATATCCTACCTGAGAACTTATTATGGTAGAGGAATTCCATTTGCAGTCTTTGTCCAGCTTTCTTGGCTAATAAGTATGGAGTACTGTAAACAGGATCACCAGTAGCACACATTACATCAGCCCCACTGAACAGCAGCATCAGAGTTTCTAGCACATCTTGCTTAACTACAGCAGCACACAGGGCCTTATCACGTAGAAGAAAAATAAGAATTAAGTTTAAAGTAGAAAGTTATAGGCAACAAGTACTTGTAATTTAGATATGAATTCTTTCACATTCAGTATAGATCCTCTTCATTTGCTAGTTCTATAAATATTTGGAATCAGCAGGAATCATGAATTATGGTCTAAATTTGCAAAAAAAAAAAAAACCGCCACTTTTTTCCCTTGGGCATGCTAACATGAATTAATACAACTGTGGGGGCAAATTCATTGTTTATTTATATGAAAAATCCTCTGCTTCTCCTCATTTTGCTTCACATACCAAACCACTGAAGAAAACTATTTATTTCAGACCTCAATAGTTCAATCAAATAGACAAGATTTAATTCCTGAATGCGATTAAGAGGAAATAGGCTGAAATCGTGGGTAGTTTTTCAAAGTCAAGGTCACAGTCAGTAAAGCAGCTATTCCTTAAGGTGTCTTTATACTTGATGATCTTTAAGACTCAAGATTTCATCACGTCCTAGAAAATCAAGTCGTTCTCTTTTTCCTGTGCATTAAGACAGAAAAACTTAGGAAATCTCTTTTTTTCCAAGATGTTGTTCCAAAATATTATAACCATCAGTACCTATGCAATTACAGCAAACTATTCAATAAAAAAATCTACAATTTAAAATGTATTTAAATTACCTTGCTAATGGATGAACTTTTCTAAAATAATTAAGACAGAAGTCACTCAACACAAAAGTGTTCTAAAATTCAGCTGCTCTAATAAACATATGCAATCAGTAGGCAAAAGATAATATGGCAGAAAAATTCTATAATTACTTGGTAGTGACCACTTCTTACATGGTAACGGTCTACAGAATTCCATCATTGCACTTCCCAGTAGTTAAATGATTAAACAGACATCTCCACATCAAGAAAGATCTCAGAAAAAAAACCAAAACAATTGTAATGATAGATGTGAGATGCATAATACATTAAAAAACATTAAGAAGTAACCTAAAGAACCGACGTGGGAATTATCATCATTGAAGTGTGCACTTGGAAAAAAAAAAAAAAAGTATTTCTTGATCACTCTGGTGTACTTATTACAGGTACAATATAGGTACCACAACCTTCTACAAACAAACTGGAAAATTACGAAGTGACAGAATGACACCTGCAAAGGCTTCCCTAGGAGGCCTTTTTCAGCTTTGCGAAGATTGTCACTCAATACTTTGAATTTGTTCCTTGTCAGTTTAACAGGATGACAAGAATGCACAGGAATACAATTTACTACAAAAGTTATGGTAAGAGCTAATCCATTGTAGTATTACCTTATTCAACTGTTCCTTGGTTTTGTAGGGAAAAGGTGCTTTCCTGAATTTTCCCTCTTTGTATTTTTGTGTAATGAATGCAATCCTTTTTTCTGCAGGGGCATCCATGTGCAGCTCTTCATCCGGAGGAAGATTTCCTGCCCAAAAACTGTTTGCTCTCTTATTTCCAATGATGATAAAGAGCTGAATGAAGTAAAAGAGAAAACAAATATCTCGAACTCCTCTAAATAGTTTTCAGTTGTGATAAATGAAGGAAAAAAAATAAAGAGCAAATTGCCTGCAGAAGATTAAATGGAAGCCTTTTACAATTACTTTGTTCATCTATAAATTAGTAATAAAGCCCAAAGTCATTATTTTCCAGCAACAGCTACTACACTTCACAAAGCTAACCAGTTACAGTACTTCAATATTAGAAAATACCAGTAGAACGCTAGAGACCAGCACTTGTTTTTAAAGAAAATAACAATGACTCAAGTCTCTAACAGCACCACACCTAAACATTCAAAACACCTAACCTGTAGTGAGTTCCCCTTCTGCTCTCCATCAATATTGCACGTCATGACAACTCTCCAGAAGCATTTCTGTTACTTTTCTTCCCCCAAACCTAAATGCTTGATACAGACATTTCTCAAAACAAAATATTTCAAATGACACAAAGGTACAATATGCCCAGAAATGTTCAGTTTACAATAACACAGACATTTTTAGTATCTGTGCTTTAAAACTTCTTCTAAGTAAAGCGAGAAACTCTTGTTCACGTGGTGCCTCTTTCAAGACATAAGACAGAGTTAGAATAAGTCAGTGTACCTCAATAAGTTCATTGCTCCAAATGCTGGCATCCATTTTTAAACTCCGGACCTTTGAATCTCTTGGTCCTAAAGATCTGTGCTGTCCTAGAAATCCAACAGCATTTTTACTTAAATAAAGCACTTAAACTCAGTTAACTCTTCTCCTGAGATAAATATATATATGTATATATATTTAATGAAGGCAAATCTAATAGTTATTTTTAACAATTTACACTTTATACATATATTAAAAAAAAAAAAAAAAAAGATGAAGAGAGGGAGAGAGAAAAGACAGCAGGAATTGGATTGCATGTGGCACAGAAATCCAGTTCTCCTCAGTTTATAACTTATAACTTTAGAATGCAAATTTTAGCTTGATAGTAATTAATAAACAAAGGCTGTTCCACATAGAATGTTTTGGAGTTTGTTTTGAAAACAAGACCTAGAGTTATGAAGCATTTCTCTGCATCTAATGCTTTGGACACATTTAATTATAAAACAGAACCAGATTTTTCATAGTATCTGAAAATGCTACCCTTACTGTCAGTAAAATGTGACTTGAAGTAATAGAATTAATATACCAAATTTAAACTCTGCAAATTTTAATCTTTTGGATTGCAGCACTGCAAAAGCAAACCATTTCCCAAGAAGAGCCAGTGTGGCTTGATCACCACTAATTGTGAAGAATTATTCATCTGCAGGAAACCAATCTTCATACAGACTGTCATTTATGCGTGAAAGTGTTTTAAAATAAGGATGTACTCAATATGAAAAAAAGTTATAATAATTTTTTGTTTGTCAAAACTTCCAAAAGAATGGCACTTCAAAAATAAAAAAGCCAATTCAAGGACATAAACAGATATGCAAATATGACATTTTGTAGAACCCACACAGCCTCTCATTAATTACTTTACCTGCACACTTCTTACAAATGACAACACAGAGATTGATGGATGCCCAATCAGGATTGGGAGCTTTACAGTCAGCACAGCTCCTGTTGGATTCATTGAACCAAATCTTCTCAGCTACTTCATAATCAGACAGAGTTTCTGCTATCGATTGCTGCAGTGCTTCAATCCAGTCTTGTTTCTCTCTTTCCGATTCTGCTGTAAAGCTGAAACAATTGACTTTTCTGCATTATTGATCTTTATTTTAAAGCCCAATTAAACAGAATCTTTAGTCTCTTATTTATTACGTTTATATCTGAAATCTCTGACAAAAAAAAATTTGACTACACACATATAAATGGAAATTATTTTTTATTTTCACCAGTGAAAATTCCTTCAGTCTTTGTTTTGTTATCAATAAAAAACACTGCTAGGATGACCTACACAGCTTTTATAACATTTGTTATGTTCCTGAGTTACTTTCATCTATTTTTTTAAAAAGTTCAACACATACCAAACATGGCCTGATTTTTTTTTGAAAAAAGTGTAGAACAATTTGAATAAACTTAGTGAGTTACTGAAGAGTAAAAGCAGACTTGCGACCTAACAGAAAAAAATTGCTTTCCTTTTAAATTGATCCTTTTATAAAACAGAAATAATAATAAATGACCACCAATATGGTGACGGCTTAGAGAAAGTCAAAGTACTTACCTACTAACTAGCCGCAAACTTAAATCATTGATCAAAACAAACTTATTTATTCTCTAGACCACTGAGAATGAGAGAACACTGTTTGTATTTCAGCCTCCTTTCTCAAGATTAACATTTAGTCATACATAGAAAACAATGCAATTTATTCTTCTCCAGTATTACCAAAATTTTATTTAAAAGAACCACCACATTTAAGAAAAAAAGTTATATTAACATATATTTTTATTTTCTTAAAAAAAAATTACTACAAGTCAGTACATCAGCCAAAGGAAATTATTCTACTGATTTCAACAGAGGAAGTTTTTATAAGGAATAGTACATAACCAATTATTTTCTTTTAAAATAAAATACTTAATATTAAATGAATGCAGGAGGATTTTACTACTGCAGTTTGTCATAAAGATGAATGAAAGTTTCCAAAGTGAGTTTTTCTTTTATTCTGCCCTTTTACAGAATGAAAAAGATGCTGATATAAAAATATGCATTTGTGGACATAGGGTGTCTAATTAGAGACATAACAAATGAAGCACAAAGTTAAACAGAGGAAAGAAAATTCCTCCATTATCTGGAGGAAAAAAAAAGTGAGTATTTTTAATAAAAATGTTATCTTTTAACTAAACTAAGTTATGTTAGTACCATACAAAGCAATATTTATTCAGTATATTGGTTATTTGTATATTTTGTATTTTAATCATATTAATAATATTAGTTACATAACTTAATATAAAACATTGCTAATACTGAAGTTCTCACCTGAAGCTTCTGTAAGGAGTAATTATTTCAAAAGATTGTTTTGCAGCTCGATCCACTTGTTTTACATTTGCCACATTCATAGGTATTAAGGTGATACCAAATCCTGTCTTAAAATCCTATGGAAAAGGTAATAAAAGTTTGTGTGGTTATTATTATTCAATAAGCAAACATGTACAAAACAATTAAATCAGCATGGTCCAAAAATCCAAGAATGGTGATACAAATTTTGGCCCCAACATGCAGGCCTCCTCCTGACTCATTAGGGGATAAATAAATCTACACAAAACTATGTTCAAACACCATCCTTCTAAGTTGCTAAAATGATCTTGCTTGATTGTCAGAAACATGAGCTGTAACTACTAATAAAAAAAAGTTAAATGACTACATGAAATTGCTGATCCAAAATGGAATAATCTAGCTTAAATTATATTTTAGTGGACAGATAATATTTATCAAACCAAGTGCTTTTCACTGAGAGCAGTTTTGTCTGCTTTTAAACAGACTGATTTTAAGAAAAATAATTACAACTTCCACTTAAACCTTTGTTGTTCATGGACCTGATTAACAGATCCAAAGTAAGTATCTCAAGCACATCTTCGAAAAAAGTTCAATACAACCACTTAAATGGACAAAGACTTACTAGTGGTCTAACTCTTAGAAATGCTAAGCATTTGTACCTTAAACAGATAGCTTTTTGCACCATGAAGCAATGTATTTAATATAAAAATAAATTTTGCATTAATAGTCAGGATGTTGTATGTGACCTCTCTCAAATGGATGCATTTCTGAATCGTATTCACATATTTCTGATCTATTTTAGAAATCATTGGTATTTCCTCCTGAAACTAATTGATATGACCATCCAACGGTAGTCATCTCACATTTTGTTCCCAAGAGGCAATGAACACACACAGGATTTTCCTTCTGACCATCAGGCAGCACTTCTGTACTGCGTGAATGGCTAAGCACTGGCATGGGCTGCCCAGGGATATTGAGCGGTCTCTCCCTTGGAGATGTTGAGAAAGAACCAGGACTTGGACCTGGGCAACCTCAAAGGACTCAAGTGGCTTTGCTGGGGGGGGGTGGGAGAGGACCTTGAGAATTCCCCTTCCAACCTCAACCATTCTGGGCCTTCTGGGAATATTAGTGTAATTCTTGGAGACATTAACTGCATCAGAAGCAAAACCAGAAACTACCTCACTCAAGCCCTTACCACTTGCAACATGATCACCCTGTAGCTGAGTGTGGTCTGAAGAAAATGCCAGAGGGCATTAGAGGGGAATAGCTTCAGCAGAGATACCTGCCTGGGAAGAAACAGTTTTCTAGCAAAAATTTACTCAAGCTGGCATCACAAGCAATTTTCTCTTCATGAGATTTTCGAAGTTTAGAACACCATTAAAGCTCACATGAAGAGGACACTTCACAAAACTCACTTCACAACACTTTATTCAGCTATTTCAAGGCTGAGCAAATAAAAAATATTATTTTTAGCCACAACTGGTAAAGCTATATCTAACAAAGGTAGAATACGATTTCATGCATTTCATCATAAAAATTTGTAAAAAGTAATAACTTTTCAACAAGTACTCCGGATTAGCCACTCTTCACTTAATCGTTTCATAGATATTTCTACCTTCTCCTTTACCCTCATATATCCTGCAAGAAACATTTTTATCATTCTCCATGATCTTTCATCCCTTCCTCCCACAGTTTTCCTTTAAAACAATGGTTTTGATGCTAACCTGTTTTAGAATAGAACAGAGCTTTGTTAAACCTAAAGTCTCTAATTCATCCTCAAAGACTGTTTCTATGGAAAACGACTGGGCAGTATAATCTGGTTTTGAGCATGAAGTTGACAGCATGCTCTGCAGCAATGAAGCATTCAGACATGATCAGTAAAAAAAAGCATGAAATAAGATGAAAAAAAAAGGATGGAGGACAGAAAAAAATAGTTATTAAATTAAATGAACAACAAAGAGTAAAAAAAAAAACCACCTTTAACTTCCTTGTATTAAGTGGTTTGTGCTTCTGAGATGAAAACTGGATGCAGGTTTCAATTATGTGGACTGACTTAAAAAGTCCAGATTCTTAAAGGGCAGGTAATGAGACTATACTTGTACATTAATAACAGCACAACACATTCTTTATTAAATAAATGCTAAATGACTGCCAGAAAACGCAATTTATAGTAGCTTAATATACTCTTCTGACCAGATTAGTTCACTGAAAGCAGAAAAGAAGAATGAAGAAAAGATGACTTAAACAAAAACTACCATATTGAGCCATATCAAAAGTTCACCTAGAACAGAGCATCCCTTTAAGCATTTGCTACTGGCAACTGTCATAAAAAGAACGTAAATAAGAGAAGGTAAATCTTCATCTTCCCAAATAAGCTTCCAGCAATCTAGGGACTTCCAGCTCAGAAAGCCCATGAACCAACAGCTACATCAAGCAATCAAACTTAATATCCATTGACAGCCACATCCTAAAAGAATTTAAACAAATGCATGCTTTATGGTTTCCACAGCATACTTTGTAGATTTCCTAAATGTCAAAAAAGTATTTCCTTTTGAGAATTTCATTACACTGTTGGAAAAAGCAAGTAAACTTTATTTATCTACGTAGTCCTTACTATTCTGTCTTTAAAATCTCTATCCTGTATTTCCTTCAGCTAATTCTATTTCAAGCTATTTTCAATGTTCTATGAAAAGGTGAAAGGGTGGGGATGCCAGAGGTGCAGGAGCAATCAATTCTGCTCACTATCCAAGCTGCTGCTGCTATCCCAGTCCTCCTGGCAGCTGGGCATCCCAATTGTTGCCTTCACTCAGACAACTGCACCCAGTACCCTTAGAGCAAAGAGAAAGCACCCTGCAGGCATTGGATCTCACATACACATTCACTGTAATTACAGCCACTATCCAGACAGCAGTCTGTTGTACTTGAACCCAAGTATGTAAGCACTCTGAAATGAAATACGTTGAGTTCAGAATCTCTTAGGCACACCAACCCTCCAAAATTGTACACAGTCAGTCAACAATCCCATTGAAAATAACTATTCTCACATTTTAAATTCAGTGACTGTGTGAGAACTGAATTACAGCATGAGGAATGTCAGAAAGGTTAAGAAATTAGAAGAGAGGAATGTGATTTTCAGAACTGAAGTTGGTGGAAAATTCACCAATTTCATTTGTACATTAAAGTGAAGTTATTTCTGTAATGGTCCAAACAAACTCTTTCTGGTAACTGTCCACTTGGCTTAAAACAGGCTTGGTGAGTGACAGGTACACTGGAATCTAATTTTCACGGTTCAGAATTATATGCTTTCAAGAGCACAGTCTTGTTCTCTCCTTCAGACACAAAAGTGGGAATTGGTATAGGGAAGAAAGAACTGCTCCACTTCGAAAGATAAATTCATTCATTTTGAGTGCACAGGAGGACAATAGGGCCATTCAAGCACTATACAAAATGTACTGGCAGCAAGACCAAGCAGTATCTTTTTGGAATAAGAATTGTTTTACTCCTACACACTGAAAGCTCATTGTTCCAGAAAGATTCAACTGTGTAAGACTTCCTGACAAACAAAGAAAAGTTTATGATTCAAAAAACACAGAGAAAACTTTTCTTTGTTAAATATATATAGAATAGACATAGATATTTAAGATATGTCTTAATACATTTGAGCAGAGATTTGAAATAACAGCAATAGTTACTATAAAAAATTATTTATAGATATAATCATAGATCAAAAGTTCTCACTAAACAGCACAATAAACTACAGGCTAAAAATATGAACGAAGAAAGTAGCCAAGTATTGGCTTTCTGATAACCTGCGGTTCCTTCCTGAATGGTTATAACATGCAAGTCCTGTTGTCATTACCATCCCTATCTGAAACACACAATCTATGAAAAACTAGCTGTACCTAAACTTCAAAATTAGGTTACATATTTTCTTGGAATACAATTAAAGTGCATATTTAAACTGCATAGCAGTGAGCTAAACAGCTTTCTGTTATCTATTATTTTTTCATAGGCAAAATCTACCATTTTTATAGGAAGTTTTATTAGGAGGCTTTATTAACATTTCTTTGATTCTGTAGTGGATGAGATTCAATTTCATAGGCACAGAAATATACATTGAGGATAACAAAAACTTAGCCACATTTATGAATAAAATCAGACAACTACATCTAAAACAAGGTCATATTTCAGGTATGTTGCCTTAAAAAGACGCATCTTTATGAAATTCTTATACAAATCTGGAATTGGGGGTTTCTCCTCTGGCCCTCAAAGAACAGCCTTCTCTACAGAATCACTCCTCTTCTTCACAGGAATTATAATATTTTATCCTTTTTGTTCCCTTCCAACTTTTGCAGAAGTAAAACTTGGTCTAGCTTGCTGGTTTTCTAAAATGGTCTAATTAAATTAATCAAAACACAGAAGATCTAGAGCTACTGCTTTTGTTCCTTGCCTTTTGCTTTTTAGCAGTTATATTCTTGTCTTTGAGTGCTCAGACTTGTATCAATCTAGTATTTCCACAGTGCACAAGTTCATTAAAATAAAATAAGCACTTCCCATGTTAAAACATCACAAAACAAAGCAAGCAAACAAACAAAAAATCCTACAAATAAACAATCAGCATCATTGAAAGTTTACCCTACACTGTCACATGAAAGTTCTTAGAAATAACTTCGTTTCATTATAAAGGTTAACTATATTATGTTCACATTAGAAATATAAGAATATAAGAATATATTTTCATCTCAGGTTTTTGCTAGAGAATTAGAAGTGAAACAGCAACAGTACAGAAGGAAAACTGCTGCCATGATTTAATGTGAATATATGCATGTGTGTGTATGTAATACATACTGAAGTACAGAACTCTTTAGTACAGAAATAGCAGAGGTGTGTGCGCTGAGAATACCCAACTACTGGAAATTGCTGAATGAGCTGAATGTCCTCAGTGCAAAGCAATTTTCTTTCAATAAGATCATGGTCCCTGCTTTTTGTTGATGTTGTCATTAACTGTAAGATCTTGGGGTTGTACATTACCCTGTGGGAGAAGACAGGGTGTGCACACACATGTACGCCTATGACCCCAAAATGGTAGGAAATGTGCATGGGAACTTCTTCACAGCACAGGTGATGGAGAACTGGCACAGGCTGCACAGAGAGGTTGTGGAGTCTCCTCTGGAGATGTTCAAGACCTGGCTGGATGCCTATCTGTGCAACCTGGTCTAGGGAGCCTGCTCTGGCAGGGGAGTTGGACTCGATCTCTTGAGGTCCCTTCCAACCCCTACAATTCTGTGATTCTGTGAAATGCAATATAATGCTACACTAAAAATATATACATATAAATATGAAGTATACGTGTGTGCTTATTTATACACAATTTTTTTTAAACAGTATTTCCAACCATCCTACTACCAATTTTAAAAAGGCCTGCTCATATCTGCAACCCAACCCTTATTCTACTCTTCATACACAGAAGATTTTGACTTTGATCACTGTGCCTTTGATAGGAATTTAAAAACATGACCATGTACATTTCCTTGAACCCATTCTTCATATTTGCAATAAGTCTTCAAGTTTGCTTTGAGGAAGCTACCACAAAATTTATGACAATTAAACAAAGATTTATTTCTGAAAGACTTGAGAAGTCCTCTAATAATTCAACATGACTTAGTCTCTTCCTTCATTCTAGACCCATTGCATCTGACTCCCTTCAAACAGTCAAATTTTTCCACAGAGACTAAAAGCCAGTAACTAAAATCCTTCAGATAAAGCAGTCAGCTTTATCTGACTGCCTTTCTAGCTTGTAAGGAAGGGTAATTTCTCCATTAGGCGGGAAAAAAATTGTTTCAATTTTAAAAAGAAAATTTAGATATAAATAATTATCAGAATTTGAGAATCAATAATTAGTAGTGCAGAAATTGTTTTGATGATACTAATGCTTCACCACAGGTTTATATTGGTCTCCTCTACTTTTAAACCACACTTAGCCACCCAACTTACCTGTCATCTAGCTATTCAAATCTTTAGAAATTTATGTCCCTTAACGCAGGATAAAATCTCTGAACATGAGGTGATAAACATCACGGGCTGGAACCAAAACTGTCATGAGTAAATACAGATGTACTCTTTTATGGTCTTCTTAATGAGGTCTCAAAACAAAACCTCAATGAAGCATACAGTATGTAGTTACACATTCAGTAAAATGATGTTAAAGAACTTGAAGTTAGCCAACTCGAGTCCTGATGAGCAAGAAGATGTTAAAATTCAAGTTGTCTGTGCATGTTAATTCTGTAGCTTTGTGCACATCTATTATGCTATCAATTTCACGTTCTTAACTTAGCAAAATTCCTGACGTATAATAGAACAAACTGAAAATGATTTTGTAACAATGACCTGACATCTGTAATTTTAGTGGGTAAAAAACAAGAAGAAAGCAAGAAGCAAGAGCTGGTGTCATTCACTGTAGGTTTGTTTGCAGTGGAGTGTACTGGATATGCTACTGGAGTACATTCCACATTTTCATTACATTATTAAGAAATCTAGTACATATATCTTGAGATGGCTCTATGATGTAATCCAAACATAAGAAGTAGGAACAGTTGAGAGATTACTTTCAAAAACTTCTTCCCGAATACCATGCAGAAGTAGCTACATTCCTGGGTGTAACTTTTCATTCAAGTTATACATATTTATCCACTTCTTACAAAATACAGAGTTCTCACTTTGGCAGCTAAACATCTGAGTTTTACAGTATCAATACAATACTAAATCACTTGATTATGCATTATCAGCCTGTGCCTTGACTGATGTTTGGGATGGATCTAGAACATGTGAAGACAAAAGCCCCCTTTCCATACAGACTAAAAAGAATTAAAAAAAAATAAAAAATAAGAAAAGAAAGAACAGTCAGATAATTAATGTGACTGAATACTATCGTGGACAGTTTGCTCTTATCTATGCCTTTGCCTATTTCTACTTATTGTAAATCATGAGTCTTAGCATTCAGTCATTTCACTGTACGTTTTTCATTTCTTAGTACCTGACTTTATGCTCCAGGGTTTGATGTGCAGAACTGCCAAGCAATTGTAGCTTCAGCTGAGACCTATGAATGCAATAGATAAAACTATTCTGCTACAGGAAAAAAAAAAGAGAATGCAGAATATATGGGTATTTGAATCATTTACTCTGTTTCTTAGAACTGCACTCATATGAAAGACAATAGTGTTCCATTACCCAGAGGAAACTGGTGAAATATAAGTTATCTTTGTTCTTCAAATAGCCAAGAAAACAATTACTGATCACCTTTACTGATGAAAGATTCCTTAAGACACTATCAACAGCATGCAATAAAAATGAAATTACCATGATCAAATGGTTATTAAGTAAACAATCTACAACTGAGGTGGTAATCTCATGTAAGGAAACAGCATGTTATAGTATCTACTGCACAATAATAAACTATATAGATGCAACTGGATGAAATAAGGCTTTAGAAACATGCCCAGTTTTCTTACATTTAGGGTAATCACAGCAATGTTACTACAACACAGACCTTGTCAGAATTTTCACAATATTTAATTAAAAAAAACGCCAAACAACACCACTTATATAACCGTGGAAGCACGTCTCCTAATCTAAACCTGAATAACTTTTTACTCTAGATACATGTTTGACTTGAATCAAATTCAATTTAATAGCGGCTACCAGTGATCTCAAGTCTTAACAAAATTTAAAGAATGCAAGCCAGAGAAGATGAAAATGAAGAGGAAAGCAAAAACTATAATTCCAAACATTCACAAATTTCTCACCAGTGTTGAAACACACTGAAGGAGAAATAGTGGAAAAAAAATAATCCATCCTGCATCCACATCTTGCCACTACAAATAATCTGTATGTATGCAATTTAGTAACAGACCAATAACCTTTTTGTCACTTCTGAAACCATTTCTGTGAGCTGTTGCATCTACAAATGCTACTGAATTTTAAGTAAAGTTGTATATTTTGACACAAAGCAATTGAAAATTATCACTGGAAGGCAGAGTTTGTAACTTGAAGGGTACCAGAGTCATTTGCATTACAGCTTAGGAAAAATACAGATAGGACCAAACTCAGCTATTTTACAGTTCAGAGTTGAGCTGAGGCATAGAAAGTATGAGCGTATGTACATGCTAGCTTTGGCATACCACTCAGTGTAGTAGGAATGGGACAGAGCTTCACTTCAGAGGGACACAGGACAGAAACCAAGCATCAAAAGTAAGCTGATTAAGACTGCATACAAAAACTGTCTTGTTACCTTCCCAAACAAATTGACAGACCAAGCAACTCTCTTTGCTGCCAACCCTCCTTGCCAGGAGAAAGACATGAGCTGACAAAGCCCCAGTTTGACCAATTACACCAAGTTCCTTCCAGCAGAGCTCCTCCTCAATGTGAAACTTGATGAGGAATCAGCATCCCAATATCTGAGGGGTGTTACCAGTTTTACTTCTGCTGCTTCTAGAAAGTTCACAAGCTGACATAGAGATAGTACAGCTAAACAAGAACATAAATAAAATCAAAAGCCTGTCATAAGCAAGAGCTGCCTCTCTTCAAGGCTTTTACCTCTAGTCTTATTCCAGTGGCCACTTCTCCTTGTCTCCTATTAGCAGAGACAACCATGTTCCTCATGATGTACAATTCTTAACATAGGAAAACCCATCCCATTTCAAACTTCATTTCTTGCTACATTCTTCACATTTTTCACCCTACAGGGATGCCATTTTAACATAAGCAAAACCCATTATTACTGGGAAAAGACTCAGTTTTATAGCTTAACCACCTGTCTCTGATATTTTTTGTTTGTTTAGCTGAAATAGGTATCCCTGTAATCACTCTCTAAAAAAATCACACACAGTTTCAAACCCTTCCCCAGAGCACTGCCTGTTGACACAAGGACATTTTTAAACATCTTTATTACTAATAAAATATTAAGTAGCCATCTGTACTCTTCTTTAAAAGTGATTCATGATAGAAAACCTTACTGGAAAATTTATCAGGACTGTTCTCTGGAGACCACAAAGGTCTGCGTGTTTTAGGCGTATCATGTATCGTTATGGCTTTCTGAATTCACATCTCTATAATTCTTTTGTGAAGCTGTATATATCCACTAAAGATCAAGTTATGTATTCATAGTCCAGACAAACTGCTTACCAAGTGTTTGAGCTTCTAAAGAAAGGACAGATTGTGAACATTTATGTGATGTTTTAGAAGTTGGAATAGTGAAAAATTGATTACCCTCTTTATAGACTTCTGTACTGGACAATAGAGAAAACTGTTATTATACTCCCTCCAGCAAAAATCCCCCCAATGAACCAAGAAAAAATCTCTGAACAGTGGGGCTCCTGTTTTCCTCTAAATTTACGTGTGGAGACAAAATTGTTTGATATAGAAAAGTAAGAAGTATCACTTCTTACTTTTATCAACAAAAGAGCAAATAAAAAGGTGTTAAGCCATCCCCATACAAACCATACAACCATACAAAAACCAATTACTTTTTAAATAAATAAAGTTAACTCCTCTTTTTGTAAACTAAAATGCAAATCTCTGACATCATGAAACATGAGCGAAAATAATGCATAATTTTTGCTTTAATAAATTATTACCAGAAGTAGTAACATTTCCTAATGGAAATGTGATTTTCCTGATGAATCTGAAGTTTTCCAAAGGCTTTCTAATTTTCTTTCATGAATTTAATCTCCAGTTTACAAAATTCAAAAACATTTATGGACTATTATAAAGAGAGTTTCAAAACTTTTTAAAGTACCATCTAAAAGGATCAACTATGAAGAGCATTTTCTTATCATAAAGGGAAAAAGTTTGTAGCTATATCCCCGTGAATCCCCAAGAATTCCAAATATACCTCATTTTATCATAGCTGGATCACTGCTGGACTTCCCTTCTAATGTTAATAAAACTGGCAGCTCAGATTTCTGATCCTATCAAACTGAATGGACCTGTGAAATTATGCAAATTGCACGAAAAGACACATACAGAAAACCTTACTAGAACCATTTCAATAAAATACGGAGCTGTGGATTGAGCTAACAGGACTCTTTCCTGCTAGAGAGATTTTAAGCATCTGCTGCTCACACAGTCATGAAGTGAAAAGTTGCCCTTTAACAAGCAACATTATGATCTTTATTGTAAGATGAAAAATAAACTAAGAAAAGTATAAGTCCACACAAAAGCTTTTGTTCAGATGTTATAAATTTTCACCTGATGAAACAACATTCATCTTAGCTGAATGGAAATATTAAAATCCATCCAAGTTCAGATTTACGTAAAATTTGAAGCTCAGATACTTTTGATATCTTTGAGGAAAAAAGATAAAAATAAGGTGGTTTTTTTTTAATTTTTTTTTTAATTATTATTAGCAGAAGCATATTTTGAGTATGTGCACACAGGTACGTATACTTTGAAGAACATGCCTCTGAAGATACAGATTTTTTCTAGAAGACAGTTTAAGGCAGAAGCTTCCCACTGCTTCCAATCAGAAATCTGAGGGGAACAAATTAGGACTTGTGAACTCTTTCCACTTCTGTGATTTACTCTAAAACTGTTAAGGGACTAAAGTACTAATAACTTCACCATACATTCTGCCATGTCCAGACCAAGACGGGGTTCGTGTTGTTTCAGCAGCAATGTATGCTGTATCTTGGATATCAAGAGCAAATGTAGCTCTTGATATCCAAGAATCTTCCCTACAAGTCAGTTATTTCAGCATTTTCTCTCCCACAAAGTCATTTTTTTTACATTTAATTCAACAAAATAAATATATAAATACATATATATTTATATCCAAACATGCCTAGAAAGCATTTGATTTTTTGTAAAGCAAAATTGTGAATGGTGACAGACAGCTATTTTTAGCAGTTATTCAATCCTACATCTGCCTATGCATTTTGTCATGATTGTAATGATTCCACGAAAAACCTCCACCGTTAGTAAGAAAGTTATATATGAAAATAAGAAGTTCCGCAAATCGACACAGTTTACAAAAGAAGTTATCTCCTTATCATGACATATACTGAAATAGCCAGAGGATAAAATGCCTGGATTTTACTGAACTCTTAGTAAATCCATCCTAAACAATAAATTTCATTATGAGGACAACAAAACAATAGTCCAACCCCAAAATATCTGTACTGTATTCACATTTCAGGACTGGGTCCAGAATTCATAGACTTACAGACCAAACCTAACAGTCTAAATCTTTTAGAAGATCAGTCTTATATAATTGACAAATTACAAGCTAGAACAATGTTATATAAAAATCAAGCAAATTTCAGTTTGCAATTAAATAATTTTCTGTTAATTGAGAGGTAGAGGCTTATATCCAACAGAAGAATGTAACTGCACAGATAAACACTGAACAACGCTACTGTAACAAACTAGATTTAGAACAAAAACCACAACACCTTTCCAGTAATGCACTTATTCTGCACTATAGACAGCTAGCTGGTAGAAAAGAGATCATATAACCTCTAGGGTTAACAAAGTATCTCCATTTACCACTTCTACATTTATCTTTTTTGTGTCACTGAGCTTCCCCTTGACACATGATGAACCGTGCAAGAAGGTCTTGCAGGATCCAGAATAAGCTATGGCCATGTGGCTCCCCTGTAGCGTAATGATTCCACCTGTCTCCTGCACTCCTTTCACTTCTCAGGTCTCCCATTTCCATCCATTTTCTTACACAAGGAATAGATAAATCTTGCTCATCTGAATTTTAAAATAGACTGAAAAAGCAAAACTTGCCAAGAGCAATGTTAACTCTGTTTCAGTGCACATGCTCAAGGTGATGGAATGGGGGGGGCTGATCACCTACTTAAACAGTCTGAAACCATTAGTATACTCCAGGTAACACAGAAAATACAAGCTGTACTTTCAAATTCTGCAAGTTTACAATGTTAACTTTTTCAGTGTTCTATTAGAACAGACTTCAAAATCACGCTGTAATTAGAAATATATATATATATATAGAGAGAGATAGACATACCTTACTATGTTCTGATAACTGAAAATTACTCATAAATCAGACATAAACAAAAAGCAGCATTTTCTGTGGCAGTTTGCTCATGGTAACAGGCCAAAAACTGAAATCCTCAGCACTGATTCACAGGCTGATCTAATAGCAGCATCCTGACCTAGATGCCAGTAAACTGAACCACTTTGCACACAGTGAAACACAGCTAGGAAAAAGCAGTTCTGCCTCATAACTAAGGAAACAGAGGTGTGCCTTTTTATATAGAAATTGCATAGGCATGTTCAAGATAACACTAAAAGAGAACATACAAGTGGTGAAAAAAAAAATATCTAGAATTAGAATGATAAAATTGCTCTATTTCATAATATTTGGAGACTCAGCAGCAGCATTTTGTATCAGTTGTGCATACTGGTGGGAGGCTTGTAACATGCAACAATGATTTTTGAGAACAAAATTTCCCAAAAAAATCAGTTCGTATTAGGAAGGATGGGCATCTGCAATCAGCAAACAAACTGAAGCCAGGAGGAGGCACATTTTCCCAGCAGGACCATACCAATTTAAGAAACTAGGACAAATTCAGGAATGAAACAAAATACTGGACTGAAAAGAAACTCTGGCAGGACTGACATTAATGGCAAAGTTTCAAATGACATTCACAAAGCTGGAGATTCACTCCAGGTATCTGTGTAGAGATCCTACTAGGCAACAGCTTTCCTTAAACTGCTCTGCAAATACTAAAAATCAATCCTTAACCCTTCCATTTACAAGCAAGTACAATCAGCTTGATCAAAATCTGTACAGACTTCTTCAGATTTATGTCAAAACACATCTGCATGAAGTATAGGATGATGAAGTTTGGGTCAGCAGATGAAAGAAGCGTAAAATTGAAAGACCTGAACTGCCAGCACCACAGAATCACATAGAACAGCAACAAGATATCTTCTGCTTTTGTACCTATAGCATATTCTATTAACACCAATTTTCACTTCTCCATGTAAAATATCTGCCTGTATCAAGAAATATATACTTGATATTCCATATTTCATCAGTGAGAGAAGGGTAAAGAGATAAAGCCTCTGAAATATAGTTTTGTGTAGATGTAACTCTTTTAGTCCGGTACTACCTTTTCACCAACATACAAGTTTTGCATTTATAATGCCTATTGTACACACTGATCATATGCAAGTACAAAGACCTACGATCATCCTGAAACCAGACTTCCAAGTTTTACATACTGCACATTGTCACTAAGTAATAAGAAAAGACTAAGCAAGTCATGTATCACATGTTTGCAGTTGTAAAAGGAAAATGAGAAATCTGTAAAATCCTAATACACACGTTTACAGAGCACATAGAAAACACACAGAGAAACACCTGATGTGTCTATTCAGTGTGAAATAAGCCCTTTCTAAGTAAGTCACAAAAATGTCATGTACCTCTGCTGTGTGGTTTGTACATTTTAAGCAAGATAAGATGCTTAGAAATTCCCTTGTTTCTCCTTGTTAAGAAAAGAAGTGTAAGCTGAAACAAACCAACCTGGAAGTCAGAATCCAGCTCCTACCCGGGCACCGCTGATGACCAGTCAGCACTGTCTCCTTCACTTCTCTTATGGCTACTCAGAGGTCTAATGAATTTTGCCTTGATCAGTTTCTCAACTTTCGTTATGACCCCCATCTCCTGGCTCATCAGTTTTCTTGCAGCCCAGTAAATTGGCAGCTGCTCAGTTCCTTCAGGGGAGAGAAGCAAGAGTCAATTGTAATAATGGGCTGCAATTACTCCTGTGTTGTAGGAACTGAGCTGCTGTTGCTGACTGCTGTCATTTTGTCCGCCTTTGAACTTCTTTATGACCCCATGGCAAGGAATTACAGCCCCTGGCTGGAAAAAACATCACACCTCTCATCATCACACAGCATCCCACAGAGCCTCTGGACCAAGTGGCAGACTGGCTGATTGGGGAACAGGAAGCAGATCACAAAGCCACATTAATTACACCAACACAGCCTGCTGCTTCAAGACCTTTTCAAACCTTGCTCAGGTATCTTTAATACACTGCTACATACAGCAGCCTACTGACTGTAGGCATGTGTAAATGTGGATGAGTGCAGTGAATACAGACTCCTCTTTGTCTAGATAGAGTTTGGAAAGCATTACAGTTTTAAAACATTTGTCAATACAAAAGACAGACAAGTTTTGCCATAATAAAAATGGAGTCATAGCCATCAAAGAGCAATAAAAATATATTTAAAATAGCGTAACTCGCCTTAAACAGAAAGAAAGAAATAGGAATTGTAATACTGTTAAATATTAGATGATAACATAATCCCAAGAGGATTGGAGAAGTCAATAATCCAAGTGTGTATCCTCACACAAAGGTACAAAACAAGGTTAGCTCTATAGTCCCTCATAGACAAAATAATAGAAATAACTGAATTGAAATACTCAAATCATGTATGTTATTAGACATTACTTAAAAAACAAACCAAACTCTTCCACTCCGTATTTCCTAGATCACAGCTGTCTGTCTTCTCTGTTGATAAACTGAATAAATGTCTTTCTCAGTCACTACTCAGTTCTGTTCCCACAGCCCTCTAGTTGCCTCATTGCCAACTACTTCAGTAACTTTTGACCTTAAGTGAAAGTAACAGCTGCACAGAATGCTCTTCTGAAACATCTTCAAAAACATTGGGTTCTAATTGATAACACTGCTGAATCTTTGTGGGAGTCTGACCCACAAGCTGAGAAAGAAAAAGCATTTGACTAAAGTTTTCTAGAAATATAAGATATCATCTCCAATTATTGAGTTTTAAAATGTCTAACAAGACATTATTTTGCATGCAAAATATTTGTGACGGAGAATTTAATAACAATAGCATTGAAGTGTTTCATGAGGCAATAATTCAGAATGAGTTGATTAAGTTTGAATTTGCTGGCCTAGCAATTTATTAAGCAGAGATAGAAATTATTGCTGAAAAAGCACACAGGGGTATTCTCCATAATTTTACTGTGCTGTAAACCATAAACCTCTTTCCTCTTGCTTTAAGGATGGTGCATTTATTAAGAATAAAGTTTGTAGATATTTTCTTTACTTTGCTAACATATAACTTTGTTACTATCTGAAACAATGTCATGCTGCTCCAAATAACACAAAGAAACTGCAACTAACAAGCAAAAATTTATTTCATCCAGAAGATGAAAACGTCACTTCAGCTACAATGAGATTAAATTTCTCAGTATTTTAAGGACCGCCTTTCTAATACTTATTTTAAACCATCTGCTATTCACAGTTTATAAAAACTTAGATGGACCAATCTATACAGATAATTGAACAATAATGTAATTTGTTTTCATTCCATTATTTTAGCAGTCCAATAGCAACTTCAGTCTGCTCTCTCTCCATTGCCAGGAAACAAACTGCAGGGGTTCTTGCCCTGAAGAATTCGAACAGAGCTTGGAATAGGACTGTCCAATCTTAAAAGTTACCATGAAGTATCAGAAATCCATGAATGCCAAATCAGTTTTCTCCAAGAACATTGAGCTTTGCCTGATACTGCAAACTAAATATGTCATGATCAATCTGCTTCTCAGTGCTCAGGGTTCTAGACATTACATACTGGTAATTACATACTCTTTGGCCTCTTGCTGATGAGTGCTAATACATTTTATTTAGTATATCTACCAAGGATAAGAATTTGATCAGCATGGTGTGACTGCCAGCATTCATTTGATCATACTCATCAGATTAGGCAAATCTTTAAAAATCCTGCTCCTCACTGAGCAAATGAATAGTCTCACCTCTTTGAAATGGTAAAGTTTAGCACTCCTAAGAGGATATATATACAATGAGCACACATATAGGCAATACAAAAAATGATTCTTTTGGGATAATATTTGTCTGAGTTCTGCCACACCAAATAATTTAAGATTAGAGATTCATAAACTGCACCTATTTAATTGTGCTGTAACAAATGTCAAAAATAGCAAGTCCAAAACAGATGTGTCACATAATTTTAAAGTTACAATAGCAGGTAGTGGCAGTTTTAACTAGTTAGGAAACAGAATCGTATACATTACATAATGCATGTGTGTGCCTATCTTTACGGTTGTTGAATAAATGTTTCAGTAAGGATATGTTTTCTACACTGCCTCAGAAATACTTCACTCTTCACTTTTATGACACTACTGCAGCTTTACAAAAACATCAACATTTCAGCTACATTAAATAGTTTTATACCTGAAGAGTGTTTCTTGTCTGCCATAAAAAGTGACTGGTATGTTTGAAATTAGATAGGAATTTCTCAAAAAACGCATTAATAGCTGTTTTACAAGTAGATCTAAAACCTGCTTCAGCTGTTCCTGCATGTGCTGTGCCACACAGTGAAAACCTTTTTCTTCATGATATTCAAGCAAATATTAATTTTCTTCACTACTAATTTTTACACAATCAAGGTAGCTGGTTGTATACGCATTAGCCATTCCAGAAAGCTCAACTAAGCATAACTGAGAAGCTGATAACTTTGTCTTTTCCCTTTCTCCAACCCTACCCTTCACCACAAATCAAATTAATTATGGAGCTTTTGATCACTATAGAAGCGTTAGGCTTTCTATCACACTTCAGGTAATAGCTAAAGCGTTAGGTGTATTTACAGCTTAGTGAGATCTTAACAGTGTAAAAACAAACAAGGAAAAAAAAATCTGCAGGCAAGATTTCATTTAACTGCACAGAGAAATAGAGAAGAACTTGGCATTTACTTTTTTTTTTTTTTGACATAGTTCTACCTTCTGTTTACAGATGGGTCACTGTCAGATTGTTCTTGTCTGATTCAATCACATTATTAGTGTATTATTTAAAATGCTTTTTATTTATTTTTTGATTTATGCTGGAGTAGGGGTACAATTAGTTGAACTCTGAAGAAGTCAAGCTCAGAAACCCTCTCCCACATCAACAGAATTCCCTGATAAAAATTTTTTCATATTGCACACAAGCCAAAAACAGAAGCTTTTAAGCTTTCTTACAGAATACGAGTTATTTCCCACTTAGTTGTTCCTGATGTCATGCACAGCAATTGATCTTTGCCATGGTTTTGAGTGTGGAAGAGTGGAGTAAATTGCATGCCAAGAAACTGCTGGAAAATTAGGAACACAACCTTAATCTATCATCCCTGCTACAACTTGATGCAAACAACTGTATTTAAAAGAGGCTGATGTTTCCACTTCACATAACCAATATATATTTGATCTTGAAACATGTTTTCACCTTAATCTTCTCTCCCCCGATATATTTCCTTGGATTTTTACTATATATTTTTTACATCCTGATACAGGAAAATTTTGGAGAATGAACCCTGAAGAAATCAAGGACAAAAGAGGGCAAAGGTTCACTTCCTCTTCTGCTACCTCCATGTATTTAAAACATTCTGGGCAAGATTTATTCATACGATTATAAGGATGTTTGAACATAGTGTGCACCAGCAATCAAGCAGGCAACTTTATGGAACTTCCTGGTAATTGTTACAAATAACAGCTTATTAACAAACATCTCCAAACTATATGTGCTCTCCACAAAGAGAAGGATGGATTTTTTCTGATGGTTTTTCAGTAATTCAACCTTACACTCCTTGCTCCACTCCAAGTGCACATCCTGTACTTCATTCCCTTCTCATTTATCACCTACCAATTCTTTTAACAGTTCTTTGTATTGCCCCTCTCATTTACTTTTGCTCTCTTCAATCCCTCACCCTTTTCTCCAGTTTCCTTTACAAAACAATCAGCAGCTTTTGTAACACATTAACATCCCAGCACCTCCTAAGATTTAAGTAGCATCCACTGAACTGGCACTCAAGGTACTGCTCAAGACTCCTCATTAGCTCTCCGAATCTTTAGGCAATTATTTTTCCTTTCTACTCAACTTACACTCAAATTCTCTTCTTTCATATGGTTGCTGACAGCACCCTCAATTCATTTTATATTCACAATATTACTGCAATGATACAGTGAAGAATCTTTCACAATAAATACTTGCACCCACCTCTTTCAGTGACTTTAACCTTACCTCCTCTCCTTCAGATTACGAACACTGAACATCTCTGATATATTCTTCCACCTGCACCCCCTTTATCACTTCTCTATGTTACTGTATGTGTTAATCACGTCCTGTAATGCAATGTTTGATGTTGCCCAGTTTTATTTTAAATGCACTACTAGTATTAGAGAGAAAACAAATTATTAGGTAATATCTTATTGGTTCATTCAACATTCATAAACATTCCCATCTGCCACAGTGCAAAGCATTTCAATCTTTGACAAAACAAAAAAAAACCTCTGAAATCAATAAGAGCACTCAGCCAAAATGAAACAAGAGGTTTTTTTTGCTTTGTTTTTTTTTTTTTTTTTTTAATATGAAATGGATACTATTTCTCATACACAACAGAATACTCATCGTTATTCAAGCTTTAACTTGGAGTCATGCATGGAGGGAAAAAGTTGTAAATAATCATGGCATGCAGCCATACATACCATTTTCCAGTCTTTCTATTTTGCTATGTTTCCTCTAATACCTCTAATCCTCTAATAAATGCATCTATTTTGGAACTACCCAAGGCAGTAACAAAAGATATCTCAAATTATCTTTATCAAAGCCAAATTCTAGTGCAAACACTGTAACACATAGGCCCTCTCTGGCTTCAGCTTTACCAGTGAAGCTTGTATACACCCCAATGAAGAGGGTACATTCTGGCAGACCAGGAAAGCAGCTGTCACAACCCTTCTGATGGTCACAGAGGGGAGGTTATCATTGGCACCACTGCAGTACCCTGACATTTCAAGCCAGTGTTTGAGCTGTCATGAAGGAGCAGATGACATGTTTTTATTTAAGCACGAACGATTTTGAAATAGAAATGGGAGTTTCAGCAAGTTGCGGGTTGAACAAATTGATTCTGTACGATCTATTTTTCACGCCTGCTCCAGAGAGGAAGTTTAAGAAATTCACACTACATAGAGAGTCAAAGAAATTGATGGTTTCTTACTAGCACTATATCACTGCCAGAAGCTCAGGCTAACCCAATCACTTTTTAACTAGAAATGGGCCTGAGACATGATGTTCAGATCTCAATCTGAACTTCACAGAGTTCATGTTGGTTATGTTTGGATTTGGCATTTGGCTTAGGATCTTCTCCACTTTTAACAATGAAGAAAAATCTTTTAAAGCAACAGTGGACTCTCCTCCATCAAGTTTAATAGAAATCAATAAATCAGCTTGATCCGATCTCATTTCAACATTGTAAGAAGTCTAAATAGGTGTCTTTTAGCACTGCAGTTATAATAAACCCCTCCAAGTCTCTCTGGGAGTAGTTCTAGTATGGATGTGAATTCCAATATGAGCAGAATTTAAGGACATCCCTGGAAGTATTTGCTTGGTAATTAATGGCTGAAGCAGAAGCTTAAGACTGGAATGATTTGTAGAACATTAGAGCCCTCTACTGGAGAGAAACCACATTACTGGGCATTTCTTAAACGCAGCAGTGAAAATAACACGTTTTTCAACTGTTAGATAAAACACAAGAGGTACTGGGAGAAGAACTACATTGCATGAAAGCTTAAAGACAGAAGCTATTTCTTCTGATTTCCAAATAGGCTGAAGTCACAGAGAAACAGACATTCATTTAAATGGAGGATCTAACAGGAAACCTCTGAGGACCGTTTGATGCATTTGATTTTAAGTAAACAAGCTTTGGAGAAAAGCTGGTTTTGCACCATTGTTCATAATTTTCATTCAAGCAGAAGGAAACGACAAGCTGACAAACATGTATAAACTTCATCCTGTTCCAGGGCTTGATTTTGGTTTGCCTTCTGCTGCACCACAATCACCGATCTCGATAGAGCATCCATATAGTAGAAGGGAATTAACATGTCATAGAAAGTCTATTTAAAGGTGTGCTTACATGATTAGCTAAAGCAAATGTGAAGTCATCGATACTGAAAGGACACAGTAGATACAATTTAACAAATAGTCCCCACAAGTAATAGATCCAACACACAAATGTAAACACGCAAAATAATAATTGAAAATGCGCATGTAGGAGAAAATTGTTACGGGGGGGGAATAAAAAAACAGTGTTAGATTATCATAGATTATTTATAATTAGCATCCTGAATGCTACCAAGAAACCTTGAAAAGTGAATGGCTCTGGACCGTTTTCACTCAGAAGAGGAGACAGCAGGCCAGGAAGTGAACAACAAAAGGACTAGTTACTGAGAAAGCATTCATATTTGAAACAAGAGTTTGCATGTATGCAAATCTGAAAGTACAAGACGTACAGCAGTACTTTCCCCAAATTCCCACCCTGGCTCCAACAACTCGTGGGTTGTACTATTTCTGTGTAAAGAAATGGACCTTTTGCTTAATGACCTATAATAGATATTCTTCCAACACTTTGAACAGGCATTCATTGAGCTCCCATTTATACCTTATATCTACAGCATCCTAGGGAGTTCCACAGTTAACTGCATTACATCATAATATATGCACATCCAAACCACACCAAAAAGAAATAAAAAGAAAAAAAAAAACAAAAAAAAAACCCTTGATCTGGGAGCTGGAGTGCAAGCTACTTTGTGTGTCTTTTAATACTGAATTTGCTTAATATAATAAAGCGCTTAACAAGTTAATTCAGGTTCTTAAAACCACAAGGAACTTTAATGTGGAATATTTCGATGAAGTGTCGCTTTAAATATTTTATATATTTAAGTAGACTGTGGCATTTTCTATAGCACTGTACTACAGGAGGACAGTGAAGCCAGTTCATAGAATAAGCTGATTTAGTAGAGTACTTATGACACACACTTCTAAGAGTGAATTAATCCTACCCCTCCCACTAACCTATTGTGACTCTGAGGGTTCTTCATTTCACCTCACTACCATACTCTTTTTTGCATTGTACAACAGATATAATGACACTTCTCTTGCTTTCTGAAGTCTTTTGAGAACTGCAGCAATAAAGTACTACCTAAAAAAAGGATATGCATTTATATTCACAAAGAACCATCAATTTCTAACACCAGTTAAATCATCTTCTTGAGCATTCATTCACAAAAAGCACATGAAAAATTTACCTGCTCACTTTTGCAGATCCACACAGTATTCCCTTGAAGTAGAATAAAGATTTTGGCTTTGTATCCTTTCATTTCAAGATATCCACTCTTCTCAGGAGCAACAGAAATTCGAGACTGAGGGTTATTATCGGACTGAGATTTCACAGCATTGAGTATTTTATTAACCCAGTCATTCCTTTCTTCTAAACAAGGAAATAAATTAGACAAAGGTTATATGTTAAGCAGCAGCTCCACTTTCTACCATATTTCTTTTCTTGTTCTTCCTACTATGCCTTGCTGGTTGATGGTACAACTACCGTGTATCAGAGATAACACCTACCATGAAAAGGAGGTAGAAAGGAAAAAAAACAACAAACAAACAAAAACCAACCAAACAAAAAAAACAACATACA
The DNA here is from genome assembly GCA_023055505.1 of Callipepla californica brunnescens. NCBI lineage: Eukaryota > Metazoa > Chordata > Aves > Galliformes > Odontophoridae > Callipepla > Callipepla californica. The sequence goes on along the minus strand of JALIRH010000005.1, from coordinate 23,721,394 downwards.
TAGAAGATTAGAGGCTACCATGGATATCCATTCAGTTATCCATGTATCAACAAAAATTAGAATTTATGAAAATGTTCACAGTTTTCAAAATCATGACTACTAGGTTGTGAGATGCTTAATTTCAGAGAGCTTAAAGACTGAGATGGCATACAGGTAGCATGATCTTCATTTTCTTGTTGCCCAATCATTAATAAAAAACTAGGGAATTAATGTAAGCAAATAGCATGGAGTCTAATTATCACCAATCACTGAAGAGAGAAGGCACCCACAATGCTATTCTGTTTGACCATGCTTTTATCCAGTATTTGGCAATTCACAGTCCATTTCATTAGGTGTAGTGGTTAAGCTCAGTACTGTCAAGGTCACTGAGTAATCAAAGTAATATATGTTTGAATGTCTTTTGCATGCAGTACTAGTTTAGCATCTTACAAACATATGAACACAAGTAGGTGAAGTAATAAAGTTCAACTCAATCTCAACCACTGTTTTCTGATGTTTCACCAAGCTAAGATCAATATACTTTAACACTGAATATGTTAAATGAATTAGACATGACTTACATGATGGAAACATCATGAACATTTCAATTCTTTTCTCTAAGAGATTCAAGTCACAAAACGTATGGGATATAGTATCTATCTGTATATGCAGTTCATGGTGCATCTGATGTTGACATGATCAGTGCCCAGCACTGTAAAGAGGACCATCAAAACAATATGCTCACTTCATAAATGTAATGTGAACAAGAAGAAACATGAAATTAAGTATCAGAAAAGAGTTTGAAAAAGAGGAAGACAGCAGCCTGACAGACTAGCACAGGGAAGGTGATTCTAGAGCTTCTCTTAAAATTACAGGTTTTAAAACAATTGTTTTATTCTAAAGTATTTTAAAGAAGTTTTAAAAGGTTACTGGAATATTTCAGTATTGATGATGACATGAAATTAATCTAAAAGGTGTGTTTTGTTTTTTCTTTTTAAATAACACTTCACTCCAATTAAAATATCACAGAATTTGAGCAGATTACATTTTAATTCAGCACTACCAACTATTTCTTTTTTTGTCCCACAAATGCCCTAAACTTGTCAAATGTTACACATAGTTTTTCTCTAGCTATTTAAATATATTAAAAAAGTATCGTATTTACGATTTGCAAAACAATCAGAGAACCAAAAGACAAGAAAACAAGTGTTGTTTTCTACAGATTATGGACTGACACTGGTTTAAAGGGACACAAGTCAACAAGGGCAATGTTGACATTCTGTATTTTGATACTTTAGTAGAAATTAAGGAAAGTTACTATACGAGGTCCACAGGATGAAATATGTATAAAGTCTTCATTTCAAATACCTTTTACAAGAAGTGCTCTTGGAATAGTCCCAGAACAATTTCCAACCATAAATACACAGAAGAAATAGTTTCAAGTGACAGTTTGTGCACATATCAGTTAGCAAGCAAGATTATTTACATAATTTACCATGAATACATCATCCACCATTGGAAATAGTAAGGATCAAACTACTTGTATAATATCAACTTATCTCCTTAATGTAACAGTAACAGCTTTATGGACACATCACCAGGTCCAAAGGCAGTTGCGTAGTAAATGAAAATACAATTTAATGTACAACAAATGGCTGCTCTGAATATAATTTTTAAGTCAATATAAGCTGTTAACATTTTGCGATATTCACAGGTAACAGCCCATAAAGCAAATTATGGCCCTACAAAAAATAACGTGCTAAGGTGCTTATGTTCTAATTTATAAAAATGATCAAAATTTGTTTTGGAAGAGAAAGCCAAAAGTAATAAAAATAGACTCACTTCTTAGCTAAGAGCATAAAAATGTCTGAACTGATTTGAGCAGACCTGATAAGGATTTGTTCACCAATGCTGCACTCCTGTTGCAGCCTGCAGCAAATGTATGCAACCAAGCTATAACCCATAAAAATGAGATTCGATAAAGGAAATGCTGAGAGACCTTTAGTTATAATGGGTCTGGCACACAATCCTGTAAATACACACTGCATACTTTTCCTAGGTATTCCAGTTTATTTGACTGTTTCCATAAATAAGTCATACACGCACTGACATTAATTCTACATATTACAGTAGTATGGTGATAAAGCATTAGATTAGATGGTGCACTAACTTCCTCTTATGTTCGCATTCTCTACCAATATATGGCTGAAAATACTTTATAAGGCAGTAAATAAAGACCAAAAAAGAAAAAAAAGAAAAAAAAAACACATTGTCTCTTATTGCATCATGACATACAAGCCATCAACTTCATTGTTGCTCTTCATCAATTTTATATCAAGTAGTGACTGGGAGCAGATGGCTGATAGTACACAGACTGTAAAAACTGCTAGCGATATCTAATGAATGTCCAGAAAAATTCACCTTTGGAAATAATGGAAGATGAGGTGAAGGAGCTAGAAAATTGTGTTATTATTTTGATATTTCACAATGTATTTTGCTTCTTATTACAAAGATTATAGTTATCAGTAGTTTTACTTTATGAATCCAAAAGAGATGGATTCCAGAAATACTTTCTGCAATGTAATTAATCACTTAATTCAATTTATCCACAATGATTGTCTGGCCTTCAAAAAATCATTCAAATTATATACATATATTATACATACCTTCTTTATCCACTCGGAAGACAAAAGTCCTATGGGATGTAACAACTTCAAATTTATTCTCTCCATGAACTCTAACTGTTGCTATAGCAGACAGTAGTATTATTCCCTTTGAGAATACTTCCTATAATAAAAACACAAAAGAAGCAGTTAATTGTTGTTAATAAATGTCTCTGAGGTAGTACTATGCACAATAATGTTTAGGATGCTCACATTCTAAACTGTGCTGTTCTCCAAGTTCAGCATTTATTATTAATAAAACTGCATCAATTAGTAAACCATTTCACTACCCATTCATGACCCACTTGATTGTTACATATCCACGCTCATATTCTGCCTTCTGAAATAGCAGAACATCCCATGGTGAGATATAATGCATGTATGAAGCATCACTTCAGGAGACATCTTGTGACACTGCTATCACACACACAAAATGTCATAGTCTTAAATTCACAATTTTATACGAAAGAATTGATCATATCATTTATACACACACAATCGTAAAGTAGAATCAAGAAAGAAAAAAGAAAAAAAAAAGTGCCTTCTCTAGGTAGACAATTCCAGAGAATTTCTACGTTCCTTCTCCTCTTCATTCACTAGTTAGCTAGTTAAAATAATAACAATAATAATAATCACTGATTTTATCTTTTAGTATTGACTTGAAGGGGGGTTGGGAAGTGGTGACAACTCAGCAAAATTCTATTGTCTTGTCATTACTAATGATAAACTTCTAGCTTGGATCAATACATGCTTTTCTCCCAGTTGAGATGAAAGTGGAATGATCCCTCAAAAATATCACTTGACTTCACAGTGTGTTTTCCCAAAACCTTCTAATTTGCAGCTAGGAAACAGAATTTAAACAACAGCAAGACAGGAAACAAATTAAATGCTACCAGAACTTTCTCCAAGCAGATCACCTTAGTTCTTTAGTTGATTATGTTATAAAGTGGTTCCATATTGGGGGGCCAGGAGAAGCTGAAGCAGATACATGACACTTCACGAGTACTTCTGAACAATTCCTGGACTACAGAGTTAACGCTGTCCTTCCTGTCATCAACATGCTTTGATCAATTGGCGTTCTAAGATAATTCAGATAAACTGCTAAGATTTATGATCCAGATGTAGTAATATTCCAAGAGGTAGCTCTCCCATAAAGAATTCGTACTGCAATAAATTTCCTCCTGAAGTATAAATTATTATAACAGACTTTCTACAAAGACTTAGGGATTCACTGTGAATGCTAAGCATGGAGGATGCATTTTCTGTTTACTGAGTGTAATATACCACCAATTTTCACTAAATTCATAGTCTTGTGTTGTTTCACTTCTAAACACTAATACATATCAATGAATGCTGCTTGAAAAACTGCAATTTAGTAAAAGAGATATCAAGAGAAGATGTTACTCTAGTTACACCCAAGAACTACTCTGTTATTCAGAACATCTGAGTACTGCATATGTATTTTTATTATGTCTATATTTATTTGAAGACGGACTTAAACACAGCAATTTCATATTTGTTAAAAAAAAAACAAAACACAGGTATTATGTCAACTACTGATCATTCACAATGAAAAAGCAAGCTTACTACAGATGGTATTTCTAAAACTGTTCAGATACAATTATGTTATGGAGTTTGCAGGCATCTACTGGTTGTATCTGGTACTGTAAGAGAATAATTTAGACTGCTTTAAGTTACAGCTACCTTATTCTACTTTATACTACCTGCTTCAGTCTCTTTTTAAGCTTAGTATGGGTTGGTTGTTATTATTTATTTATCATTTTTTATTTAGTCATCCTTAAGACATACATATATTTTGAAATACAGTTTAAACCACATTAATTTCCCAATCTTATTTCTACAGCAGCTTCTCTTTCACATGCAAGAACTGGCTAAAAGCTCCTGCAGATAAGGACAATACTGCAGACAGAAAACTAGGTGATTTAAGGAAACTGAAAACAAAACAAACAAAAAACCCCACATCCTTCCACAACAGACAAAATATGACCTATTTCAAGAACAACAGTGATTGCCCTACTTTGCAGTAAATTTCATACTTCATTACATTCACATGCAGCATAAACCAACAAAACAAAGTTGCCCATATGAAAAGTAAAGACTTTCTTAAATCACTAATATGTTTGTCAGGAATTCCAAATTGTATTTTAAATTATAACTTTCAATACAGCCAGCAGTTCTGCCTTACCAAGTACATTAGAGCACCAAAGTTCTCCTGCCAGAAGGAGAGATTCTAAAGAAATACTATGCAAATTGGGTAACTGAAAAAGAGTTCTGAAGTGATGCCTCCTTTTCTTCAGTTTACCTTCACTTCAGTTAACCACATTCTGTTATGACAAAAACCATGTGAGGTATTGCTCTCACCACATCAACTTGCTCAGGACAATGAAAATAGAAGAAATGAGAACCATCACCAATTCAAACCAAAACTATTTCAGATCAGATGCCCTTTGTTTAAAAAAAAAAAAAAAAAAAAAAAAAAGGAAGTATTTTTAATATATAGATACAAATGAAAGATGAGATCAGAAGTTGACATACAACTAGGGCAAGGTTAGAAAAAAAGTTAGAAAATTCAAACTCAAATCATTCAGAGAAGAATTTATGTAAGCTATTTTTTTTTTTTTTTTTTTTACACCTTTTTTCAGGAATCTCGCCCTCTTTTGTCTTTTCTCCCCATTGTTCACTCCTTTCATCCTTAATTAGCCACACAGCACACTGCTTACCCAATGCAATCCTACAATGCACTCAGAACTATTGGCAGACAATTTTCTTTTCCTCCTATCCACAAACATCTCCAATTGTTTCATAAAATCCCCAGCTCCCATAATTTGTGTCAAGACTCACAGTTCTCAGATATAAGAAGGTTTTAGCATTTGATTCATCAAGGTAACAAGTCAAACACCCAAATTTGGACAAGTTGAACACACACACACCAATCAGCAACTCTTCCATTCACAACACTACAAAAAAACAACAAAAACACAACAAACCACCACAAAAGACATAGACAAGAGTCTGTAAATCAGATCCCCTGAGAGCTCTTTAAAGTCCAAACTACCACAGAACTCTTCAAATAGAGGATGGAGTGTTGAAAGTTTTCTATGTAGCCTGTCCCACATGAAATATTCCTCTCAGCAGAAGGGATCATTTTTGTAATCTCTTGCAACAAACAAGCATATAAGTCCTGTTCTAGTGACTTCAATTTAACTGGTAGTGACCCTCCAAAATAAATAAATCTCCTGTGTAGATACAAGACTTAGAATTCTTTCCAATTAGTACTTATTTTCCTACTCACTCTGCAGAAAATATTAAGCAAATTCCAACATTATTTAAGTCATTATTAATGACAATTTTTCTGCTCATTCAAAGCTCTGGCATGAATACCACAAAGAGGATAACATACTTAGTCCCTCCAATCCAAATGTTCTCTTCATCTACATAATCATGTCAACTAAGTGAAGAAAAATAAGCAAACAAAAACAGGTTGTCTCATGTTCCTCATCAGCAGGCATAATGAAGCATAATGTAAATACTTTTGTTCTCCGGCCCCCTGGGACATACTCAGCCTTTTTCTACTTCAGTTCTCCCCCTTCATAATCTGCTGAAACAGGTCAAAGCATGCACATTATATAGAATATGTGGAATTCTTATTTATTACCAACACCTATTAATGAAACTCAAAATATTACACTAAGTTAAATTTTCTTTCAATTAAATATGCATGGGAAATAGGAAAACCTTCCCAGTGTTCCAAATAACGTATGTGCATATAGCCTCATTTACACCAAACATGCATATTATACAATCATCTAACATTTTTGAGCTTCGCAAGATTCTCATTTCTTTCAAAAGAAATCAATCAATCATAGAACAACAGAAAAATAACTTTAAGTCCCCTTAATTATGTTAATGATATAAGAAAGATAAAAGGAAATAAAGGTTTAAAAACAGATCTAAAAAAATATACTTTGTTCTGGAAGATGATGATTTACAAATCCATTCTTTATGACATATATCAGAAGCGAGGTACTTGAATCAAAGCAACACATGAGCCTGCAAATGTTTCAGGACAATTCAATCCTTAGGTGCAGAAAAACTAAAACATCCACTGTAGTCAGAGTATCATGCTGAATGTGAGGAGACCATTGTAATGTAAACTATTCCCACATTATGTGATTATTCTTAGAAAACATTCAGCACAGATATTTATAATAAAAAAAAATAGATAGGTGGCATATGTTACTTTTTGTTTTAAAGTCTTCCATTCTAAATTCTCTCTCTCTCTCTCTCTATATATATATATATCACACTGATTTACCACGACAAGACAGTTTGCAGCCAACACCGAAGTAACGTTTGATCTCTTAAATGTGTTTTTCATTATTCTGTTCTCCTGAAATAACTCCTTATTCTAATATTTAGCAATTGAAAATACATTTAACATAAGTGTTTATTTACAGTTATTTCTAAGTTTTGTCTATTATACACATGTATTTTGACCCAAACATGTCACTTACCTTTTCATTATTGTAATAAGAAATGCTGTCTCCATCAAATTTAACCCAGCGCTTCTGAAACATACGTTTGCTGTGAATCAAAGATGAATACAATTAAAATCACAAGTTACACTGGCTTCTGTGAATGTCTTAAGTACAAATTACTGAAAGGGCAAATTCCCTTTTGCTTCCTGTGTTTGGGCCTAAACTTCCTAAAAATTAAAATTTGCCCATTTGAAGGAGAGGACATTAATTTCAAACACAAAATTATCTGGAGATGCAAATACAGCACTAATGGAGCTCTGTTATAAACCACTGTCTTCATGTTTTTATCAGCCAGGTTTCCCCTCTCCCTGTCTTCCTCTTTCTCGTGGTCTTTATCATATTTGAAGTGACAAAGGAAAAAAAAAGAGCTTTCAATAACACAGTTTTGCTTCAACCTAACAGTAAAGGAGGAGAACAAGCTATTTTTATTGAAGGCAAAGAAATATTCTTATTACAGAACATACCTTTAAGTATTAGAAGACCTGTAATATCACTACCAAAAAGGAAAAGTGAGAAATTAAAATGACCATCCCAGTGAGAGGTTCTTAAGGATATCTTTGTTTATACCCCATGATACCTTCATTCAATCTCTCCTGAGCACTCTCTTTCCTGACCAATGATTAAATAGCAGTCACACCAAATCATTCAATAAGTACAACAGAGAAATTACTTCTCAATATCTGTTATCAACTGGAGATCACTGACAAGAAGCTCAATGGATTATATCAGCTTCCTGTTAATTCATGCTGTATGAGTTACTTCCTTTAAAAAACGGTAACATGAACCTGAAGCAGCTTAGTACGTTCTTTAAAAAGTCTTGAAAGACTATAACCTATCATTCATGAAGGTTTCAATTCTGAAATCTATTAAATAATTAAGAAAGGACAAGATCCCACTCTTTTCCCAATGTTATTTCTTTTCCTATTAAAGGATGGATTGGAATTGGTAAAACATAGTTGCTTACCAAAACTTTCATCATATACCAGCTCTGACTTAAATAATTTATATAACATACGTACGATAAATCGTTATTTTTCATAAAATCTGTTTTCCATGAAAATGTCAGTAGACTTTGAGTTGATACAGAGAAGGAATTGCAAACCTAAGTGCCCAATATCATGTAAATGAACTGAATAGCTTTATGATTTATAGGGAGTTCATGAAAACTAGAAGCTGCACTTTAAACATCCAATTTGCAGCAATTTAAGAAAATGGTGCATTTTCACTCCTCTTTGGGGCCACAAAATGCCAGGTATAAAGGGGGTTGGAAGGGGTCAGGGGTGATGGAACAGAATGAAGGAACATTCAGTTGGTAGGGACTGAAATAAAATATGGCAAGGCTTTAAAGAAAGAACAAATCACTGTCAGGTTTTTGAGGTTTTTTTTCTTCTCTTGGGTGGTTTCTTTAAGTCTGGTATTTGAGAAATTTTGCTGCACAAAATGTAAGAAAAAGAGCAAAAAAATTTGCATTTGTTAAATTATGTTTAAGAAAAAGTCCTTGCAATTTATCCAACAATCACCTGAAACTGTTCTACACAGTACCTACCTAGTATTAATATTGTGGTTAACTCAATATCTTTTTCAAAATAATGTATTCTCACAAAGTAATTTATCTAAATCTTTTAAATTCAGTTCCAAACCCTACACCTTCAAAAAGCACAGAATGAGTTAACAAGAATCCATAACTATATTTTCTATCCTTCTAATAACTACTGCCAAAATTGTGGTGTTAAAAAAAAGTGAAATTTAACAAAAATTAAAGCTAACTGCAAATCTTCTGAGAATATGCTATTAATTCTGAAGAAAAAAAAAGTAGAATAAACATGTATTCTAAAGAGAAAAAGTCTTTTTAATCTATGTCCCATTATTCTTTGATTCTTTATTAAGATACATAAGGCCAATGCATAAAAGTTAATGAAACTTCTTAATTTTTTTTATGAAAAATAAAAAAACAACAAGAAAAATAACAAGGTTTGAGCAGATCAGAATTCCATAATGACAAAATTGATTTATCAAGCCATATTTATTCCTTTATGTCATTCAGCTTCAAAAACGTATCACAACAACAACAAAAAATTGCTTTGACAGAACTACTTCTGCAAACCAGAATGTATTCTCAAGCAATTTAATTCAATAGCCTTTGTCAAGTAAACAGGAAAAAAAAAAAGTAATTGTTGTAAGAGCCTACAATTATTATCACCAAAAATAATGAAAAAAAACAAAACACATCCAAAATGTAATCATATTTTCCATTTAGCTAAACATTTAGTCTTAAGAAGAAAGAATGCAGAACTACTACTAAGGCCTGAGGGTGAGTACAGTAAGAAAAGAAATGCATCATAGCACTGAAGGACATAAATTTTGATTTCTAGGTGCTAGTGTAGATCAGCAGTAAAATTCTGCCACTTAAAAATACAAAGAGGAGATGAAGAAAGTCATAAGAACAATTACAGAAGCAGAAACTACTGAAGAATAGTCCATTCAATTAAGAAAGAGGTTAGAAGAATATCATCAGAATTTACATTTATGAAAGGAATATAAAAGATTCTCTTGTGTAAAAGACTCAAAGACTGGAATTTAAAGGTTAACTGAAACAAATTTTGAACAATAAGGTCAATTAAATATGAGATTATATTAGTCTATTCTCTTTCTATTCTATTCCCCATTACTTAAAATTTCAAAGGAATGTGTGCACTCATATTCTTCCCACTAAACTTTAGTCACATTGGTAAACTAAATGAGGAGTCTGTAAGTATTGCTGTAGATTCCTAAACTCAAATATCAACTTATATTGCTATAAGACTATATTACTCTGAAATCAATAAGATCTCCAGTCAAGGATACAATTGATAAACTGTTAAAAGTGTATTTCAGAATCAGACTTTGTTTTCACTTACTTGTGGTCAACAGAGAAGCAGCAAAATTTTGTAGATTGAAAATATTACTAAAATTCTGTATTTTCATTAGTAGCAATCAATATTTTTCTTTTTTTTTCCCCTGAACATTCCTCCTAAATAAATTTTAGAAGTAATAAATCATAAAAAATAGAGAAATCATAAGGAAATCTCCATGTTCTTGCAATAGTAGTTCCCTTCTTCCCACAACAAATAATAGACAGCAAGCAGAGACTTAAAATGTCTCATAAAAATACTTTTGCAATTATACAGTAGTCATTGCAAATACCATACCCTTGAGGTGACAGTTTATCCAGCCATCCTGCTTTAACCTTCTTTACCGATGAACCATAAAAGCAAGCATACGGTGCTATTGATTCATTTGCAATTGAAGTTTGAGCTCCTTCAAGTTGTTGAGAATCCATTTGTTCACTGACCAGCCAATCTGAATCTCCACTTTGGTTCTTACTACAGGATGATGAGTGGATTTTGGTTTTATTTTTATTTTTCTTTAAAGGCAAAGAACATTGATCCACAATAGAATATACAGGTTCACTTTCTAAATCTTCTGGTGCTTTGTTTTCCTGAGACACAGGTTCATTTTCCACACATTCCTTTGTCTTCTCATCTTGATTATTGAGGACACTAGAAAGTAAAAGTACAATTTACTCTCCATGTATTGCTAAAAAATACAATAAAATATTAATTAGAACAAATATATTTTATAAAAGCATATACAGTATGTTTTAAAAATAATCTTTGTGATAACCACAGATTGATGTTAAACACAATATATCCTCTAACAACAACCATAACTGAATACTTCTTTCTCAACAGTTTCCTTTGGAAGGCTGAATTCTGCAGAATTTTAAAATAAATTCTCCTTCCTCAAAAACTAGCTTTATTCATTTTATAATTTTGGAGAACATGTATCACCTCTTTCTTCTGTCTTTCCCCCTTCAATAGAAGCCAATTGCAGACAAGAGTATGAAAGAACACGTGAGTTTCTGTTTAGTAAAAACCATTGGCCATCACCTCATGACAGGACTAAAGAATGCTTTGAAAATGTTTTATGCTTTAAATGAATAGGCAGAGCACGAAAGTACTCAGACATTGTTATCTAGAAGACAAGGAAGCCAGATTTTATATTCCAGATGTTCTGACTGGGGGATAAGAAATAAGACATCTCTCACCAAAGATTCTGAAGCCTGGATTAGAGAGACTTAGGATAACCACCTCCTATGGCATGAGGTGAAGGTTCAAATAGCATAGAAGTAAATAGATAACGATATATAAATAAAGTCTCTTGTGTTTTCAGAGTTAGAGCTCTACTTATTACATCAGTAAATAACTCTTTAAATTTTTTATAACTCTTATTTAATACCATATATTCCTGTTAGAAGAATGTTCTTCAGCCATTTCCAGATCTGATTTATTTTCACAAACCAGGAATTCCTTTCTATGAAGTTCCTAGAAAAGAAATATGCCACAATAAACATGTGAAGTAGTAAATGATGTTTAAATTACTCTAGACATAAATCATAGCACCAACAGACCAAGTAGCAAAGTTATCCTTTTCCAAATTTTCATGTAACATGCATCTGAAGAAACACATTTCAAAAAGTACTTTTAATGTTATTTTCAATATCTCCATTTTAATTAACATTCAGATAAATAAAAATATTGAAGTATAGCCCCAAATACTTAAGATTAAAAAATAAAAATAAAAATTGAAGAAACTCATCGCATAGAAATATTTGTTCTCTAGTTATTCCTAAATAACAGCTGAGTATTTTCTAAGCTCAGGAGCCACATGTCAAGTGCATGATAAGTATGCCACTTGTGATTTGCTACTCTCAGCCTATCTTTCATGTTAATACTTCTCCAAATTGAACATAGAGTGTTTACAGTAGATCAAAGACAAAACACAGACAAATTTACATTCCCACAGTAAGGGACTCAGTCATATTGAACATATCTAGCATTTTATTGCCATCCTTCTTTCTAAAAGGCATGTTTATTCATGTTTGCTTAGAAATCTTTATCACATATTACTTGTAGCGTACAAAATATCAAGGCTAACATTGCTCAAGTACATTACAGTTCACACTCCCTAAACTTGATCTGACAGTCATGCTGTTATTACTAAGCTGCTCAACATCACCTTTATCCCTTAAAAAAAAAAAAGTGTAAATTAATAAACCAACTTTAAATGAATAGCTTCATGCTTTACGATGGAAACATTTTAATTTACTCATTTAAGCTTTGAAGTGTGTGTCACGAAGCATAAGACTGGCAGAAAAAAAGCAGGTAAGCTTTCACAACTGTTGCCGTTCATTTTCTGAGAAACAGTATCTCAACCTATGTTTGATGGTCTCACCTATACAACATGAAATGATGTTACACAAAGGACATAGCCAAAAACTGAATATGTGTACAAAAACTGAGGAAATCAAAGGCTGCTGATAAAATAACCTTTGCTGAACACTTTGCCTTTTCTCTGCCAGTCATATACATTATGAACAATATAGCACCAAACCCCATCACGAAATACCCCATGCTGGCTAACAAATAAAACAGAAAACTCAAAAGCAACTTATGCCCATGAAATGCTTGAAATTCCTTTCATAAAACAAGCAGAAGTGGCAGCATCCCATTTTTACAAGATAGCCAAGAGACTAACATCAAAGAGTAAAACTGGTATTATCTTCCTTTGCTTTTCAGGATGCAACTGCAAGTTGGTGAGGTACGATGTAAAACCATACCCTCTGAAGCTGTGCAGCTGCACTTCTTGCTCTCCTCACAAACCCTTATAATATAAGGTCATCCCTACTTGTGTCTGTGCCACCATCTCCAGTGGATTGAAGCAGCCTGGGAATTGTTGTGGCTTACGAGAGATACTTGAGAACTTACAAGAGATATTAATACCCTACTATTGCTAGATTTTAAAATATGTGAAGAATGAAGAAAACTTGTGGGGATAGACAGTTCTGATCATTCACAAAAACAGAGTCTACACAAATTAAAAGAAGAAAACCCATGTTGGTTACAGGATTATTCTGCAAGATGCTCAAACTCCAAATGAGACAGAACTCATCATCTCCCACCTCCTGTAATTCCATGGTACTACATAAAGGTAGGGAGCCTTTTCTCCTGCAGTCACCTTTGTAGATACAAAGGTTTTTGGGAAGATATAATTCTATCTAAATGTATATTTTTCTTTTGCATAGGAAGCACCCACACTTGAAGAAGATACCAAGCTTCTAGATGGCAGGTGGTTGGATCTGCCTTCTGGCAGCTCTGTATAAAACTTCTGTACTTTTCATCAGGAAGTAATTCAGGTGCATTAATGTTTTAAAGTTTTTTTTGTCTGTCAGTTTTGCTAGTCAGAATGGAAAGTGAGGAAACCTGAATACTAAGACAAGTACTGGGACTACTGTCACATTACACACTAAATGTCACTCAGGATTTACTTGAATGGTTTATTCTCAATCTTTACTTGAGAGATGCTCCTTAGTCTTCTATAAAAGGCAAGACAGTTTTATAACAGAGCCTTAAAGGTAAAAAACCCTCCTTTGAAAATATTAAGGCTTCCTGTTTTAAAGCTCAAAGATTTGTAATCTGGCCAGCATTCCACAGTATCACAATGCTTAAGAGCTCACATAGATTATTTATCTCAATATGCATGCTTAACCTAGTCTAAGAATTTATAGCAAGAAATGAAACCAACACTTCAGAACTTACAATTCCTTCACTGAAAAAGTGAATTCTAATATAATTTACTCTTCTCTTGGACACAATAGTATGTTAACTGCTAAGTATTTGGATTTTTGTGCTATTTTTTTAATATAAAAAAAAGTTCCTTCTTCAGGTTGCCCTGTAGAGGTTTCTGATTCTAACTGTCTTCCTTCCTTGCTTAAGTCTAACTGAACTTTCTTTATGTCCTTAATTCCCTGTTCTCTTATGCCGACTTATCACTAGTCTGCAGTGACTCAGTGCTTGTTTCTACAGACACTCCCCTTATAAATTCTATAGAAGCCTTTCTTTTGTTACACCAATAAAAGAAGAATAAAGTTAATGGTCAACTTCTAACCTCTTAGAACAGGCTTCCTTCAGTCAGTATTACAATTTGCTATGTTTTCTTAAATACAGATGAACTACAATCTCATGTGAGGTTATTTTATTTAAATGAAAAAAAAAAAACAAACAATTACTAAAATGTTAGTTACTTTGAAGTGTTGTCTAAACTTCTTTATTTGTTCTTACGCGAAAAATATCTGAGAATTAAACTTACCTTAGGACCTTAGTTTAACAGCTCTGCTTTATGACCTATGAAACTATGAAGTTTCCAACTAGCATGTGATAAATATAACTCAAAAAAAAAATAATTGTTAACTTATGTGAAAGTGATAATTAAAATCCAAATCTTCAGATCAAAAAAAAAAAAATTGTTAACTTATGTGAAAGTGATAATTAAAATCCAAATCTTCAGATCAGAGAATGTTGTAATACGTTGAATTAATTGAGATTCTAAAACTAGCAGAAATAGCAATTCTATTTTGAGCGGTTAATCTAGCTGAACAGCATAGTTTGTTTTTTGCCTTTTGTTGTTGTTTTCTTTTAATATTTGGTGCCTTTGGAAGAAAGATTGCAGGCAGTCTTCCCAAGTATGCTTTATTATAACCAACTATTTCAATAAAACATATGGATAAACTATGAAATAACAAGGCTAGAAAAGTTCTCTAGAAAAATTGTTTATATCATTAAAATAATTACAAAGAAGTTCAACTTTGAATTTGTAAAAGTCATTTCAATAATTGGCACAGACAGAAGACAATAGAAAACAAAAGCTTAGAAGTAACTTTTGTGCACATAGCAAGAAACAGAAGGAGAAACACCATGAATTTATGCCTTCTAAAAAGTGAACAATGAAAATCTAACAAAAAAAAGAACAATTTCAAAGAAAAGAAAGTACACATCAAAAATAAAGATCATTTCTAAGCTTTTAAAAACCTCTCATTGCATGATGCAATTGGAACAATTTCATTTCAATATCCAATTTAGTCAGTACTCTACAACAGTTGAAAAAGAGAAAGTTAAGCGTGAAGACCAAGACAGAAAATAATTATCTACTGTTTTCCCGAGTCAGTGGCTTGAGATCAGCTGAAACAAGGATAAGTAAACACAGAAGCAACAATTTCTGTCAGAAGCAAGAACAGGGAGAGATTCACAGCATCTGGTGGATGCCTTACTAAGCTAGTTAAACTCCCAGAACACCACGCGATTCATAAGTCTGTGCACATTCCATATATGGCATCCACTCTTCAATTACTGACATCAGCACAAATGTTTACTTCAGAAAATCTTGCCACAAAAAGTGACTTACTGGGTATGCAGCTAGTCCGTGGTTATATGAAAAAATATCAGAAGTCCTGAGAACTTTCATACAATATGAACTAATAGAAAGCATATGGCCACAAGTGAACATCATATCACTTTAGCTAGCATGTAAGCTGCATACGTAGACTTTCCATGCATTTGTGCAGAGATGCTCAGTCTTGATCTGACATTATCAAAAGAGAGAAAAGCCGCTTTTACCTTTACCATTCAGCTCTAATGGTCATGCTGAAAGGGATATCCCATCTGAGATGCACCACAGGGTGTCATGCTAAATAATAAGAACTGAGGGAAAGGTGGAAGAAAGAAGAAGTTCAGAGTTTGTGTATCTGTCTTCCCTCACAAAAAAAATCGCATGTGATTACATTTGCTTTCCTGAAAATGGCTGGACATCTAACTGTGAACAGAAATTATTCACTGAATTCCTTCGCTTTACTTTTCTTATGCACAAATCTTTTGCAATTTATGTAATAAACTGTCCATGAGTTCTCTCACTTTGAGCTTTCCATTTCTTCTCTCCATCCCATCGGGGGTAAGAGAGTGAGCAGCTATGTGCTGAGTTGCCTGCTCATAACTACAAAGCATCTGCATGTACCTAAGAAGACAGCAAAGGTACTGAGCACTGAAATAGGTGAGCAAAAAAGAATTAAGAGCAATATTCAGTACGTAGCACAAAGATTAAAGAGAAGATAAACCATTTGTATCCAGTCTTATTAACTTACTTTAGCATCTTTAAGGTTGTCCCAAAAAAAGGTTTCTCCATAAGGTGATATGACAGGTGGCTTTTCTTCTGAGAAAGTTTCTTTAAGCAAAAAAATACAGTCATACACTGCCATGCTGTATAAGTTACTAATAAAAATTACAAGAGACAGGTTTTCCTGCTTCTCATTTTTCTTTCCTCCTCCTCAAAAAAAAAAAAAAAAAAATCAAAGCAAAAAATGAAAAACAAGAAACAATTTGCCATTTCTAATCGAACTCCAGATACTTTTTTTCAGATACCACCCTTTATTATTTTCTCTCAATTTACTGCATCTTCTTCCTAGTATAGTTTAGATATAACTTGCATATAGGCTACTAAATTAAACAAACAAACAAGGAAAAAACAAAACAATGTTGTATTCTCTCGGGAGCAATAAATGCGAAGTTGAATCCAAGTTTAGAAAACAAAATCTGTAAAACTAAAACAAAACCATTTCATTTCTTGTCAATTTCCATTTCATCACCATTTGCTTAAAATTAATATGCATAATTTCAAACAAGATATACTTCTGGAGTCGGAAAACTTGTTTTTAATTTGCAACTCACACTACGAAACTGCTATCTTCTTTCACTAAACTATTTCACACAATTAATTTCCTGTTATTTCCGGGAGTACTCTACTCACAAACATTCAGCAGCATTAGTCAGGAGTATACTGCTTGTAGCTTTAAAGAAAAAGCTGATTCTGCTTTAAAAAATTGGCATCCAATCTTAGAAATGTATCATAGTCAAAAACAGGCATCTTAAGATAACTGAAATACAAAGTCTGGATTTTCTAATTTTCATATTTTTTCATGAACAAAAAAAAAAGTTAAAAAGGAGAAGTGGTTATGTGCTGGTTAAGAACCAGCATGTTTGACTTACTTTTTTGTGAAACTTGTCTTCCAGTACAAGATACATCTATCAGATCTGCATTTCTTCTTTTCTGAAGAGAACTTGAATAAAATAGAGCACAAAACAAAAACATTAAGTGAAATATCCCAAAATTGAACAATAACATGTTATGCAAGCAAACACACCACATACATACAAACATAGAAATAACCAATTTTAAATCTTGGGACTTAAAACTACCCCACAACTTGCATTCCTTCTTTTATGAGACACAATACCTCACTGATCTGAAAAGACAACTTCAGAATTTCTTTTGATTTGAGTTGGCTTCAATACTCATTTAGGCCTTAGGGAAGTGTGAGGAACTACCTTCTCCTTCTACTTCTCATTTAATGACCACATTCAAAAACCACTGTAGTGCCAAATTCAGTCTTCAATATGTGAAGCTCGAAGTGAGTTTAGGCACAAAAAAGTCCAGATAAAACTGACACTCTGAACCATTGGAAACAAATAATTCTGAAAATCTCAATGATTATTTTCTTTCCCAGTAAATTTTCAATCTGTAACTTAACTGAAATTGCTTTGCACCTGCATGTGATTACCATGATGTATTTTATAGATCAATAAGAACATATGTATATTTATATAAACACACACACATAAGTAAGAGAAAAATAATGTTATCATTGATGTTGTGCTGGTCTCTAAGCATTTCAGAAACTTCATGTACAATGGCACATGCTGGTTAAGATTACAGTTTCATCTTTATTACTGATACTTCAGGCTTCAACGGCAACTTTTGAATAACAAAACAAGAAAATATGTGCCTGAACTACATTTCCAACCCATCTTCAGCGCTGCAGCAGCCTGCTCTGATATCACCTGTTAACATGCATAACTAGCAATTTCTCTATATTACTTTCTCTGCTTGAAATAACAGTGATATAGACCATTTTGCATTCTTCCAGAATACCCATTGACTGATAAATGCTATATAACATTGTATAAAAGACTCTTTGCTGAGAGTTTGGCATTTTCTGTCCTACAAAGCCAAATAAGTTTTAATGAAAATATCAATACATCTGTTTTTCATTACCCCGCTAGACATATTGAGATGTTCTTTTATGAAAAACTATACCTGAGACTTCAGAAATACTGACCCATGAAGTCTGAGTTGAATTGTTTCATAATACAGGCTGGTGTTTCTCTATGATAGAAGGCATAGATTTATAAATTTCCACATTGAATTCTTTTCAATCCACACCTAAATCTGCCCTCCCAGTTACTATGATTAAATTCAACACAGAAGCGGCACTGAAAATCTATTTTTCATTTCATGTTATCCTTGTTATACCTGTTACGCTTCCAAATGACATTGTACAAAATTCTTGTTTTAGAAAATATAGAATGGATTTGCCCTGTTAAAGTGGATTACAACCTAGCTCCATGCAAAATAACGACTTACTCTCATAAATAATTTTAAAAAAGAAAAGAAAACACACAAATAGTGTCTATTGAAACATTTTACTAAATTTGATGCAGCTACATCTTCTAAATTTACTTTAGCAAGCTATTTTCATGCAATTGAACTAACCTGGTATGTTTACAAGACAAAATTAATACTTTTCAACACAAACACCATTCGTTTGTTGTGAAGAGTTGTTTGGTTGTTTTGTATTTTGGGTTTTTGTTTTGTTTTTCTAAGATGTTTAATAATATTAACATGAATTTGAGAGAATCAGATAAGCAGCTTTGACTTGAAGAGCCCTTAGACTGATCATTTTTTTCTTTACGTAAAGAAGTCAGTCAATGACTTAGTTTCAGAGTGGAAGGATTCAGAAGTGGATAATGGTAATAGCAATGAGTCAAAAGTAATACTGATAAACTCACCAGAAACTAAGAAAGAAATTAACTTATAAATACCTGCTTTTTATTTATTTATTAATTTTAAATTTCTACATACTTGCATGCATGTAATTCATACATGGAAAGAAAATCTGCTAGAAAGAAAATTGTAGTTTTTACCTGTAATGTAAAATAAATTTGGGGGAAATTTTTGAAAAATGGAATTCTACCTTATCTCCAGAAATAAATGAAACAGCTTAGTTTGACCATTTGTTTGAGGGATTACATTTAAAAAAACAAAAACAAAAAACAAAACCAAGGTCACACAGTGCAAGATGTAAAATAAGAATTTAATCAATGCTCAGTTAATGAACAAAATGAACTCCTGAATTAAATAACAGAAAATTTAAAACACTTACTTGGGGACAAATAAGACATTCTCCTTTCCCCTCACTCTTTAACAACACTCTTACATAAAAATCACTAGTTATCTATATAAATAGAACATCCTCTTTAATTGCCAAAATTGGAAATAGTCTTCAAATCATTATGTTCCAATTTTAGAAAGGTAAAATAATGATTTCAACTATATTTCTCTTTTATTTTTTCTCTTTCTTCCAACTCTGGAGATTAAGACCCATTATTTTCAAGAGACACAGGATGTGGCTCAAGCTGCATACTCCTCCCTACCTCTCCTTCCCTGTGCACAAACAGGATGAAATGGTGTGATGAGGCAGCTACTTGCTAAATGCTGAGGGACTGGAAAGGTGAGAGCTTAGTGCCGGGCAGAGCCAAGCTGTTCTAAGCTCTAATCTCTCACTACCTGCCACCTCTCAAAGGATGTGAGGGAGGGAGCTCATTGTAACCAGGCAGTGCTTCAGAGCCCTTACTGGCATGCATCTTCTGAGTGTCTTAAGTGAACAAAACTTTTGTTTTCTGACTATGGTTGCTAGTCAGCTCCAAACCTGACCCTCCCATAACACAAACACATGCAAAGTGCTTCACAGTGCTGCGTTAGAGCTCTGGGATTCATAGGCTGCTTGCATAAAGAAATGAACAGAGGTGCTTGGCTGTAGGAAGAGAAAGATCTATTTCTACTGCCTAAAATCTGCTCCACATGGAAGAACATGGAGCAAAAAAGAGAGAGACGAGCACCAGCCTGGGATCTTCATTAGCAATTCTGATGACTTCATGTTAGAAACAGAGTCTGTAGAATGCTCGCCCTACTAAGTGTCCACCAAAGAAGAGGCAAGTTGCTGGCAATTGACAGCTTGGCTCACAGCCAAGTACCTTTGTTCACCCAAGTCCATCAGCTTTTGCAGTTACTTTTGGTCCATTTCTTCTTTCTTTTAATGAGGAATCTGCACAACTCCATTACTGAACAATACAAGTGACAAAGTCGGAGGATGTCTAAAAATCCACAAGTAGATGGAGTGTGTCAGTCTCCAACATTACTTTTGTGGCACTCACTCGCTATCACAGCCAGCTCCACTGTATTATAAATCTGCCTCAGGATTTCTGTTAATAGCACTGCAGCTCCAAAGAGTGAAACTGCAGCTATTTCACTCATCAGTGCCTGCTAAAGGACATGGTCCTAGGCATGCAGAGCCTTCAAATCTATCTCAGTACTTACTATCTTTAATAGTAGCTACAGGCATGTACGTAGTTAGCTCCATCCATTGTACTACTTTCACTACTTTGTCTTACAGACACACCAGTTTTTAACTCATACATAGAAGAAGTTGCTAAAGCCATCGAGAGACCAAGAATTTTCAGCCCACTCTGTCCAATCCCACAACATGTTAGCATACTAACAAAGTAAAACTAGTGACTTAAATACAAAATGCAGAGGCCCAGAATTTCATTGCATAGGGTGATGATAACTCAATCTAATAATGACCTTTTGGACACATATTTCAGTTCTGGAGAATGATTCACAGTTTCTTCTGTTTGGGAACTCATTCAAATGTTTTTAAACACCTTCACAGTGATGTTTACTAATTCTGTATTAAAAGGGAGTTCATAATGCTACAGTAAGAAGGAAAAACTTCTGGCCGGCAAGAACCTAATGTAACTACACATCACTTCAGTGCTGAACATCCAGAAGTTCTGCTAAAATCTGCACAACCAGTCAAGAACATTGTGTAAGTTGTGGGTTTGTTTAGTTTTTTTAAATTCTGCACTTCTTGAAGTTCAGCAACACCAAATATTCTTCAAAGAAAAAACTCAAGATAGTACAGCTTCCAAAATGCCATGGTGTCTTCCCAGCTGACAGCATGCTCTGTCACAGGCAAAAGCCAGGAGCACAAGCATGGCACAGGAAAGCAGCTAAGATTGCAAAAGAGGCAGGTATATTATTAGTAATAAAATGTTATACAGTCACAGCATTACTAAGTGTCACAAGGAGACCTACTGTACTAAATTGGTGTGCCAGAAAGTACTCAAAAGTTCATGACAGAAGCATCTCCTTGCACAAAGATGTAATGGCTAATATCCATGCATGACTAGAAGACAACACTGGATTTCCCAATAGATTTCAACTGGATTTCTCTGCCTGTATGGGAAAAGCCTTCACAGCATGTTGTTATAAGGAAACCAGCACCCATCCACAGAAATCAGTTGAGAATATTTCTTTATGCAATCCTATAGGAAAGATATGATCTTTCCTAAGGTAAAAGATGCTGCAAGCTACCACTTGAAAGTTCTGTACTAATTTCTTGCCTCAAAAAAAAAAAAAAAAAAAAAAAAAAAAAAAAAAAAAAAAAAAAAAAAAAAAAAAAGGATTCCCAGCAGAGTTAATCAAGAATGTTTCTGTGAAGTTTAAGTTCTGTTTTGAAGTTCTGGTTTACCCTTGATCTTCCTCAGACAAACTTGCTACCTGTCCATCAAGATTTTTCCATTGTTATAAGTGGAGCATAAAGATGAAGAAGATAAGCTCAAGTTCACAAACCAGAATGGTGGGTAATGAAGTTGGTAACCCAGTTGCTCATCAGTCATTAAGAGATCAGGATTTTGAGGATTTACTTCAATGGTGGAAACACCATAAATACAGCATACTCCTTCTACCAGCTGATCATTTCTCAGAAGAGATAACAATAAGTAGCTACTAAAAGAATATTCTTATCTTTTTGCATTAGGTCCCCATTTCAGCTCAGCCAGAATAGCTTCATTAAACCCAGTAAGGGTAATCACTCCACAACTGTCAACATTCAGAAGGCAGTGATAAAAAAAATAAAACACTGAGGCAAAGATCTCTTACACGTTGCAAAGAATCTTTGCCTCTTCACCTGCTCAAACAATTGTACTACAACATTTAGTATTAACATCATTCAACAGTCTGAAAGAAACTTACAAATGCTTGGGAAAACTCTGCACTTAAGGCATGTATAAGCTTGCTAACAGTGTTTCTAACTGCTAAGATATGCTGATGAAAAAGACAAGATAAATACAAAACATTCTCAAACATGTCCCTTCGAGGCATAGCTAGTGGTTTGAAAAAGAAAAAAGTGGCTAAAATAGTGCAACATAACTATTTGGGTATGTCTACAGTAACAAAACTTTGCATGTGTCTTTGCATATGTCTATGAATTTTTCCTCTCTCTAAGACACTGTGGGAAGATACTGTGTGTATGCAGCTCATAACATTACAGTCAACTGCTCATTCATTTCCTCTTATTTTTAATTTTCATACTTAGTAAGAGGGACTTACTAACAGAGTTAAGTTCTAACACCAGATCTTTACTTCTACATTTCCTTACCTCCTTGCAAAAGAAGCATCAAAAGTTTATTCAAGACAGTAAGAGCTAATGAGTAGCATTCTGAATGAATAAAAAAGTACATAAACATAAAGGGAATATTCTCAAGCCAAACTACCTAATTTATCATAAATAACAAACTTTACTGAATACTATTCAATCCTATTGTCATCAGTGTTGCACAAATCTATATTTTACAAAAATTCTCTGACAACCCTCCACTGCTACCCTCTATTTGCACTTGATAAAACATCCTTTGACTGAAGGAGTAGCTTTTCTTCATTGCACAGAATGCCAGTAAAGCTTTTACTAGCTAAGATTAAAAAAATTGTTGTTTTTTTTTCCCTCCCCCCCCCACCTTTTTTTTTTTTTAATGCAAACATCACTAAAAACCCATCTTCGCTGATGCACAAATATCAGCAGAAGCCAACAATTAACATCACAAACCCGATGCACAAATCCTCTGAATTAACAGTTAAATGATGAGGCATTTAGAAATTGGTACAAGAGCCACCTTGAAGAAAGAGCTTGCTTTAGACCCAAAGCATATAGCAATTCCTTCCACCATTAAGTATTCTATTCTAATTTAGAAGAGCATAAAATTCACTGCAGTTTTGTGCTTTAAGGCTAAGACTTTAAATCATCTTCCTATGTTCATGTGTGCAATTCTCCAGATACATCTTGCTTCACACAGATACATTCTTTCCAGATGGCTACATCATACAATTCATGAAACAGACAAAGTGGCTTTCCTAAATTTTGCCTCACTTTTCAGATAAAAGTACATTAATACCTGTATTTGTGTAAAATTTCCTATATATTTTTTAATATGTGACTTACAAGAAAATAAGCTTTAATTTTCTATGAACAGTGTTTTCCAGAAGATGCATCCTTAATAGGTACTAAAATGTAACAAGAATACTTGTGTTTCACAATTATAACTGATGTTTCCCTACAAAAATAGATCTTTCTAGGATGATTGATTATTTTCCTGAATTTACTATTTTTGACCATTTTCCTGCCATAAATCAGGATTTCATTTGATACCAGGGCTAGTATCTGATTAACTGTAACATTTTGGTTTGGAATACGTTCAACAGCCTTTCATTTTTCAGTATAATTTTTGTAACATTTGCATATTTTTATTCTTCATCTGTATCTTAGATATAGAACTGCTGTATTTATATAGCAGGCTATATATATAGTATCTAAGAGCATATAGATGCTGAAGAGCATATAGATTCAGACCAATGAATGCCTGATTTGGTTGTTTTTAACCTGGGTTATTTCTAAAGCAATAAGGACTCTTTTCTTTGGAAGAAAGTAGAGGCACAGATGATCGCAGAGATTATAATGTGCATTATTCTGAAGTTTCCCTTATATTCTCATTTGTCCTTTTAAATTGTACCGGGGCATAATTTGTCCTTGGTTAGTATGGCATTATGGCATTACTCATTACAGATCCACTATATTTACAGCACATACCAAAAAAATAAAAAATAAAAAAAAATCCACAGAAAGACACCTCGCACCCCTTCTCTTTCCCCCAAAACATCCTATAACTTATATGATGATAATAATTCATCATAAAAAAAGAAAAAGAAGTTACCTTGATGAAATTCCACCTTTGCCTGATTCAGGGATTTCTGGTACTGGTCGATGCCTTAATATAAAAGATCGGCTTGTTCTTGGAAATACTTTCACACAGTTACTCGTACAAGAATCATATAAGTCATTGTCTATCATTTCTCCTTTAAACTTAACAAATGGCGAATGTGGCTCACTATCAGATAGATCCTCCTCAACTGCAAACATCTGATGTTTGTTTTCCTTGCATTTTGATTCATATGAATGAGCAACTGAGAGAGGCTCACAAAACACTAAACAGTCAGCCAAGTGCTCATCAGTCTGGTATGCAGCAGCCTTTTCCAGAAGCGTATTTGACTGAGTATTCATCTTCATACTTCCACTGACAGTTTTTAGTACGCTGTCTGAATTCTGGTTTAAACTAGAAAAACCTGAATTTGTAAAGCTGCCATTATTTGCATCCAATCGCTTTTGCTCTCCAAGTCTGAACCTTTCTTTACCAGTGTAAGCTTTGTTAGGAAGTTGTACCAATGATGTTGCAGGTATCAAGTCAGCTTCATCCACATTTAAATGGCTTGTTGGGGAATCCTCATCCAAAAATGAACATCGATTCTTTTCTAAACCTTTCAACTCTTTGTGTTTTAAATTATCACGGGGAAGAGAATTTCCTTGCATTTTTGAAAGAGCAGCATCTAACTGCTTAAGTATCCTTCTGCGATGGCCAGTAGGCAGTACTCCCATTTGCTGAAGCGCACCGTTATTTATTCCCACACAGTCTGTCACAGTGTTATAGCCATTTTCTTTAAAGTTAGGAAGATACTGCCCCAAGTTAATGTTGACCAAGAATTCTTCAATATCAGTGCCACTGCACGTGGATGACATGATGGCAGCCTCATTCCGAATATTGCTCCTCACAGTCATGTAGAAATAGTCAGAATGAGTGAATAATTAATGGCAACAGAGCTCTCTTAAATACGTTGTCAATCAGCCTCTCCAAGACACTTATTCAGGGTTCTTTTGTTCAAACTGGTTTTGCTCCTTGTTTTTCTTGTTTGCTTAATATGGCAAACCTACGGAAAAGAAAAACAAAATGAGAAACAAACAGAAAAAAGAGAAACATCGCTATATTAAGAGGCTTGAATTCACATTAACCTTGGATAAAATTCTGAAAGGCTCTTGTGTCAATTGTACAGTAATTTTTAAAATTTTCTTATATATCAAACTTTCAAACAGGGTAAACAGCATAACTCCTCCATCCTTTTATAATCATCTGTATAAAGAAACTAGCAAAATTTAAGTCTTAACACAAGTAATAATTTTAAAACATAAGCCTAGTAGCTTCAAGATATGAATCACCTATCTCCAGACACGTGCTTTTACAGTACTGGGATATAAAGGGTAGAAAAAGCGGTCTAAGAATAGATCTGGAACCCAGAGCTTTCTCACTGCCACGTTAGCATCAGTTAACAGGAAGGGCTGCTACTACTTCATCTTCTGAGCCTTATACTCTTCTTAATGCAGAAATACACTTTAAACAGGAAAACGAAAAAAAATCACTGACTACAGCATTCTTAGTGAACTGTTGGTTCAAGTCTTTTTCAGATGACAATCCCACTGAAAAAGAAGCATAACCAGCACAAGTTTGCAGAGGGTCACTTCCAAAAATATGTGGGGGAATTAAAAAAAAAAAAAAGCCACTAAAGTTACTTAAAGAACCATAGCCAGAAAACTGTGGAGGTGATCAAATTATTCCACGTGGATCACACCCTTCAAAGAACTGCCATGAGGGAGGACGGGAACCAGGTAACCACTAGCTGTTAAGTATTGGCTAGGAAGCAGATCCCTCAGTCACAAACCAGCAGATGCACAGCCAGAGGCAAGTTCTGGCCTCTGTGATGGGAACCTTCAGTATTTCAAGTTCCTACGACAGTTTCTCCTTGGTATTTTCCAACTCAGTTTTTGCACTCCCCAGAATTTACTACTCATGCCAGCTCTTCCTCCTTTCATGGCCATTTTCAAATTCCTGATTTACACAGCCCAAAGCAGATAGAGAAGCTACCACACTGAAGGCGTCTGAAACAGCCTGAACTCACACGTCTTTAAAGGTTTAACAGCAGCAGAGGATAACAGGTTTTTGTTTTGTTCTGTTTTTTTTCCTCCTATCTTTTCCTGTATACAAAGTAACTTGGCCTTAGGGAAAGTTGCTGATGGTAGCAACTATCCTGCACGTAGGTACTAGCCTTCAGCAGTCTGGAGAATAAAAAGTAACTTCAGTAGCATAGTTTAGGATTAAACAGCAAGCTGAAAGAAAAGGAGTTATACAAACAGAATATACCCAAGGTATTAGGTATACTTTATTCTTCAAAATATTTTCAATCAAAAAGTATTCTACCTATCATCTAGAATTGAAGCTTGAAAGATTGACTACTTTCATGCTATAACATTAGCTCCAATGAAGGACGAAACCTCTTCCAGTATGATTTCTCTAATCCCTTTTGAATAACTAAATCATTTAGGCTTCCAAAAAGAAATAATCAAAAACAGAAGAAAACAAACTTCACATTACACCATGTATATATGCATATGTGCTGCACAATAAGAAGAAAAAGTGAAGTTGAACAAATCCACATACTTTTCTGGAATATATATTTCATCACAGCATTATTCTTATATAAGTTTCATTATTTATAACAACTCTCTATGACCTTGCCAATATAATCTACTTCAGTTCTTGGGCTGTATTTTTATCAGCTTTGATCTGTTCTCAAAGGTTCCAAGCAGTGACATACCATCTTCAATAAGAAAGGCACACAACTAAAAATTCTTTGGAGAGAGAACTCTATAGGCCAATCCAATACCAACCTCTCATCAGAGAGGAAGTCTGTTAGGCAGTTAGCTCTCACTGAATGATTCCTAAGTCACTTCAATTCAAACAGGCTTGAATTGAGCTAAACAGATTAATCATCAGCTTTTAGAACAAGAATTTGATTTGTCTTCCCACAGCCTGAGCGGATGCCTAAATCCTCATCATTCCTTTAAGGACTTCAGGCATCAGCATTTCCTCAAGCTTTTCACATAAGCCCCTTCTCAAAACATAAAATTCAACACTTCTGCCCCTCACCGACCTCTAAACCCCTGAAAAA
The DNA here is from genome assembly GCA_023055505.1 of Callipepla californica brunnescens. Taxonomy (NCBI): domain Eukaryota; kingdom Metazoa; phylum Chordata; class Aves; order Galliformes; family Odontophoridae; genus Callipepla; species Callipepla californica. Next base: position 23,693,979 of record JALIRH010000005.1, on the reverse strand, counting down.
ATACATATACAACGACAGTCTGTCAAGAAGTTGAATCTATATTCTTAGCACAGAGTAACTACTACAGAAATGACTAATGCAAGCAAAAAACATCAGGCAGGAACTGTTTGTATTTCAGTGCCTCATGTAGTCACTAAGAAAAAACAAAAGTACATGTACTCAAGTATATGAAAAAAAAAAAATAGTTCAAAATGCTAGCACTGGAGATTAAGTATTTCAAAAGTGTTGTTGAAATTGATTGTCTCAGCCATTCCCATCTTTCTTGGGTCTGTGGTGCTGTTTAGGGTGTTTATCCCTGAGGTGCTAGCACTAATTTTCACACAGTATCATTCCTTCAAATTTTCCACCTTCAACAATAACAGAAAAGTCACTTAGGGAAGCAGCTTTTATTTACTTACTGCATCTAAGCATTACATTTTCTACACGCAGTGGCTCTGCCCGCACCTTATACTGGAATACCTCCAGTACTGTTACCAAACAGCCACATTGTATCAGTTATTTGAATCCATCTGCGTAAACCACAACAGAATGTATTATCTACTATAGAAAAAACTGCTTCCAAATTTGCAGAACTCACTTCTTTTTGCTGCACACTTCGCAACATAGTACAGGGCAGACTGAGAAAGGAAGAAGCCGCTTGCTGAGGAGACATTCTTGACCACAAAATGCCAGCAATGCTAGGAGCTGAAGCCAAGGTCATGCTTTGTTTCAGCAGTCATCTCTAGCTGAAGCCCTTTTAAAGAAATCGTACAAATCCAGCCTACCTATACAGCTTGTTAGGTAGCAAGTTCACTGTCATGTGTTAGTGTACTTGTGGATCTAAGGAAAGGGTTATGTTTATTTTGGTTTAACTTCTCTCGGATGATGACTTATGTAGCATACAACTAAAAGAATATCCAAACAGGTGAGTGTTTATATCGCAGACCAGGAGATAAATAGTAAACCATTTCTTATGTTGCAGTGTTTTAGCCTCAGAAAGTATACGGAAAAATGGAACTCAACCATCTCATCCAAAATAGTAAACTACTTCAAAATAATGACGGTCAGCGAAAAAGATTACATTCTCCTCCATAACTTTATCTGTAGAAAAAGCCATAACAAATCCTAAACGTTGCATATGAAAATGTAGTGACATATACACATCTATATATTTACTTTCACATCAGTATTTGTATCATGAGGGAAATCTAAGTAAACAGTTGTATCTGAGTTTAGCTTATAGGGCTGCATCCATACTTTTACTCTCAGAAGCAGTGTAAAATAGATTGTCCCACCATACTGGGCAGAAATGAGTATTCAAAAAGCAAAACAAAAACCTGAGGGGGAGGGGGGTAAGGATTTGGTCTTGTGTCAATAAAATTAATTCTTAATTCATTGTCATATCCTCCAACAAAGAGTAATCTAGACAAAAAACCATTTCATGAATTTATACAAATGGGGAGACTGTTAGAGTGGGAATACAAAATAAAGCTGCTTGGAAGACACTCGACTAATCAGTTTCACAAAAATAAGCATACAGTGTCCAAATAGCTACGTAGAAAAAACAATACAAGGGAATCCATCTAGGCTTCTCTTCCAAGCAATTACACCTTTGGCATGTGATTAACTGCAATTTGTTTTGCATGTCCTAAGTCTTAGAAGGGATCGCCCATCTTTCTTGCATATGATGTTTCTCACACACTCTTTAAAATGATTTTAAGATCCTTCTTCTCCCTCTCATGGAAAGAGCTGCAATGAGGCAGAACTAAAAGTAGCATAGCAGCTATTTTTGTTCTCAGAAATCAATAGCTACATAGCCCCAAAGTAAACAGGACAATACCAATGCAGAAAAGCAACACATCATTTTCAGGACTCTTCCTCACATGTTCCTGCATGTAATATCCTCAAAAACTATACCAACTGAAACAGCCAGAACTCCACTATTTCCAAGTTGGAAAAGTTTTCACGATGACACTGACTGGAAAATGTGTCTGGACAAATGAATGTAACCTGAAGTATGCATACAAAACAGCTTTTAACTAAACATGTGAACAAAAGGAAATAACAATATAGAAGCACTCTTTCTCACTAGTCCATACTCAAAAGTGACTCTCTTTTCTTTCAAGAATAGTACTGATTTCAGCCTTAAGAAATCTTTAGCAGTACATGGCAAGCCAATCTCACTTTCAGTGATGAGTTCAACAAACACAAGCAAGTTCAGGCTTGCTCTCAACTTCTGCTCAACCACATACTAGGTAAGTTCAAAATAAAGAAGGGGCAAGAACTAAGCAACTACCCTAAGACTTAATAAGGACAGACAATTCTATCAGGGAATTTCATCTTCCTATTGTATGAAACTGCATACAAACCGATAGATTAGCGGGCTTAGAAAGTTGTAGATCATTACAGATCTTTCCAAAAACCCACACAATGTAATCAACATAAAAAACTCTACTGAGTGACCATTTTAAAGTCATTACTTAACCTTTGGATCAGCACACACCAACAAAATTCATGGCAGCCAGGCTACTAGAAGAGTTTTGTATTTTTTGTTTTTCCAAAAGCGGTGAAGATACCAAACATATCTCAACACTATGCCCGATTAGGAAATACTTGAAGTACATCCTCTGTCAAAATGTTTCCTTCTTGTTGGTTTTTCGTTTAACTTTTTTTTTTTTTACTTTTTTTTTTTTTTTTTAATTGCAGAATACCTCTCTTTCAGAGAAAAGTTCAGTCGACTTTGCTAGTTTGGAGCCAAACCTCGCTCTGCCAGAAATTCCAGTGGGGCAGCCCGCAGACAGCATGCAGAAGCGTCTCTGGAGCGAGTAAGCGAATAAGAAGCCGAAGGTGGAACCGGCCGGGAGCACTGGGGCGAGTTGCTGCACCAACACCCGGTGCCGTTCCTCACTCTGTGCCTTCCCTGTATCAGCGAGGGCATCTGAGAGCCCCTCCGACTTTCTGCAATGAGAGTTTCATCCGCTTCCCGGTAGAATTCCCAGGAATACGTGGGCAGCTGCCGAAAAGCTTGCGTCTAACTTCCCGAAAACTACTCATAGAGTAAATAAACACACAGTGATAAAGCACAGCTCCTCGGTATGCCATTTACATACAGACCGTTAACATAACCGAGCTGAAAGGCAAACAGGAGGCAAAGTGCTTCCTTCCTGAGAAAGCCCGGCTTCCGAGCCGTTCCCCGTCCCGGGGCACAGCACCTCGCTCCCAGCTGCCCACTAACGCGCAGCCGGCGGCGAGGCCGGGACACCAGCAGCCCCACTGCGCCCAACCTAGGAGCTCCGCAGCGCCCAGCCCGGCCCGGAGCAGCCCGGGGTACAGGCCTTTCTCGTACCGGGCACCCGCGCAGCCCTGGTCCCGAGAGCTCCGCGCACGCGGAGGACGATTTACCTCTGTGGATAAGAACACAAGGGGAAAGAAAGGAGAGCTGCGCTTCAGACCGCTTCGCCTTTCTTTTCTCTCTGCTCGCTCCTTCCTTCCTGCTGCTTCCACGCCGCACCCCACCCCCGCGTTGCTCCCGGGCAAGCCGCGCCCGCGGCGCGGAGCTCGCAGCCGCCCTCACTGCACTCCCTCTAGAAGCGGCCGCACCTGGGCGCGGGTGGGGAGCGCCGCTCCACGCGTGGGCCGTGGGGCGGGCCGCCCGTTTCTGAGGCCCAGACAGCAGGCACAGGGCTCCCAGCTGGCCCCGAGTGCGATGCAGCCCTGCTGCCTTAGCGCTGGTGGCATCGCTGTTGAGTGATCACTTGATTAAAAAATAGAACAAAACTGCTTGGTTTTAAGCACCACGTCTATCCTTCTCGCTTCTAACAACTCGCCCACATCTGTGAATTAAAGCCACGCTGCTGAAGCCAGCTTTATTACACGGAGTAAGACGGGGAACTGCTTTCATGGCTCCAGTGGGCACAGTATCTTGCTCCTCATGCATCGCCTCTGAGTGCCTGTAACCAAACCCCAGGCGCAACTGCGGCTCTCCCAGCAGCTGAGATCCGACGCCTGCACTCTGCTGAGGCAGAAAGGCAGCGAGGAGCTGCAGAGAAAAGACCGATAATTAAAGCTGTCATTTAGGAGCAAGTAAAACTGAGTCCATTTGGCTGCTTCAAAGATTCCTCACTACATGCTTAACAGAGCCACAGTAAACAGCCTTGCTTATTTTAAGACTTAAAAAGTGCTGGTGCCTGAGGAGCACCATGCAGTAAAATGAGTTTTGGGGGTCATACGTTGAATGTATGTAAACAACTCTCCAACACAACTGGAAGTTTGAAGGTCAGCATTACAGAACCAATTCCATCAGTACTCAAGAACTTCTGAGATCCTGCTGCACCTCCTAGTTATTAATGTCTCAATACTGAAAAATGTACCCAATTTTACTTCTTAAGCTTGCATTGTGAAAACAATTTTTATGGCAAGAAAGTCTGGCTCTGGCACAGACTTTTGTGTTTGGTGTTTTTTTTTTTTTTTTTTTTTTTTTTTTTTTTCCTTAGGTAATCTAAAGAAGTTCATCATTTTCTTGACTGAGTTTCCACTAATGTTTTTGCTGTCCCTGGCTCAATGTCACTCCCAATTGTTTGCACGTTTTCAAACATTACCGAACAGATATGATTCAGGTAAGTCTTAGAGGTTTAGTCTTAAAGCTCTTTTTAGACTTGGCCTTTTTGGATTGTAATCTAATTTCTCACAGACTCATCCAAGCACAGATTTGTGTTAAGATTTCCAGCTAAGCTTATTCAGAACAGTAACAACATCAATGAATGCCAACTTAGAAAAGGAATTTTAACCACAGAAATGTAAAATATTTGAAAGATTCAGATCTTGTTGACAGCAAGATAACCTTGTCCTTTGTCTGGCTTGCTGTGCCATGCTCATACTCAATTCGTTAGCAGGTCATACTGGGCTGAATTTCTCTTTCCTGCCAGTCTTGGGCTATGGAGGTTGGTTGATACTCTTGAATACATCTCTATCAAGAAATTCCAAGTCCTTCTGTAAAGCCCACCTTTTCTTCTCTGTCAGGGGACCAGTATAACTTATCCATGCAAGTGGACCTGCAGCAGAAACTACAGACTGATGTTTAAAACAGCTGCCAGACACTCACATGAAATCCACTAAAGGCGACTGAATTCAACATATTTATATTTATATTTGCACTTTAATAGCACCTTCCCTCAGGGCACAGCAAGGAGTCACCCTGACACACTGTGTCTCACCAGAACTAGCTACTTTTCTAGACTGCAATGTGAAACAACAAAAACCAAGAATTTTTGGGGGGGTTAAACACCAGGCCTCCTCAGATGTGTTTACATGTTTCTGCTTGCATTAATTCAATGTCCAGAAAAATCGCAGTATACACAAGTTCAATTTAAGTCATGCTGTGATTGTCGGAGTTCAGGATTTTTTGTCTTTTTCTGGATGTGTCTAAATGGCATCACTAGTATCAGGCAAATCTATATGCTGTCTCACTCTTTTTTAGAAATAAAGTAGTACAATTTATCAGATTCTAAGAAAGCTCTCAAGACTCTGGTTTGTCTATGGCATATGGTTCTCTCTACCAGAGCATGAAATGGCAGCTTTCTACCATTGTGATAAGTAAGTCAAAACTTTCTAAAACAGACAACAGCAAAAACCCTGAAAAAAACACCCTTACATAAATCCAGAAGGAAACTACATTCTTTTAATTCTGATGTAATTCAGATATGACATGAAGCACAATTCTATCCTAAGGCTTGCTGATATTCTTGAGTTTTTACAATCTGTTTGCAGGCTTAAAAACTGCAGAGATTTTATTAAATGATAATTTCTTCTTCTCTCAAATTTCTGCGTTGCTATCACAACATGTTGTTAGGTAAGTAATGTTTTTTAAGTAGGTGAAGATAAAATTTCAGTTTGGAAATTAATTATAAGTAATAGTTGCAAGACTTCTGCTATATCCTCTAACATATATTAGTACCTTTTTTTATCCTGAAGTAGATATGGCCATACAAGTATGTTGCGCATAGTGAACGCTGTAAGTTTACCTTCCCAATCAGAATTACGGTTACATAAACTTCTAAAAAATCTTGTATTTTCAGATTATCACTTCATAAACTTGTAAATGTTCTTCCTCACTTATATGACACAATGGCCATTGTGATTTTTGCCATTTATTTGCTTTAATGACTTTATGTTTGGCCTTAATGTAGCCTCTGTTTTCTTAAAACTACTGATGGGGTAGTCCCTTTTAAGATAAGCCTTTTCTTTTTTTATTGATATGCAAATGTTGACTCTAATCACATAAAGCTGGTGCAGAAGGCTAATGTACTCCTTACTGATTACATTTACAGCTACTGATTTTTTTTTAATTTCCCTCACCAATGCAGATAACAGTTACATTACAGTGTATTTTCTGGCTTATGTATTGTATACTATATATTGTATATTATACTCAATTCTATATGTAAAATCTTCCGTAGGCAAGAAGTTATTCAGATCAAGTGAAATACTCTTTGCGAGCATAAAAATACATAAAACCCAGCAATTACATTTCCTCTAAAAGCAAGCTTTCTGTAGCAGCGATGGATGAGTCAGAAATATTGAATTATATGTTCCTCTCAATGGAAGTCTAATAAGACTGTAATTCAAAAGACAGCCCTGCATCAATGTGAGATTTCTGTAGGTTAAGGAAGGTCCATCAGCTGCCTATGGGCAAAGCACGCTGTATATTACCCTACATCCTGGTTCTTGAGCTGACCCACAAACTTGCAGATACAGCCCCATGGGCTGCGCTTCCTCCACTCACATACTTTCACGTGTGCTTCAGTCTGCTGTCAATCTGAGAATTTTTCCTGCAGTACTGTCTTACTTGAATTCATTGCTATGGCAAAGTAAAAGCATCTCTTATGTATATAATTCACCTGAGTTCACAAACCTGAAAAGGAAAACAACAGGTTTATTCTAGCAAGGGAAGGAGATTAAGCTCTTGCTTCAAATAAAAGGCATGTAAACAACAATAGCAAAAAATAAAATTTATAAAATAACTGACATCAGTTTCTCATTCTAGCTGTGCCTTAGGGCTTCTCCAAGTTATCTCTCGCTAGAAAAGATACAGGGACAGATTCAACAATCTTTTCAGAGTACCTGTGTTCAGTGTGGGACCTTATTCTGGCACTTCTCTCTTTCATTTATATTTAACGGTTTTCTAATGGCTTTTGAATACTAACACAGCTTCAAAGCATGTGGTAGGCTTTTTTTTTTAAGTCCTTGCTATTGCTCTCATTTAGGGGACCTTCTTACCTTGACATTGCTTCCTGTCATCTTTGAGAAATCTGATGGAGCATTCTTAAACTTATTTGAAAAGTAATCCCTCTGAGGAACTTTTTGTCACATCAAAGTGCTAACTTTCTCAAATTCACCTTTTGCGCCGCTCACTGAATTGTAATGAATCACATATCATTAAGGTTTTATCTACACAGTGTTGGCTTGCTCACAGTCTACAGAAACCACGTATGACACATTTAAAGATGTTATTAGTTTTAAAGGTCATTATTTCAAACACCTCCCTCCCACTTTCATTCTACGTGCTGTGTGAGCAAATTTGGCATGGAAAGTAATGAAACACAATAGACATCACAGAACTACTTTTAGAGAAAACATTTCCAAAGTACAATCACAGTTAAGATGGCATATACTTCAACGTAATTCCACATTTTTCTTTCGGTCACTGCTTTTTCCATAAGGAATGAACAAAACAAAACACAGAAACATTTCATGATGGTTAGCTCACTTCTAGGATTCTGATGCTCTAAAGAAATCGAAACCGAATGCTTACTGTATATGCAAATATAATGTATATAGAAGAGCAATGAACGTTTAACTCCATTATTAAAGACAGCAGTGTAAATGAGACTAAGACTTTGTCAGCAGGAAAAGAATAGCGCTAAGTGAAAACAAAACACTTTCATCTCATATTTCTGCAGTTTCTTCCTTCCTAAAATTTAATTAAAAATGTAATTAAATAAGTGTCACTTCAATACTGGATAGAAAAACCTATCATTTTTCTTATATAATTAAGCACTAACATTAAAACAACATCAATCATGTTTAATAACTACAAAATATTATTGCTGATCACATCAAAAAGCATTTTTCTTTCAAGAATTAGTTTTTCCCAAAGGTTATAGTTAGGTTATTATTTAATCTCACAAGCAAACAGAAGAGATGCTGTGGAAATTATGAGCTTCTCCAGGTAAACAGCTAATCGGGATTCTGGCCTTTCAGAGACTCTGTTCTTCCCATATGAAATAATTAGAAAACCAATGGATCACACAAAGGTTTGATTCAAGATAATTCAGTTTTGTAAGCAAAAAGGCAAAAAAGCCTATGTAAGACCAGGACCTTGAATAAGGGTTTGAATAAATTCAGCTGTTGCAGTATGAAACTTACCCCTTGCTTATGAATGCTCAGAATCCTGGAGACCTTCACAGTTTTTTTAGATCAAACAAAATCAAAAGGAAATAGATTTAAAAATAAAGGAAAACCCAGCCTAAATTTATGCATTAAACCATTCACTACCATTTGTACACTAGATCAAATGTCTACATGGGCATGAAAAAGATGTGATGAAAACTGATTAGAGTATTTCAGTGTACAGCCTGAAAAAGGCTACTTTTTTCTTCTGTCATCTCTAGCACCTGCAAGAAATTGTCCATTGTAACAGAAAAAACAGTAAAAGCAGTTTGTAAGGCACATGAAATGCATATTGCATCATGCTGGATTTCAGGCAGAAAAGGTTTCAGCTAGGTCAAGATTATCTCCTTTGTAAGAATACAAATAGGACAACACAATACCTGGATTCATGAATCTTGCTGATTTTATCTCCCCCTGCATTTTTCTTAGATTTTACAGGTCTATATTCAAGCACTAAAGGACAGATTAGATGGGCTAGAAGTTCCTCTTTCCACTCAGTGGTGATGAGGACTCAAGGGCTCTGAGTGCACTCTGAAATTTTGTCCTGGTTTCAGCCAGGACAGGGTTAATTCTCTTCCCAGTACTTGGCATGGTGTCTTGTTTAGGATTTAGGATGAGAACAAGGTTGATAACATATTGATATTTTAGTTGCTGCTGAGTAGTGCTTACAATAACTGAAGGACGTTTCAGCTGCTCACATTGTCCTGCCAGCAAGGAGTCTGAGGATGCACAAGGACATGGGAGGAGATATAACCAGGACAGCTGATCCAAGCTGGCCAAAGAGCTGTCCCACAACATGTGGCCTCATGCAGAACAATTAAACTGGGGGAGTTGGTGCAGGGGGCTGACACCACCTGGAAACTGTCTGGGAATCAGTCAGATGGTGGTGATTAATTACACTGTAGGTCACTCCTTGTGGTTTATGGTTTTAATTTTTTTTTTCCCTACTGCCCTGGTTTCATCTGGGACACTGTTGATGTTTTCTTCATGCTGTCTGCTATGATGCTATGTTCTCATTTCATGAAAAAAAAAAAAATGTTGGTAACATGCTGAAGTTTTAGTTGTTTCTGACCAGTGCTGTACTGAGATATCTCAGTTTCTCAGCTTCTCATACTGTCCTCCCAGTGAGGAGAGCTGAGGGGCACAAGGAGCTGGGAGGGTACAGAACCAGGACAGCTGAACTAAACTGACTAAAGTAATATTCTACACCATATGACGCCATGCAAAATAAACTTGAAAAGCAGTGGGGAGTTGGCCAGATTAGCTGCTTGCTGGGGGACTGGATTGGTAGGTGGTGAGAAATTGTTCGTGCATCACTCATTTTGTACTCACATGTATATACATATGTATGTATACATGTATGTGCATATGCATTATTATCTTTGCTATTATCTTTTTCTTCTCTTCCTTTTCTGTATGAGTTCTACTTTGTTTTTTTTGTTTTGGTTTTTTTTCATTTCTCTCCCCAGGTCAGTGGGAGAGAGGGGAATGAGCAAAGGACTGTGTGGTGCTCAGGTACCTCATAAGTTAAACCACAAGAAATACATTTGTCTTTGGTCAGTACATAAATAGTATTTTTAAACTTGTTAAACAATAACACCTACTTTCTTACTGAATTGTCCTTATCTCAACTGACATCTTGTACTTTCACCTTGGTTCTTCAGATTTCTCCCCCAATCCACTGGGAGTGAGCAAAGGGCTATGTGGAGCTCTGATGCCTGCTGGGTTAAACCACAACAAATGCCCTAGGTCAGTACATTTGTAGTGTATGTTACTATGGAACATACTGTTGATAGTTATCAATAACTTATGTAAAAGACAGTGCACAAAGGATATAAGATTGTTTTGCTGTTTGTTCGTTTTTCCAGATCACAAATCTAACTTAAGTCCGTGCTCTTGCAATTTGGCGGAGTTCATGATTAGCACCCTAATCACATGTTCTGAATGTTAGCAATACAATAGCAGAGGTGTAAATGGATGGTTTTCTCAGTATTGGTCACCTGGAACTTCCATGAAAGCTAACATAAATGTAAGGGCAAATCTGGGCCAAGCACACTGTGCTGCATTGAAGTGAATGTGGGAAGACAAGTGAGGACTCAGCAGGCTCTTACATTAGAATATCAAGGGCAGGAATAAAAAGCTTTATGTGCATGTTCAAGTATGATGAGATCAATAAAGGAAGCAAAATACATTTATTGTTATGTACTGAACTTTGCATTATACACAGAGTATAAAGATAGAATTTACTGTGTCTGCATCACACAGTCTGATTTATTTTCCTAGCAGGGCAAAGTGCGCTTAGTTATCAGCTATGCAACAGTGTTATGGTATTCTGAAAAGAACATGTACATCTCCTAAAGGATAATAACTGGATTAAAATTTATATACTTTGATCACATTTTTTTGATATTTTGTTCTTCCAACATTTAAGACCACTATTTAAAGTGGATATGAAAGCTCTTTTCAAGGAAGAATAAAATAAAAATAAAAATAACCCAGCTACATAATTTGTTTTGTAGCTATATAAATTTTACAGCTATATAAATTGTTTTAAAACAAAATCCAGCATAAAGGCAGATGACTGTTTTGTTTTATTGCTTTCATCTCTATGTAGTTTTGCTAAAGAGCAGGATTGTGCTACAAGATAGAAAAATTCAATGAAAACCTGAGTGCTTTGGATGAGTAGATAGCTCTTTCATTTTTAGTTCTTTCACACAATCTAAATAAAAAAGCAACCCTAAATATGAAAATACCTAATTCAGAAACAATTCTCTACCATAACTTTTCCTGCACTTATTTCTTATACACTGTCTATTAACTTTGAATTTTCTTCCCTCTATATAATTCGTCCAGATATAGGGCCACATTTGGCAAATGAGTTATAGGAAACCTTTGTGTCTGTTATTTTGAGACTAGCTGGTATCCACATGTAATGGTAAGCACAACAGATTTGTTTTCATTCTTCCCCTAGACGGTTGGTTCTTTCTCTCCTAAATGATAGATTTTGTGAGGTTGGAGATCCACAGTAGCTAAGTCCGTAAATTTCTTCTGATACAAATCCCACAGCTGGCTTCCTTTGAATTCATTTTACTTTTGTGCCTTTGCTTTGCAGTCAGGTTTTTGAAGTGACAGCTGAAAAATTAAATAATAGTTTCACAGGTAAAGTTGACCCTACTGCAGAATGCAGTAATGTTCTTATCCAGCCTGTGTATTCCTGCTGTCTCAACATCATCATTGAAGATTGTGTGCAGCATAGAAAACTGCCTCAAATATCTAATCCAGGCTGAGTGTAAGTTCACAAAAACAATTGCTTAACTTGATTATAAAACTCCAGCATTAACTGTAGTCTATATATATCCTGTATTCTGAGATCCTCGGGACTATGTTTTTTACCATACTGTGCTGAAAGGCTGTGTGTGGAATCTATCATATCTTCTTCAGTATATTTTATAAAACAGCTTTCTATTTTCAGAGAATATCCACTTCATTGTCTCCAATGTTTCTGACCAATGTTCCTCACTTTCTTTACCTATCATGCTTTCTAGGTACAGTTTACTAATTTTAGCAACATTTGCAAAGTGCTCTGAAAGCTTTAAATGCAGCCCAGCCTTCACTAGGAGGGGCCTCTTTAGGGCCATGCATGTATGTGAGGCCCTGAAAGCTAATATCAGATGGACTGCTTCGGCAAGAGATTGTGTCAAGTAATAAAAGTCTGTTTCCAAATACTCCACAGTTAGATTGTCCAGTGCCTGCCAGTACAGTACATTAACACAAGCCTTAAATTATAGGACTATTCAGTAAACAGCATCAAAGATAAGTAATAAATTTCAGATATATGTTTTTTCATCATTCTTCAAGTAAGAAGAAACATGTCTCATTAGAAAAATAGTGCAAGCAGGTTTTCATTGTCCAAATCTGTGGCTGGAATTGTAGTAGGACAGGGACTTTTTTTCATTTGAGTAAAACTATATGCTACATGAATTGCTGGATTAAAATACTTTCAAATAATTCATCAAATAACCTAATTAAATATTCTCTTTATTACTGGAAAAAAAAAAAGGTGGAAAAGTCAGCTGTAACTTAAGTGGCCACTACTATTTCAATTTATTTTGTGAAATCTAATGTATAATCATGTTTATAGAATGCAAATGTCTCCCAATAACAGTGCTTGTGTAATACCTATTTCAACAAGAATGTAGCTTACCTGGTTATCCCTACAACAAATTCATATGCAGACTGCTGCATAATGAATGAAAATTATACCTTGTAGCACTTCATATTTTTGCAAAAGCTTTTCTTGCATGTTCCACTCAAGTTTAGAGAGCATCAATGCAATTTTTTCTTATAGGATTGATGTTTCTTCAACTGTACATTAAAAAATGAGAAGTTTCTCTTCTCCTATCAAATGCATTATAGGCAAATGTATTTTCTAGACATTTATCTCCTCTTTCAAATACGCACAGACAATTTATACAGTTAGCATGTATTAACTGCAGCAGGAGTTACTGTAATTCTCTGACTCATCAAAACAGTTTGCTTATGGCAAAGAGCAATCTAGATCAGGTCCTGTCATACCTTCTAAAATTGTGTTTGTAAAAAGGTGTTGTAGAAGTAGCTTTTAGAAATCTCTGGAAGATTTGATGAGTAGTCATTCTCATAATAGGAATATTTATTATTACCTATTTTAACTCAAAAATAGTTAATTTTTCAAAATCAGATCTTATTTTACCATTATTCAAACTAATACATTTTGTCATAACTCATATCTGCAGATAATTAATTTATTAAAATATTCTGAAACATTCTAAGCAAATAAATATATTGGAAAAGATCTAGAGCTCTTGAATCTACATTATAGCTAGGTGAATCACATAGAATAATACAAGGAAGATTGTGTATGCAATCGTATATATTAAAAACACAATGAAGTATTTTTGCCCCTCTTCTTTTATTTTTTTTTTACACATCCCAAAATTTTTGAGTGGGACGATCAGATATTTCACTCATATGTGAAAGTGTATGCTATTTCCAGTGTCTCCTTTTTCCTAGGGATTACTTAGAAGAGTAGTGATGTTGGATCAGAGGTAAATAGGTTAGTGATTCATATAACTTTTTGTTTTGGCTGTGTAGTACATTTTCAGTGTGATCAAGCAAACTATAATGAGTCAAAAAGATTTTTCCTTTTGAATTTAACAACTACAGCTGATTTTAGCCCATATGTTTGATTAAAGACACTCAGTATCTTTCACTGTTATTTTAAACATTTAAACAGTGCTTTACATCTTCAAAGCACTCTGCTGACATTATTAGTTCTCATAATGCTCAGTTTTTTATATCCCAGTCTCATTTTAATTGCTATTAAAAGCTGCATTAATTGTATTTATAATGGCCCATTAAAATGAATGTTTAATAGGAAAGTCTCAGTACTAACAGTTTGTATAGTATATTTCTTAAACTGCAAAATATTTTCATATATGTGACATTTCAGATTTAGACCAGGACTGAAGTCTTCTAAGAAGGATTTCTAGCCAGTCTGCCTCAGCATATCACAGTGCCAACTTGTGTTGGTAAGAGAACATTAGTGCTGTTCCTTTACTTCTTTTCATTGTCATGCTGTGGAAGGTTCCTACAGTCAGTTCTTGACATCACAACGAAGTTTAGCAAGCTCACATTTTTTCTCAGAAGTTTGCTTCTCAATTTCCAAAATGTCAGCTATTTCTGCTTTTATTTTTTAGAATCGTTCTTCCTCTGTTATGTAAATACAACAGAAAACACTTGAAATTTCGTTACTTGTCTTTTTTTTTTAATTGCTAGACACAAACTCATAATTGCAAATTCTTCAATTTCTGAAGGCTATGTATAATTCAAGTGTCATCTAAGATGTGGTACAGTGGACCTGTCCCATCTACATGATGTCTCTGAAGAACAAACAAAATACAATTTTTGCAAATTTTTAAGTGACCTACAGCATTTAATGCTAGCTTACAGTGAAAAGCTGCAATAGAAACACTTCCTTGATGCTGGTGACTATATAATTATGGATTCATAATTAGGGCTTGATTTCATAGTTACTGATCATGTACAGCACTGAATTTAGAAATTGCTCAGTTCCTGAATTGTCACTGTTACTTAACTGGGTTATATAACCTCCTTATTCAAGTTTTTAAACTGTGTGCTCTGCATTGTCATCCCTTGGAAACTCTGGCCCTCAGTCACACCTGAGCCACTCCTTTTTGTCACCTAGTAACTTTCTAATAGTCAACATCAACTCAGAGTTTCTGTGCTAGAGCTTAATTTTTGCAGTGCCAGTTGAACATTTTATTTTTATATTCTGGTTAAGTTACAAACAGTACACAGTATTGCCTGAACAAAGGACAGCATCTTTTGGAAGTGTTTGAACAGAAGGAAAATTGTGGTAGTACATTCTAAACATAGAATGGAAATGGCAGAAAGTAAAATTACACCTTCTGCTGACAAATCAGGAAAACTCCTGCAAAAATTCTGGCACTTGAACTTGCTAGCAAGAGGTTTGCTTCTGAAAAGTGATCTGGATAATGAAGAGATAGTAGAGTATGTGCAAAGACTGATCTCTTCAACAAAAGAGCTGAGTGGATCTCTCTGTCAGCAGCTGGAGAACGTTACAGAACATCTTGAAGACACTTCCCAATTGCTGAGTACTCTCCTTGACAAACACAAGGAATTGACTGCAAGTCCAGGCAAGTATGAAGAAGCTACACTGTGAAAGGAATAGGCTGGGTGTACTGGATAACAACTTCTGCTGAGTGATGGTACTGTGGGACTTTAATTTTCATTTATTAGCATTTCAGCATTTAACCATTCATTAGACCAAAGGAATTAATATTTTGAACATTATATCACTAACTATTTTGTGATACTCAATATAACATTCATTATTCTCATTATATGAGAATATTATATGTATATAATTAATTAAACCATACTTTTACTGTTTTATGTACACCACGGTGTGGTAGATTGACTTTGGCCAGACTTCTGATGCCCACTCAGCCACTTCCATTCTCATAGCAACAGGAGGAGAAAACATGACAGTAAAAGGCTGAGATAAAAACAAGGAGATCACTTACCATCCCAAGCTAAATGTAGTCAAGATCCAAGTATAATTCATTTGAATCTGAAAACCTATTGCAAAGAAATCATTTTTAAACTGTGATCAACCTCAAAAATATTGTCCAGAACTGTACTCTTTGTAGTTTTAAATTATTCAGGTGCTGATAGAGCTGAAAGTGAAAGGTCTGTCTAAATCACATAATATCATATCTATGAAATTCTTACTCCATACAGTTATTTTCTTGAAAACCTTGAGATATAAACTTCATATGACACCACTGAATAAAGTGAATGAAACCGATGTTTTCCCTTGAGATTTGTATCAAACCCTTTCTATTGTCCTTCCCATGTCACATCCTCTTTCTATTTTGAGTCAAGAGCACACTACATCTTGTTCCATCTGCACAATTTTCTTATTTGTATTCGCTTTCAGTGAATTTAACCTGAGAAACAAAGCTTTCCAAAATTTCATGCACAAAACAGAAATAAGCAAGAATTTCTCCCAGAGCTTTGCAGTGTACTTATCAGATGAAGACACAGTTCCATTTATAAAGAGTAACAGTGTAAGCTGAGAAAGCTGAAAGTAATATAAATAAATTGTTGGAGAGAACCTGAAATGATTTTTAAGAAAAGGTGTAAGATAAGACAAATGAGGGATGATAAAATAAATGCTTATATTAAAGATAAAATATTAACTGAATGTCAGAAGATGATTGGTTTTGTTGCCCACTTCTTCAGCAAGAGCTTTTAGTTATATACCATTCCTGTAACTGGATGCCACAGTACTGTATATGTGTCGGTGTTTTTACATTACCCTCTGTTCCTCACAAAAAGTAAAAGCTGCTAAGTATGTTTTATACTGAGGCCATGTAAAACAACTTTGTTGAAGCCCCATTTGCCAGAATCTTGCAGAACTCAAATTTAGGAAAAACTGTAATTCGTGATCAGTTTTCAAACTACTTCCAAGATGTTTAGACTACTAATGAACAATTCCCTGCTTCAGATTGACTGTCATTAAGAGTTTAGCTAGAGTCTCTGTCTGATCATTAAAATGGATATCATTAGAGGTGCCACAGAAACACATGGAAAATTAGAGTTCTACTTATTTGTATACAGTACTCCAGAAATTCACTCAAACTGAATAGCAATAAATGTGAAAACATTAAATGGAAGCCAGAAAACATATTCTACTGCATGCATTTCATGTCATAATGGAATTAGGTGGAATTCACTACCTACATGTATAAGTTTTTAAATTTTTAAAGCTTTCATAGTAAAATTCATTTGGTTACCTACTTTTTTCCTCAGAATGTAATGATGTTATAGATTGTCTGCAGAAAATGAAGAACTATTTGACAAAAACAGTTTTACACCTTCAAGAGACCAAAAATAAACTTCATGCTGCTAGCTGCCAACAAGATGATGTTTCTCAAATCCAGGCTGCTCAAAATGCTTTTGGTGAAATGAGAGTATGTTATCCTGAAAGAGAAGCAAAGCGATCCCCTTGTTCCAGTAAGCAACCCCAAATAACTCCTTCCCCAAGCAAGACAGAAAGTCAGAACATTAAAGTTCAGCCATGTGAAATTAAAACTATGAAAAAAGAAACTGTTGCATCATTAGCTGAAAACGTATCTGTCCAAGAACAGGAAATTAGCAGAGAACCTTTAATGACAAAAGAAGATGGTGAATACAGAGTGCTAAAAACCTCTATTTCAGAGAAAATAGATAATAGTGGAAAAGATAAACCTCACAAAGATATCTCTTCTACTGAAAAATATCCAGAACTAGCTTGTCAAGATGACCCTATGGGAAGTGGAGAAGTTATTCTATCTCAGTCATCAACAGATATTCATGACAGAACTGTCACAAATCTTTCTGAACAGGAAAAAGAACTTAAGTTGACAGAACAAATGAAAGACAATAAAAAGGAAACAAACTATGAGATGTATAGGAATGACCTGATTACTTCAGCACATATCATTGATAATGTTGTGAATCTTTCAGTGAATGATTCAGAAGAAGTGCAAAAATATAGGCACTGGTTAAACAAAGGGTAAGCACATTCTAATTTTTTTAGGAATACTTGTACATAGATATCACTAATTTGAATACATATGAATATCTATGGACCCGCAAGCTCAGTATGCACATACTGAGCATCCCATGATCATAGATAAATCAGTTTACAACTTAATCATGCGCATTGAGAATGTTCAGTTTGGTCTAAAGCATATTGAAACTATTTCATAATATACATTTTCCTTATACCAGAGAGGGACTGCATGACAGCCAGTAAAGCCAATGGTTTAAAAATTCTTCAGAAATCAGTGTAAAAGTACCCCACTTAGTCAGTTTTTTAGCAAGTTGTAAATTGCTCCAAAGAAAGTGCAACATTACAATTTTCGTATACATATGTTTTCATGGATGATCTGCTTATAATCTAATGTAGTTCATGATGATAATAGTATATGTAATTAGAAATGCAAGATATTACCAAACCCCAAATACAGTATACATATATATATATATATATATATCTTTTTTTCTTCAGATTTATTGTGGAAGAGAGCGGTAAGAGTGAACATAAAGTAGTTTGCTTTATTAAAGCCCCTGCAACTGTCCTGGAGAATCTGGCATGTACAATAATCAATGACACAAGTTCCTTGGTGGTGGATGATTTTGAGGAGCTGGTCAGCAATGTCATCAGTGTTGAATGCTCTGTTTATGAGAAAACTATCCCTTTCCCTATTAATATTGCAATCCCATTTACTTCAAGCTTCAGAGGAAATTATCGGGAGATTATGGTGAAGGTGACAGATGAGAACTTTCAGTCAAATTACTTAACTCCTATTTCTCTGGAAGCGTACTATGGAAACCACAAGGTTGGTAACTTGTTTTCTAAACACTTAGCTAAACTACTGAGTAGCAATTGGTGGTTTTTAAAAATAGATGTAATATCTTCCATTCTTTGTTAAAAGTAAAGACTTAAGGGAATTGTTTTGCATTCAGATAACAAAGAAATAACACATTCTTTGTTTCTGAATCCAAATTTTGTCTCAAGAAAGACAGAATTGTTCTTTTTTGTAACCGTAGAAGTAATGATATTGTGCAAGATTTATCACCCAGCTGATGAGCTCATTTCATTCCACCCCAGTCACACATTGCAATATGAATAACCTTAGAAGATGACTAGAAATCACCAGATAACTGGGCATGCCAATAATACTTACTTTTGTTTCACATTTTGCTCTACAACTAATATTCCTCTCTCAAAATGCTAAACCACTGCAAAGTGCAGCTTCCTTTCTCTCTGACGTATTCTACCCCACATTCTCTCTACACAGGAAACCTTTGCGGAAGTGAAAGTTTATCAGCTGGGTGTTTTTTCTGTTTTGTCATGCTTAAAGAAAGAAACATTTACTGTTCCAACAACAGGGCACTCACAAAACCTGAGCATGGATTCTAGGATCTCCTTCTATTACCCTTCGGAAACCTTCTCGTCTCCAGCAACCATGAAGTTAAAGGTGAGATGAAATAGGCAGTACTTATTGCTAGACTCTGTGTTATCTGATCATTTCTGAAGAAAAGACACATTGTTAAAGGGCAACTTGTTCCATTATTATATGGCTATGAGTAGCGGTGGCAACTCCACACCCTATATTCACAGCAAATGGTTTCTGTCAGCTTTGTTAAAACCACATGATACAGCCAGGAAGTAGTCAACACAGTATCTCAGTGTTCTACAATGAACAGTTGACCTTTGTCTGACATGCTTTGGAGAAAAACAGTTGTTTTAGGCTATGATGATAACATCAATTCCAAACTTAAACAGTTTGGCCCAGTTTTTAAGTTAACAGAACAACTTTTTCATCTGACCTTCTTCATTTCCTCCTGGTACTGCAACAGATTTTGTTACCTCTTAGTGTTAAGCTGAGAATAATCTCAACATTTGCTTCAGTTATTCTGCGAGTCTCCCTTCCCCCAGTAACCATATTTATTCTAAGATACAACATACATTTTAGAGAAGTTAAAGTTAAAATAAAAAAATTGAAAATCTTGAAAAATTATCAAGCTCTGAGGGAGCTCAGGAGTTTTAAAACTTGAACTAGCAACAGGAACAAAACAAAACAATATTTAAATCAATAAAGGTTCCTGCTATTTTTTACATTCAGGCACTTAGTTTTGCATTGTATAAATTGATAATACATTGCTAAGATTGTTCCTTGGTTACAAGGAGGAGCCTAAAACCTTTCTGATAATCTGATCTAATTTCAGAAGTTAACCAAATTTGTTAAAAACAAACAAACAAAGCATGTAAGGGAACATTTATTCATTTACAAATTAATTGTACAATTCCTTTCTATATTTAGATTCAGCCAATTGAACCCTCACTGATTTCCACACTGAAAGCAAGACATGACATGTACCTCCCAGTGGTATCTACCAGTGCACTGGTTTATGTTCAGCATCCTTCAGCCCAACCATTTAACAACTCAGTCACCATTACTTTACCCTGTCCTTCAAAACCAGAAAAAAAAAGGCAAGAGGAGGAGACAGAGCAAGAAAGAGCTATTCCTGCTGCAGTAAAGAGGGTTGCTGCAGCATACCATCCTTGGTAAGAACAACTTCAGAACAAATTCAGCATAGCAAAAACATCAGATGTAATTAATTTCAACAGACATTGATAATTTTTTGTATTGAAAATAACTTAATGACTTACCTCCTGAATACAGCCTTCTACAGTTGAAAACATCATTGGAAATCCTATAGGATATTCACATAATTCTTAGGCTTTCACTTCACCAGGAAAATCTGTATAGCATTTTGATGTAGAAACATTAAATATGCCAAGCTTTGCTGACCACTGTATTTCTAGCAGGTTCAAGGATGAATAACACACTGAATTTTCTGATCCCTACTTTTACACATTCTAGTGGTTATGTGAGTGAAAAATTCTGAAATAACGATTTAGGGTATGTCAGTTTTTGAAACTTGATGTCAGTGATAGAAGACAAATGGTCAGACTTTTCCAAAGCACATATTAAAGGATTTCGGAATTAGTCCTTGCCTTTTGGATTGTACATGGGGTTTGCATAAGTGAATGGGTTATTCACATCCAGTTTAAAAAACGTGTAAGAGGAAGTATGAGTGAGAGTTTTGGGCTTCCGTAAAGAGAAAAAAAGCAACTTGTTTCATTCATTAGGCTAAGATAGCTGGAATATATCACATCACAGTTGCATGATTCAAAGTGTATCAAAGTAATCACCTGAACTGAAGAGTATATTATTTTTTCTGTTGAAAGAGGTAATGGGTGGCAGTTAACTCTTATTTTCTAACGCTCTTTGTGTTGTAATATTTACTTACTGAGTAACATTTGCTTGTGGAAGAAAAGGGGTTATTTTGTTTGTTTTGCCCACTTCAGATGCTACTTCTAGAGAATCTAAATCTCAATGAGTGTCTCAA
Organism: Callipepla californica brunnescens; assembly: GCA_023055505.1. Taxonomy (NCBI): domain Eukaryota; kingdom Metazoa; phylum Chordata; class Aves; order Galliformes; family Odontophoridae; genus Callipepla; species Callipepla californica. Next base: position 23,673,000 of record JALIRH010000005.1, on the reverse strand, counting down.
ATGTAATCCATAATGGTTACTATGTGTGATGTTAAATAATGGATTAAACTACATTGATTTAGATAGAAATATTTTCCTTACATTTTTTTTCTTTCTGAAGACTTTATAACAAATGGAAAATAAAATGTATGCTGGAGAAATTTCAGAATAAGTTTTTCAACAAGGTGGAAAAAGCCACAAGTGGTCACAAAATAAATAAATAAATAAATAAATAAATAAATATATATATGTACATGTATATTTAAAAAAACAACCGCACAAAGAGGAAAGCAGCTCTACAAACACAAGCCTGATGGTTCCTACAGCATTTCTTTTTTTTTTTTTTTTTTTTAATTTATATTTTAATATTTTCATCATTTTGTGGCTTTCCAGGGCTATGAGTGCTTCTTTGAAAAAGAATGGAGAGAATCTCAGTGATACATTCAAATTAATAGGTCACAGAAACAAAGAGGATTGGAAGGTCTTTGACAATATTATTATCCGGAATGCACAGAATGGGCTTGTGTCATTTGAACTAAATGAACATTTAGAAAGGTAATGTATGAAAAAAATAATACCAATTTTATTTACTAAAATATTTTCTTCCAAGTACATATATCAATGGAAGTTGTCAGAGTTAAGAAATCATTCACTATGAATTATTAACTTTCCAGAATCTCTTTCATCCAATTTGTAGTATAATTTAGATTTGTTAGGCATAATCAGAGAAAGAAGAGTTTTTTATAAATATTTTTTCCATCTATTAATTGCACACAAAACATGAGACACAAAACATAGTTATTAATGTTAATTTGGCAATGCAATTTAGGTCTCTAAATAAAAGACTATAATATTTTTTGAAATTTCTGTTTAAGATAGTTTAACTTTCATTAAAAAAAAAAAATTGTTTCTTTGTTTATTCATAGATACGGAGCCAATATGCTCAGCAGAGTCAGGCTTATTTTCTTCCTTTCATATGAAACAAGAATTAAAAGAGGCACCAAAAATTCATATTAGAGAGAGCAAATAGTATTTTACGCAATCAACTATTATCTGATAATAAAGATATTTAAGATAAAGCTATTTACTTTTTTGCCTTTTTTTAAATACAGTTTCATGGTTGTTCGTCTTTCATTCCCCTTGGAAAACACTTATCTGCTGCTCTTTGCTCAAGCTTTGGAAGAAGCTGTTTGTAGCACAATGTCCAATGTGGTATTGTATCGGAAAAGAGAAAACCCATATAAAATAATAGTTTTACTGACTGCATCCAAAGAATTGACCCGGGAACTTCAGAATCTCCACGAGGAGGGCTACTTTGGTCCCCCAGAACCTACACAGCAGTTTCCTTTAAGAGAAGGGGAGCAAATTCATTTTCAGTTTAGAGGCAATATATTTGCTTCAGGTATGGTAATTAACTCATGCTTTTCAAGCTACACTGTCAATCACCTCAGCTGTCCAGAAACAGTGTATGTGAGCATCAACAGACTGTAGTTAGACACAGCATATTTAGTTCTTTCAGTGTTTGGAAGCTTATAAATGGTAAGTGTATGGAACAGTATAAACAACAGCTCTGACAAATAAATTGCAGTAGAATACCAACATACTGAGCAAGGGTAACAATGCTTTGAGCAGAGCTGGTCAACCAAAAGACGATCTTTAGAGATCTCTTCCAGCCTCTGCCATTCTGTGAAACGTAGTCCCTTGGAAGCAGCTAATGTTTTATTTTGTATTTCAATAGGATAGGATTCTACCAGTGGGATGACAGCTTTTTAAATTATAAAGATTTTGGTATGAATTAAACAGATTCCAAACAAAAGTAAACAGTCCAGTATTTTTCTGATAAAATTCACTTAGAGTGGGCAAGGTTTGACACCAAAATCCAGGGTGAAATAGAGCCTTTTGTGAGTTGCACTATAAATTGCAGTGGTGCAAGAGTTGCTGTGCCATTAGTGCTAGCAGTCTGGAGCATTCAATGTACTGTCTTTCATCATTCAATAATTCACTTATAAGAAGTGGTAAGAAATATCAGAAAAAAAATCACCCCAGATCATATATAGTCCCTTCTGCCAGCTTTGCAATTGCCTGTATTTGCTCCCTAAATATCTTGTACATCTCATACAAATTCTACTACTAAAAACTCCATTCACACTAAAGAAACGATTATTCTCCCAAAAGAAAAGGCTCAAGATTAAAAGAGCACCTGCATATCTATGGAAAGGATAGTGTTACAGATGTATCATGTCACACAGAATTACAAATTCTAAAAAGGAACACACCCTTCTGATCTAATTGCTGTTATGGATAGGAAGACATTCACCCTGAACAATCAGAAAGTATATACTTCTATTCCCAACACAGCTTTATTTCTCTTTGTGTTACATATTTTATCACCTCCCGTGTTCCTTACTTTTCAACTTCTAGCACAGCTTTCACCACTTGTTCCCTATGCAAACATTTCAAGGGCTAAGAGAGCGAGTTGTGAAGGCACTCAAGCTACTGAGGCAGGCTGGCAGGAATGTTTGAGCCTCAAACATTCAATAAAAAGTTCAATAATAACAAAGAACAACAGATAATGACATTATTCATTCTACTTAGCTCCCCTTAATGCATCATTTTAGATGCTGCACATCCAAATACTGTGTAAAAATGGGTGATCTGTTTGTTTGCTTGTTTTTGCATGGTCTGCAGAAAATGGAAACGATTTTGGAAAAACCTACAGGCTGATTTTTCATTCCCAAAGAAAGCCCAGGCTAGAGCTCCAAATTAAAGAAGTGGATGAGTTTGGTAACCACAGCTCCCCTCACTACAAGGGAACAGCAGTGTTTTACAAAATTACCAGGGGGATGATAACCAAGGAATGGAAACAGCCCTTGCCACATGGTAACTATCAATGCCAGTCTCCACTGTGCAAATTACCACTGACATTACCAAAGGTAAGTAAGTTTCTCAACTGATAATGTTTCAGATCTTTCCCTTTCTCCCTTACACATACTTGTTAAAAAGAAGGATCTTGTTACAATTTTTCATCGCAGATAACCGGGGAGTAACTGCTGGTGCAGTTCTGATCCATCAGCAGCGTATAAGCACCCTTAAAATTTCTCTTAACTGATGAGGGACTCTCACCAAAACACCAGCACAGAAAAAAAAAAAAAAAATAAAATGTGTTTAGCAGAACATTTTCACACTTTTGGTCTCCACAGCTGCCAGGACCAGAAAAATTTTAACTTACGATCCCTGTCTTGGGAGCATGGAACTTTAAGTTGTAGGAGCATAAATGATCCATGAAACCTATCTTTCTCCAATCACTTGATTTTCCTATTATGCTTGATAAGTAATATAGCCATGTGGGCAATTGTCTCCAGCACTGGTCAAAGTTCTTCTTGCATAAATTAACATGTATTATTTCTGAGAGTCTAGTTATCAGCATACTGTATCGTGCAGAATGCTACCACTAGACTACTGTTATCAAATTTACATGCATTTTAATCTCAGAATCTGCAGGTAACATATGATCTGAATTTCAGGCGCCATAGATTAGCAACTCATTCTTTTTGAATTTAATTTAATTCAATCCTCTTAAATTATCACCTGCTATCCCATAAGCATACCTCTTGATTTCTCTCTCATCTCTATTCACCCAAATAGAAATTAGGAACAGTTAAGCGCAGAAATTTTTAAGGTGAGACCTCTTTTAGCGATAAATTCCATGCAAAATGTAAATTCAGGGGTGGAATAAGGTGAGGAAAATCATTTACTTTCACTCTCTGCTTTTCCACAGAGCATGTCATGTAATCACAAAAAGGGAAATACAAACTCCTGAGATTCCAGTGGGAAAGATCACAAACAAGAAAAAACTAAAACTCACAAAGGAACAACAAAATAGTGACAGCCTAGACATCAGTTAGTCTTCTTCTACCCACTTGCTTCTCTTGCATCCCATTTTTCTGCTTAATACTCCTTTGTAATACAAACAAGATTTAGCGAATTGAACTGCATATGTATTAAACCACAAAGGTAATCACCATGTGATAGAGGTTGGTTTTGGTTTATATAGTCTAGTGCTATACATGTTAGCACTTAAATGTCCAGCTTAGACTTCTGAATTAAGCTGTTTCTGAATACTTCTTTTCTCCTGCTGCTCAACAAAAAGAGGTATCGCTTCAATCAGTGTTGCAGTATCTTGCAAATAAACATATTTTTTTTCTGGTTGAGGTATATTTCAAAGGAATAAAAATTTTCATTAAATGTAAATATTGAACCAAAAATAGGATCAAAATACTTGGAAACATTTGCATATTGATAGCTTTTTCATTATTTCATTTATATTCTCTATTTTACACAGAATGAAAAACCTCTCTGTAGAATGAATAGCATCAAAATAACATTTTCCTTTATATCATCTCAGTTCACAAAATTCCATACTGAACAAATTGATAGAAATTTTAAGAACATGAAATATTACATTTTGGCTATCTTGCTGGCTGAATAGTAGGAAAAATAGAGAAGGAAAAAGTGATTGCTTTTCTGAAGGGAAGATGATTACTAGTGAAGTCCCACACAGATCTGTGCTAATGTATTCATTAGAAACTTCTGAATAGTTAAGCAGAACATTTGCTGATAGTACAAAATATTCAGAGCACTAAAGTTGTCTGTGAAGAATTGCTGAATATAATGATACTGAGTGCCTAGAAAATAAAATAGATAATTTAGATGTTCAAAAACTTTTGTTGGTGGTGGAGGAATGTGGCTAATATGATCAGAAATAAGGATAGGTTTCAGGTAGAAAAGCAATACATTAACGACAACTATTCAAGCAGTTTTGATAGAAGTTGAAAAGTTGTACACACTTATCAACTACAGAGGAAGGAAACATGGAAAGGCTGTAGCTTGTGTTGTAGGATACAGGAATGATGACACTGGTAAGTGGCAGGTGTAACAAGTGATACAAAAGAAAGTATTTTTTAAATTCAAAATAATCAAAAGATGAATTCCTTTCCACAGGATACTGCAGCAGCTAAAAATGGGTTTGAGGAGGGAACTGGCTGGAAGAGCTGTATATTAAACATAATGACCCTGCTTTCACTGAATGCTATGGAAACAAAAAGGAAATTCTAATTACTTAGCATATCTTATCATTATAAAATTGATAGCATAGAAGAAAGTACTGACAACAAACTAACATAGGTACTGTATCCAGCATTTACTACCCATGATGTGATCAATAAATTTTAATCAGATATATCACCACATTGTGGTGTGCTTTCAATGAATAAAGGAAGTAGAAGGAAATAATAAAAACAGTTAAAAGAGCAAAGACTATTCGCATTTGGCTGAATTCATAGATATCTTTAACAATTCGTGCTCACAGAGCTTTTGTTTTCTCAGCATTAGAAACAGGTTTGAGAAACAGGTTCAACACAAGGAAAATGCAGAAGATCAGGTTCTGATGTCAAGTATGTGTATGCGTATCAGTGAATTTCTACTGAGATTTCAAGGCAGTTGTCTGAGCGCAAAGCTGAGCTAAAGAGTTTAAAAGGTTAATTTCTCCTTTTCTCTCTGTCCTGTTTGATATGCAAGTAGAGTCTGTTCATGTCTGAAGGTCCATTTGCAGGGCACTTTAGTATTACTGACTGTAATCAGAGTGCTTTGCAGAAAGATAGTGGTGTAATCCATACAAGCATTATCAAATTACTATTCTGCTGAAGTTCTGCAACTAATGACTGTCTAACAGCAAAATAGCATGTGATCCACTGCTTCAAAAAGGCAGCTGCTTAGCTAATTTTAAGGCCTTCCAGGCTAGAGAACTGCTTTGACTGCAGAGTATTTTACATACACTGTCAACCAGAACAGCAGGGCTGTGTGCCAGTGCAGCTGAACCAGGGGTGAACTTAGCTCTTCACTATGGGCATTTAATCTTTAAAGGCAGATGTAATGTTTTCAGTCTAACACACTGTACATTGCACAATTACCGGACAATACTAGTTGTCAAATCTTATTATTTTTACTACTGTTTTAATATTAAGTAGCATAAAGTAGTTCAGATTAAAGTCAAACCATTGGTAATTGAGTTCATCTACAGTAACTGAAAATCTCATGCAGAGCTTTGAGGTTCTAAATTCTCATTAATGAATGAAAATAAGTTTAAATATAAATGCATACTTAAAAGGAAGCCAAAGGAATCTCTGCCTTGGAAGAAAAACAATGCCCCCTTCTGGAGAAAACTCTGCTTTCCCTTTATTTTCAGGGCCTTTTCAATCATGTTACTTCACACAATGTACAACTGAACTGCTGTAGAAGCACACAAAACAAAGAGGATTTAAATCTCCAGCTATGCACAGTCCAGAACTGTTCTGCAGTGTGGGCAGTGTGTGCTCTGAGCCTCCTGTGCACATTAGAATCCCCTCCCAAGACCACAGGCCTTCTGAAAATCTGTTTAAATCACAGGTGAATTGGTAACTCAGTTATGGTTATATTTACATATTAGATATTGCACCTGTTTAATGTAAGGTCAGCAGGATTATGGCTCAGTATGTACAGCAGATAAAAAGAAGAAGAATAAGTTCAGTGTGAGTTTCATGGCATTAATTCACAGATGGAAATAGGAAGCTCTGTGAATAAACCTTGAGCGAGTGTCATAGGAAAGACTAAACAGACAGGTAATGCAACTGATGTGTGATAAAAATATATGCCACGTCAGCACTAGAGGACAAGTAACAAAAAAGGAGCAGAATTTCACTTGTTACAAATTAATCACTTGTAGATAATTTCTTGTTCTAAATGGAGTAGGAAACAAAATAAGGCTCATAAAGGTTTCCCCTTTCTCAGTAATAATGAAAAGGATGGTTTTTCTTTTTTTTTTTTTTTCAGTGTCAAGACAAAGAAAGAACTCTGTACTTGATGAAATTTGACTTCTGAATGATGATTATCTTTAGAAGTTGAACTCTGTAAAATGAATACATAGAGCTACAAAGACAAAACAAGTTCTACGACTTATTCTTATATTCTTATTCACCAGAGGGATAGGATGCCATTCAGAGGTACCTAGACAGGACTGAGCTGTGGGCCCAGGTGAAGTTCAAGAAGTTCAACAAATACAAGTGTAAGGTCTTGCACCTAGGTTGAGGCAACCCCCATTAGCAATACAAACTGGGGATGAAAGGATTGAGAGCAGCCCTGCAGAAAAAGACCAGGGAACAAGCTGGACATGAGCCAGCAACGTGCCCTTGCAGGCCAGAAATCAAATTACCCTGAGCTGCATCAAAAGATGTGTGACCAGAAGGGCAAAGGAGTGATCCTGCTCCTCTACTCTATGCTAGTGAGGTCTCACCTGGAGTACTGTGTCCAAACGTGGAGTCCTTAGTACAGGAGAGAGATAGACCTGCTGGAACACATACAGTGGATCACAAAAATGATCCAAGGTATGGAACACCTCCCACATGATGACAGGCTGAGAGAGCTGGGGCTGTTCAGCCTGAAGAAGAGAAGGCTGTTAGGTGACCTGACAGTGGCCTTTCAGTATCTATAGGGGAGCTACATTAAATGGTGGCACAGAGGCATTAGCAGGGCCAGTGGTGATAGAACAAGAGGAAATGACTTCAAGTTTAAGGAGAGTAGATTTAGGTTAGATGGAAGGAAAAATCCTTTACAGTGAGAGTGGTGAAGCTCTGGAACTCATTATTTAGTGTTTTAGTTGATGCTCCATCCCTGGAGACTTTCAAGGCAAGGATGAATAAGGCCCTGGGCAACCTGATCTAGCTGTAGAGTTAAAGTAGATGGCCCTCAGAGGTCCCTTCCAACTCTAAGGGTTCTATGATTCTATGACTACTGATTGCTACAGGTATGCAGGATCTGTTATATTCCTTGAAATAATATGATGTGCCTGCTGTTATAACAAGTATGCAAGCGTAAGAAGGAGAAGATAATGCAGCATTTGGAATTAGAATCCATTTCACAGAATCACACAATTGTAGGGGTTGGAAGGGACAATTACCCCGATTTTCTATACACTCATGAGAATATAATGCTAGTGAAGAAACTTTTATAAAATTGCAGAAGTCAAACTGCTTAATTAAATACAATAGACATCTATTCAGAGTGAACAGACTTAGTTATGTTATTTTAGTAGTTGTTTACTATCCATAGAAGCTGATGGTGTTGCTTCATTTTCAGCAGTGATGCAAATGCTCTGTGTAGGCAGAACTATTCTTCACTGCACATGTGCTGTAACCCAGCCCTACATCCTTCACCTCAAGCTTTAATCATTTCTTTCTTCCACACTTTTTCTTTGATAGCGTGAAAAGTTGATCAACCGTCCACAAAGCACAAAAAGAATTTTTTGTGATTCATCAGGTAAGAACACTTACATAATGCATCAGTATCTATATAAATAATAATTACATTAGCTATTTATTTCTTTTTAACTGGCAGGATTTATTTCAGTTGTTACTGACATTTTAAAAATGCCATATTCAGGAAGTTTTAAACAAAAAGTAATTTGGTTACCAGGAGATGCATAAGCTCTTGTAAGATGGCATTGGATTGGGGTACTTAAGTAGCATACAATTTTCTATGTAATTAAGTTCGATTTGTACTGGAAAACTCCAGTATAATTGATGTATCATTTATAGGAATATCTAGGCCTTTTATTGCAATCTCCGTGCTGTTCCAAGAGCATTACAAAATCTGCTTTTGACTAAAGTTCACTTCACATTTCAGTGCAGCTACCAAAAATTACATCAGAAATAAGAAGAGATGGTGTTTCCATTGTAGTAAAAAACAAACCACATTTAGTTTGGGAGTTCACCCACAGAGACTGCAGCTTTAGAAAGCTTTTCAAAGGATTTACATAACAGGAGAGTAATGCAATTACTTCACTAATTTTTGCCCTTCAGAGGCCCTGTGGGACAACTTGCTGTATTGGCTTGCGGAAGAGCTTGCAGAAGATGATACATCACTGAATGCTTTACGCTTGCCTGTTCGTCGGAGCGTGCTTCAGCTTGTTAGGCTGAAGTGCCCTGATAATTCAATACACCAGAACTATGAGCTGCTTTGCTGCTGGCAAAAGACCCTTCCAAGGTCAGCTGACAAACAGCAGCTTCTGTCTCGCTATTTGCAGAAGAGTGGCAGAAGGGATCTATCAGAAGAACTTCGTTTTAAGTGGCAAAACAAAGTGTTCACTTGACAGAATCACTGTCAACTAAGCCCAATTTTTCTTCCTTTTGTTCAGAAGTATGAGTATTTCCTTGATATCTTCTGACAGGGACACTAGTCAGGAATCAGATCACTCTTTTATTTGTCAATTTGAACTCTCATTTTTAAAATGGAGTATAACAGCAATGTCTTTTCCTGCTAGAAGAGAACATTTCTCCTGTGGAAGAGAAATATCCACCTAAAAATTTTATGCAGTATTCCATATATGTCCAGTAATAATAGCTATCAGATTCTTAAGAGGAAAGAAAAATGGATCAATACAAGGATGAAGGGAAGAAATTTTTTCTGACTTCAAGGCTTTTAGTCAGTAATACACTGACTTACAGATTCGCAGTGACTGTTTATATCCCTGTGAATACTGTGGAAGATTTCAGCATTGCCACACTATTACCAGAAATGACTAGATCTGCAGCTTTAATATCATAGTATCAGAGTAATGATTTGCTTTGTCCTTGTTCTTTTTTTTTTGTTTTGTTTTGTTTTTCTTTCAGGCCACTGTCATATTTGGAAAAAGAACTATTTCTCCTTATATGTTTTAAAATTTAAGTTTAATGTATACATTACATAGAACTCTTGTATCAAAGATGCAGATAATAAAATGGGTGTGTTTGTAACATTCTTTAGCTATGTATTTGAATACCTTAAAAAAATAATTTATTTCCAGAATGCAAAGTAATGTTAATCTAGTTTTTAAAAGTCAGAAAAATACCAGGTTCTGCCTTTTATAACTATGTTTTTCTGAAGAAGTATAAGGGCTACTCCAAATGTAAGGCTTCCTATCAGATTATGTTGGCCCATGATATCAGAGACAGAAGTGTATATGAAGCAAAGGTATGTCAATGAATTCCTCCATCTGGAAAAATTTGTATCCATTGACATTCATTGACGCTTGCTGAACATTTGTGAAGACCAAACAGTGAAGGTGAAAACACTGAGGCAGTGAGTGGTAAATTTCAGCAGTGGCAACAGTGACACAAAAGACAAGCGACATTGCAGGTGGCCAGTAAATCACATAGTTCAGGGGAACGTTGCTTCAGTATTTGCATACGCAAATATCTCTTTGTGATTCCACAGACTCACACATCTGTGTGGTTTCCCTAATGCTCTAACTTCTTCAAGTCCACCAGTGTACATTACTTTTCAAAGCAGCAATTCCTTTACTCTTTTAATTTCCTCACCTCCCAGCTACTTAAATAATAAAATATGAACTTCAGGTGTTAGTCTAAATCTAAAAGTTATTCACATAAAATTATTAATTTCTAAACTATTACAAATTTATGCACATCTTGCTGACAAAACTTAATTGTGATACACATTACCAGAATGGAAATTTTATTTTCAGGGGTCACATATCTGTAAAGTTTCTAAATCACTACTATAAATGTGAAAATTGCATTGCAAGAGCAAGATAAAGCGAAATAGTATTTATGCATTTAATTATTCTAATCATTAATGTCTCATCCTGTAGATTTTAATTGTGTAATACAATATATGAAGCATCTTCATAATTAAACAATCATGCTTAATTTTAATTTAATTTTCCTTTTTTTTTTTTTTTTTGAAGATATAGTAGGCTGGATTTTTTTTATTAGCAGAAAATGATATTGCACTTTTCTTTGTGCACTAGCATATTTTGTCCTTGCATCTTTTTATATCAGCACCTTCTTTTTAGGAATAAATATTTTGCTGCAAGCCCAGCAGGTGCGGTCAGTATGCTTCAATCTATGAAGATACTACAAGTAATATAGGAACAGTCTCAAAAAACTGGACTTAAATACTGTTTCAAAACAACTACCAACATCCTACCACAAGATGGCCCACATGTCTAACAAAACTTATATTGTATTTCACATGCTGGAGAAACAACTACAACAAAAACACCAAAGCAAAACAAACAAACAAACAAACAAACAAACACTTTGAAGAACTAAAAGTCAGCTATTACAAACTGGGTACTCCATTGTACCACATAGTATCATAAGAGTGAGTGCAAAATAGCAACTGTGGAAATAGACATAGATTATTTCTCCATGTCTCAATGTTATAGTCAATATTGTGGTTGTATCAAAGCTAACGTAGAGCACAGTTAAAATATAGTTTTTAACAAAAATGTATATGATGACACAAATGAACATGTTTATTTTACCTGGCTACTTCCTCTCCTTTCTTCTGACAGAAAGATGCACCCTCTTTCTCTACATCTCTCTCAAACTAGTGACTCTAGACAGGAAGAGAGAATATACAGGAAGCATGAGGAAACATACAATTTCATGCTGGGCATAAACAAACATATTCCCACAGAGATGCAATTTTTATACCAGTTTGTGTCAGGGAAGAGTTTCTACACCTCTTAAAGCTTATTGTCTGTAAAGAAAATCTCAAACAAATCAGGCTTCACTCCAAAATTCGGTATTCTATGCAACAGAACAGTGACATCAGCAGCAATTAGATTCCAAAATATAGTTTCTTAGGCCAATATGATTTAACTGCAGAAAATCCAGTTTCTTTTCTAGCATCAAAGCTGTGATTTACTTTTCAATAGAACATTGTCTCCTAAATGGAACATTTCTTTCTGAGAATCACAGAATTTAGAAAAAAAATAGTAAATAATGTAGTCTGTCAGAGATAAATCTGCTCTGTGCTCTGTTTTCTTATTGACTATAAAATATATGTGGGACTAGGAGCAAATCCTGTGCTTTGTTTCTTAGAATGTATGTGTTCCCTACTCCTAAATGAAAGGTGATGCTGCAGGTTCCAGCTAAACAGAGAAGGCAGCTGAACAGAAAATAAGGTAAGACAGGAAGACAGCTGATCATAAAGAACCTACCTAGACAACTATAATTTGGTTGACGGAATATAAAAGCTGTTTGTTAAAATACTAAGCAGTTAAACAGAAGAGGAAGGAAGCAATTTGTATTCCTTTCTAGTGCAATCACAGGGTGAGCTGCCATCTGTGTCTGAGACTGACGAAGTGTAAAGGTATAAAGCAAACTTTGCATATTCAATGTTTAAAATACAAATTCTCTTCAGTAGGTTAGACAGGACTCAATAAGTAGTATCAGTAAGCTGTTAAACACAACAGATAGGTTTAATAAAAAAAAATGAGATGGCATTTAATCAATATCCCATCCAAACTAATGCAAGTAAACAACAATTATTTTACCCTTACAAAGATCCTGGGAGAAGTACTGTTTTCACAGAATAACTGTGTGTAAGAAAGTCATATTGAAGCAACAGATCCTTAGAAGCAGTTCCAAAGGAAAGGAGCAGGAGGCTCCTATGCAGAGCTCCATGCAGGGCAACCCAGGAGAGCTTCCAGCACCTCTAGACTGCTTATGTCAGTATGTTGATATTACCTACAGTGAACTAAATTTCTGAAAGTGTGAACACTCAAGACACTGGAAGAAAATAGCCTAATGGAAATCACTCCTTATCTCCATATAAATCTACACTTTACTCTAAATCAGATCAAATACCAAGTACCAGCTTGTTCTGAGACTCCATCAGAGTCTCCACTTTCATGAAGAAAACCTACATAATCCAGATTAAAAATGAATAATAACAATAGAAATAATAATAATTCCTCCAAATACCTGACTTCCTTTGTTTTGACAGCCTGTATCATTACATGACTCTGAGAAAATGAAAAATATTGCCTTCATGTTTCTACTGTTCCTTTTATGTCTTATTTTAATAATACATTAATACAAATGATCATTTATAATCTTACAATTTAAGACAATCACGCTGTTAATATTGACTGACCCAAAACAGTTTTATCATCTACTGTTAGTGGTTAACAAAAATGTTACAATTAGTAATCTAGTGTAACATTGTAATAAATCATAGCATAACTTGCAAGAATAGAAAAGCAATGCCAGTGTTTCATCCTTTGTCCCCAAACAATGGAAGTATCATAAGTATGAGAAAATTTATTATCTTACAGAAAGCAAATGTAAGATTTTGTCCTTATCCAAGGTCTAAGCAAAAGATTACTGGTAGCTATCGCTATCACAAACTGATTCTTAGTATTTGAAAAAAAACCAACAACCTCATATAAATTTCTGGGATATGTACTACTGCATTACATAGGGTACATCACCTTGGTGAAGAATTTTTTCAGAGGCATATATAAAACCTTACATGCTCACTGACGTTATTGTCCATTAAGCATCTACAACTTCACTGTTTCTACCAAAACCCTTTGTGCTTCAGCTTCTGAAATGAAAAGATGAAGGCTTTTCAACTTATTAAAGTATTTCAAATCCGTATATAACCTTCAGAGTGATTACAGGCTATTTAGGAATCCAGTTTTGATTGTATGACTTCCAGAAATTTTACACCCATTTTAATTTTGTCCTTTGGTCAGGTGATGGCCAGTAGGGAATAAATGAATTTGAGAATCTGAAATAGTTTAATAGAATTGGAAGGATTCCAGCAGGGATTTTAATCACATACTAGCACTGTAATGCAAGTGCCAATTTAACCAGCAGGTGTCATAGAAGAGCTACAAAGATGTATCTCGTACATTCAAACCTAAAATCGAAGTATGTCACCTTATTATGGTTATGGAAGAGAAATTTGTGAAACCTGTACATAATTATTAACTTGTATCTTAGCCCCTCTTTTGAGATGAAGGGATGCAAATTATTTAAGATGCAGATGTGCATTTAGAAATAGGAATATATTCTTCTAAGTGTTAACAGGAATAAGATCCATAGTAAGATCCATGTTCATGCAGGAGAAAAAGGAAAGGAGCAAAAAAAGGTTGAAGAGAGATATGTCTGAAAACTTCCTGGAGTATTTAATTTCAAGAAAAAAAATGTGGTGATTCTGTTCTAAAGATGTAGCAATATCAGAAGTATTTACTGCAGCATCGTTATGTATCATTACGCTAAATGTAAATGTAATCCCTACATGTATCTAAGAACTACTTCTAGGAGGGGCAGCAAACTGTCACTGCTTGTCAAGAAGAGATTGAGACCACTCTTCATTGTGCACAGTTCAGTTCATATGTGTTGAAGCAAGAATGAACATGAAATGCTGAATCTTCTTGCTGAGTTCATCTGCCTAGAGAAAAAAGCTAATGGATGCAGAAAAGGAGGAGAGATCTAGAAAGGGCACTATAAAGCTTGTCAAGCCAAAAAAGAAAAAAAAAGGAGGGGGGGGGGGAAAATTACTTGGAAAAATGACTTTCAGAACACAGTAATAGTTCCCAAACATGCACATTTTAGATTGGGAATTAGAATCATAGAATAGAACATCCTGAGTTAGAAGGATCATCAAGTTCAACTCCTTGCTCTAAGACACAGGATTGCTTAAAAATCAAATCATATTTCTGAGAACACTGTCCAAAAACTTTTAAAATCTGACAGGCTTTTAGAAGTAATTTCTTAACAATCACAACCTATCAGCAGGTTTAATAGGAGAAAATAACTAAAGTATTGTGAAATTCAGATTTTAAATTTTACAAAAGATTCTATAATAGCAGCAACAGAGCACCAAATTCTCAGAGGAATTCCATGTTTATTTTTATGTTCCCGCATTACAGAGATGTATATAGACTGGACAGGAATTATCACCACATATTTTACACCTATCAATAAACGCATGTCATCCTGCAAGTGGGCTCATGTCTTCATTGTCAAACAACACAACTGCATACATGCGCAAACACAGATGCAGCTAAGCCTGAAAAGCACTGAGGAGCTCCAGCCCATGTCTAAAAAGATATAAAATAGATTTGATTTATGGTTTCATGGCTGACAACAAACTGCTGTCATGTCTTTGTCTCTTTTCTTTCAGTGACTGGTAACCATGGCTACACCATGTAATAAAGTTAAGTGATACACAATGCTGTGATACAGGGTGTGTTTATTATAGCTGATTTCATTACGAAACTTCAAGAAAATAAAACTAGTAATTCAGATTGAAATGGAAATTAGCTGCTAGTTAAATTTTTCCTGCCATTTTAATAAAAAATACATGCTTTGTTGAATGGCATAATTTCTTTTCTTGAATAATTTACAGCAGGCAGTCCGTACTATTGAAATGTTCGTATTAATTTTAATGAGCTTGTCAAAACCATTCTAGCCATTTTATGTTTAATAGATTTAGCTAGGGTCACATTTTAACTCCTTGCTTCTTTTAAAAGCCATTAAGATATTTTTGATACAAAACAGCTATTAACTTACAGATAAACAATTATAGCTCAAACAAATACTAGTGATATTTTGAATCTCTATAAGTACATTTTATATTTCCATATTAATTTAAATTTTTCATGTACAGTGAAAAATGTACCGGATTTTTAGTACACAATTAAAGAAGTATTATAAAGTATTATAAAAATTATTATAATGGCAATTTTTTTCTCTGTGGAGGTAGTATTTGAAATTATATTAATAGTTTTCCTCAGTTTAAAACCAGATAAGTACAGATATTCATTTTCTTTGGAACCGTCTGAGCCATATTTGATGTTCATATATTTCTCCTGTTTACTATTGTGTAGCCTTTTATGCTGCCATCATATATTTCTCTACTCTCAGCTGTTTTAAATGATAAGAAATGCATTTGGACTATAGATCACCAGGATGTATAGAAATTCAAAACCATTGTGCCAATTTTCTATTTTCCTTCAATGTCTTCTTCACTGCATTCATGTTAGACCTCTCGAAGCATCACTATTTATTCATCTGTCTTTTGTTTGGTAGTTACTTGGGTCAGCACAAGGACCAAACTTATGTAAAAGATGAAAGAAAGTGTTTAAGAAATAATTGAAGCAGTTTTGTTTTGAAATGCTTGGATCAGAAAGTAAAAGCAATATTACTAGTACATCCAACAGGAAAAGGAACATGCTTCCTTGTGCTACACTGTGATCTAGTTTGTGTTAGGTATTTCAGCCATTCACTCTGGGAATCGATACATTTCAGTCAACTATTTCTAAACTACAGAAGCATTTTAGAATTTATATGTTTATTTTTTTTTCTGATTGTATATGGAAATAATCCTCTTCAGAAACTTGGAAAACTGTAGATGTTTCTTTGTAGTTTGGCCAAGATCAATTTCTAGATCTTCCCAGAAAATGAAAACTCAAATGCTACTAACTCCTACTTAATCCATAAGAAATTAATTCAAAAGTCTCTATCTGTACGAGTCTCACAACTGCAGACTTAAAGTAAGTCCAAATTTTGTAGACTACATCCTCCTCTAACTTTTCTGCTTGCTTTTACGATTTTTAACTTAATACACAGCTTTATCCTATTAGTCCATGGTAATGCTAAAGAAATAAATCTGAGATAAGAAGACTGATTCAGGAAATGAACATTCTGTTATGCAGAAATAGGGGAAAAAGAGCTCTAACAAAAAATTATATGCAATTTAGTCAGAAGTTTTTAAAGTTTTTAAAAAAAGTAGGAAGGTGAAATTATGTACAGCTAACTAGCATATTTTAAGAATTAACATGGACATTGATTGCATGGTTGACTGATGCTCCTTTAGTTTTAACAAGTTTAATATCAGCTTGGCATAAGTTCAAACATAAGAAGTAGAATAAATTCCAGACCTTTTACCTCAGCATAATTTCTTATGGTAGTGGTCCAATATCATACTCAGCACTGTAATGTGTTCAGTAAGAGGAGGTTCTTAAGAAGAAAAGACTTTCCATCATCCATAGTCAGAGAAAAACTAAAAATATCAATGGTAGAGACAGGATTTGATCATGCTAACATACAACTGCAATGCCCAGTAACCACCCAGAGGGATGTTGCTGTTACCGTACAAATGTAAGTACTTGAAACTTTAACATTTTGTAAACGTTAGTTATGGTAGGAGTAGCCCTTGGAACCAGCTTTTACATTTTCTAAGCAGAAAAAATTTAAAGATATTAATCACCTGTGAAACGAGGCAGAATCTCTAAGCATCAAAAGAATTGCTGACTCCTTAACAACTGTTTTACTAGGGACTCCTGGAACAGGAAGAAGAGAAACTGTATATAAGAGACAAAAATGCTTTAAAAACATAATTGAATGTGATGTCTCAAATATACATATCTTCATTAAATGCTTTTTCAGTGTAAACAGAATGATAGCATACAATTGGATAGCAAGTAATATTTCTTGCAGATATTTATTTTTTCTTCTTTGTCACCAAAGAAATACAGTGCAATAAGTTATTTAAAACATAGAACTTCTTAATTCGCTTCTACTCAGGAAGGATACTTATTACAAAATGAAAAGGAAGAGGAAGATGTACAATAAATTGACACAAAAGTGTGTACGATTTGAAAGAAGGTGAATTTTATCTTCCCCTAAAATTTTAAACTTCAAATCATGAAAAACTCAAAGTATGATGTTATCCTCTTTTCCATGAAAAAAAAAAAAAAAAAGATTTAAATCCTAACGTGTAACCCCTGGGACAATAATTTTCAAGTGAAATCCTTCAACTGAGCTCATAAACCACAGCAGAAAGCTTATTTTGGCAATTTTTATACTTGCAATTATTTTTGCAGTCCTCACAATTCTGTATTACAATTCTCACTTAGTATTTGTGCTCATAATTGATGCCACCGGTGCTTCAAAATCTGCTGCAGAATTTCTACTTTCATTATACTCTAAATTACAATGGGATTGCAGCCAACTTCATTTCTCTGCAATGGTCTTTCTCTCTTTAACCTACATTTGCAATTTAAACATCAGGATTTGGTGTCTCTCATACAGTGCAATGCCTTTCTGATTCTTACTAGACAGTACTCTGAATCTGTAAGACAGGAGAGTGTTTGTGGGAATTGCCTTAAAAACAAGACAAAAGCCAACACTACCAAAATATTTGCAAGAAAGTGATGCAAAATATCTCCCATGACATCATATCTAAACTTCAGCATTGGATTCTTCTCATCTACATAGATGAATTTTTTCTTTGCTCTGTATTTTGTTCATGTTGCACTTCACAGGACCAGTGCAAAAACCCACAGTAAGGTCTTGAACATTAGGACTGCATAATACTGAATACGCTTTAAAACAATGGTAAATGCTGACTGTAAAACTTCTGCTTGTTACTTTCTGGCCTGCACGCTTGTCACAAAATGCTAAGCATACAATATATGAAATATTATGACTAAAGAAAACAGCACAAATAGCTTCCACTCTAGAGAGTTAACTTGAAGCTAGACAGTCAGTGTAAGGAGGACTCTGAAGAAAAGAAGGAAATTCCCCAGGAAAAATATGGACTGTTGATAGGCTTGGAAAAAATCCCTAAGGCAAGAAGGAAGCTCAAGGAACACAAATACAAATGAACATAACAGCATAAATCGAATGTGACAGGAGGAAAGAACAGAAAACAATCAAGGATCAAAATATTACATGTATTCATTAATATTGTAAAATATGTACTAAAAAATGCAGTCTGAAAATAGTATATTGCATCAAGGAAATGTTATAAGCACAGTAACAGAATCAAAAAGTACACTTGTTAAAAAAGAGGATGGAATTCAATGCACAAGTACTGTATTTGGGGCAAAAAAACCAACAAAACCAAAACACAAAACTTGAAGAATGGAGGAACAACTGATAGAGCAAAAAAAAAATTTAGAACTATACACAAGCAAGAAAGAATAATAATAAAGCATCATTATCTTAGAGTAGTCACATATTCTTCATTTTCACCCCAAGCTCTTTTTCACGTGTACCTTAAAAACTTTCCTGAACTGCAGAATGCTTACAAGAAGTTTATGATCTAACTCCATGTACAGTAGGGTGGTATAAAATATTGTGTTCATCTCTTCCAGATAAATAATTTTTGTTAGATGTACAAAATAACCTCATATTATCTTCGTTTGAGAAAATCATTGTCAGTACATGGCCAGTGATAACTTTATGACAGAAGTATGGATGTCCTTCATTCCTTTAATCAAATAATCAAAACCTGCCTCAGCAAAAAGATTCTTATTCACGACAATCTTCCCAAGAAAGAAGCTGCTTAGAAAAGCATATTAATTATTAATCAATTCTTTATCTTTAAAAAGTTGTTATTTGGAAAAAAAAAAGTAACTATTCCAGAAAAAGCAGCAAAGCTCATATACATTCAAGTAAATTCAAATACTCTTTTCAAAAAGTCTGTGGAATCTATAGCCTCAACAGTGTTTTACATTTGTTTTGTCCTTTCAGATCTTATAAATCATGTATAAAATCCAATATCACTTAGGGAGAGAGATGTATTAGATTCAGACTTCTAATTAGAGCCTCTGAACTTAGCAGAGCCTTTTATTTGTCCTATTGATGCTGATTTTCCGCTGTGTTCAAAGACTTCTTATTATTAAAATGCTATGACTTCCCTAATTAAAATTAATGAAGGAATATGATAAATAAAGCAGAATTGATCATATTGTATTTTGAATGGAAAATCACAGAGCAATGAAATCAGAAGTATACATTCACTTTAACTCAAGTCCTTTAGTCATCTGATGTTTTAACCTACTGCAAGCCAATTTACTAATTGGAAATAAAATACTGCAGTTGTTGGGTGGAGTTAATCCGAATAAGTATTGACATAATGTCCTTGGTCCTTGCTTTTTAAAAAAGATATATAAAAATATTGTTCTCCTACTCTAGGTATGAAAATACAAGGATTTCTTGTTTTCATTCATCATGTATAAGCTAATGCATTCACTGAGCTATATTTTGTAAGCAAAATGTACCAGGAACCCAACACTTTTTAGATAAACAAAATCAAGTTTTACAAGTAAGTTTCATCTATGTGACGTGTGAGGGTATTAAACTGTATATGACATACATACAATACAACATAATAACTTACAACATAACATATGGTATACCACTCCTGTATATAGGAGGTGATAAGTAATCAAGTCCCAGTTCATAGCTGGGAGGTGCATCTAAAAAACGTTTGTGAAAAGGTCAGTTTGATCTGTAGCTTTGGACTAAGGTTGGTTTTTTTCTTCCTTAGGTAAAACGTGCTTGCATAAAAAATATATAATTGTTGACTATTGTATTGTAACCACCGATACAACAATGTAAGGATCCCCAGGAATAAAGGGTAAGGCCTAGATTCTTTTCCACTGATAGGAAAAAATGTTTGATGTAATGAAATCTTGTAGAGAGATTTTTGAATAGGAATAATCCATAGGTTTTCAAGGAATTAACAACTCAGACTTAAATAGTTCTAAGACTTCTTGTCGTGTCTTTCAGATAGGGTATTATGCTGTTCATTATTATGTTTACACTATCATAACATTTTAGCAAACAGGATAAATAGTTATTTAACCATCTATATGGAATATTTAGCAGGGGAAAAAAACCGCCATGAATTATCATGGGTAGCATAATCTAACTGTCATCAGTGAAAGGTCTCATGCTGCTGGTATCAAGAGATTGTTGTAATTATGTAAAGCTTGATATGGGATTCAAGTAACAAGCAGCTAAAGGAGGATAATATAATTACTGCTAATCAACATGGGTACACTGAATATAGATCTTGTCAAATTAAATTGATATCATTTTTTATGAAATTATAAATTCAGTTGATAAAAATCACCGAGGTAGATATTAATGGGATTGAATGCTGAGTAACAAATAGATCTGCACATACAGTGTAAATACAGTATATGACCAAGTGATTATTTTTGTTTTTTCATCCCACTTTTTACTGACTGATTTTGCATTTAAGCACATTTTTACAGACCTGAAGACAAAAATAGATCAGTTAATGCTTGTATTGACTCTAAGGATGATCAAGGAGAGCAAGTTTAATCAATGAAGGAAAAATCTAAAACAGGAATACATGCATTCAAGAGGAGGGGATGGAAGTGATTGTTAGACTGTAAAAGAAGGAATTTGAGATCCCCCAGGAGGGACTCATGAGTAAAGGGAACACAACTTGAAGTTTTCTCTGCCATCAGCCTCAGCATTTGAATAATCCTCCAGAGATCTCTACATGTCTTACAAAGTATTCACAAAAACCCACTGACATCCTAGTAACAGAGAGGTTGCAGTACTGAATGCCAAGGAAAAGTGACCCACAAGTACTGCAGAGCTGTTCTATGAGGGATGAGAGTCCAGAAATACACAACTGGTAACAATCTCATACCCAACTAAAGAAGCTTCTATAGCACTAAGCTGAGCTCAAAGCTTTAATTACAGCAAGATGGAAGGATGAGAAATGAAAGAAACACTAAAGGAGTTATACAAAACAGTAAAAGACATAGCAACAGCAAGAGAACTTTCAGGGGAAAAAAAATGGGTATCTTTGCACGAAGTTGTAAATATCTATAATAGCATATTATGGCTATCTATTTATATGTATATGTATATGTATGCATGTATGTATCCTTTATTAATCATAGCACACTTGCCAGTAGTGATTTGTGTAATAAACAGAAGTCTTCGGAAAATAAAATCAGCATTACTTCGCGTACTATGGAATCCTATGAACTGATGTGGTCTGTATAAACAAGCAAGTCAAGTGACCCTTCAGTTTGAGATACCTTCCTCTATCAACACATCTAAACTGACAAAAATATGGATCTGACATAATACCAAAACACTGAACAAGTTAGAGAAACATAGATCTGTAGAGTATTGCCAGACCCTTGGATGCAAACATCACCCTACTAATTAAAATTGAGTTTAAAAGAACTTTTCAATATTTTATTTTTCATTCTATATAGTTTTTAAAACATTTAACTTCCTGTGACTTGAAAAGGGAGTAAAACTTCCTGATCATTTCAAGTCTCATTTTCACATTGTATGTAAGTAATCTGGAATCTAATTTTTTTAAAACTAACTTTGTGAAAACACAGATATTACAGGAAATAGGACTAGAGGGAACCTTCTGAAAATGTAAAGTCTATTTTGTTTCCTTCAAGCACTCCCAAAAGGCTGAAATACTTCAATATAAAATAAATTTGCAGATGTACACACAGAAGTGTGTTTTGGAAGAGACAGAGATGGATTTAGCGGATATATCATGACATTTCTTCAAGGAAATATTAGTTTTGCTTTTTAGAAGAGGGAATTTTATTATTAAAATTTAATTTCTCTCTTTGTTTAACCACAACTCAGTTCCTGGAACACGGAGGAGCTAATAGTTTATTTTTCTGTGTAATGGCACTTCCCAGACATTCCACTTCTTGTGAGAGATGCCCTTAAGGTCATCCACAAGATGTATCATGAATACAACCTGGATCTATTTCCAAGCAGAAGCAGGCAAACACAATCTTTCATACAAACACTTTGGTGGAATACAAGACAACAACACTGAAAGGGAGATGTCAAAATTTTCAGTCACGTTAATAATTCAGAAAAAACATATCAAGGGCAGGGAAACGTGCTAGGCTGAGGCAGAGTCACGAGTTGATAAAACTGAAGTACTACTACTACTCTGGGAGAGGTTCTTCCCAGTTGTGAATATCGATGCTGCGAGGGAATTTGTCAGAGTAGTTCAGGATAAAGGGCTGAACAGAGAGTTTATAATAATAATAATTTTGTTGCAGTATTAGGTATTGGGGATCCCACTATGGAATAAGAACTGTCTTGAAAATAACTGTAAATCTACTGGTTAAAATATTTTACTGGATGTCTTAGAATTTGTTTGTATCAGAAAAGTGATGCTAAGCAGTTTATTTAAATTAGGCTGTTCTGGGTTGTGTTCCTTTTATGTTGCTTAAATAACAATCATAGTTACGCCTGCAGGATTTCCTAAAACCTAGAAATCTACCAGAAGCCAAAGAGATTTCCATTTTGTATTTTCTGAATTATGACACACTTCAAGAAAATTACATTCCTTATATTTCAAATTAAGCATTCATTCACCAAGAAGATATAATATTAATTTCTTCATGTCTTGGATCCACAGCAATGAAATACCTACTTTCTTTACCGTTCTTTGTGACTGTTCAATGAACACACATTGCCTAGTGAAGCAATTCACAGAAAATGAAGTTAAGAATAGCTGTAATAGCTGTGTCCAAGGCAGATGTTGAATAACATGTGATAAATAAAGCATAGGACCAGAGGATGAAGAATGGTTGAGTTAAGCCATAGCATAGATGCTTACTAAGAGAAAACTGAATTATGGACAAGGGCATTCCAAAAATAGAAAGCATTATCTTAGAACAAAGTTGGTTTGTGTTAAGGTCTTAATGCTGGAACATGATAATTTTGGAGGAGGTTTCACCTCCTCTAACAGTTTGCTGTTTTGGGGTTTAGGTTTTCTTTCCTTTTTTAGTGCAAACATTACTTCAATAAGATGCAGCATATTTGCAGCATTATTTTTGCTTCTGAGATAATTTTAATCAAGTTAATACACTGGGGGATGTGGGGAGGAAGAAATCAGTGTGTTTTAATCATATTTCTGTTTGTTTTGAAAGACATCTCAGCTACTGACTTCTCTGCTGACTGGTTTGTATAGTCCAGAGTAACTTATGGCAGCTGATCTCACTTTTGAGAGATTAAAGCAAAATAAAGTATGACCATTTACAGTAATTAGGAAATTTAAATGAATTCAACAGATTAAACCACGGAGAAGATACTAACAAACATCAGATAAACTCCTTCCCAGTATATCTAGAGACTGGCAGTGATTTACATCTGCATTTTGAGTTCCCAATATTCTTTCCTCCTACTTAGCCTCATTTTGTGGTACTACATTTAAACAGCTTACACAAGCACATTTGCCAAGATATTTTTTTAATTATAATTCTTTATGATCCTTTTTATTGTTTAGAAATAAGATTTGAAAAATAACTGTTTATAAATGCTTTGCAGCCTTACCTTATCTTACCTCGAGGGCGAATTTTTACAGCAGTGTGGAATCTTCCACATAGCAGTCAAAGTCTCCTAGAAATAAAACATGGCATCATACAAGACACTAAAGAAAACAATTTCATCCCAGTTGAAATTAAGTCAGCCTCCAAGAATGGAAGTATGAAGAAGTGAAGTGCTTTGAAAAAAAATAAGATAAATACATATAACCCAAACTTTGCAGTGTTCTTTTATCTAAAGTGACTTACCATGCTCCTTTAACTCTGAGATCAAGAAGATGAGCAGAAGGCTGATTTACTGGAATTATGAGCTTCAGTCCTGAAGCTCATGCACCACCTAAGTGAACCACATCCATAGGTAGAGAATTTTTCTCAGGAAGAACTACAAATATGACACAGGGGAAGAGTTTTTCGCTCTAATCTTGTAGCAGAAACACATGCAACAGCACACCTCTAGAAGTCTAAGCAAGCACCTTCTATGCTATGTGTGAAAACACTACACATTACTATCATTCTTTTGCATTTCAGTTACTCTTTTAATAAATTGCTCGATATTCTGAGATATTTCAAATTAAATCATAGAATCACAGAACTGTAGGGGTTGGAAGGGACCTCTAGAGACCATCTAGTCCAACCCCCATGCCAAAGCAGCTCCCTAGACCAGGTTGCACAGATAGGCATCCAGGCAGGTCTTGAACCTCTCCACAGAAGGAGACTCCACCACCTCTCTGAGCAGCCTGTGCCAGTGTTCTGTCTCCCTTACTGTAAAGAAGCTCCCACACACATTGCGAGCAGAAATTCCTATGCTTCAGTTTGTGGCTGCTTCCCCTTGTCCTATCACCACACACTGCTGAGAAGAGTCCAGCCTTGTTCCTTTGTCTCCCTCTAATTCTTCCCTATTCTTTCCTAGATGAAGAGTTTCATTAAGAATCAATTTAACCACTGCTTTAACCAATACTAATATATTTTTTACTGATATCTGGATCCTTACTTAAGCATATTCATCATTTGTTTGTCAATTTTTTCGCCAACTTTTCTCTCACTAGCCCACAACATCTGTATTCTCCAAGCCTAAAGTGGGAAAAGCAGTTGCTTCTTAGAAGATTTTTGTTGTTGTTAATTAAAGAACATGGAATCTGAAACATTCACATGATATATAATGAAGGCCTTTCAGAGAATGACTACTGATCATATCTGTGATTCAGTTATAACGTTACAATGTTTATATGTATAAAAATGGCAGTTTAAAATCTTTTTAGTGCCTAGACAATATTGGAGCAATATTCTTTATTGCCACATGGTGTCACCTTTAAAATTCTTGGGTGAAGAATTAATTTACCAGCAAGTTTGAAGGTAAACCATAAGATACCATGACTCCCTACTTATTCCTGAACATTCCATGTTACTCTCTCGAGTTAATTTATTTAATTTCATATGAAATTTGGATAAGGTACATGGTAGTGCTGATCAGATACATTATTAAGAATACTCTATTTAGTCTTGCTTTGTAAATTTTAGGAGAAACTGCAATTTCCTTAGTTCGCTAGTTATTAAAATTTGTAAAATAGCCATCATATAAGAATTGTCAATAACTACAATAACTCAAAAATTACATGCAGGTATTGACTAATTACAATTTTTTAATATTTGTACTCTTTTTTTAAGCACTTGTTTATCTATAAAAAACAGAAATTTAAAAAAGTTTTCATACTTTAAATACATTCACTAAACAAATTCACAGAGCTTTATAAGAGGGACAGAGAAAATGGCTGAAAGATTATTTTTAAAAAAACAGATGACTCCTTGCGAAGAATGTGGCATTTTTCTTATTATTTTGTTGGGAATAAATGCAGTAATAAATAAGTCTTAGTAGCTTTTTCAATTGCCATTATATTCGGTTTTTCAAACATGCCTTTTTGTTATACTTTGAGTATGTGATTAGAAATTCATTTTCATGAACATAAAGGAGTGCAAAGAGGAAAGGGCAGGTAGGGTAGCTCGACAGAGACACATCCTCAGCTCAGGCCTTCCCAAGGGTGTCTGAGGGTAGCATCAGCCTGTGAGCTGGGGAGACATCTGTAATATGCATCAAGGGAGCAGATCTGCTTACAGTCTGAGGGGTGACACTGCTTAGGGTCATGAGACTATAGAGTCATGCAGAGGAGAATGATTAATGGAAGGACTGAAGATGTGAAATGAAGGAAATAGGGTGACTTGAGGAGGAAGAGGCATGGGAAAATCGATAGAGAAACAAAAGAGACCTGCTCTACGTAAATGTGTTGCTGGTCAGCACAGTTGTCTGACTGTGCCCTCCTCTGGACCAACACAGTGTGTTCTGTTTTGCGAAAATCTATTTCTAATTTCTTTCTGGAGAGAAAGGGTATCTCTTTTGTGCATTTGGAGGTCTAAATGCCAGAAATAGAGTCACACCACAGCTCACATGGCTTATGGGTTAAGGGTGACAATAACTGGAGCAAGCAAAGGTGCATATATCCACATGTGATTACTCGCAAATACCAGGATCAGCCATTAATAAGTGTCAGAGGACAGGGAACCAGGAGCTGAGATAACTCTAGAACTGGCTGTACACTGGAGAGGCAGGTGAGTCTGAGAAGTGGTTGCTGGAGACAAAAGAAGAGCCAGGGCAATTGAACTATTCAGTACACTTTAAATAAACCCTTACATTTTATTATTTTATTTTATTTACTTATTTATTTTAAATCATAGGGTGGGTGGGGATGGAAGGAAACTCAAAGCCACGGGCAGTGTTGACCACTAGATAGAGCACTAGATTAGGCTGCCCAGGGCCCTGTAGTTACAAATACTTCATAGTTAAGATACTGAATGAGCCCAAGACACTTCTTAAGAAAACTTATATAAACATATATGTACATTAAATGTCTGAATTTTACTGTAAGCCAGAAAGGCAAGTATAAATATACCACCTCTTTTTGTTGTTAGAAGACTATTAAAGAAACAATGATATAATCAGAACTATTTTGAGGAAGGACTTGACTGTAAGTGGATAACTTGCGTTAAAAAACAGTTTCATTCTAAACTCTTTTTTGTGATTTCTCTCTCAAAAATGCAAGCAGGAAATGTTTTATTGAATTTAAAGTTTAATGTTTACACATTAAATGAAGATATATGCATACCTTGTTAGTTTTCTCACTGCATACTATGTAAAATTATCAGCTGCGGTGATACTTTTAACAAATCATGCGTAGGTATAACATTGCTCATCAATTTTAATAAGCTGGTGTGATTTTATAATTGGCTTGTAATCACTGATGTGGTAAATATCACTGCTGCAGTGCATTTCTACCTGGTAAATGAAGTTCAATTAGTTGCAAAAATATTTATTGTGACTTTTACTTTTCAAAATCAGAATGTATTGTCCTTTTCTGTATAAAAGTAAACTCAGCTCTTTATAACAAAATGTTTAGATTTAGAAAAACCACACTATAATTTATGTCAGGAGTTATCACTCTGTAAAAATTTGCCCACAAGTTTTACTGACGTGCCTGAGGTAAAACACTAAAAAGTAGCTATCTCAAGATTATAGTATAATATTTTCATATCCACTTCTTCCACACACTCAAATTTTACTCGAAATAATAGTAAAATGTTTTCATCTAGTTCCTGTTTTTGGTTTTAACGATCTCTCTCTCAGATCTATGGATTCAGAAATGGGTTAAAAGCGACAAACATACCATTTCAATATCACATGTCATCAGAGAATTAGATAGAGGTGTAGCTGCATAAAAGATTGGCATTTGATTTTGCACCTTGGCCAGCCTCAACCCGAGGCTGAGACAGAAGGAAAACTCGCTTAATTGGAAAAATTGGAGAGTGGTTGATAAGCCATATCACTCTCCTCTATATACTGTATACCATGGAAGGCTGCTTTTCCTTGTCAAACACAAGTAAGGAACAACTCTCAAACAAATTGGTAACAGGAAGCATGAAAGAAGAAGCCAGTCAAGTTATTCTAATCACATCATCAGCAGTTTTTGTTCCTTTGTTTGTTTGGTTTTTTTTCAGACTACTTCAAAACATTCAATGATGAATTCTCCTTAATTATTCATGTACCTTGGGTAACACTCCGGGGTGACTGAGATCCTTAGATGCACTGACAAGGACTTTGCAAAAATTAAATGATACTGACAGTTTTTTCCTTAAGTGATCATCCAAATTTAACCACAAAGGTCATTTAGTGATGTACATTTGCATAGTAAAACATGGTCTCAAACAACAGGCAGTTAATTCATAGATTAGTACTCAGTTCCAAAATCTGGCTGACGCACTAATCATTTCTAATCGATAAAACTGTGCTTTCTATAAGGAAATTAACTTTTCTGATATTGTTTTTTCTCTGCTCTTTAATAGAGCTTAAAAACTCAGTGAACATGAAGGCCTTTTTTTTCATTCAACAGCAATTAGTGGATTAATGAATATTGCTTGTTTTTAAGATTGTTTGGAACTTTAATTTTATGTGTGAACAAGAAGGGAGGTTAGATTTTTTCCACCGGAGCCTCCAGGGGCTTGCTTGAAGGGACGGTAACAGAAATGTAATGTAGTAACAAAAGAGCTACACTTTAGGACAATCTTAAGCCCTTGAAAGGATGAAGTCACTGTCAGACCTCTCTAGCACGTTTAAGATTTGTTACATTTGTTCTTTTTTTGCTTTCTTAGGATAACTTCTATTCATACTGTTGACATCAGAGCTGAAAAGGAATACAGAGGTGTGGTTTTTGTTCTCAAGGCAATGCACTAGTGCAGTAATGTCGCTCTGCAGCTGACCTCCTACCCAATAATGTAATTAGATAGAATCCAAATATGGTTGGATGGTTCACACTTATTCCTCTGCTACTTTGTCTAAATAACAACCCAACACTGTTTGCTGCTTCTCTCCCTTCCTTTGCAGAAATGACTCATGCTTTGTTGTTTTTCAGAGATGCAAGACAAAGCAAATATTGTTTTGCATTGTAACAAAGTTATAATGTTTGAAATTCTTGAAAATGTTGTTACAACTCCAGTGTAACTTTGTTAGCAATCAGTGCATGCCAGCATTTCTAATGTACAAAACAGTCATTCATTCAGCTTCCTTCTGGAACAATATTGCTCTTTTTACGTGCAACTACACAAAGTGTACACCTAGACCCTACACGTGCATGTTTATATATAGCAAGAAGACTGAGATTCATACTTCAAGTTACTGTCTTCCCTTGAATCACAAATTTACATCCTCATCACTTCCCCAGATTTCTTTCTTGCAGCAAGTATCTAATGAGTTTTACAACAGCGCTGCAAATATAAAATATCCACTAAAATATTAAGATTGCTCATCTCTAAACACTGTCAACTAAATATGAAATTCAGACTCAATATATTTTTTTTTTTCATTCAACAAATGAAATGAGTTATGCAGAGTTTTAAACACCAGTTTGTGGACTGATTAGGCCTGCTAAAATGGAAATAATGTGCTTCTAGAAGTTGTAGCATTAAAACATTGCAAAGAAGGACCAGCTGATTGAAAAAATACATCAACTAGAAACATCTGAGAAGATTTTACAAGTGTTTTCATTTTTAAGTAATTCCTATTTTAGAATAATTTCTACTTGGATGAACACTTTTCTTGAAATCAGGAAGAGAGCAGGTTCTTCCCTTTCAAGCTTGCTGATTCTCAAAATGAAGAGACAGATTCCCAGTTATGAACAAATTGGGCTATCTGAACATGAAGAAGCAAGACAGTATTATATTGAAAATAAATAAATTAATTAATAAAAAAGTTACTGACTCTATTAAATGTGGTAATAACTTTACTGTATACTAAAAATAAAATGTTAAAATGTAAATGCTGATTTTATTCCACTAAATTCTTTAAAGGCAGACCTACATCCGTCTAACCTTTTGAAGGCAACACAGAAAGATAAATATGAGCTTTAAAAGGAACTACAAGGCTTTCACGGGTAGTAAATTCCTTAGAGCATTTTAGAGGCACCCATGTAAAGGCATAAAGCATTTTAGAGGCCTTCCATATTGGGAAAATAAAAACCAACCATTTAGTGTCACAGAATAAGAAAATGTTGTTTTGAAATACAATAAAAATTTATTTCAAGAACAGAGTTTAAGAATAAAAAGGCAGAAAGACCTTTCTTGAAATATATAAAATAGATCAGAATATACATTCTGGAGCAGTTTACATCTGATTTAAGCTATAATCCTAAATAAAGGAAGATATTTTTCCAGCCTCTCAGTTAATCTTTTCAAGACAATTTAGCCAAAGCTATGTATCCTCATCACAAAATTCTTTAGTATGTTTTAAGAGAGAATTAACTTTATTATTTCATAACACTAAAGTCACTGCTGATGTATCCAAAATGTAAAGCTGATATTCACATACTTTAATGTGATCCTCAACAGTAATTGAATGACAAAACAACACTGAAGAAGAATGAAGGGTGTATAATCCTGTTTGTTCCTTTTCAAACCCATTGAGTGTCTCTATTACATTCTCTGACGTTCATATCAACACTCAGACCTACATTTGTAACTCATAGTTCCTGTGTATTTGTCTGCTATCTTGCTTGCGCGTGTTGTGATTCTGCCATCAGCAAACCTAAACTTGTAAAGTTTTCATGTTTCTAGGCTAAATTTTTCTGCTCACCTTCTGCCTTGTTCTAGAAGGTAACATTTGCATCTGCTTCTGGAGGTAACAGAAAATTTTTTCAACCAGTACACAGGAAGTAATGCAATTTGCACCTTATTGCACCTGGAATTTTATATTATTGTAACTTCAGATAAGGAGTCTTGAAATCTCGCATTAGTTTAGAGAGTTTCAGACTCCTTCCCAATACTTAATTTCCTGCAGAGCACCCTATGATTGGCATTTCTGGAACTTCAAGACTAATGCCCAACTTAGAGCATGGGATTTATCCCTCAACCTTGTTGAGATCATGACCATTTTTCAGATTTGGTCCATATGATAAATTAATTGTACTCAATTATTTTCATTTTGTACCCTTTTTGGTCAGTTGATCATTGGAACCATCTTGTTCACAGCCATTCAAACCATGTTATTGAGCTCAGATGAGCTTGTAGGTTCTCATACTAAGATTAAATTAACCATTTTCTAGAATTTTTGTATCTGTTTCATTCTAATTGAAAAATTAGCATGGCTGATTTACAACAGCTGAAAATTTAGCTGGTAGATTCTTTTAAAAGCTGCAGAGTAATTCAGACCCCTCACAGTCTGCTGCTTTTTAATGACTACTGAATTAATACATCAACTTTGTTGTGGCCCATTTCACATCCAAGTCTCAAATACCAACCAAATTTTAGAATTGCAATTCCCAGCATCCACACTCAAAACCATAAAATCCCAGGCACAAAGAAATAATTTCATTTTGGTACTTGGTCAGTTAAGTATTAGACTTGTTTCTTTGCAAAGAAGAAAACTTTCACAGGTAGAGGGGCAACTATTTCCAGTGAATAACACGAGTAACTGAAAGATAATTAGGTGCAACAGTTACATACGCTTTTTTTGCCAAGGAATATTTAGATAAGATGCAGAAACAATCCTTTAGCAAGGATGTATTTTAGGCTGTGTAGTTAAAGTTAGGGGTGACCTATCCACTGAACAGCTAGCTGGAGTTTCTTTGTTCAGGTTCTCACAATGGCCTCAATGCTTTCTTGCTCAGTGTTATATTGACTGTTTCATGCCTAGTACCACCAAGTATCAAGGCAGAAAAAAGTCCAGTATTTACAATCACAATGCTGAAAGAAAGTTTAACATAAGAAGAGAAAAATATAACACTTGGAGAACAAGTGTGTGGAGAACACACCTAGTGGATCCTTCACTATCCTGTTTCTGTACCACTAACACTAACATTTTAGTTGTGTCTGCAGAGTGCTTACACAGAGTCAAGGACACAGTAAATTCACTGTGTAAATTAGAACGTGCTACATTTTATTCCACAACATTTTTTTCTATAATATCATTGCATTCTAAGTATGTGTTTCTGGGGTTATTAGTATTTTTCAGTTTCACAGAATCACAAAATAACTTCGTTTGAAAGGGATGTCTGGAGATCACCCCTTTCAACTCCCCTGCTCAAAGCAGGGTCAATTAGGATGGACTGCTCAAGACCTTGTGCAGTCAGAATTTGAAAGTCCTCAAGGGTGGAAATCACACAACCTCTTTGAGCAAGCTATTCCAGTGCTCAGAGAGAAAAAGTGTTTTTGTACGTTTAAATGGAATTTCAAGTATTTATACACATTGACAAGTTACATCAGAACCCTCTTTTCTCCAGGCTAGAAAACCTCATCTCATCCTCTTCTCTTATACCAGATGCTTCAGGCATCATATTCATTACCCTTTGTGGCAGACTTTTCGTATCTATCATGTAGTGGTTAGCTCTGCACTGGACACAGAAGTCTCATCAGTGCTGAGTAGTGGGGAAGGATCCCCTCACTGAAACTGCTGGCAGTGCTCTATCTAAATACAGTTCCAAGGGCTGCTGTCCTTCTGAGACATGAGAAGCCCATTGCTGACTTGTTCAACTTCTTGTCTACTGGTACCTTTTCTGTAAAGCTGCTTTCTAAACAATTACTCCCTATGCTAGTGGCCTGGCATTAGCAGTTACTCTCAGGCTCTCAGTGGACTCATCCCCCACCATTATGCAGTGCTTCAGGTATCCCTGCTACTTGTTTAAATAAATGTGATTATTCTTCCTCAGCATCCAAATCTGCCCTCCCTAAGAGCTCTCTTTGACCCTATTTTGCTGCTTATAAGGTCTGTCTTGTCCACATCAGTCTATATACTTCTCTGCATACCTAGCCCAGCAATTTCTTTTTATTCATAGATTTTAATTTTCTGAAGTCATTCTCCATGATATTCCTTTTTCATTTCTCTGAGAAAAAAATGTAACTGCTTTGTATTCTCTCATCTTAAATGCTCATTAATAATGGATACCAGCAAAAAACACATGCCTTTTCGGATGTGGAAGGTATTCTTTATAATACTTCATCTGTATGTGTACTTCAAGAGTTATTTGTTATGTACAAGACACCATATGCCTATTTACTGCTACAGATTCAAAAGAGACAAATAAACATAGGTGTATAAACACAAATGCAATCTTAGGACTGCTGTTCATATTTCACACCATTTTGTAAAATAAAAGAAAATAGGAAGTTCTTCACAATAGTCATGAAAACCTTTCAAAGTGACATCTTTAGACTGAGATAAATTGAGGCAGATGCTGAGCATGAAAATATTACTATAAATTACACAGAGGTATAGTGTACTTTGAGCTGTTTGAATCTTACCCTCAAAAGAGATCAGTACCCTGTAAAACTTCAGCTTCTCCAATGTGAACTTACAATGGAAAATAGAAATTTTTGCACTGATGAACCCACATAAGCAACATGAACATAAAATAAACATCATAATAACAGCAGCTAGTTAGCTTAACAAGATAGATCTAAGCAAAAAATTGTGTTTACTTTCTTTGATCCTTGCTTTCCATCAGCACAGCTCCCTAGAAGCAAGTTTGATCACCAGGTAACATTCTAAAATACAAAATTGGCAACAGTAATAAAAGGCAGTCATAAGACAGCAGAGGTTCAGATAATAATGGAAAATCATCTAATATGCCATCTAATGTTAATTCCTTATCCTAGGAGTTGCAGAATCAATGCATCTGCTGGGATGGCCAAATCAAGTGTTATCACACAAAAGGGTAAGAGCAAAATAATCTATAGGTTAATACAACACATGAAACTAACTTGTATCTGTTACTGATAATACATAATCTGTATTAGATCAGTAGTAGACCGCTCATTTTAATTATCTGTGCAAGTAATGATCTCATTTTGGCTGAGCAGAAGGAGATTTTATTCACTATGTTTTCTTCTCTCTTTAATATATATTTCGGTTTATAATTTTGAACTATAAATTTTCATCTCCCCCTTCTAGTAGAGCAGAAATGTTTCCCGGAATGAACTAGAGTTTATGGTAATAGAAAAGATCTTATATGAAAGCCAACATGGCATTCTGCCCAGGCTGGTTGGAGTTTAAAGGTTACTTAATCTGAAAATTTTAAAGTCTAAATTTATTAAAGTAGTTTTCTGCATAGATTCACATACACATTTCTTCTACACCAGCAAGAGTCATACATTCCTTTGTAATTTAGCACATTACAGCACAACTGATGTTTGATCAAAAATGATTAAAGTCACACTATTCTTGTTATATAACTTTAAAATAATATTAACATATTTTTTTTAAAAAAGGAAGAATAATAATTTTCTTTTTCCAAGCATCCTACATTACAGTACGTGCAACTTGATTTTATGTACTTACGACTTTCAAACAGTTTATAGTTATTCTGATGTATTGCAGAATTTTCCAGTTTTTCCACTTCATATTTTCCATTCAAAGAAGCAACTATCCAGTAAGAATTTCCAGACTCAAACTACTTTATTAACTTCATTATTAACATTTATTTTATGTATACTTAAACAAATAGTCTGATATTCTTCACAAAAACATGACTACTGATGAAATAGAAAAAAATCCTGGAATGTTGTTGATTCAGTTTACTGCTTTACTTTTTTTTAAATTTCTGTGTCTGTCTGATATGGAAAGATAAAAAGCTGTAAGCCTTGAAACAATAATTGTAAGCGTCAAAGAGACTATCAAAATATTCTTACACAGAAATAATGTGTTAATATTCATCTAATGCTGAGATATCTTATATCCAGAAAATACTACCTTCACGCTGCATTGCAATCATTTCTGGAAAGCAAATGAATAAATGATCCTCTACTCCCACCGAGAAATCTGTATACGTTTCAAGAGGATTTGAAGAATTCACTTATTTCTGAGCCAGTTTAGGTGTACACAGTAAGTATTAGCTCCAGATAAGAGGTCTGAATTAATATTTTAAGTCTTCTTTTGAAACTAATTTTAGAAAAGCTTCCCGCACCCTCCTTGTCTTCCCCTGACAATGTTAAAGCTTTAGCTAACTGTTGTATGTTACACAACACTTTGCATTCTAAGCTACAGTTTTATCTTACATTGCCAGTATTCAAACAGATCAACCAGGTATCCAGACTATGGATATCCACAAGTACCCGGTGAATGCCTTCACCACACTACTGGTATGACCACTCTGTCCTGCTTTTCACCTTATTGCTAGGTTAGCAGGTTAACGAATGCAAAAGGTCAGTGCAGCCACCACTGACTGGGGCACCTCATTCAGGTATTTAAGGGATCGAGAAGATGTAAGTTGCAAAATTAAAAGAAAAAAATATAATAAATCCAAATGTGTAAATCCAGGAAACTACATTTGCATGAAAGATACCAAATGCGAGCAACCTTTGTACACATCAAAGTAAAACTGTCTGTTAAAAAACAGTCAGCTCTCCATTTTGAATATATTTAATGTATAAACCTCTCCATCCAATGTGACTGAGTTGCTCATACATTGATCACTCAATTGGTCAATGATTCATTCAAGTCAAATCAATGTTAGAAGTTACGGGACCCTCAAGGCTAGGCTTCAGATAAAAGTTGTAAAAAGCAACAGATTAAAGCTTGAAAAAAATCTTCAGTTCCACATTTAATATACAAATATAAACACTGATTCTTTTCAGTGTTTAGTGAATTCAACATCTATGCACTTTGCTTAGTAATGTGGTTTTTTCTGCTAGCTCTTATCTTTTAGATTATCTTTCATTTCTCACTTTTTCCAGTAGTGATAGATATTTGCTTGTCATAACTTTTCCAAGAGATAAATTGGACTTACAACTCCAGCAGCCAAATACCATTGAAATGTATTTACCATACAGATTGGAGTCCAATAAATACTGCTTTTAATCAACATTCTGTGATTATCAAGGAGGAGAAACAGAAGAATGCAGAAAATATTTTCTTTTCCTAAGCTCTGGGCTATCATTTTTTGTTCTCCATCGGCACTTAACAAGTGCCCTGTAAAAACAGCTAAAGTTATTCATTTTCTAATCCTAAAAATTAAAGTTCTCATTCAAAAAGAGTTGATCTTTGATTCTCCATAGTCTGAGGTGATCTACGTTAATCCATTACCAAGGAGACATCTTAACCGCTGAGCGAAATGTTAGACGCATAAAAGATGGAAGGAAGATTAAAGTAGGAACTAAACCCGCCATCAGTCCAATAAGTTCATTACCCACAAAAGATAATACAACCACCTCTATCTTTTTCTTTTACCATGTTTTAAAATAAAACAGTAAGTTCTGTTCATTTGTTCTTAAATATGGTTACAAATGCTGACTCTAAGGAATGATGTGGGATCTCAAAAGGATAGAGGTGCTTTCTCAAAAGCTCTTGAGCTCTGCATGAAATCACAGCATTTCAAATTCACCTTCTAAAGCTTTTTGTTATGACCTCCTATAAGAGACTTAATATGCAGGTGTGTTGGTTTTTTTTTGTTTTCCCCTGCCTAAATCCTATAGTTTGGCTCACCACACTTGAAAACTTCATCTTTCAAACAGAGGTAATAAATAATTCTAGCAGTCAAAGTCCTGAAATACATAGTTTGAAACACATAAATTATAACTAAGCATTTCCATCAGGATTTTCAGTAACCAGTTCTGTTGCATTTTCAACTGTACGTGTCCAAGTAATGAGAAAACAACAAACACCCACTGAGAACTTCCTGTCTTTTGAAATAAAATAGATAGACAGCATGGCTTCACATATAAGCAACAACCTAGTTTTACTTAAAATAAGTGTCAGGGATGAGATAAAAAAATTGCCTAAGTCAGCGAAGTACTAGAATTTATTGACTCACTATGTCCACTAGTATTCAGAAACCACACTAGTATTTTCATAAAATTTCTACGTCAGACATTTTTTCTTTTGTGGTAAAGGATTGTTTATTAAAATGTCTGAATGATAATTTACAGATCTTTGAACATTCTGCTTTACAAGATCAGCTAGTATTAACAACAAAATGTTAGACTATCAATAGGTAGTACAACTCACTTCATATTTCTTTCAGAAATTAACGGAAGAGAAAACCTGAATGGACAAAATACTGTTTCCCAAGTTACAGGATAGAACAACTACAACAGCAGAAAATGAAGCTTGGAGGTAGAAAAGAGACTTTAATTTGTGTGAATATGATAATAAAATTGACATAATTTTCATAAAGTTAATTGGACATACATTTTCTACTTTGTAGTATTGATATTTATATAATGATGTCAGACCAATTAGAAGATGATGTTGAAAAAAAAGGTAGACTTCTTTGATATTAGTGTAAAGAGAAGAAAAACCTCTACAGCAGCATTAGGTAACAATATAGCACAGATGCTGGAGATGCCTGGTTACTACAGCATGGGCACCTCGCTTTACAGTTCTCAAACATAATTATTTCACTAGCTGTGATAGAACCTCCTTTTTATGTAGTGTCAAACAGATATGTTGAATGTGGCCACTCTGAAGTATGCCTAGTTTGCACAAAGATGTGATCCTCTTGATCTTTTGGAAGTACCTCTAAGATTATAATTTAGATCAATGCTTAAAATAAAATACGATGTGTGTCTATTCCACTTATACCTCATAGTGTTTCAAAACTACATCACACTACACTCTTCATCTACATTTCATAATACTTAATATGAAAATACTCCACTAAAAATATAGGTATGCTAAAAAACTCACCTATTTTAGTTAATCACATTTACCATTTTGCTGTACAAAATCAATCAGTCCTGAATGGTTTAAGAATAAATTTCTCGCTTCCTAAAAACATTAATTTTTGTATACTGTGCATTACCATTGTGTATAGTTATTTGTTATACCTATTACATTAAGTACTATAGAACTTAAGGCATAATTTAGTTCTATTATCCACAGATTTTTCTTCATTTCAGGCACTGTGTATAGAAACATACATAAACCTTTTCTATTTTTTAGAACGTATTTTGAATAGAAATAACTGTAGAATCATAGAAAGTAGGGCTAGAAAGGTCTGCAGGCAGTCATTAAATGTGCCCCAAAGAGAAACAACTACGTACAATTTCTTAAAAATCACCAGTGAAATTCTCTAGCTCATCACATTCCTTGCAATTGTAGTATTTATCAACTTGATTTAAGCTTTTAACGTGTATGTACGAGAAAATCATAATCATGCACATGTAGCTGGACAGCTTATGAGGACAACATAGTTAAAAAGCTCCTCATTGCTCCATACACTGAAGAAAGGATGTTCATTCCTAATGATGCTATCTGAGGTTTTTGTTGGGATTCATTAATATGAAGTTTTTTGCACAAGTACGGCAACATTCTCTCACATCATACTTGGCCTCTTCTATTTACTGATTTCACCTGTTATTCGCTTACATCTTATCAGTTAAGTCTGGAAACAAGTAGCAAGTCCTAGGTCAACCAAGCATATTCTGCTAATCCCTACGAAAATAGCATCAGGTGTTTTCTTTTGATTAAATGCTCCCTTTAGACAGTATTTGCTTACCATGATTTTAAGCCAAATACAATTTCCTCCCCGTCCAGAGGTGGACCAATCCACATTTATTGTGTGTCAAAGCAATACAATGGTGATGGCCCAGCACTATTCTTCATTTAACAGAAAAATCTTTCAAAAATCTGTCCATTAATTTCTGATGTTTAAATAACATACCTGTTTCCATAGCTCAGCTGGGCTTGTTCAAAAGATTTTAACCTGCTTTTATAAATTTGGGTTTAAATCTTCATATCCAGAGAAAGAACTGTACATTTAAGTTTCAGGCTTTTGTCAGTATGGGCTTTTAATCCCCCAGAACAAATTCCATATTCTCCGGAAAAAATTCTTCTTGCAGCACTTATAAAGTATTTCAGCACTAATAATACCTCATGTCAGGAGTTCTTGAAAGCGTCTCTAAAATTTATATTTGAACTGCAAAACTTGATATTTGTAGAGAAACTTTATAAAAAAAAATACACTCATAGTAGTCTAATTAATGATAAGCAATTTCTTATCGATATTATATTTTGCATTTAAAATAAAACAGACTATTTTGGGTATTAAGAAAAATCTTATAGTCATGGAATTAATTTTTATTTTATACAGGTTTTATGTAAATTAGGGTATTTGTGCTCTTATCTCCGACATTCAAATTTAATGCCTAGCATTAGCTGGACTGACTGGCCTCTGGCTCCTTGACTGCCCTTCATAATGCTAAGTGCCATATATACATATATACATTCACACACCTTAAAATACATCGTATAATAGCTAAGGCAGCCAATATCAATGCTGGGGACATTCATTTTAAATCTTGCCATTTTCTTGGCCTATCTGGGTTATGTCTATTTCTTGTCAGATTTTAAAGCCTTTTCTATTTTTTTGCCTGGGAAAACAATGACAAGATTTTTCAGAAGATGATGTTTCACCATAATCAATGTCAGTACGGCTAGGAAAAAGAACAACCAACTTCAACTTCTTAAGATAATTAATTTCAAAGGTTGAAACACTATTTCCTGCCTTCCTGTATGCTTTCCTAAGTATGTTGCTTCAATATCAATGATAAACTGCTGATTTTGGCAGTGAAGGGGTTAGGGAAGGAAGATAAGGAGGATTAAGTTTACCTTTACCACAATATTTATACACATTAAATGACAAAATGCATAAAATCCAGACTCCCTGCCTAAGCTCAAGGACTTCACATTTCTAGGAGTTATCACTGAACCTATCAGAGCAGTTCAAACTTCACTAACATTTTTGTGGCTTTTCTTTTTGTTTTGTTTTTTGTTTGTTTGTTTGTTTTGCTTTGGGTTGTGTGTGCGTGTGTGAGATGAATAACAACAGCAAAGAAATCTTATAATATGAAGGTAAGATGTAGCAGAGGGAAAGTAGGAATATACAATATATTACAATATATGCAACTTGGTACATGCAACAGTTTTCTTAAAGCCCCTTTCCACTAATGCTCACATAAACACCCTGATGCTTACATTAAATTAAAAAAGAAAAGAAAAGAAGAGTGTAAAAATTTACAAGTACTTTCAGTTTTTGAATATATTTTTCCTTCCTTAGTACTGTCCTAGTAGTAAATAATTTGAACTACTCATGTCTTCTATGATATAGTTATACTACATCTCTGGTGCATTTTTCACAGGCACATACAAACACAAATTAATGCAATATTCTCCATGAAGGAATTCAGAAATATAACAGCATTAGAGCTGATGATTATTTATTCCCTGGATGGAGCAGAAATGCTCAGTGTACAGATATTTGATAACAAAAAAAGTGTGACCAGTCAAATAGATGATGAAAAAATGAAAGGAAGAAGAAATCACAGACTTGCGCATTAGAGCAGAAGTAGTGAAAAAAACAACAACACAGTAAACAAAAATGATTTCTGAGAAGAGAGAAACTCTTTAGGTAATCTAATACCTTGTCTTCATTTGTCAATGAAGGTAATATTCTACTTTAAATAAATAGTATGCTGTATCTAGAGTAGATTCAATATTATCTTTTTCTTGAATCATAATGTGATTTGTAAGACTACAGATGAAGCATTATTTTAAATCTTTTTTATAAATATAAAATAGATAAAACTTTTTTTTCCACTAGTATCAATGCATCCTCTTCCTATAAATTGCATTATTTTGAAGAGCTCTGCTATAACATCAGAAGGATCAGTGGACATCTAATTAATTTTCTTCTGTTTTGCTATGTAGAGACAGCAATAATTTTGGCTGTGAATGCTTGATTTAGAAAATTACTTTATTGGTAGTAACTTGGCAGTCCCAATCCATGAATCAATATTAAAGTGACTCATGCTTCTTGACTTCCTCTTTGAAAAGGCAGTGCAGACTATTAATTTGTTGGCGTTGCAAGTTGTGAGCACTCATGCATATGGAAAGGACATTCAGGCACACATGAGAGGATTGTATTCCTGAGGAAAGCATAACACTGTGGACTTAGATGATAGTAGTTATCTGAATTAAATTTAGATCATAAAAAATATCTGCATATTCTTTGAATAGTGAATGAGTAAATAAAGGAACAGGGAGGATTACCCTTTATTATCTTTTTTTGGAACCAATTTCAAAGGTTACAAATTTATTTATTTTGTATTTTTT
Source organism: Callipepla californica brunnescens (assembly GCA_023055505.1). Classification (NCBI taxonomy): domain Eukaryota; kingdom Metazoa; phylum Chordata; class Aves; order Galliformes; family Odontophoridae; genus Callipepla; species Callipepla californica. The sequence continues at coordinate 23,631,895 of JALIRH010000005.1, read as the reverse complement.
TGTTTTTGCGTTCCAGCTTGGCTGAAGAATAGAAATAAAAAAAAATAAAAATAATAATTAGAAAAACTTCAAAGAAACTTAAATGTTTCAGTGCATCTTAGCAAGGATACTAGCTGAATCTAGTATTTAGACAGAGGAAAACTCTAATCCTTGGCTACAACTTAACTTTTTTTTTTAATTTAAAAAGCAGTTACCATAGTCAAATCTAGAAGGTTTGACTGTAGAGGTTTCTGGATAAAAACATAATGCCTTACTATGAGCATTTTTAACATGCTTTGACTGACTTGTGTGCCTTCACTTCTGGAATGCAACTACAGATGAAGATAAATAAGATTACATAAAGCAGATATGCAATTCTTAGCACATATTTATTATACTAGTTTACTTATAATTATTTATACTCACAATAATTTTAATGAAAAAGAGTAGATTCTGAAATTTTACTATTGGATTCAAAGAAGATACACATAAAGGAAATTCCAGTTCAGGATCAAGCTATGAACTTAAAAGGTACTAACTTAAACTATGAATTCTTAAGAAAATTAGATCATTCACCTCTTTGAAATTGATTGATTTTATTCACATGATACAAGTGATAATTTCTAAGGGGACAAAGATCTGCTGGTAATGCAATGAAAAAGCAACTTGCACACTGAAATCAAAAGCAGAGAAACAAATTAAGCTGTTCTCATTCATTACATTCTGACTTTTCGTCAGGCAGAATAATTCTGAGGGCTATTAAATCCGCATCTATTGATTTCCAACTAAATTTTCCTGCAGCTTTATATTCATGAAAATGAAGGTTGATAGAATTTTATTATTTATTTTGTTCCTATTTCCACACTTTCCAAATGATGAAAGTACATAAAAATATTCTGTTAAGATAATCAACAAATAGCAAGTATTTTTCAGACACAAAGTGACAGTGTAAGAGCATGTGGGGGGAAAAAAATACCTAACAACAAAAAAAAGGTATTTATTAGTTTTAGATGGATGATTAATAGGGCATCACAGAACCTGAACAACAGACATATATTAAAGATGAGAAGGTTGGAAATTATAAACGGAGTAGTGAAAGGAATGCTAACTCTTAAAAGTAGAACTGTGCCAAGAGAGAGGAGGAACACAAGGAAGCTCTGCCAAGAGAGAGGTAGGACATATGGACACTGCTGTATTCATGCAGATCTGTCATTATGAATGTTAGAGAACACTTGAAGTTATGGGTAAGGAGAGATTAATGTTCAATACAGAAAAAGCCATTAGAGTAATGTTGCATAAGGCAACTTAAGAGAACTGTGTATTTAGAGAAGTTTAGCCAGAACAGAAACAGATTCAAAGACAAAAATGCCCTAGTGCATAAAGAAATAGAAATGCATGTTGTGAGGGCCAGAAGCAGGTTGCTTCTTAGATTCAACTGCTTTGGATGGACTTAGTGCCCAAGAGACAGCTCTCATTTCAGAAATGCAATGGGCAATAACCTAAGGGACCAGTCTGGAAGGAGAACTGACTTATCAAAATCTGTATTTTTTAAAAAACAATATAACGCGGTTATAACAGTGGTCCAAATGTATCCATTAGAAACATTAAATTCCAAATAGTTGAACACCAAAGCACTTTTTGCTCCCACTAAAGAGTAAAAATTATTAAAATATTTTTCTTTACTGAATAATTTGAGTAACAACACATAATAAGATGTTGAGCTGAAGGTTTCAGTTCATTTGTCTTCCCTCATTAGAGAATTTATAACATGTTTTCTAGCACGAATGTTGTGTTATTCTTTACTGATATGTATAATTGTAATGATCTTTAGGGAGTATTTTAATCCTGACAGAAACTGGAGCGGTGTATACCAAAGCTCAAACTTACTTAGATCTAAGAGGATAAAGTAAACATGTCAAAGACACTTAAAAATGACTACAATTATAGAATTTTGTCGGTGGCATTCCCAGTATAGATGTCCACAATGAACTCTCAGAGAGCTAAATCATACAGTCTAAGATCTACCAGTTCTTTTATCATACCTTGTTATTCACACTTCCAGATATCAGTGCACTTTGTGCACTAATTCTATACTGGTCCTACAGTTTTCTATCAGCGACGTTACATGAGTCTTTGGTTTGTGAAGACAGTTCTCCTGAGTGAAGTCTACTGCACTAATGGATGTATGGATACACCCACTGAAGTTCTTTAACAGTATTACTACATGAAACTGCCTGCAGCAATAACATACTCTCAATAAATACACGGATGGAGACTTCAGGCATAGTAATTCAATTGTAATTTCAACTCAAATACTTTACTGTTCAATTAGAAAAGTGTTTTTCTTTCATGAGAGATCAACTGTGGATTTCACATTTTCTTGGTTACTCTTCTTGCCCTTTCATAATAGAGTAATTTTTTACTTAAGAGCCTCTTTGACAAATACAGGATCTTTCCATAACTCATGAACAAGCCTAAGTGCAATCCAAAACTAACTAAAGGTGACCAAATATTTTCTTTTTTCAATATACTTTAGTTTGGATCCTATGTTTCACATCTGCCTGTGTATAATGAAGTTAATAATTCCACTATATCTCATGGTTTTGGGAAGCTCAATGCATCAATGAACAGCAAAGATAATACAAAGAAGTAGGAACAAAAAGAGATTATCACTGTATGGCTTTAGCTAAATCGAAGTGGATCACTACATTTTATCCACCTGAAAAATTACACTGGAATTTGGATTTGGTACTATATGCTACAGCATCTGCCTCAAAAATGTTTAGAGTTTTTTTGCATGGAGAAGTATCCTATTACCTTAAAAAGAAGACATATTATCGATAAAGTGTATGATTTATAAAGCAGTTTGCAGTATTTTTAAATGTAGAGTCATGAAGAGTCTGCTCTTTTTCTTTCTAATAACTATTTTAATTATGAAAACAAAAAAGTATAAAGAAGAAAAGGATAGTAAATATTTTTACACTGTTTACATAATTTTTTGTTTAAGTAGAGTAAAAAGCTGATATCTTATACTAAGAGTTTGTAATGGAAATAGCTTTATGGGCTACTTATCAATCCACATCATTTTGTTAGTATCTGTCATATCCATGAAATACTAACACCTACCAGTTGTAAATGAAGTAAGAGGATCATGTTTACTCATGGAGTTCTTTTGTGAGTGTGAGAACATATAATAATAAATATTTTGTTGACTTTCTTCTTCTAAGATACGGTTGTCATTATATAGTATTAGTTATATTAATAGGCTCCCTTGCTTTTATCCTGACCACTATGCAGAAAACAGAAATGTAGCAGAGTGACACAATCAAAAGCAAAGTATCTTGTTAATTAAAGTGTGCTACCTGTCAGGTTCACAGTTCCAGAAGTAAGGAGTCTTAACAATTAGTTCAGATGACTGTGATGGCCAGAAGAAAAAGAATAGAAATGTCCTGTTTCATTCAGGAGTCCAGGCAGGTCTGAATATAAGTTTTGACAGGCTCATGCAAATGTGAGTGATTTTATGCAAGTTAATGGAATCACATACTGAAACAGATTTTGCCTTTAATTAGAGCTGGCAAGTTGGAAGGAAAGCCTATTAAGCCTGGAAGCTTGTAAGTTCATGATGTGTTAGACCACCCCAGAGAAAATTTAATTTTCAAAGAATTTCTACTATTCTAGGTGCCTTGCCATATCAAGAACAAAATTGCTCAATTATAAACTATTTCAAATCTAATTGAAAAAAAAAAAAAAAAGAAAGATAAATTCACTCAGTAACATGATTGATTAATATTCGGAAACATTATCACTCTCCCTGTCCATCCAAAGGAAAAATGTGTGCTCCTAAGTGCTCTGCTTATGTTACCTAGCAGTTATCTTCAGCTCTGTAGGAATGACTAAGAGCACAGGGAGAACCTGAAGCATTTTAGAAAGGAATAGCACAAACTTGTCCTTCATACTGGAAATACATATATTCAGGTGGATCACATCTGAAATTCATTCTGGTGAAAATCTGAAGGGAAATCTTAGGAAGATTTTACTTTACTTAATTTCTCCATACTCAGTAGTGAAAATGGAAATAGGAAATAAAGGGGATAATTAAAGAGCAGATATCATCTCTCTGTAAATATAAGGGATAGTGTTTCCTTTAAACTTAGGAGAGTATTCATTTCAGAAACTCAAAAAGGAAGGAGAAATAAAAGCATTCTTTATAGTGCATTTTCTATCCTTTAAATCTTAACTGTCCAGTAAAACATAGCACTACAGCAATGCTCAATACTGTATGTATACATTTAACAAGAACTTAGACATCTCCAGGTACTCACAGATTGCATGTGTGAAAAGCCACAGATCCTGAGGCATCACAACAGTTATATTTATTAAAAAATAAAAATAAAAAATGCTGCAGTTTGCTTCACATGCAAATACATGGATAACTTGTTTTTTCCCCCTAAGAGAACTGCTATGGTCAGCAAACCAATTATGGCTGTTGTTTAATGAAGTATTCCTGTTCTCTAATTCTCCTTTCTCCCGCTATTGGCTGGAACCATAAGCTCTGGCTGTCACTCTAACTCCCCTTCCTGTGCACCAAGGTTTTGGTGTACCAGTTGTTTCAGCACACTCAAGTACACCCTCCATTCCATAGGCAGGAATCATAGAATCACAGAATCATTCGAATTGTAAGGGACCCTTGAAGATCATCTAGTCCAACTCCCTTGTGATTTAAAGGGGCATCTGAAGCTAGATCAGCTTGCTCAGAGCCTGGTCCGGCCTGACCGTGAATGTCTGTAAGGTTGGGGCATCTGCCACGGATCTCATATAACGAAAAACAGATGGAAGTATAGCAAGGGAAGAAAACAGCTTCAACATACAAAAGCAAAAAGGAACAAGACAAGGACGAGTGAGTAGGCACAGAGTAGAGTGCATAGGAACTGTTAGCAGATAAGCAACAGTCAGATATATTGCCAACCAGAAGGAAAGCCATCCAAGATGGGAACTATTTGCAAATATCACACACAAAAAGCTCTCAGGGCAGTTCTAGAGACATCAGAAGGATAGTCTGTAACCAACATAATACACCAAATATTAGTGTACTGTACCAAGTATTAGCTGTACTGTAGACAAAGAATTATTCCCATTTTCAGACTCAAAATGCTGAGGGTCTATAAAACCATTTGCTACTTAGAGGTCTACAGGGACCCAATCACAGGTAGGCTGATTTCACTGTTCCCTCTACCCACATACTCTTCTGCAGTCTGTCTCAAAAACTTGAGAAGCGCACTAATCACTACAAATCAACTCAGAGCTTTCAAATACTTTCTTAAACTTATAAAGACTTTCAAATGTTAGCTAGCAAATCCTCCCCAGGCAATGCTTCAGAGAAAGATAATAAGATAATTAGCTTAACCTAGTCCTTTATCATCTAAATAATATCTAAAATTATTGTTTAGTACTCAGGAATCTAAGCAAATATTCACCAAACTGTACATGGCCACAGACTTCATCTGAATCATTGACAATAGCAGCAACAACAGGCAGTATAAATGCTGTGTACACTCAGAACAGAGAATGTCTCTTTTGTAAAAGTTGGTGGGTACATAAGGCACTCCTCTCATAATGAAAAAAGGGTCTGATTTTCTGAGGTGGAAAGACTCATGATTTAGAATAAGGCAACAAATACATTCTGCATGTAACAGTTGCACCTGCTTCATGGAGAACCTTATCCTGGGCACACATGGAGCACACTGCCTGGGTGGGAGTTCAGACAGCACGTGCTTTGCACCACAGGATTGCCTGCCTGAATATCCTTGTATCAGTCAGCCCCTCCATTACCTACTGAAAAAGTGAATGCATATTCACAAATGCAAATTTCAACTAGTTATTAATCACCACTAATGAATTGTGAATCATTCAAAAACAACATCATAACATCAACTATAGAATTTAAATATACAATTATATTTTATATCTTGCACCACAATAAATAGTTTCAGGGCACCACAGGAGATACATAGAAGATATCCATAATGCCACACATTTATATTAGAAATTCTTTTAGATAGATAGATATTGTGTAGGCATACCATAGTGTATTATATGTATACTCTAGTTATCCCAGCAAACTCATAAGAGATATAAGGAATATTAGAGGATGCTTGTAAAATGGTAAAAATAGAATTAAAAAAAAAAATACCCTCAAAGCAAAACTTAATATAAACTTTGACTAAATGAAAACTAGCATGAAAATAGAATGACAGAAAAAACCTGTAAAGAAAATCATCTGTCAGAAGTCATCACAAGTCTTATTAGCTGGTTCATGGCAGAGTGTGTTCATCAATACCAGAAAAAAATTAAATCCCCCTACGCTTACAGATGAACATTAATATATTTACAAGCTGAAGATGGAGGCAATAACACAGAAGGAGAAAATTAGCCACACTCTTAAATTAAGAAAAAAAAGCAAGTTATCTTGTTTCTCATTATATAGCTAACTAAATGGTTGAATTTAAAATATGTATATATATGTATATATATACACATATTTTATACATGTATATATACATGTATACATATGTGTGTGTATATATATGTACATATATGTATATATATATACCCCTAATCTAGGTAGTACAATATCCTACAAATAAACATTTGCTAGAAAATAATTAAAAAAAAAAATAATAAAGCAACAAACCTTAACCTACAGAAAATTAAAATGGATAAATGGCTTTCTTAAACTGAGACAATTACCTTGTAATTCCTAGAATGCCTATGGTCAGAGTAAGTTTTCAGTATTTATCTTTTTCTTATATGTTATTTTTATTTAATTTTTTTTATTTTTTTTAGGAAAGGAAGGTCTAAAGATTTTTCAGATCAATAAAGGCTTAAAATAATTTAAATGCATTCTGGCTTAAAAATTATATATATATATATAAATATATATAAAAATGTATGAATCCATTTGCCTGGCCTTCCTCATGTAGAGGTCTCATTGCAATTATGAATTTTGTATGTGAAAGACCATAAGCACTTAGCCTACTGCCAACTATAATTTTAGTTAAATAGATCGGATCATGAAATATAGACACTGCTAGTATTCCTTAAGTTTTCACTTACGAAAAGGGTACAAAATGGTTCATCAAATGTTAAAACAAATCTCATTTGGCACTGAAAAATCTTAGTAATTTATATCATGTTCAGATACAAAATAATCATATTATCCAGAAGGTTCTAAGTAATCAGTATGCTCCCAATTATTTACATAAATTAGATAAACTGGAATGATTTTATAAACTGGCAATTCACATGTGAGAACCAAAATGCTATCTGTTAATAGAAGTAGCTGTCAAAACTATTTGGGGTCCAGGAGTGACTACGATGCAAAAGTTCCCAAAAGCAAAAGTGTGCTTTCATTTTCACTTTCAAAAAATAGCCTAAGCAAAGGAGAAAGAACAATATGGCCTCATGAGCCAGGAGAAAAAAATACTTTTTTCCTGTAATTTTTAGCATAAGGCATTAAGAAAGTTTTAAGCTCCAAAAGGCTAACTTTTCACTTGGCAACATAAAATCCATGTGCCAGGAAGTGTTTTTTCATGTTATATGATTTATCTTTCAGATCATCCTTTGGCACTCATGCAAGTGATAGTAAATTCTAGGCTTCTATCAGCGTTTACAAGAAAAAAACACCTGGATTTCATATTACTCATGGCAGTCCTTGGGGAAATAACACAATGAGTTTGATCATTATTTGGTCACAATAGAAATAGCAAAATGTTAGATCCTAAACAACTAGTTCTAACTCTGTAGCTGTTCATGCCTTGTAGCAAAGGCTAGAGTTTCTCCAAGAACCCTTCCAGCCTAACATAGTCTACTGTTTTATGACCTTTGAGGAGAAGGTTTAGGAACAGTCAATACAGTGATGCAAAGTTTTGCCTTTTTTTTTTAAGGAATAGACACTTCTTAGTTTTCACTAAAAGAGTATTCTGATCTGTTTTGATGAACCATCGAAACATTTTTTCCATTGCCAAGCCAAATTCAGATACTTTCTTCTCATATCAGAAGTTAAATTATCGAAATAATTTAGTGGAAGCATTGAAATCACTAAAATACTAACTTGCTTCTCAAGAACACAAAGGTGTTGAGATGAAAATTAGACAGAAACACTCACAGAGTTTTAAAAACATGCACGAAACATAATCTGTGAGGTCTTTTTGAAGTTTACTTCATTTATGTTTTTCCCCAGAGGTGTACAGTCTTGCTAGCTAATTTTCAGGAACACACTGGGAATGCAGGTTGAAAGCCATTTCAAGGACCAATTATTTCCAGGCATTGTACAGCCTTAAGTGCTCACCTGTAGAGGAGTGAATGACTGAAGTTTGACTGGATTGTTTACATATAGAAGAAATAATTTAAGTGAAAATTAAAGCATTTAATAAATTTCACAAGCTGTGGGCCAAGAGCTGTATACATAACAGTGCGTCCAGTGACACCAGTGGTGTTGAGTATGTACTGCCTGAGCACTTAGATGTTGGCCTCTACAGTAGACTGCAGATCTCTAGGAGTACACTCCTACTATTCTACAATGTATTTGCTGAGTACACTGGCTTTCTGCTGTGTTTACATGGCCAGGAGTCTCTTAGAGGGAAACATAACAAGTATGTTCAGTGAAGGTGTGCCAAATCACAGAATCACAGAACTGCAGGGATTGGAAGGGATCACCAGAGACCATTGAGACCAACCACACTGGAAAGCAAGCTCCCTACAGGAGAGCCACAGTGCAAAAAATAATCTGTGCAGAACTATTTATGTCTGCCTTACTTTAAAGACAATGCTTCAGAGAAGAAAACAGCATCACTCTGTTGTATTGGGCAGCACCTGGAGCACTGGGACAGGCATTTCTGCAGATAAATTGTATTTATAACATTGTTCTACCCATGGTTCTTCACTAGTGAACTTAACTTGTAGTCAAAATACATCCATTAATACAAAGGTCCCCAAATAATTCAGTAATATCAGAATTCTCTTTGCTTTCCCTCTCCACTGAGGAGTGTAAGTACTTCAGAAGGGAGGCTTGAGAGGAACTACTATGTAGTAGTTCATTTAGACCAACTTAAACTCCAAGTTTGTCCATATATATCTCTACCATGCTGCAATTTCTTATATGCCCATAGTGACAATATCTGCCCGGTTCTTTGGGAATAGTTTTTTGTGATTCTTAAACACACTATCATGGTTACATGTCTGCAGTATATGAAAGCAACTAAACAGGATTTTCAGGTTCTCCATTTGGGTGAGAGATCCCAGTTCTTTCATGTAACCCTCAGCAGTCATTCTTGGTGATCTGACTGTATAATACTAAAGGTAGGTAAATGTCACATGCTCTCAGAAAATCATAAAAATAATATAAATTTCTAATAATAGAGTTTAAAGGGAATGGGTAAAATTATACAACCTGTCTCTGTATCTCAAACCAGTATCAGGGCTAAAAACACCACATCAAACATTTGTCACATACAGTTTAAAAATGCATCTGTTGCTGAAATTCCACAGCAATTCTAGGCACGCCAATTTCAGTGCTTGGTTGTTCTCACCATAAGAAAATCTTCATTATGCAAAAACTAAATCACTAATATAACCCAGGGAACATATTAAATAAGTCATATCATTCATATACAGCTTGGCAGCATTTTCTCGCAGATAACTGGCCTTATTCTTTTTCAGAATAAGCTTTGTTTCTTTAAAAAGCCTTCAATTACTTTATTTTTTGTGTGTTTCTATCATAGTAGTTTTTTTTTTTTTAATGCAATCCAGATTATTTTTTCCAGAAACAATTTTTTAAGATTTATTTTCTTCTACATCATTTTGTTACTGAAATTTTTACAATAAAAAATTACTATTTCATTACAGTCTATTCTCAAAACACTTGGTGAAGGTTTGAATTAAAAAAAAAACAAAAACCAACCAAACGAAAAAAAAAAAAACAACAGTTTCTCTTTTACAGATAGGCTAACACCTTCCAGGCTTTTCACAAATATTTCTGAAGGTCTGATTTAACATATCTGTTTCTTTGAAGATTAGATGTGTAATGACAACAGGACCACCACAATGAGAAGGTGTTACAAAGGAAGAAAATGGAAATCTCACCTATCTCCGAGGATCTAGGCTAACAGGAAAAACTCCACAAAGGAGGGATCTCCAAGACATCCTTCCTCAGTGGCAACCAGCCCTTAAATGATGCCCTTCACCTGTGTTTCTTAGGCTGACTGGGTCCTTTCTCCAGTTGCTCAACTAGTGGTTCAGACAGTGACTCAGCAGTAACAATACAAGATGTTATCATGTAGCTGTCATAAGGAACCAAAACTAAGGCTTAATTTACTAACTGTGCCGTCTTTTACAATAGCAGGTGAAAAATAAATTTTCCTTTTATTACTATTATATGTGTATGTCTTTGACTCCACCTCCATTCTGAGCTGAAGCATTCTAATGCAGAAATCTGTTTCCATGAAAACTGCTAAAGTTTGGACAGATAACAGTTACTATGCACTAGTTCAACAACTACCATGATAGATCCAAACACTCCGAATTCTTGTATGTGAAATAAGCCAGCAGCAAATACTTGTATAAAAAGTAAGAAAAATACAGAACTATTTTTTACCTTTGTGCACTTCCACATTTAAAAACTAAAATGGCTACGTCTGTGCCTATACTGTCATAGTTAATTAACTTGCTTAATCCCTCTCCTATTCCTATTTATTCTTTTGGCCACCACAGCCTTCTGAGCAAGTTCTGCAAACTGTTTCTGTCTCTAACTTAAAATTATTTGTCTGGAACCATCCTTGGTCTAGATTAGCTTTTCCTTTATAAGAATCAATTAATAAATATTCCCTAAACATTTCTTCATAACATTTTTTATTTCAGAGTCCTTTATTATGTATCCTCTCAGTCATCTCTTTCCAAGCTGAAGTGCTTTAGTTCCAGTAGTGTAACTACTACTGAGATAATTAAACACCAACATAGCTAATTAGAAGAATAATTAGAAGAATGCATAGACAGCATGCTTTCAGTTTCAGAATGAATCTTACCTATCATCTTGAAATTGTAATGTCTTTGTGTAATGCCACACATTTTTTTGAACTGAATTTGTACTTGATTCTTCTAGGTTTGTTGTTGTTGTTGTTGTTGTTTGGCTATTGCTGTTCTGTTTTGTTTTTCAGTTGGGAATCCAGATGCATAAGAAAATGAAGTTCTGCACCCAGTTTGTACACATATCTGGGATGAACTTGACCAAAGTGCAAAACCTTACACTTTTGCTTTGTTGAACTACATGTGATTTCCAAGACCCCACCTTTCAAGTTTAACAAGGTCCCTCTGGATAACACTGTTTCCTTCTGCTGTATCAACAGCACCACTCAGCTTGGAGTCATCAACCAGCTTGCTGATGTTGCACTCAGCACCATCATCTATGACAATGATAAAGAAGTTAAAGTGTACTGGACCCAAAGTGGATCGTTGGGGAACACCTCTCATCCACGTGGATGGCAGCCTCCACCTGGACATAGAGCCATTGATCACAGTTCTCTGCCTGCAACCTTCTAACTAATTCCTCACCCAGCGAACAGTCCACCCCTCAAATCCATATCTCCCCAATTTAGAGCAATGGGAGCTGTTAGAACATTTTCCCCTACTGCAACATATAGGCTGAAGTTTCTTTAGATGTATACAGAATAACCTCCAGATGCTAACAAGTTAAGATATGCTGTTCTTCTGCGCTGTTTCCTTAAGGCAAGATCCACTTGTTTTTGTTTGTATATGTTTCTTTTTTTCTTCTTTTTGTTGTTGTTGTTGTTTGTTTTTTAAAGAAGCAAGGACACACAGACTACAGTGATTTATAAATTATTACTTCCTATTTCTAGTATTTTGATTCTAGCTCACTGCTCTCTCATGTCATGGCATTTCTTTATCTCACACAGTAGAAGTTTAGTTAGCATGCAAGATGTTTTTCAACTTACAGAAAAGGCAAACTTAGCTAAAGATACAATCTTGTACTTTCATGCAAAAGTTCTATTACTTTTGCTATTCAGGAGGGTACCAAAGAGAAATCTCACCCACCCATCGGAGTTAATGCCAGAACACTGTCTTAAATTTTTAGTTCCTAAAATGTATCCTTTGAAACTGGTGCAATGCAAAACAGAGAATCTAACAGATAATAAGATAATCAAGTGACCTAACTTCAAAAAATAATACTTTCTAAAGTATAAGGACATTGACCAATTACAGTTTAATGAATGTGCTTCCTTGAATCAGCAGCATTTTCTAAATTAAGTCATATTCAGTATAAAAGACTCATTGTTATTCAGAACACTTCTCAGCTATAGCTGCAAGATTTCATTAAATAAATATGTGCCCACTAGGAACAGCTTGTTGAAGGAAAGTAGTGTGAAAATACTTGCAACATTCACAGTGCAAAAGGAAGAAACTTCCAGGCTGAATTCCACCGATAAAGTCAGAGTATGTGTTAAAATCTGAATCTCTGAAACTTTGACGCTATTACAGCAAAGTTTTTATAACTATAAACCACTAAAGCTGGAAAAATGAATCAGAACTTCTGAGATTATTGTACATATATTCCTTCAATAATCTCGGTTCTAACTTCTTGCATATTGTAACACATATAGTGATATAAAATTAACACACCATTATATGCAATAAATCAGAGGCCATAGAACCACAGAATGGCTGAGTTTGGCAGGGGCACCTGTGTACATGTGGTCCAACTCCAGCTCAAGCAGGGATATGCAGAGCAGGGTGCCCAGGCAGCTTCTGAAGACCTTCAAGAGGAACAGTCCTCTGGTAAGCCTATGCCAGTGCTTCATAGCCTGTGAAGCATAGAAACACTTCCTGACATTCAGAGTGACTCTCACGTACTTCATTTTGCAGACATTGTCCCTTGTTTTGGAAGTGGGTAACACCAAAAAGAACTTAGGTCCATTCTATCTGCACCCTTCCTTCAGGTATTTATATATACTAATAAAAGCCAGCTTCAGCTGTCTCTTCTCCAGGCTGAACAGCCCCAGCTCTCCTAGCCTTTTCTCAGAGGAAAGGTGCTCGAAGCCCTTCGTCATCTCCATCACCCTTCACTGGACACTCTCTCCTCTGTGTTTGTGTCACTCTGATATTGTGGAACCCAGAATTGCTCAACAATAGGAACTACAGTATGCTTTCCTAAGGGGCTGGGATCCTCATAATGTCTGTTGTAGCTTACTATCACTATTATAATTACTGAAGATTGCTACAGTTAGCTTTGAGAAGCACTGTATAAGGTAAGAGAAAATAGTGGAAGTATTTGGATCTTGATAAGAATATCTTACAGAAATACTGTTCTAGTAGGAATGTATTTTTCCAACCATTATTCAGTTTTTACTATTCTAAGTTCAGTATACAGCATTCAAAACATTACGCATGACTTTCATGCCTATTAAATTGCCTTACCAATAGAAATTAAAGACAAACACAAAAGAACCACAAGGTGGAAATTACAAATACTAGGTGAAAAAGCTAGATAAAGCCATATAAAACATTGAAATAAACTCCATACATATGAATGTTCACCTGGAAAAATACTTTTGAGCAAACTGAAAAAGGAAGAAAAAAATACAAAGCACAAAGGAAAGTGACACAATGCTTACATAAATGATTCATTAGATATCACTCTTTCGGTACTTCCAGGAAAGTCCAAGGATCGTATGAAATGCAAAATGATAATATTGCATGTTTTATTGCGATTCTACTGAACAGAGATCATTGATCTCTGGGAAGGTACCCATAGTAAAAGTATTAATACTGATGAGGTAAATCTGTTTCTCTTCCACCCTGTCACTGGAGCAAGAAAGTCTGCCTCAAGGAAAGAAGGTCTTTGGAAATCAGTTCACGATGCAGTTTGACACTTTGTCAAGAATTGCTGGTACAATGGGAGGAGCAGAACAGCTCAAATGTATAAATAGAAACCACTACATACACCTTTTTACGTCACAGCTCTATAAATGCTTCACCCTGTTCCTCAGGATGTATTATCTAGAGCATTATAAATTCAATAAACTCAATTAATGTGAACTATTTCTAGATAGATTGCTCTTAAAAATCATGGATTTAAGTCTCACATGAACTAATGTCTACTTTTCCCAATATCTTTTTAGCCGAGATAAATAACAGAATCTGACGCAAACCAGGGAGTTAGTATTCTATTTTTAAATTCAAGTCTAATTTTAAAAATATAACCTCCAGCAGCTCTACTGTCATTACAATCAATGAATGTAATAGCCTTGAAACTGCGTGTCATTTCCTCAATCACATCTGCTATTGGAATATTTATGAGCTACTTTCTTCATCACAATAATGTAATTCAGTTACTATTACTGAAGACAATAGAGCAAGAGCATGTCTGATACCAACTATTATAATTTAATACACAGCATTTTTAATCACATCCCCCACATACTTGTGAAAATCACAATGAACAAAATTAAATGCTGAGAACAAAACCAATAATAATTATTATTCAAGTCACTTAATTGTTATTGAATTATAAAATATATAGGATATTATTTAAGTAGTTTGCAACTTTCAAATTTATTCTATTCTGTGCAATAGAATAAATACATATATTTCTCCAATTAGCAGAAGATCCATGCCATTTTAAGCCAAAAAAATTATGCAGTCCACTCTAATGAGGGAGTGCATGTGCAATTTTATCTCTTCATTTAACAAGTGGGAACAGATGAGAAGGAAATGAATGTCCTTTTCATAAACATCACATTTGTATTAACTTCACAATACTCTCCAGCAGTTAGGACTGTGTTCCAGAAAGGAATTCCCTCCAAGATCAGAGATGCAAAGCCCAACTGTTTTATGTCTTGTCCTTAGAGAGGGTTTCAAAGCCTGAACAGAACCTCCCTCTAAAATGCAGAGAGGAATGGGCCAAAGGGACAGGGACCCATGTAGAGCTGATCAGTAGGCAAGGCACAGGTATGCTCTCAGGCTCCATCCTTGTGTGTGTGTCAGATAAGAATTGTAAACTAAATGACCAGAACACAACCTGGACTCAGAATCTACTCCTGGGATAAACACCTACCATCTGAAAGCTCAAATGTTCTGAAGCATGATAGTGGGCTTAGTAATCTAAATTCCACCTGGGTTTAAACTTAGATATATTCTCTACTTCTGTTTCTTATATATGTACACCATATACTTTCAGATCTCAGAAAAAAACTGACATAAATCCCACACTGGTCCTAGAGACATTCATAATTTCCAATGAGTCCAGTGTATAACTTATAAGCTATTTGTGAGAGTATTTAGATAAAGTTAGCTAAATAACAATTTCACTGGAACTACCTTCTGCTTCCTCTTGTAGGATGTTATTATTTAAACATACATAAGTGAAACAAAGACTGATCTTCAGCTAGGATTCAATCAATTAATAAATCATGATCAATTTAAAGTAGCACTGCAGCTACCAGACATCTCAAAAAATAAACAGACAGAGAATGCGGATTACATACCTGGATTGAACACAGTTATCTGAAACTATTTATCCTTTTCTCATTAACTCTTACTCCTTGGAATTGCTTATAGCTATGCAATCATCTTGACTGGGTTTTGAAATTCCAAATGGTTAGTAACACAGCTTCATCTATACATACACATTTCTAGTTCTCAAAAATTTGGTTCTAGACTTCTAGCCTAACACCAAAAACAGTGTTGTGTGAATTAAAAGGTATAGAAGTATACGACTCCAAAACTGGAGTGCCTCCTGAATAGGTTCTGTTCTTATGAAAATCAGGCAGAGGCCCTTTAAGATTGCCTGCTACACCGCAAAATTAGATTTGAAAGCCTAAATCTAAGTAGGCTGCTACAGTTTCATTCTTCCTTCAAGGGCTAAGCTTCTTTAGATGCTGACGACTGTCCCTTTGAGAACAACCCCTGATGTTTGGGTGTTTTCACTACTATCAGGTGTTTCCAGTTGCCATAAGTAATATGAAAAAATATTATGATCACAACTACTGCCTAGGTTTTGGAAAGTTGGAGCTTTGTTCATTTTATGCTACGTAGAGAAGAAAAAGACTAAGTCTTTCTCAAATCTGCTTCAATGCACAGCGTTTGTCATATACGCATACTAATAAACTTTCATTCAACTCATTTGACAGTATATTTTTATCACTACTTTTCAGTATTTCATCACTGAAGAAAATGAAGCACTAAATCTTTCCACTTTTGTTTAAATGAAAATAAATTTCAAGTATAATTTTGTGGAAAAAAATGTTACTGGTATCAGTAAAGTTGTTACTAATACTACTAAATATCCAGCATTTCGAAATCAGAATTACCTGGAAGTAACTACCAGTTATCTGTTCCTTTGATGGTTCTTAATGACTAATGAATTGTGCTTACTGAAAAGAGCTTTTGTTTAGTATGTAGCACTTTGCAGGTGCTCACTTAGAATACCAGTAAGAAAAGCACTGCAGTACTTCCTTGAGAATACGTCCTTAGGGTTCTACAAAATCTTCAGCATTTCATAGAATCATAGAATCATTTGAGATGGAAGAGATCTTTATCTAGTTCAACTCCCTTTCAGTGAACAAGGACACCTACAGCTAGATAAGGTTGCTCAGAGCCCCATCTCGCCTGACCAGGGACAGGCCATCCACCACTCTCTGAGCAACTTGTTCTGGAGCTTCACTATGCTTATCGTTATTAAATAATGATAATAATAATAAAAATACTTTTTTCTTATATCCAATCTAAATCTTCCCTCTTTTAGTTTGAAATCACTTCCCCTTGTTTTATTACAACAGATATTTAACCAAATATCTCTTCTTTTTATTCATATCCCACAAAACAATTGCCAAGTGACACTTGACAGAGCTGCTATTCTAATCTGCTTTAAAGAAAATGGTGATAAAGAGTTAATATTAATTTCCTCTACTCAGAGTGAATTCAGTGTATTTTTTATTTCTAACTCTTGGCTAATTGTCCATATTGAAGCATAAATGTCTCAGGAGTCACAAAACCATGAGTCACTATACTAGATTTACTAATCTGCTTCCTGTACTGCTAAACATAATAAAGTCATAAAGAGCCACTGATTCATCTAAAATACAAGCTGAAAACAGAAAATAAGCAATGCTAAGACCTCAAGTACTCACTCTCTTTAATGAATGCCTCTAATGAAAAAAGTGTATACCTGTTTGATAAGTTATTTATAGTACACAAAAGTAAAAAAAAATACAAGAAACTCTAAGAAAAATATAATCATTCCAGATTCATTTTTTGTCATTACTTTTTTGGTTCTTATATTCAACTTATCTCATTAGACTGCAACTATATTACACCACTGCTTTCATGAGGAATACTTTAACATGCTGTTCAGAGCACAGTCTTCTTGGTACCACAGCCTAATAAAAGAAGCAATAATGCTCAGACAGTTTTTGTAGCTTAAGAAAAATAAATGCCAATTTTTGTATCCACAGGTGAAAGTAAAAACTTTTTTGTATTTCATCCTTCCTCTTCTCAAAAATTATACTGCTACAAATGTTAGTCTGACACCACAGAGGCTAATAGTAAGATTTAAAGACACTTTTCCTGCTTTATATGTTTAGAGGCACCAGAACAAAATACAGACATATTCAGATCCACCAGATGCTTCTATATTGTTTTTACTATATGGTGAGACATGTATGAATAGAATTTATAAATATAATATAATATAATAATATATAATTTAAAAAATTATGCAATGTTATTCAAACTAGCCTATTTGAGTTTTATTATTATTATTATTATTTATTTATTTATTAAGAAAGCATGTAAAACACTGAAATTTTCAAATAATCTTTATCCCTCCCTAATTTTTAGCTCCACATGTCTTGCAATAGCTAAAATAGGAATGTTACAGTTTCAGCTTTAGGCTATCTCATCTGTCTTCAAATACAGATATATAAATGTCTAAAAAAATAAAATAAAAATGAGTCATTGTGCTAAATTTGTCTGATTTTCCCCTGGGTTCAGAGTTCTTGAAGCTTGAGATCACTACTTCAGTGATATCTAAATTTAAATGAGTTGAATTGTAGGAGATAAGTAAGTTATGAAACACAGAGCTTATTCTCAGATTTTTGGCTTTTGAAAAATTTTCTTTACTTCAGCAACTACTTTGAATGTCCATTCTAACATTTAGAGCAGCAAGAGATCTCCTTGCTCATAGAAAGACTGTGCTCATTTTGCTTGCCTCACTGTCCTGCAATATTTGTAAATAGTGATATCTCGGATGCTTTTCTTACTTTCCAGAGATAATCTATGCAGTAAATATGTTGAATTACTTCAGCTGTGAGATGTCTTTCCTACCAATGCAAAACGCTGTATATACCATTAGCAAATTAAGACTCATTCACCTATCAAGAATAAGAGAACTTCTAGTGTCCTACTTCATGTACTGGTACTCATGTATTCAGAATCACAGAATCACTTAAGTTAGCAGGAACCCTTAAACATCACCTAATCAAACCCCTCTGCAATGAACAACACTTACTCTTAGATCAGGTAGCTCAGAGCCCTATAAAGACTGACTTTGAACGTCTCCACAGACAAGACATACACCACATCTCCAGACAACACCTTCCAGTGCTTCACCTCCTTTATTGTATTTTTTTTTTCTTATATCCAAACTAAATAACCCCTCCTTAAGTTTAGTCTGTAAGACTTATCGTAACAAGACACTGAGAAATGAATGAGTTGTTTATGACTAATTTCTGATTTTTGCACAAATAAATATAAATGCGCATTTTTCTGTCTACCTATTTTCTGTCTAAAATAGAGATGTCAAGTCATTTACCGCTGTAGTAATATGAAAATTATTACTACATATCAGTTCTTATCAGACAATGAGCACAGAATGCAAAAATCAGTATCTACCATATTGTTTTGAAAATACCACATGAATTCTTCTGTGATTATTTATTGTAATTTAATAGAAAAATTAATGAAAATTTTCAGGGAAATAAATGATGCATTACAGCAACTAGCACTAAAAATGAAATCCCTTATATTTGTTTACTTTTTTCACTCTAATTTGAAAAAATAAAAAATGTAAAAATATTTCATCCTTGAATTGCAGCACACAAAACATGCAACAGTCTGGTAAGAATCCTGTTTATGCAGTTCACTAATTGCCTTTGAAAGAAAAAAGGTGTCAATTATCAGAGTAGTCATTAAATTGTGTTTTGCTTACCTAAAGTTACATCAATTTGTGAAAGGTATAGGGGAAAAATTATATGGTAGGCAATTCATCTCAGCAGCAGATTCTTTAATTACTACATTTAGTCATTAAAAAATTGAAATAATTTCTCTCTCTTCCTGCAAAATCAAAGTGATTACATCTAAGAGCCAAGTTGTCTCTTCAGAGAAGTACAATATTATTTAATTCGTCTTTCAATCTGAAGAGAAGCAGGAGGGATTTGTATCTTTTTCTAGCTGTAAACAAAGTGGGATTTTTTTAGATATTTCTTTGCCACTGGATTTACCACAGGTGAAAGACAAAAAGTTGAAAGAAATTCAAGCAATGAGACACCTTATGCTAAAGCAAAACACTGAATGAATTTTTATCTTTTAAAAATATCTCATTTACAAAGACCATTCCTTCAAAGTCTAAGTCCATCACTCATTCTCTAGCGGATGATAGGAACAGAAATGATAGAGATTAGCTAAACAGAGTGTTGATTGATAACAGAGATAGATTGATTGATTTATGAGCAGATAAAGTGTTTGACGCATCACCAAAAACAAACAAACAAACAAACAAAAACATTTCTGCAAGAAAACTCAAAACTGCTACTCAGAACTGCAAATACTGGGGCGTTCATTCCCTACTGTATCACACAATAAGATTTACAAGCATCTTACTTGGAATAGAAAACATATGGAGTTGGATTAGAGGCCAATAAAATGGATGCTTGAATACAGCACATGGGTGTTTTAAACCTTCTTCCTCCTGTTTTCGTATCAACATAATGCAGGAAAAATATTCAATATTATCTGTTCAAAACTATACCTTCAGGAAAAATTTATCTCCACTTTCCATATCTCAGCACTTCCTTTATCTGCCTATTACCATCCATATTTTATTCAACATTTTACTCAGTAAATTTTCAGGTAGTTTCCTCTCAGCTTCATAGTAATTTTCCCATGCATCATTATAGGATATATTTTATTACTCAGGCAAAGTACTACCTAGTGCATAGATTGCCTAAACGTACTTACTGAAGAAATTTGTTAGATATTCTATGGTATACCATCTTCTACTTCTCCGTCTTAAGTATTTTTTTTTTCCAAAGTTAGTTATACCACATGGCAATACTTGAGAAGAATCACTCTAACATATCAGACCAGTTGACCACAGAAGTAAGTGGATGCTTTAAAAGTCATTCTTCCATTTTCTGTTTTCCTGCACTTCTAGTTAGTGACGACAGCAACTACAGAGGTGGGATACTGCTAAGTGATTTGAATTACTCTGTTGTTCTTGGCTCCTGACAGAGAAAACTATCCTCTGTACTTCTACCTTTATCCATTATACAGTTCCTTTTCTTGACATAAGCTTGAAGGAATTCATTGCAAACAAATGCAGAGGGAAGATGATAAAATCCAAGCAACGATGGCATAAATGCAAGACTGAAAATCTTAGGCAAAATGCTTCTCCGCATATCAAATTCTCATTTTACCTCGTCTGCTGAAATGTGATTTCGTAAGTAAATGTGAGTTATGAAAATATGTTCTAATAACCCTCCTCAATGTGACATCCAGTTGCAATTTTGGAAATAGGGTTTTATCCTTATTTACTAAGGGCTGATGTGTCTCACTTTGTCCATTTGAGATAGTTTTGTTGGCTTATTGTAGTTAAAACAAAGAGGCTGATAGATATAACAAGCAGGAAACCAAAGCAGTGTAGGAATGCCTCAGTCAGAATACTGGAAGTCCTTGAGCAAAATAACTGTTGAACCAGTCAGTAAGAAATATCCTTCATCAAACTATTTCTCAAGGTTAGAAGGATTACTGAACTGTTAAGGATCTTGGCCAGGAGGAATATAGCAGAGAGTGTTCAGCTGAAAGGATCAGAGTATTCAGGAGGGAAATCTCTCTCTTTCTGCCAAGTTATATGGAAGCTGTTGCAGTGCTGTGGTATTAAGCTAAGATCATTTTCCAAGATGTCAAACCTCAGCTAAGTTTTGCAATAGGCAAGTCCCAGCATGTATGCATCCTATACACTTTTTGATTAATAAAAAGAATACAAATATAAAAGATTTTCTGTGTCTCTGTAATTAGGCTCCCGTGAAAAAGTGTATTCTAACTCTAATTACATTACACGCTTGCAAACAGAGCAAACCCATGAAACATGTCCAAGTGAAGAGAAAGATCCACACAGAAAGATCTGAATATAGTAAGGACTGATATCTAAATGTTGTCACATTTCCTAACAAGCCACAAAGAATACAAAGTCCTTTTCATCTTAATCAGGCAATGAGGACAAGAAGAGTTATAATCATGTATTCTACCTGCACTAAAAAGTTAGCCTTGATTTGGGAACCCATAGGAGAGTCCAGGAGAGAGCTCACAGACACGATTTACCCGTAAGTAGTCACAGCAAGCAAAGTAAAAAGAGTGAAAAATCAATGTTTTTATATGAAATATTTTGACACTATTGAAATTGAATAATCAGGTAAAAATTCATTTTGACACACACTTGTCAAAAATGGTGTTTGAATTAATGCAGTAACACAAAATGGTTCAGTTTTCTCTAGAAAAATGCACTTCATTCAAAATTATTCAGTATATTACTTTTCATCCAGATTTACAGCTTTGACATTAACTCCCTCTGTTATTAATATCATTCTACAATATTATCCATTAATCTCATGATGCCCATGTGAACAATAATGAAGTTCACCAAAGCAAAGTGCAAAGTGTTGCACTTCATCCAGAGCAATTCCACATATGTGTAGAGTCTGGGAGAAGAATTCTTTCTGGGCAGCCCTGCCAAGAATGTCCTAGGTGTCCTGATAGATGAAAAATTTAACATAAGCCACCAGTGTATACTTGCAGCCCTGAAAGCCAACAGTTCCATGGGGTGACTCAGAAGAGGGGTGGCCAGCAGAGAAAATCAAGATATTTCAAATTTTCAAGCACATACAAGTTTGCAATTTCACTTCTCACTGAGAAAAGGTGACATGCCATTACTGGGGACAATATGAACTACCAGATACTGCAGAGTTAAAATGTGGAACAGCAAAGAGCAAGCCTTCAAGTAGTGTAGAGGAAACACAGAAATGGCAAATGAAACTCGAGGGAATACTGCATTAGATTATGAAGTCTTTTCTAGCATACTAGCTATAAGACAACATTTCATGGAAAAATTAGACAAGCTAAAACTTTATGTTGGGCAAGAGAGCAAGAAAAAACAGATACCTGACTACCCTTTTTGTCTCCTTGAAAAATGCTACTTGTCTGATATTCATATCTGATGATATAAAAATCCTTATCATTTTATGGAATTGAAAATTGAAGCACAGTTGCAGTAATCAACTTCAGTGAGCATTCTGATTCACTGTCTTTTTGGATGGTGTAATTAGTGTTGGTTTTGTTTGTATCTAGCTATGTTTTGGTTGCTAAGGAATACTATTAGAAATTATACTCCCAATTACATTGGGAAAGAAGTAGTCTTCAAGTACATAATTCAGAAAAGACTATAGAAAAAAAAACCCTCATAAACTTATAATAACCAAAAAGCGTCAATATTCTGCTAATATTGTTAATTAATATTGTTATGTTCTGCCAGGCTAAGAACAAATTTACAGATATCTAAGTATATTATTTATTTATTTATTGACACGAGTGAGCATAAGCAGTATAATATAATTTTCAACATTGCATCTAATTGTGATTTACATCAAGTACAAATTCTCAACACCATTCTGATTAGTTGTGTCTTTATAGAAAGCCTCAGTGCCACACACAGCAAGGCAGGTGTGCTATCTCTGTTTGGCAGTCCAGCTTATTTATCAGTCTTCCATAGACAGTGCAGAAACTGACCTTTGTGCCAGTGCTACACATTCTGAGAAGCCTGTGCATCTTCCTATGTGAGTGGATGGAAGGGGATGGTGAGAGATCTCTGGCTTTTCCCTGAGTTCCTCATCTCTGTATTTAGTAAAGCTGTATTAGTCCAGAACTGTGCTGCATTCATATTGCTAAGACTAAAAAATAAATACCAAATAAATCACTGAATGATTTCAGCAATGCTGGACTGAAAGGTGGTGTGTTCTTTCTCTACATATTACCATTATCTGTAAGCCCAAGTATAATCAGACCATCTACTGGTAAGCAGCAATGTTCTATGTTCCATTAGAAGATTGTACCTTTCCACTTAATTAAAGAAATGGAGGGATTTATTGCAGAGACAGGATTACTAATCAGCCACTTTTAAAATATCTTGGCCAAAATCCCATTGCTTAACAATGGTAGTAGCCTTGCATTCTGCATAGTTTCTAGGCTAATTGACACAACAAATCTAATAATTTTCATCAGGAAAAAATACTTTGTGGACAGCAGTAACCGAAGAGTTACCATGGTTCCCATTTCACAAATAACTAAAAAGATTCATTTTTGTTTTTCTGTCTCTTTTATTAAGGAAGCAAGGCTTATATTTCATACACATTTATATATACAGGTAAGTGGGAATATTCACCCATTTGTTCATTGGTTGTCTCGATCTCCTTCAAATCTGTTGTAAATCCTAACCAAATTGGGTAAAGAATAGTCTGGATAGATAGAATTTTATTGTGAAAGGGAATGAGTCTGTGAGGATAAGTACAGCATGAAATAAATTTCTTTCACATCACAAATTCTGCACAGAAGGACACATTCTGAGTGTCCTAAATATAAAGACTCCAATCATATGTAAGATGCTTCCAAGATTCTGACTGCAAGATACACATCTGTCACAAACTTGGCCTTGTTAGCTCCATCAGTAATGAAGACCCAAACAGAAGTGAGATAGAATACATCTCATGACTTTGATTGAAAGTAAAATAGTACTGAAAGACAGCAAAGAGAA
Source organism: Callipepla californica brunnescens (assembly GCA_023055505.1). Lineage (NCBI taxonomy): Eukaryota > Metazoa > Chordata > Aves > Galliformes > Odontophoridae > Callipepla > Callipepla californica. The sequence goes on along the minus strand of JALIRH010000005.1, from coordinate 23,607,768 downwards.
AGATGGCAGAAAGTGAAGGTGAGAAACAAATTAGTTGTTTTGGTATCCACCTCTTACAGCAAGAACACAGAAAACCAAGACTGTGGTTCTATGCACTATATACATCAACAGTTTAGAACAAGAAAAATTCTACAAGGATAACAATTATTCTTTAAGAAAGCAAAACAAGAATAGAATAGAATAGAATAGAATAGAATAGAATAGAATAGAATAGAATAGAATAGAATAGAATAGAATATGCAGTAAAATGCACATTATTTCTAGCTATCTATCTCATTTTAAAGGATATGAGAAATATGTGACTTTCCTTTCCTGACATCTGTTACCACTTTTAGTAATGGAAAATTAAACTTATAAAGCTTACAGAGAGCTTCTTTTAGTATGATTTGATACTTCACCATCACAAAAATCTCCAAGGAGAAATTCAACTGCTTAAAGTAAAAAATTTCAAGAACATTAAAACTGTTCTTAAAATGAGAAGACAAATAGCTTAATTCCAGTAGAAATCTTCAGAAGAGGAAACAGAAAAGAAATATAAAGAAAGAAAGATTAGTTTTTCTTCCTGATTGTGCTGATCACTGCCTCTGTAGTTGGAAATGGCTATGTGCCATTAAAGCAGCATTACAGAAATTTCTTGTTGTTACTGTCTTCCCAGGAAATACTTAAAACTGCTCAAATTGGAAAACAATACATTTCCAGCCACAACAGAAAAATAATTGCAGTCGCGTTGTTAACCAGCAATGTTCTAGCCACAAAATCTACAACATTATCCACATTCTTAGGGATACTCTTTATCTGAAATGATCCAACTTACATAAACAATTATCTGGAGGAATAACCACATGCGCCAGTACAGGTTGGGGGATATCTGCTGGAGAGGAGCTCTTTAGTGAGGGTGTCCCAATGGAAGACATATTGGCCATGAGCCAGCAGCATGCCCTGGTGGCCGAGAAGACCAATGGTATCCTGGGGTGCATTAAAAAGAGCATGGCCAGCAGGTCAAGGGAGGCGATCCTCCCCCACTACTCTGCCCTGGTCATGCCTCACCTGGAGTATTGTGTTCAGTTCTGGGCTACTCGGTACAAAAAAGACAGAGATCTCTTGGAAAGAGTCCAGTGGAGGGCTATGAAGATGATGAAGGGCAGGGAGCACCTCCCCTGAGGAAAACCTGAGAGACCTGGGTCTGTTCAGCCTTGGACAAAAGAAACACTCAGAGGGGATCTGATCCATGTCTATAAATATCTAAGGCGCAGGAGGCCAAGGGGTGAGGCTGGACCCTTCTCAGTAGTGTGTGGCAATAGGACAAGGAGAAATGGCCATAAGCTGAGGCATTGGAAGCTCCACAGAAATCTGTGTGGGAACTTCTTCAAAGTGAGGGTGACAGAACACTGAAACAGTTTGCCCAAAGAGGTGGTGAATTCTCCTCTGGAGTCATTCAAGACCCTCATGAATGCCTACGTCTGCCACATGGTCTAGGAAGCCTGCTTTGGCAGGGAGATGGACTAAATAATCTCTAGATGTCCCTTCAACCCCTACAATTCTGTGTTTCTGTGATCTGAATTTTGTGGCATTTTAGTCATAATTTCACAAAAATAATAACTGGGCAAAACAGTGTTTAACCATTCCCTTATTCCCTTCCTCCTCTCATCTGAACTTTTTTTCCCACTCTAATCCATTTACCCACATTGGACTTATCATTGATTCTTGCACATTTTTTTAAATAAACTTGCTCAGGGTCACTTCCAAATCTTTCTGTATCTTAATAATATCCTGGACATCTCCCTCTTTGGCTGCTGTTCAAAAACAAAATGTCACAAATGGTTTTAGCTCTATTAGGTACAGGCTGTATAGTTAATAGCAGGAAGCACTGCAGAATTTAGTCCAGAAAGGCAGTAGAACTCTGTCTAGTCCTCTCTTAAAGAGTTAGCTATTTTTTTATTATTATTTTACTGTCCAGGAAGAATCTCTAAATCAATATTATTTATTTATTTATTTTCCAAAATCAATTATATACTCCATGAAGGCAGATTTTGTTTTCATTTCCTAAGTACTTAGTGGCAGCAGGTGTCATTAGAATTGACATCAGATATTTCAGTTTATGTGGAGTAACAGCCTGTTCTCACTGAAAGAGCAGGTTCTGTTCCTCTCCTTTCACCATTCGTGTATGCTCTTGCTTCTAGATTTGTTTCAAGAAAGTGGTTGATCATTGACCAACTTACATTGTGAAAGTGAATAGACTATCTGATTTACTGCACAATTAGAGAAGTCAGCACAAGGAAGGCTGGAAAACCTGCAGCTTGAAGCAGAAAGGGAAGAGGAGGCAGTAGAGAAAAGAAGACTGGAATCTCTTTTGAGCTGTGGACTCAGCCAATGTCTTGAGAACTTTTGCTGTCTAACTTCACAAAAAATGGTAGCTTTATTTTGACTATATTGAATGAGTCACAGTATAAAGTTGCTGATCTCTCCTAATATTCCACATTCATTTGTCCTGGATTTCATACTATTCAATTTATGAACGTGGTGGAGTAGAATGTAAAATAGCATGAACTGACAATTCCAACAACTTGCAATTCCTTTATAACTAAACAGAATACTAGCAGAAGCCAAAAGTCTTCATAAGCATGTTTTTTTCCTTCAATTAACTTTTAAGTTTTTAAAAAATTAATATTTGCAAAATTTATACATGTAGTGATCAAGACACCAGCGGTGATACAGTCACTGTTCTCCTGATATCTTTTGGGATTGATTTTCAGAAGGGTAAACATTTCTCTGGAATCTATTTCTGCTTGTAAACAGTGGTCTGTCAGAAAGCCTGCTCAGTAAAACTTGCTTAAGCAGCAATGAATCATGAATAAAACAACATATTTTTATTTCTAATGTCTGAGGGATATGTGTTATACTGCACTCTTTCTCATTTTTATACCTCTGTTTCACGTTCCAGTAACCTGGTCATTAGGTGTATCAGCATTATATATAAATACTACAGGAAAGAATAGCTTTACTGCCAAGGATAAAAAGCAGAATAATGCATAACAGAGAAAAGTCTTAGAAATTCTTATGTGCTAAATCACATCCACTGAATGCAGAAAAAATATGAATATTTAGCTATAGTGTTTTTCTACAATAAATATTCATGTCTTACAGCATTCAATGCGATTTTTTGTTTTTTTACTGACACCTAAAGATTGTTGTTGATTCTACAAGCAAGATACACTTTAGTAGTTTCCACAGGCTGCCTAGATGCAAGAGGAGAACATATTCATTTTTAAGACAAAAATGGATGAAAAAGATGCTATGTGCACTTAAAATTTCAGCAATATATTGCTTCACTCAATGTCCATATTGTACTAGAGCTGAATATCAGCAAAGATGCAACTTGTTGCCATGACAACAGTTGAGGTAAGAAGTATTGACAAAAGAGAATTATACACTCCACATAAAGGATGAGTTATGTGTTAGAGCAGACAAAAGAGTAGTAAATGCTCTCTGTCTTCCAAGCTTTTTGAATGCAAACACCTTAGAACCAGATTAGTAAGGATATTTCTTCTGTTCAGAAGAGAACAATATCTATGACAAGTCTTTGACACTGCAGATCTCCTGCTCTTGAACAGGTCACACCTTACATTGGCTCTATAAACACCATCTGTGTACACTGAAGAAACATTTCCAGAAATAAATGAGTCATGTACCAGAGCTCTTGCTTGTCTGTAACACGGAAGATAGATTTGTAGAAGAAGATAAATAAAATAATACTAGGGAAAAACAGCTCTTTTCTCTATAACATTTTGTATCCTCAATAAGAGAGCCTGGAGAGAAGTCTACAAATTGATCAAATATGTATTTCTGACTGTGACAGATGTGCTATAAAGCTCTGGAATTAAAAGTGACCCTGTGAACCAGCTCAGAAACTATTTTTGAACAACAGAGGCAGAATTACTGTTGGAAAGAACTGCTTTGGGAGCAAAGAATGAACTGGTGAGAAAGACAACTTTTGCAAATGATGTAAAAATAGCAGTGTGAAAAAAGAGAAGCAGGTAGTAAGTGAGAGGTGAAAGGTTATGCAAGGCTGTTGAGAAGAAAGATTAACAAGGGATAGCATTTTCTTTAGTATATGAAAGGGGAAGAGAAGGTATGGGGAAAAAAATAATATACTCAATTAGGTGGCCAGGGAAGATGATACATAAATATTTGTGCAAGTAAATGCCTACCCATGTGAATACAATTTGCAAAAACAGAATTTGTATGAAAATTTCAGCTCACTTTTTACCACAAGGACAATGTCTCACTTCCCAGGATGAAGGTTATTCTTGGGTAAATAAAAGTGGGGAGAGAACTGAGATTATTTTTATGCTAGTGAATGAATGTGCCTGGAATCAGAAAGTTATGATGTTGGAATTTGAAGGGGAGCAAGGGATGTCAGAGCGAGAAATGAATGACAGTGAAAATGCATTCTTTTGCAGGATACCAAAAGAGACTGGGCAATCTCGAACAACTTTTAATGACCAGAGACTTCAGTAACAAAGGCTACCATCACTAAAAAATTTCTGTTTATCAAGGAGAAAGTTCAGAAAGTACAATATCAGAGCAAGAAAGAGTATTCTATAACTTTACAATATGAAGTTATATTAAACCACTCTCATTCCCTCCATGCTTAATTACATAATTCATTGGCTTGTATAATATTGAGCATATAAACTTCACTTTTACTTTTCATTATTATTTTTTAGCTTTGATCACAGAAAATGTTATTTTCTGTGCTTCAGTTTTATTTTTGTCATTTTATTACCAGCCCATCAAAATGCAGTGTTCTCACTGTTCTGACCAAGCACTTAAAGAGAAAACCATTAGCGAGATATTGAATTGATATTCATTCTTCCAGTGGAAAAGGGAGCTCTAAAATGTTACTCTTATCTCCCACTTTTATTTTTTGACAACAGTCATTCTAATTTTGAAACTTCAACAACCAAAAGTGGGAAAACCCTAAGTTTTCAAAAATATACCACACAATTTTATTGACATGGAAGTTTTAAAGAGCCTTGAATTTTCTCTCTCAAATGACTATTAAACATCCACAATTCTTATTCGTTCCTCTTCTAGTGTTCTCTTGTCATGCCCATTTACTTAAATCAATTGAAAGTTTAACTTAAAAAAAAAAAATCAGCAAGTCTAAAATGTAGTGCATCATTAGAAGTTGTTGAACAGACCACATATGAATTCATGTTTTGTACATGTAAACTGTGGAAATAATATTAATAATATTTTTCCTTTCTGGATTCAGACATGACACGCATTGATGGGGAGTGCTATAATCAATCACCCCGAGTTTAACAATGCGTGTCAAAGGATTTTATTTAAAAACGGAAAAAAACTGAAGATGGATTAGACTTGACTTCCATCTCCCCTTCTAGTAATTGTTTATATTTTAATTGAGAAATGGTTAGTATTAATTACAAAAATTATATAGAATGAAGAAATAGATCTGCAGGACCTGAAGCCTAAGTTTCTGTTTTGTTATGTGCACAATACTCAGCACTTTACCTTACCCTCTCTCCTTGGCATGATCAGTGTTTCAGCATTTGATGGTAAACATCATGTAGATAAAACCTACAGGTCTGAGACCCCTTCAGGGAGGTGGACTTGATCTTCTGCAGCTATCTCTGAATTGTTTGATAAGAAAAAAGGTAATCTCTATTTTTTATATAAGTTTTCTGTGAGCCTGAGCCCTATACAGAAAGTGTTCTGTTCTGGACCCCTCACAGTAAGTTAGGCATGAAGCAAATATTCAAACCCGTCAAAATGGAAATGGTTCCCCTTTTACACCCAGAAAACAAACACACAACAATAAAAAATGAAATAGATAAATAAAACAACCACTCATTCTTGTTACTCTGCAGTAACTCTGCAGTTACCCTGCTAAAATCTGCAGTCTGGCTAGGTAATACCAGTCTGACTGGTAATAATGATTCCAAGGATCACAGTTTCAGATAGAGACTTTGGAATCATCACAATAGAGGGGACACTCAGAACCACTTATGCCATTCTAGAATCATGCTCTATTTTTACAAACAATTTAAATACATACATATTGTGTGTTATATACATGTGTTATATATGTGTATACATACATATGAAAACTGTGACTTAGAGATCTGCATTTTCACAATATTTTCTTAACTCAGCATATGTGGAATAGATGGAAACAACCCTGAATCACTTGATTCAAGTACAAAGTTGTTACTTCTTGTCTAGTCAAAAGGAAACTATTTTGGGTCACCTCATAGGAAAGCTGCCATTGAATCATAGGCATGATGTTGTTTGGTAGTCCTAGTAAGGAAAACTGGATTTATGTCCCCTATGCAGCTAATTGTAATGATGTCTACATTTTTCCAGTTGTTTTTTTAATACATAGCAAACATTTGCTCAATCAGTAATTGAGATTATTCATCATCACAACAGTTGAATCTTTGGAAGGTAGAAAGAGGAACAAACTGTTACTATTAAAGCTAAATTGTCTTCATACATTTTAAATAGGTTCAAAGTACATATATAAGAAATAAAACAGTAAAAACTGCTATTTAATGCTTTCCTCTTTAGATTTGCTTGTTGACAAAAAAAAGAAAAAAAAAGAAAGAAAGCAAAAAATACCCAAAACACCAAAGCTCTAGTAATGCATACAAAGCGATGGAGCGATGGCTATCTTATCAGATGCTACCATGTACTATGTAGACTATGGATTCAATGAACCTTAGAATCAAAGTTGGATAAGATCTTTAAAATCATCAAGTCAACAATCAACCTCATCTGAGTCCCATTACTAAACCAAATCTCTTAGTTTCACATATTCACATTTCTTAATACTTCCAGGGATGGGGACTCCACTATTTTCCTGCGCAGCCTTCTCCAAAGCTGGATGTCACTCACAATATTCTCTAGTTCACATTAGAAAACAGTATTGCCTTATAGCACTAGAACTTGTTTTGTAATTAAAACATGATGGGGTGTGGCAACAGCTTGTATCACCCCTTGCCTGAAATTACAGCACACAGGAATACACGAGATGTAACAAATTCCACTGTATAAAAAGAGAGAGATGTCAGATGCTGCTGTCAGCATGGCTTTTGGTGCTTTCAGTGCATGAATAAATGCTAACACTGCCTCTGGATCATCTGCTAAAACATTCTCAGCCACAGGATTCTAATCCTGATTGTAAAAACAAACAAACAAACAAACAAAGCAACCACTTAAAATTGAAATGTTTACTCTAATTATATTTTCCCAGTGTTTTCCGAAAGCAGAAATAAGTGCAGATTATGAAGAATTCCAGTAGCTAAGACCAATTTTCAATAAATAACCATGATTTCTATGGAATTATTCTACTCAAGTATCCTACAAAACTGCACCTATGTATTCGCTATTATTTCATATCTTCAGATACTTTTTTTTTGTTTCACCTCCTCTTCAGTTATAGTGAGGCTCATAGCTAAAACACGAGGTAAAGCATCGCTGGTGACAGATGGTTGATTAAAATCATGGACACAGATTAAGCAAGAAAAATATTGGAGGGCTGAAAGAGGTAATTAAAATGGCAGCTTGCTCAAGAAAGCAGAAGAGAGGTCATTTTTGCCCTTAAGAAATGTATTAAGCTATGCTACAGTAATCAAGATTACCAACTGCTCAATGGTTAGTGACAGAAAATCCACTGTTTGTATTTTTCATAAAAATCATTTCTCAAATTTGATTCTACATATTCACTGTTCCTTTTTCAAATCTGAGAGGAGTAGCACAGCTAGTGACAACAATATAATGAACATCTTCAGGAGCAACCTTAAAGGGCTATATTTCTTATGGATACATGTTGAAAACGTTCCAACAAAGTTTATTCGAATGTAACTTTATTTTGTCTTTGAAAAACTTAGACCATTCAAAGTCTCCAAGAAAAAACAAAATATTATGTTTTGCTTACTAGAAGTTATAAGAACAAATAATAGAGAAAGAGCTAGGCTAAATCTAGGTAAAATGCTGCTGATAGATATTCAGTCTCATTTCTTTTATGATGACAATTTTACAACTATTTGTAAACAACTGAAAGGAGCGTAGCTCTGACAAGCATCCTGCCTTCAGATATTTATATACATAGATCAGAGGGCATCTTGTCTGTTTCTCTTTCCCATGTTATCTTCTCTCAATCTTAGGAGAGAAGCTCCAGTCCCTTAATCATCTCCATGGCCCTTCCCTGGACACTCTCTTCCAGTATATCCATGTACTGGAGAGTTCAAAACAGTTCACAGCACTCATACTGCGGTATCACCTGTGCTGAACAGTGGCAAAGAATTGCTTCTCTTGATCCGCTGGCAACATCCCTTCTTATGCAGCCCAGGATACCATTAGTCTTTGTGGCAAGGACACATTTCTAGATCATGGTCAACTAGGTGTTCACAGCAATTGGCAAAATTGCCGTCCAGCCTCTCGAATCACAGCATGCTGGTACATGGGCTTGTTCCTCCCCTGGAGTAGGACTCTGTACTTTCCTTAAATAAGTTTTTGTTCAGTTATAAACATTCAAATTCTTCATCATTCCTATCATAGCTGGCACAAGAATTTGAGAAAAAGCATAGTTTTAAATGCAAAATATATTTGGGGTTTTTTTTTTCAGATCTTTTTAGTTCAATAGAAAACTAAAATCACTGAAATCTGTGTGATGGTGCCAGACGGATTTAGTTAAAGAGAAATGAAATGATAAGTATTTGGGAGTAAAATATATTAAAAAAAAAATCAGGAAAAAAATTTCCACTTTCAGGCAGACTAATTTAAGGAAATGACCTTTCAATTAGATCCCACCCAGTAAACTTATCTCATCCCAAACACACGATAAATAACAAATTTCTCTTTTCATTCAGGACAGAAGGCAAATTATTTTCTTTCTTCCATCTCAGAACTCAAATTTAATTCTTTATATTATTTGTTTACGACCAATAAATATTCTAGAAGTACTCATAACTATAGAATGGACCTTTTGGAAACTGAGAAAAGAAATGATAGGCCTGCTTTCAGAGAACAATTTCCACCCCACCAAAAACATTATTTTCACTTTTAAGATTAGTTGCCTTTCATTTCATACATCTTCCAACTTAAATATTTCACTCTCTAAATATGTTTCTTGTACTGTGCCTAGGCTCAGGTGAAGTAAATTGACGTGTCCCAGTTCAAGTGTTTTTGTTACAGTACAAAAATGAAACTTCTCTTCCATGTGCATTTCAATCAATCTTTATCTAACATATTGATTGGATAAAAGGTTGCTGAAAGGCATGTGTGAACACAGAGAGGTTCTGATGTAGTAGAAAAGATTTGACTCTACAACAATAAAAAAAAAAAAAAAGTGAAAGAGAGAAGATAGGAAGGCTCTGGGGAAAAAATAAGTGTAAAATTCAGCCTCCTAAGCAGAAAGCTAAGCCAGTATTAATCACTGATCTGTTTTATGAAATTCAGTTAACATTTAAGCAAGCAAAAAACACACCAGCAGTTCACGAGCATAAAAATCTTTCCTAACAACACTTTGTGCTGCATCACATTTCACTGGAAAATGCTTTCTCTCCTACTTTTAATACCATAAAAAATCAAGTTAGAGATCAAGTAAGATGAACCAACCTACACTCGACGTTTATGGCTCAGAGTTTATGCAAAACACTCTCCTGAGAAAATCAAAATGAAATTAAGGTACTCCTCCACATAAATTAAGGATAATAGAAACCAATTCCATGAATTCAATCACCCATTCTTAGACCTAAAGAAAAAAAAAGGATCAAACTAACAACTTTGGGAACAACAGTAACACCAACTGAAGTGACACCATTTATTGACAGGATCTGTTGCTCTTCTTTCAAACACCACAGTGCTAATACAACACAATGTGAAGTGAAGTAGGAAAAAAAGCAGCTTTGTACTTACAAAGTAGAAGCATACTATCTGTTGAAGCACCAGCTAGATGTTATAACTAAAGGCACAGCCAGGCACCTAGCAATCTGTGAGCAACATAAGCTTGCACAACATCAGGGTTTGAATCAGTCCTTAATAACAGCAAAAACACTGGATATCTAACATGAAAATTTAAGTTTTAAACTTTTCATGGCATGAAACACAGCCCCTGTAGAAAACACTTGAAAAATAAGGGTTAACAACAATTGCCCATGTTCCCCCTTGTCCAGAACTAATGCTGACAATACACACCACTCAAACACTGCACAGCAGGTGAAAATCCAGGCACACACCTCTCTTTGGCAGGTGATAAGCATGATAGGCAGTGCTGTGGGTATGTGTGCTAGACCTTTCAGACAGTAAGAGCAGTGCTATTTCTTCCATGTTTGTCGCTCTTCCTCTGAAGCCAGAATAAACAAGACAGAGAGATGCTCATGCATCATGTCTGTCTTTCACCCCTCTAGCTCTTTTATCTGTGTTTAAGAGCATTTCCAATAACCCAATGTATTGCGGGGCACTTAAAATGATTGCTTTTTAAGCAACAAGCAATGTTCAGTCACTGTGGCAGCCGAACTGCATACACATCATGATATGAATTGACAGTCTATTGGAAATGCCCATAGTAGTCACTTTGAGGGAAGTATGGACCTGACACTGAAACCTTCTTCACGCCTGGAGCACAGAAAGAATGGGTACATGAAAGAAAAACTCCTCAAAAGCCACATCAGGCCTGTGAGGTACACTCCTCTGCCAAAACTTAAAGTGATCAGAAATCTCCCTTTCCAGCTCAGAGGCAACATATATTAATTGGACTTGACTTATTTCATAGAATCATAGTGGTTGGTAGAGACCTCAAGAGATCATCGAGTCCAACCCCCTGCCAAAGTAGGTTCCCTACACCAGGAAAAAATAAATGAGATATTTCAGAAAAACGTGAAAACAGAGATAAATAACTCAAACAAAACTACAAAATATAGAAAAACATTGAATGATACAAAATCAGAGGGATGGACAAAATTCATGGAAAAACCGGCATCCATTAGATTAATTTCCATCCAAGCTCAAAATTGTTCTTCAGAATATTTCACATTAGTGGATATTACATTGTACTAAAAATATGTCATTTTGGAGACACTCAGCTTCAGATCACGTCTTCCATTCTTTGTAATCTTTCATGTCTGAGGCAGGATATAGCATAGACACAAGCAGAGAAGAGTCAAATAGATGATCAAAGGGCTGGAGTATGTCTCCTATGAAGAACTGTTGATGGAGTTGAGCTTTTACAGCCTGGAGAAGACAAGGCTCCAGGGAGACTTCATTGTGACCTTCCAGTACTTAAAGGGAACTTATAAGCAGAAGGGAGAGTGATTTTTCAAATGATATGACAGAGATAGGATAAGGTGAGTGTCTTTAAACTAAAAGAGGGGAGACTTAGGTTAGATATAAGAAGGATATTTTTAAATCAGAGGGTAGTGAGACACTGGAACATGTGTCCCAGAGAAGCTGTGGGTGACCCATCTCTAGAAGCATTCTAGGCCAGGTTGGATGGGGCCCTGTGCAGCCTGATCTGATGGGTGGCAACACTCTTCATGACTCAGGGGTTGGAGCTGGATGATCTTTAATTTCTCATTCCAGCTAAAGCACTTCTGTGATTGTAAGATAACATTTAATACTGAATTATTTCAGCAGAGAATTGCTGAATTTAAATTATCTACAGTAATGGCTTCTTTATCTGTTTCAAGTTAAATGACTTTTCTTAATTTTCAACAACTTTATTGCTCGCCTTCAATGATCCATTCATTTGTACCTGTGCATCAGCACCACACATTTCACGCTAGCAATTTTTCCTTCTTAGTTCTTCTTTAGAGGTTAACTTCAATAGATATTATATTTATAGTGGTTAAGGTGTCTTCTTCAATGTAAGTGAGCTTACATAATTGAGTCTTTTTAAGATATATGTTTTAAAGCTTTATCTATATTCCAATTTTTGAAATTATTAGCATGCTATGTGTTCATTTTATTGAGTTAAACTCATTTCTTTGATTTGCTGGGGTTTTTTTACTACTAAAACCCACAAGTTTATTACCCAATTTTCTCCCTCTTGTTACAGGGAGACTTGTTAATTCTTGTTAATTCTGTAAATTGTTAAGTGTTTCCTCATAAATCAATTCTTCTTTTTTTTTTTTTTTTTTTTAATTGATGGAGTACGTGATACCCTCTACGTCATTGAAATTAAGTTAATGTAAATAGGGAACAAGTTTTTTAGGCAGTGCTCAAGTTTCTGACTTCCATTAGAATTATTAGTTTGGCAAATCCATTAAAGGCTGCATTCAGCAATATATGCTCTATCTAGCAATTAATTTTTAGCAGTGTCCCAAATGCATGGATTAATATCTTGTTGGCAGCACCAGGATGCGACTGATTAAGCAATATGATAGATCACTTTAATGCATTTTGCTTTAATGCTTGTTTTAAATGGTTGGAAAGGCATCAGTGTAATCTGTTGAGGTGTGGAATATATATACACTCAGCATAATGGATGGCCTGAATGACAGCTAATTCTGAACTCTTCCTGATTGTAAATTGTTAAAACAGCAATATATATTTTTGTTCTTTTTATATTCCTTATTCAATTTCTCTTGTGAAGTCTAGCAGTTTTTCCATACTGTTCTATCCCTGTTTTGCTGAGAACCATAACGTCAGCCAGATCAGAGAACAGAGAGCAGGGTCTGATTATGCCATTCTGCCCCTATCATAATACTTCCCAGGCAATCACACTATGGTCACCTGTGAGGACCAGCATCAGTTCCTCCTCATCCAATAATAAGAGTGATACTGTACTTCAACTAGTTACAAACACAAGGTGAGAAAACTTGAATGCCCTTCTTGCACTCTCCTGCAAAAGGCCAGTTATAAATTGTTCCATAAAATGCTCAAAGCAGAAACCCTGCATTATACATAGAAGCAGCTAACATATTTCTGACACTATACTGATAATAAATAGAAATTGTGACCTAAAACGTGGTCATAGTTAGTATAAGTCATGCAGTATGCAGTATGCAGATAATAAATTTGGGAAGATTAGGAACTAACTGAACCTCATATAACATGCATGGTTGGAACAGAAGTACAGTATGAGATAACCATTTTCCATCTGATGGGAAACGCTCCAGACATTTCACTTAGTACTGCCCAAAAGATTTGTTACTGTACTCCCAACATAATTTATTGTCGAATATTTCCCTACAAGATCTAATCAACCAAGGCCAGTACTGAACACCTGCCCCCTCTCCCCTTACTTCAACAAAAACCATCCAATTTTTTTGTTGTTCAGAGACCTCAGCAAGTACATTGATGCTTGAAATTCAGCTCCTTTTCTATACTTTCTTCATCACTGACACTTAACTACCTTACAGAAGGCTTAGAAACTAAAGAACATGCCTGAGGTAGATGGTTGCCATCCAGATTATGCAAAAAATCCAACATAACCCTCAAATCCATTTTTTTATGGACACAAGAATGTCAGAGATACTGAAAAAGAATAAGAGCAATTTTGCCAGATGTTTTAAAGGTGTTACTTAAGATCTATAATTTAAATAGCTAAAGCCTGTGATATTTTGGCTGGTCAGTCCTAGAAGGCACAGATCTAGTTTAACTTAGATCTTCAGAAAACCTTACTTATATCTGACTTGAATCTACTAACACCAAAACAGAATTTTTAAAATCCCCCTAGTAGAACATAAGCAAAAGGAGCTCTATGACAAAAATAGGAAAGGATCTTATTTGTGTCAAAGTAGTTGGTAGTAGTTTCAGGATGTGAATTTCTTGCACTGGTGTAGCAGCAGTTTAAAGTGTTTCACTCTTTGTTGTTTTTTTAATACATATATATAAGGTAACAGACCATACTTTCATTACCTCATCTTTATTTCCAGCATGGAAAACTGTTTTTGTATTAGGTCTGAACAGAAGCTCTGAAATTCTGTTTCAGACCTGTCATAGCACTTGCAATTCTACAACACTTGCAGATGGTTATTTTGATTGTTAACGTCCCCATAGAGTGTTGCTGTGTTGATCAAACTTAAACAAGAGCAAACTTCAGTAAGGGGGATATAAAGTCAATATCAGAATTCAACAAGTCCTGAGAATATGTTTTAAAGCATTATTGAAAGCTTTATATTGAATGCTTTTTTGTTTGTAAACTTTTAGCTATGTTTTGAGAAGACACATAGGAGAAAAGAGCCAAGAAAGAAAATTCATGTCTCAGGACAAAAATGCATGTAAATTTTGGGATGGATACAGGAATAGCATTCTCTTTATATACATGTAAGAAAGGTTTTGGGAGAAAAGATAACAGCAGGTATGAGAGACAGGTGAGGGGTTATTTGCAGAGTCAAAGTCAGAAAGAATCGTGGAATGGTTTGGGTTGGAAGGGACCTTTTAGATCATCTAGTTCCAACTCCCCTGGTATAGGCAGGGACACCTCCCCCCAGACCAGGTTGCTCAAAGCCCCATCCAGCCTGGCTTTTAACACTTCAAGGAAGGAGGCATTCATAGCCTTGCTGGGCAACCTGTTCCAGTGACTCACCAGCTTCACAGTAAAGAACTTCTTCATAACATCCCGTTTAAATCTACTCTCTTCCAGTTTAAAGCTATTTCCCTTATTCCTATTCACTACATGCCCTCCCAGCTTTCATGTAGGCCCCCTTCAGGTACTCTAAGGCCACTATAATGTCCCACCAGAGCCTTCTCCAGGCTGAAGAGCCCCAGCTCTCTTAGCCTGTCCTCACAGAGCAGGTGCTCCAGCCCTCTGATCACCTTCGTGGCCCTCCTCTGGACATGCACCAACAAATTCATGTCCTGGTGCTGGGGGCTCCAGAATGGGATACAGCACTCCAGATGGGAGCTCACAAGAACAGAGTGAAGGGGCAAAGTCATCTCCCTTCATCTGCTTGTCACACTACTGTTGTTGCAACCCAGGAGATAGTTGGGCTGCAAGCACGTATATATTATTTACTTAAGAGCCAGTGGAGATCAGAAGTCTAAGAAAGAGGTAATGAAACTGTTATTCCAACAGAATTTGGCAAGGGACCAACAGGGAACTGCAATATCAAAAGGGATAGCAAAAGCCACACAAGTAAGCAAAAAAAGGTTTCTAGAAAAAAATCACAAATATGAATACATTAAATATTATTAATTATATAATAAGAATTATTATGAATATTAGTAGTACTATACTCGTTAATTATAATATTCTCATTCCAACAGAATTTCTCTGTTCAGACAGACTACTTTTCACTCATTAATATCTGCAACTTTGGATTTCAGCAATTAATTAAATTAAAAAAAATTAACTTTTTAAATTAAAAAAAATTTACTTTTGTAAGAAATTACAAAATACAGAATTTTTAGAGGAACTGAACATCAGTTTCTTTCTTCCTACCACTTTAAATCTCTACAGAAAGAACACAGTACTACATAAAAATGAATAAATAAATAAATAAGAACACAATATTTCCTAATTATTTTCAGTATTTGACAATAAATGATAAAATTGTCTGTATGGATATTCTGAAAAACTATGTGGAGCTTCAAACTTGTAAATGTATTTACTTGATGAGACTCTGCTTGTTATTGTATTACAGGGAGAAGGAAGTGTTCTTGTTTTATAGCTCTATTGAAGGTTCAGAAATTTAAACAAATTGTATTTTTCCCTTCCAAGACCATATAATTTATCAAGCCATGGCCTTGCTCAGTTTATTACATTATTTTTCCATGCACAAAAATTCATTTGCTGCTCTGCTTCTTATTGAAAATGGTAATTTCCTGGGTGGATGCGCATCTGTTGACATATTAAAGCCCAGCCTGAGTGCAAAATAGTGGCAAACCCACATCTTTTCCATTACATTTGAGACATGGTAATACCATCTTTGTTTCTATTCTAATGAAACCAAACAAATAGACAAACAAATAAATGAAGACCTTTCATTACTGGATAAGAATAATTTCCATTGATTTCATGTCTTCCATTCCCCTTTCCACATCCTAGAGTCATCAAAAGTTACACCTACTTTGATGCAAGATATTATCTCATAGAATCTTGTTTATGTATATTACAAATACCTTGGATAATATATTCTATTGCCTTGGGTAATAGAATCACAGGACAATTTAAGTCTTCAGGGGCTTTCAGAAGCCATCCTGTCCAACCTCCTGTACAAATGGTACCAAATCTGCTTGAGTTTGTACCAGCCTTCTTCCATGCATTTTGAGTATCTCCAAGGGCAGAGATTTCACAGCCTCTTTAGACAAACTTTTGCTATGCCTGACTAATAATAATATCATTTAACATAATTCATAATGCACTTAAGCAGAAAGCCCTAAATATCTAGAGAAAATAGAAGTGGCAGTACTTACAGAAAGATAATTTCTCCTAAGTGCAATGATCTAACGGGAACCAAGTGCAATGTAATTGCCTAGACTGCCTTAATAGCAAAGAAAAGGAAGGAGAGTGGTACTACACAGATATTTCATCCTGTCTATATTTTCGCTGGATTCAGCAAACACATGGTGCAATTTCTTACAGTAATTTCTATCTTCTTGTGTTATAAGGTAAAAGAAGGTAGTGGAGCTGAAATTCCTTTATTCTCTCTACTGTTACAGCACACAGACACAATACTGATGCAGATCCATCATATATCCTTTAATATAGAAGACTCAATGAAAAAAATATTGCATCTCAAATATGTAAAAATCGATTAATGAGTCAAATAAATGTATGTTATATAGCAGAATAATGCACAACAAAAGAAAACAGAAGGTCTAACAGAATTTTGCTGTCGACCTAGTAGGTAGAAATTACCTAGTAGCATAGAGAACACGACAAAGAGAAAAAAATCTTTCACTTTTTTCTAAGAAAATAATTGTGATTGTACATACATGTTAGATGGACAAGGTCAGATAAAAATTTAAAAAGAACCAACCTTCAATGAAATATTTGTTACCATCCTTACGGGCAGAAATATTTTTTTTTAATTTTATTCATTCTGAAGCAAAGACAGCTTCCAAATTATTGAAAACAAAGGTTTTTATATCTATATCACTGTATGAAGCATTAATTCAATTCTCACAAACTATTACTTAATCGGAAAACAAAACAAAACAAACAAAAAAAAAAAAACCCCATATATTCAAAAGCAGTTGCCTTCAGTAGCTTCTAGGTATTTTTTAAAAAAGAGCACTGATACCAGAAAGGATTTTCACTCTGTTCAATTTCCTTACATTCCTTTACAAAGTCAAAATGCCATGAGAGTCACTTCAGGAAGTTTCTGCACGTAACTGTATTTTGTACAGTACTTGCAGCTCTCAAATACATAAGAAGTTAAGTCACGGGGATGGATGAGCTCAATGAAACATCCAGAAAACAGGTTAACTACCTTAGCTGAAGATTCTGAAGCCCTGCAGTTGCTTCCAGTAACCCAAAATTAGTCTTAATAAGACAGTAAGCATCCTGTGGGGAAATACTGACAAGACTAATTGGCAGCATGCACCTGCTTGTGTAGAGAAGAGGAACACCTACCCATACTGAGGAGAGCATTAGAAAGCAAGAAAATTGGCTTATTCTGTCCCCAAAGCCCACTTGTGGGCTTCTGCAGGTTTTTTAATCTGGAATACCTTTAATGAATTTACCTTTAATGGATTTTTGTGCAAATGAACAGCTTTAATTTTCTGTTTGATACTAGGTTGCAGTAATTTCTTCTGTGAGTGTAGAAGAATATGTTTTTTAATTACCACAAACAGACTTTTCATTAGGCTAAAAAAAAAAAAAAAAACACAGCAGTTTGCTAAGTACGGTTTTGTCAATTGTATTAAATCTAGCACACATTTTAATCCTGACCTCCAACATTCATATTTAGTAAAATAAGTTGATCTTCCCAGGTGATACAAGTTTCTCCTTCTATAGACGTAGAAAGAGAATCTCTAAAGAGTATTGGAAATAGTTATTTTAGACTGTAATAGGAAGCTGAGAATTTACAAACCAACTGCTTGATAGAAAACCCAGAAACATTAAGTTGCTCTGGGGTTTGTAATAATGTGATGTAAAGCATTCTCTGTGAACTTAATTGCTTCTGATTTGATTCAGGTTAGTAACTGAAAAATTACTTCCAATACATACTCTATGTTCTTTGTGGACTTGCTCACAAAGCACATTACTCATAAGAAATAACTCTACCAAGATCACAATACCTCTTACATCCCGTAACAATGGTTTCAGTTGTGCTAAAATTGAAAATATTTAATACTCTGTTTCCAAGACAGAATATTCATCACTGGGAAATACATGACTTGTTCTTTACATGTTCTGAGATTGAATTCTCACAGACTGAAGGGTATCTACATTACACTGAAGATGCATAAAACAAAACCTCACAGGAAAAGGACATTTGAAAAGACAGTAAATGATTTTAGTCATTAAAGCACCATTCTTTATTTTCTTTCTTCTTTTATTGGAATTTCCTCATAGCCCTGTAATTAATTTTCACTTCACTGACTGTAAATGTACTTCTGCAAGTCCTTAGACCTTTACTACAAGACATGAATTCAGTTCATTTTTGTTATATTTGTTCTTAGTCTTATTAAAGCTAGAACTTCACAGAACTTAACACAGCTTCTTTTATTCTCTTTTCCAACTCTTTGACGCTTGTACTTTATCAAGTAAACTACAGATGACAATACCATCTGAAGACTTTACCGAAAGATTAATAGGCCCATCTATCAGAGCACTCATTCCCTACTCGCATGCAAGCATGGGTAGTGATAACTAGAAACCATCTTCATACACTGAAGTTTGTCTTCATTGTACATTAAAAACACTCTGAGAAACTGAAGCAACCTAGGAGTTCTACAACTGCAGAAGTGTAAAGAGGGGGAATGTGCCACTGTGCAATAAATACATTTGTTTAAAAAGTTAATTCTAGAAGAAATAGTAAAATAAATGGGAATAAATTAAAACATACTGTTTAGACCTTCACCTTAATAAGTGTTTGAACCACAGGAAAAGACATTCAGGAAGAGAAAAAAAGTTGATGCAAATTATACCAGTTTCATTTCTTTTACTATAAATAGTACAGGCTAAGATATAGAGAAAGATTTGGTCATTTTATTTTAGTAGAAACAGAAAATGATTTAGTTTGGTGCCATATTTTACTGATTACTCCAACCATACCTATCATTGAAGTCAGATAGTTTTGCACGTACTACTTGAGTTTTCCTTATGGTAGGAAACACTCAAAGAAGAACCTCTTAAGTATGATTAGTCAGAAAGAATTATAATTAAATCAAATATCTGTACAGATAAAGGAGAAAGAATTTAGCTCAGGAAAAACAAAATAAAATATTAGACCATGTAAATATTGCTCATAATGCTGCAGAATTCACTGAAAAAAACTTTTGAAAGTATGAACCTTCATTCTGAAAAAGCAACAACTACTATCCCCAGCTATGCAGAACTTTCCACTGCTCTTCAGACAAGATCATAAGAAGTAAACTAGATTTAGATGTTTAGTTTTATTTTCTTTGTTAAAGCCTCTATTTATTGTTCATGATATCAAATGCACATGCTTTAATACCTGGTTCTGGATATTGAAATATCTTACCACAGTTCATAAAATCAGAAGGCAAAAGAGAAATATCAAGAGATAACAACCATTCCTCAGTAGGGGTCAAGACCACAACAGTAATGTAAAATTCAGTCCACACTTTTCTAAGTTTCTTGAATTTGCTCTAGCCAAGTTCTCTGTGATGCTGGTGTACACCTATCACTGCATAATTTACAAAGCATGCATTTTAACATGCAAGCTCTAATTAGAGCAAATTCTTTCAAAAAACATTTTTCCAGTGAGTGTGGGGGAATTAGAGAGTTATATTACATTTTCTCCTGAAGTACCCAGCGTTATCCTTTGAATACTGTACCTTTAATCTCCAGCTCATCTTCAAGTCAAGTCATTTAAGGTTAAAAAGTCAGAGTTCTGGCTGAGACAGCACACTCACCGCCCAACTCCTGACACACAGGTTTGATCAGCTCATGATCAAAAAATTGAATGCAACTTTTCTATATAGAAGCTGAGACAAGAAGGAAGATATCTATCATCTTACTGTCTGATTTGGCCTATTAATTTATATGTTTGGTCTCTATAACTCTTCATTTATTGTCAGTGGAAAGCACTACAATTCCCCAGAGGCATATATTGGGCTTTAAAGGCAGGCTGCTGATGCAGAGTGCTGCCTAGGGGGACCTCTCTCTCTTCATTGACAGTAAGAGATGAGACAACCTAACCTCCAAGCCTGGGTAGCTGCAGCAGATATTAAGAACATCTCTTCAAAACCATAAAAATGAAAAATCAAGCTATTTTGGTCTCTTCTATCTGTAGATATATTGCTCGGTTACCAGGAATGAACTCTGCCCCTTTCTGCTGACTTCCTCCCAAGGTCCTGCTGTCACAACATTTTCTTGCATAAGACGTCCTGGCCAGAGGATACCGTTTCAGGGAATTCTGTCAGCAAATATATGTTTATATTTTGCCAGTAGCAGAGTTTCTACTGGAAAACTCTGCCAGAAACCTTCATATGCAGAAGTTGTATATACAGAAAATCATCTCCAAAACTTAAGCGCACTCAATTACATTTGTTGAAGAAGCTACAGACAACTGACCATCTTTGCCTATCATACATTATAATTCTTAGCTAATCCCACATGTCTGAATAAAAACTGTGATAACGTGAAACAGTTCCGAAGTACATTTGTTTAATTATGATCTTACTGGTATAACCTTTGCATGAGAAATAAGCACATTTTTATTCTCTTCTCAGATTTGCCACGTACAACTTCCCGAGAGCTTATAAGCAAATGAAATACAAAAGTTTGTTTCCATACATTCAGCTCCCCATGGAGATCATAACAGTAGCAGTAACTGAAAGGATACTCACAAGCTGAACATCTTAGACAAGAAATATATGAAATATCAAAGACAAAATCTGAGAAAAGGGTGAGGCTTAAGCACTCAAACCCAGTGTGCCTGATTGACAGCCAACACACCAAATGTAGACACCTCTCTCTTCTCGAGATACTGTTCTTAAGTAAAATTTGCTTCTTGTGCATGAACAATAATTTGGAAGTTACAGGAGCTGTGATGCAAATAGGGGGAGCTGAAACCAGAGTTCTGATTTTCCACAAAGCAGCCTGGTAGAAGCACTAAAAAAAACTCAGACTGTATCCTTCACTTGTAACAATTGTAGGGTTTTTTTATTTTTTTCTGAGGGAAAAACTTTTTCTGTAATATTTCAGTGGCTTCAAGGAAGTTAATCATTCAAAAGAAAAATTCTCATTTTTAGGTAGGATCTTTTAATGTATTTTTGGACTTTTGGGACTGTGTGCCCTGGGCTCATGCGCGTCATAATGCCTTTGGGTATTTATTTATTAAGGTTGCGTTCAACACTGTCTCAAAGAGACTAAAAGAATTCACAAAAGTGTTGTTTTCATACTGTCTACTTTTATCATTTGCCACAAAATGAGTCCAGTAATCCACCTCCAAATGTAGCTCTCTTCTATGTTACACATTTTTTCCCCAAGAGCTCTAAAAACAATTTGGATTTTTCTAGTCAAAATCTTATGAAATTCCAGAACAGCAAGTTTGCCTATTGTATTGCAGACTTCTGTGAAAGAAAGATAATTGTTGAGAATAAATTGGATTACATTTTGTTTTTCTGCTCTTCTGGAATTCTCTTGGGGCTCATTAGTAGGTAGTTACAGAAAGCAGGCATCTCAGAGAAGGTACTGGAGAATATCATTTACCTTAATTATTCCCTAACTAGCCTACACAGGTTGATCTTGAGGCACAGGCATTAAGATATCTAAAGCCTGATATTTAAATAGTTATTTTACTTGCTTTAATTGTACTCATGTCCTGTTGACACTAACATATGCAACATGCTGTTCATAAAATATGTTTACATTTGTATTACAAGGCAACAGAACCTTTCAGACTTCTGACTAGGTCTAAAATTTTCAAATATTCCCTTTATGCACATTCTCTTTCCTGACCATTTCCAGCAAAAGGAAGAAATATCTTAAGAATATTACAGAAGAAATAAAAGATCACCTCAAAGTAACCTTTCTGTTCTTCTGATAGAGACTTTGGTCTAGAGCATGAGTGTTTGCATATTTAATCAAGAGCAACTTTCCTAATGAAATGTAAGGAAACTCTTCAGACTGGCAAAATACATAAGTGGTTGCATTTATTCAAGGTTGAAGGCTCAGAATTCAGTTAGCTTATCTTACAACCCTCCAAAATTCATCTTTTTGGTACTACCATTAAGAAGTTGATAAAATCTATATTTTTATGCAGTTCAGTATATAATTATAGTGGACAATTTTACTTACCTTGGTTTACCATGAGGGTAATTTTCTTAAGTTTAGGTCTTGGATGGAAGCATTAGACTAGCCTGATGATAGAATTACAATTTACTAACATGTGCCACTAGGTCTCTGTAACACACAACCTTAATTCTACATCCACTACAGAGGCCCCCTCTACAGCTCTGAGTGCTGTGTCTGGGTGGTAATTAACCTAGCCATGGTGTGGACTCATGAGTTGTCTCCATGAGAAGCCATCCTGCATCTATGCACGGTGTACACAATCCTGTGCTAATACAAACTTCCCAAAGAGAGGTTGGCCCAAGTCCCCGTGCTACCCCAGGCTCCAGTGAACACAGTGATCAACATGGGGCATATTTAATATGACAAGGAGCCAGCTACACATTCCAAACCCAGCTTGAATGAAAAGCACTCAGGGGCCTGAGGAACAAAAAGGGCTAACAGAGAAGATCATTCTTGAGAATCCTGAATTAAATCCCGTATTTTTTTGATACTGCTCTGACAGGCTCAACTTCATACAAGTTACCTCACTTGGATAAATTAAGTTCAAATGGACACGATCAAAACTGTATGTGAAATAAAAGGATCTGTTTGGAAAGCATCTTAATAATTGACTCATCTGTATGCTTATAGGACATCAGCACGAATGTTTAAAGCAGAGCCTATAAAGCAGACAGAAGCAGGATCTTGCCAGTATATGGACGGCTGCTGTGGTGATATGACACTGTGGATCCAGGCTACAGAAACTTTTATTTCCAAGCTCTGCAGCTCAAGAAATAACACCAGTACTCTTTTTCCAGTGGGCCTTGCAGAAGTGTAGGCTGTGCTGAGTATCCTGCTGCAGCAGAAAAATGAAATGTATTGCAGATGGATTGCCTAGATTAACCTGGCTATTGTACAGTTGTCATATAAATAACATAAGAGTCTGTTCTCATATGGGTCAACAGTGGAGAGGCAGATTTAACATTTACTCTGGCATTCTCTCTGGCAAAAACTATTGATCTTACGTGAGTGTCCTGGGGCTGTCAAGCTTCACATTATGGTGCAATGCCCCTGCTCATAGCATTCACAATTATGCAAAGTTTATTTCAAACTACAGGGAAAGAAGGAAAAATATGTAAAATAAAAGAAGCACAGAGTTGACCAGCCTCCCTCTCCCTTCAGCCAGTATTAACAGAAAGGGAAGGGATGACTGCAGTCTCCTTGGCATTTCCTCCCAATACTTCCTCACCAGTCTCTCATCTTCCATTCAGTACACACAGTTAGAACAGTGACACTAAGTGCTTACACACATGAAACAATAAAAGCTTGCTTAACTACAATAATACTCTGTTTTGAACATTACTATTAAGCAAGTCAGTTATTAGAATTCTGTTCATAGAAAAGATCAAAAGAATGCATGCCAAAATACCAGTGCTATTATACCATGTTTAAAGCTCAACATTTTAGTTCTCACACATTTGTAAGCATAATAGTTGAAGACAGATGAAAAATGAGATCGCATACCTGACAATTATATTGTCTAACTCACATCAGGTTACAATGATTTAAATTAACATTTAGTTTAAAAGCCCATCTATTAGAGAGAGAGAGAAACCACAGTTTCCCGAACAGATTTGCAAAGCTTCCTTCTTTCTGAATCCTTCCACCATGCATCAGCCAAAAAATCTCCTCACTTCTCTGGGCCCACAAATACAATCTAAAACAATACAAATTAGCTCTCCCATTGTGAGACTAGCAAAAGATCTAATCGCTCTGAAAACATTAGTTTTGTCACGATTTATGATCTAACAGTCAAAGCAAAACTAATAGCAGATAATGAGGCTCATACCCAGTGATCTGAGTGCTCTCAAAGAAGACAAGAAAAATATCTAAAAGATGAAAGTGTTTGTTTAGTAACAAGTAAGCATATACCCTCCCCAGAAGAATTATTTTTATTAACTTAAAGAAACAGCATGTCAGCAGAACAGAAACACCACATGATGTTATGATGTGGAATATCAACAATGCAACAAAAATCATAAAACCATGACAGTATTCTACTTAGAAAAGGATAGATGGAATTTCTTGGGAGTAATGTTGTTCGGATATTACCACCCCTCTTTCTTCAGAGTGGACACTCTACTCAGTGCTGACTGTGTCCATTCAAAACACTCCCTTCCCAGTTCTCAGCTTGGAATGGCTTGCTCTCCCTAAAGGTGCCAGTGCCACTTATTTTTCAATTCCTCTTTCATGTCCCTGCCATTGTTCCTTTCAGAGCCATTCATTCCTGCATCAGTCCCTCAGTAAAGGCAGAACTGCATTATTGCCACCACCAAGCTAAACAGAACAAGGATAGGAATCAGAATCAAACTAGCCACACAAATTAGACTGAACAAATTGGTTCTGAACTACTACTGAAGGGAATGCCCACAAAACACTAGATTTATGTTTCCAGTACCCTACTCTCTTCCCATATACACTGACCTTTCCTACTGTCTCACAAATTAACCATTCTTCTCCTTTAATAGGCCTTGTCTTGATATCAAATAAAATCAAATAAGAAATCATTCTGAAGCTACGTCCGTGTGGATAAAGTCTTCAAAGTTTTCTTTCACTGCACACTGTGGGGTAGAAAGTATCATAATCTGCAGAGTCCTCTTGTCTTATGCAAGCAGACAGATCTTCAGGGAAGAAGAATTTTCTTATTCTACCTTACTGAATCAGATAGCTCTGCAATTGAAAACCCAGTGAGCTGAACATCAACCAGGCAGATAGGGAAGAATAGCAAAAATCAGCACATCTGTTGGAGCTATGGTTTCCTTTATTCTCTGAGGAAGATAAACAAAACACCTGCCCCCTCCATGAGTCACTTCATGGGTAAGCCTCGCTCTTCTAAGGACAGACATCAGCTCTATCAATGTTTTCTTGCTGTAAGGATATTAGAACTAAATCATAATAAGAGGCTTATTACCAGTTACTCCTATTATAAAGTGCATTATATTTGTGGCAATATTCTATCTTTCATCAGGACTATTTATCCTATGATAAGTACACCAGAATATTCTTGCTAATATTAAAGCTATCACAGGCATCAGCTGGAAACAATATCTGAAGTCCCAATGCTGTTATTACCAAAACAGGATAAGGAGTAGGTAACAATATAAAAAATGTGCTCCCTGACTAATTCATAAATGAAGATAGATAACTGAAAGCAAGTTGACATTAAACAAAGCAATCTACAGGGAACATCCTCAGCTCTTCTCTGCTCTTCTGGGAAATATTCTGCAGGACTCAAAAAGCTTGTTTATCAAGGTAAATATGTCAAGGAGGAGTTATCCAGCTGTAGCTAGAAAGCAATATAGCTTTTAAAATCAATCTATTTAAGATGTTAGGAGAACTCTTCCCCAGAGAAAAATATTAAGGACATCACACAGACAGCAAATAAGGAATAGATAAACAATTTTGTTTAACAGCAAAAAAGTCTGATAGCTCTGGGTCCAGATAACCTACTCTACAACCTTCCTAACTGTCTCTCTATACCCTTTCTGTTTTGACAGTTCTTTCCCTACCTCTACCATTATTCTTCAATTCTAGCTTTTGCCTCTGTGCCCCCACGCATAAATAGTCTTCTTCCAATCCTATAAAATTCTTACACTTGTCTTCCTGCCAAGTGAGTAGAGAGAGAGAGAGGGAACAACTTGAGAACAAAATTAATCCAGAAAGTTGGGATAATTTGGAAAGGTCTGTAAAGTGATGCTTGTTTCTGTCAAACAAGAAGCTCCATGGTAGAAACACTTCAACCTGTTCAATCATGCAGGGAGCTCAGGCACTCAGAAACTGACAGCCGTCTTAAAAAATATAAGAGTCAGTTATGTACAGCAACATCTTTTAGACTAAGTGTCCTTCTTCACCTAATAGCTAAAGTTACAAGAGCTGCTCCAAAAGCAATGTCTTTTACTTTATTATGTTGGCCCACAACATCAGAGGTAGTTGCTGGTATAGCAGTACCTTCCTTCCAATATTCTGTTACATTTTGCTGTCGTATGACCTTACTTTCAGAGCAAACTGCACATATACTTTATGTAGATGTTGTAAATTCCTGGATGACGTCCAGCCTACCAGAATTTCCAGAAAACCTTAAAATAGCAGAATTCTTTTTTCCTCAACAAGAAAATAACATTTTATACCAATAACATTATTTACTTCATTTACAAAACTGTCAGTGCAATCAATTGTCAAGACTGAATACAATGTAAAAGCAGAGATCCTTGTATCTTATTTGATTTTCAAATCAACTAGAAAATCAAAGCACTAGCATACGATTTCAGGGAAAAAAAAGGAGTTCTCTATTAACAATCAATTTCTCCAGTTTTGGTATAACACTAACTGAAGAAACATAGGTCATACCAGACCCTTAAACTGAAGATAACTTTTACTTAAATTTGTGTTGTCATATCATGCTCCTCAGTCAAACCAGCAGCTAAAACTTTCCCCCAAGCAGATTTCTGACTAGTCAGAGACAGGTGTATTTTAAATACCTATTTCTTAAGACTTTCATCATCTTTACTTCAGACTGTTTCATTAGACCAGCTCAGAAGTTCGAGCTTAGTAATGCAGGAGAACCAGATGCAACATATATAAAGCAAACACTTCTACTGGTAATTGTTTTCATCAGACAAATGCTGATAAAAGCTTTGAGAGTGATCTTTCAGAAATCATCAAGGGCGTGAGTATATAGTGCATATTCCCAGATTTTATACATGGAAGGAAAATTATTGGCATAGAAAGATCTCCATAGAAAAGTCGAGAACAAATTTATTGTAACCAGGAGTCATGTGATATATCACACTGCTTTCTAGGAAAACAGACAGGAATCAGGACCATTTGGAGAAAAACATGGATCAGAATGTTTGTGAATTTCAAAGCTACTCGAATGACATGTGGCAATGCAGTGGTTCATTAAACCTCTTCACAGTGATAAGAAAAAGGCCTTCGATTTTGCTAGAAGAAAGTATGGGGAACTTTATAATGCAAGCCTCCTCCAACTCCTCCTCCCGAACAAAAAGATCATTAGGGTTAAAACATTAAATCTAATTTTTAAGATGCACACCAATTCCTACTTCTGCCACATGAGATACAACATGAGTTTTAAGATGGCTTCCTTTCAACATTAATCCTGCAGTTCAGATTTAGCTTTGTAACAACGATCATTAAGGCCATTTCTTCAGCTTTGAGTTCTACTTCCTTACATTTTAGAACCAGACTCATCATCTCAAATTCGATCTATCCAAACATGACCTTTAGTAGCGTAACAATTCCTCTCTTCTGTTTGTATTTTCTAAACCATTTAACAACTGCACTTTCCCTTCTATCTCTTCAGATTTCTGATTAAAAAAAAAAAAAAAAAGTAAAAACTATACTAAAAGTCCTCAAGAAATCTGCTTTTCTCAAAAAGAAAAGAAAAAAATCCTCCTAATTAAAACTGCTTTCTCATCATCAAGACTTAAGTGACTATCTGGCTGCCATCCACAAATACAGAAGACTAATGATATTGAAAACTTCTGTATATCTTGTTGGATATTTCTACAACATTCAAATCCAGTGGAGCCAGATAGGTAGATTGCTAATACAGTTTACAATGCAACATTTTGATCACTAAGATTTTTTTCTTTTGTTTCCCTTTCTCCCTATAGTTTCTAGATTCTAAATAAAAGTACTAGCTTGTAATAATAATTGTTCCTGTGAAATCAGCCTCTCTTCCACCTTTTCTTCTTCCTCTTCTCTGAGATTTGTTTTTATAAGTAAGGTTTATTTCATAAGGCACTGGAACAGGATGCCCAGATAAGTTATAGATGTTCCATCTCTGGAGGAATTCAAGTCCAGGCTGGACAGGACTCTGGGCAACCTTACCTAGTGTGAGGTGTGACACGGGGGTTGGAACTGCATGATCTTTAAGATACCTTCCAACCCAAGATACTGCATGATTCTATGACTCTGTGATACACCCTATAAGCTAGTTTCTTTTTTTTTTTAAACAAAATGACTTTCTCCTCTGATAACTGTACTGGGGACTTCTGGGCATCTAATTAAATGTCCTTAAGCAGCTTCCAGTTAGTATCAGGCTATTTCAGTTTAAACTGTCTTCCACCTGAATGGGCTTATAATTGCTTTCTAATTACTGCTATTCCTTTCAAAACAAGAAATAGATAACTAATAATTATCTGAACTTTTTGTATATGCAATTCAAGTTAAAGTGTCTCTACAACAAGTTTTTTATGTTTTAAATATTATAGAGTACTGGATGAGATGATTATTTCATTTAATAGAATGTCTAACTGTTTTGCTGTAGAAATCAGTACTGCATACTGCATTGTACTACAATTCTATGATACAGATAAATGAACATTAATTTAAACAAACACAGCAAGTCTAATTTTCTTATTTTAAATACACATGAAAGTAATGATTGAATAGCAATATAATCTCTTCTAATAAGAAGGAAATTATAGTTATCTGTTTTCAATCCATTTTAGAAATGAAATTTAGTAGCATACTGTGACACTGGAAGAGCGTTATTTTATGTCCATTCAATCTCTGCTCTAACATTTTCATTTCAGAGTAGAAGCTGCTTTTCAAATCCTGAATTTATTAATATTCATTTCTGTGTTAGAGATTTTGAAATTGATTAACACATGAAGCTACATAGTTCATTTTTATCTGTATGTAAGTAATAACTGGAAAACTTACTGGCCAGAATGATTTTAGTGTGGATTTTGTTGTTGTTGTTGTTGTTTTCTGAAGGAGGATATTGTTTAGTGTTTTTTTCTCTCTCTTTCTTACAGGAGGGGACTGCATTTGAAGATGCCATCAGAATCAACAACATGCAGTCACCCTGTACTTCCTAGAGTTTTCCAAGATGATATCAAGAGACCAATATCTAACTGACTAAGTTAACTGAGAGGTAATAAAATGTTAGTGCAGAAGGATTCTTCAGCCATGCTCCAGTTAAGATGCTTAGCAAGATTTAAATTATTTAATACATTTGGTAATTCTTAACACTAAAATAATTCATAATTTGAACTAATATTAGAAGCAGACATACTTCAAAGGAATAGAAGATTAGTTCAGATAAGCACAGAAAATCTGGAAGACAAAGAAGCCACCTTTGAGCTGAAAAGCTCTCAGATAGTCTTCCTGACAGCTAACCATAGACAGTAATACTGAAATATCTTGGCAGGACAAGTCTGCCACAGGGCCAATGCAGACTGTGGCACAGGACAGTCTTGGTCCCTGAATGCTTACAGTCTAAAATAGACAGAAAATATCAAGAAAATAAATAAATAGATAAGAAGTTGGGGAAAAGAAAATATACAACCTAAGATGTAAGTTAATTACTCAAACTGAGATCAGTATTGCTAAGGTTTCCTTTCAATACCACATCTAACTCAAGTGTCTTTTTATGATATTTCATACTGCAACATACACACATATACAGGTATATTATGTATCATAGTATTATCTGGCAAGTAACAATGAAGTTAGTCAATAGCTGAGCTTTCACCTGAAAGCTCGATACAATTTTTACAGAGAGTACCTTTATTGGGAAAAACATAAAAGTACAAGATAGAAAGCTACTGGAGAAAGCTCACCAAAAGACTTTGAAGGTAATGAAGGGACTGGAGCATCCCTCAAGAGCAGAAAGGCTGAGAGAGCTGGGTCTATTCAGACTAGAGGAAAGAAACTCAAGTTTTATCACTGTATATAAACATCTGAAATATACTAAAATGTAGTGTTCATATTCCATTCATGTACACATCATAATTATAAAACATGAAACTATAATTCAGGAGAAAATTCAACTTCTTTTTCATCATATAAGATAATAGATCCTAATTTCACAGAGTAGTATTCTCAATACAAATCATGTTTTTTGTAAAAAGGCCTAGAAGGTAGATAGTTGGTAGATAAAAGTAAACAGAAACTGCTCAAAATAAGATTCCTAACCTAGACTTCGAATCTGAACAAAAAGTTTTAATTTCAGCAAGAGGATCTCTATGCGCGTCACTAAGAATGTACCTATGTGATTTACAGAATTACGTGATTTCTGCAACACTATTAGCACAAGCTGTTGTAACCTATAGTACAGAATTTCAGTTTGCAACATTTCCTCGTTAACTGAGCTAATTTTCTAAAGTAACAAGAATGTAATGATGCACTCTGTATTTGAGAACGTTATCTACCAGCATGGAAGTTAACTGTAAAACTGATAATAATGGTGTACCTTGCATGCTCTTGAACAAGTCCACATAAATCTAACCCGGCATTATCATAATTTCTTTAGCCTTCTCTGTGACAAGACAGATGTAAAAAGAACGACTATTACAGCTAAGAGGTGAAGATGGAATTGCATTCCCAATGTTTAGCAGAAATGTTGGAGTTAATTCACTTGGTACCGTCCCAAAACTAATTTATAGATGAAGGTTTCTTCATTCATTCACTTTGCATAGCAGAGTTATGTCCTGGTTTCAGATGGGACAGAACTGACTTTTTCTCCATGGTGTCTTCTATGATGGGATTTTTTTTTAGGCATTAGGGGAAAATCAGTGTTGACAACAAAAAGATGTTTCTGTTTTTGTTGAGTGGTGCTGTACAGAACCAAGGACATTTCAATTTGTCAGCATCTCACACTGTTCTACCAGTGAGAGAAACTAAGAAGGCACAAGGCAGTGTACAGAACCAGAACAGCTGATCTGTACTGGCTAAATGGCTGTTCCATACCATATGACATTAAGTGAAAAATAACACTTGAAAAATACTGAGGAGTGAGCCAGGCAATCTGCCACTTGTTGGGCATCAGTCAGTGGATGGTGAGAGTTTGCTTGCTTGTTCATCACTTGTTTTGCATATGTATATAGAATATATATATATATAGAATCACAGAACGGCCTGTAAGATCACCTAGTTCCAATCCCCCTGCTATAGGCAGGGACATTTCCTACTATATCAGGTATCCAGCCTAAAAAAAGTCCCATCCATCCTGGCCTTGAATAGTATGTGGGGGCATCCACAACCTTCTGAACAACCTTTTCCAGTGTCTCATTGCCCTCATAGTAAATAATTACTACCTAAATCTACCCTCTTCCAGTTTAAGGCAACTTCCACTCATCCTATTGCTACATGTCTGATAAAATGTCCTTCACCAGATTTCCTGTAGGCCTTCTTCAGGTACTAGGAGGCTGCTATAATTTTCCCTCAGAGCATTCTCTTCTCCAGGCAGAAGGGCCTAAGTATTCTCAACCTTTTCCCTTTGGGGAATAGAGCTATACAGAGAGAGAGAGAGAGGGAAAAAGAGTGGGCACTATATTTATATTATGTAGAATATATTCGGGGATTTTCCAGTTTTCAGATGAAGAACTTTCCTTCATCCAAAAGCTACTTGCAAGTTATGTCCTCCAACAATGTTTCAGACTACTTATTGCACAATGAAACTATGGCTTTCATAATAAAATGTTTACATACTTAGGTTTATTTCAGATTTTGCTTGCATGTATATGAATATATGGAGGATTCTCCAGTTACTTACTGGTGCTTTTAGAAACTTTGGCACTTACCAACAAATTGTGTTCATCTTTCCAAACACAGAATGCTGCTATGCTCCTGTCTGCTACAGTTAGGAAAGACTTCTGTCCTTTTTAGTTATGCTGCAAAAACATTATTCAGGACAGTCTTAATTTTTACATTCTAGCATTTACTTATCTTTTCTATCTAAGAACTAGGTGAAGTCATGGACACATTTGTAGTCAGCAGTTCTTAAAATCCATTTCACTTAGAAGTCCCAAAATATCTGTATAAGTTAATGCAGGCAAATTTTTCTTGCAAAGTAGTTCATTCATTATTCTCACATAGCTCACAGAAGCATAATATTGCAGTCTTTCTCCTTTCCTCCTCAGAAATGAAGGCATACAAGACAAGTGCTACACTGCTGATTTTGGAGATGGCAAGACACAGCTTCTTTACACAAAGGAAGATATTTGCAACAAGTTCACTGTTGCAACCTTCTTAAAATTAGCCAAAAGTAAAACCTTTCTTTGGCAAATTTTCCATTTTTCTTACTCACATAATAACAAACACTCTCAGCTATTACACACGCTATTGCAGTGAATATTCAAATATGCTAACAAAAATGCTTGGAATTTTAAGAAATTTTAATGTAATGAAATCTCTCAAGAAGAAGAAAGAAACCCATGCACTGACTGCTGAGTCCTTCCCAACGGCTAGTCTTTCAGATATTGAATTTTAAAAAGGTTGTTTATTTGTAATTTGAATCCTGCAGTGGCTGGCAGGATTATATAGGAAACAACTTGTCTCAGTCAATCCATATGAAAACAAAACAAAACCAGCAATCTCTCAGAGACGTAAATACATACATATGATTTTTATGTCTAGCCTCCACAATAACATTTCTCACAGACACAAAAATTAAGCATGTGCTTAAATATAAACTTATTCTTAAATTGATAGTTACTGTGAAAAACTTATAAATAATAAGAATAATTAGAATATAATTCTATATTCTATTCTAGAATAATAAGAATAGTTAGAAATAACCTTAGACTTTGTCCACCAAAATCCACTATGCCAAAATATACTGCTGGAAATGAATGTAAGAATAAATCTGAAATACTTCAAGACCTTGTAGTTTGGTATAGAATATAGTCTATAGTAATTTGCAAGCACTACTTCACAGGGTGTTATAGCCTGACAAACCTTTAGAAAGTTACTTGAATTTGTGAAGTTCCATTGAAAACCCAGAAAGAAATATTTCCACTGAAAACCTAAAGTTACCAAATGAAAACACAAGTTTACACAGCAGCCTTAGCAGTGAAAGCTTCACACGATGTGGTTATTACATGAACTGAGCTTTTCTAAGTATATCTGAATGAAATTCTGTAATCTCCTCTTCAGGAAGGAGAAAGCCAAAATATTTTGAGTGAAAAAAAATCCACATTTCTAATCCATACACTTTTGGTATACAGTCAAAATATTTCAGTAAACAGCCTATTGAAAAAAAATAAGCAAACAAACTCATAAGACCTTTGCAACACCTCCACCTCACAGAAGATGGAAACAAGCTTTAACAGAAAATCTGCATCGCTCCTAAATGATACACTGTGTATATTTTACATAATTTAATGAGTAGTTAAAGGGACATTTGAGCATCCTTAGAAGTTACAGAGAACCAGCACCAAAATGACTTCAAACTACACTCTGCCAACTTGTCTTCGTAACTCTCGGTCATAGTCATTTTCTCACACCAGAAAGTAACATCAGCCATTGCAATAGGATTCATTATAAAATCTAACACTTCCTTTATAAGGCACACTTTGAAGTATTAACTACGGTACAATCAACGTGACACAAAATTATGGGAAGGCAAATTAATGATGTTCACAGGGTCTTGATAATTAAACATTTAATAACTGTTTGCAAAGATTCCAACAGTGACATGCCACATTTGTCAACTCTAGATATTAATTGCAACTTGCACCTTACCCTGCAATATGCTGAGAGCCATCTATGTGGGACTATATGAGTCATACTTGTAAGATCTTAAGCTGGATAGCCTCAGATCTGAGGATCTGAGAAAGCATGGGGTCTTTTCACGATGGCCTTAAAAGTATTTTTAAGATGTCAGATATCTTCATACAGGTCTATATACACACACATACTCACAAAATGAAAGTCTCCAAGAGGTTAATTCTAGCATATTTGTCCTTTATGCCACTAAAGGATGAATCAAAAACTTCAAACAAACAGTGCCATAATAGTAGGACATGAGTAACTGCAGTGTTTGCAGATGAGGAGACTGACATTATTGCATAATTTTTGTCAGCAGAATAACCTGACAAGAAAATTAATTCAATCATAAAATCCAATTCTTGCTGATAACCTGAGGCTTTGAAAACATTTTTAAAAGTAGGTTGAACTCAAGTCTGCTTGCTTGCTCTTCAGATAAACATTGGATGAATCCAAGAAGCAATATCATTTCATAGACACATTTGAAAATTTTCACACAAATGAAGGCATATGCTAACTGATGTATAAAATACTTAATAGACGAGAAGAGCTCAGCCCATTCTGAAAAGTTCTGGAAACTTTTATTTCAACAACCAAAATATATTTAGTATGGATGAATGGACACAGTAATTCTTGCCTCCTGACAAAGAGTATTGAGTAATGCACAGAAACAAAATTTCTGTCTTTTGAGAAAAGAACTGCAAGGGATCTCTGAAGACAAGCTAGACCAACCCCGTGATAAAGCAGCTTTTCTAGAATAGGTTACAAAGAAAAGCATCCGGGTAGACTTTAAATATCTCCAGAGTAGGAGACTCCACAAACTCTTCAGGCAGCTTGTTCCAGTGCTCTGAATTTCTGTTACCTTTACTCATTTTTCTGAGGAATAGATTTCTCCTGTTTGTTTATTTTGAGAGACTGAGAAATTTGGGCTGATTCTAATATTTCTGGTGCCTTTTCTTCAGGTATCAGGCCAAATGTGTATGTTCCTTGTATGTAATCTTTTCATACAAGTCTGATATATCATACACCTATTAGATACCAAAGGCCCATGGTCTATGTCAGAACATATTCCTGAGCTAAAGTTAAACATTTGATTTTAATTGAGTGTTTTTAAATATTATATGAATATTCTGTTTGTTTTCCTCAGCCTTATCATAATCATCTTATCATAATGAGATGTGACATCACTGTAATCTTAAACCCCAGTTCATGGACTGCATGAAAGAAACTTTCACTTGTAATCACTATCAGTACGATAGTTTTTTCTGTGTTATGTGCAGTGGTAGCATTATATTTGCCTGCTTCTATCATTCTCAGAGTCAATAACTTAAAACTGTGATAGCACAACTCATGATGACAACTAAACACAATTACCAATTCCATTTAAGAAATACTCCATGATTTTTTGCCACTAATTCAAATCAAAGGCAGTTAAAGAGTATGTTCAAGGAGAAAGAGGTGTTTGTTTTTTTCCACAAGTTTATAAGTCTTTTACATACTAGGTTTTACATACCATCTAATTAAGGCTTTAAATTTTGTTGCTAACTAAGCTATAACTTGAGAACATTTGAATATTAAGGGCATAATAAGAAGAGGAAATGTAACAGAATGGTTTAGGTTGTTAGGGACCTTAAAGATCATCTAGTTCCAGTCCTCCAGATGTGGGAAGGAACACCTCCTATAGATCAGACTGCTCAGTACTCCATACATCTTGGCCTTGAAAGCCTCCGGTAAGCTTTCACCTAATCATGAAATTTCTCTATACCCTAGCTTTGACTAGGACAATTGCTTAAGTATGCATTTAGGACTGGCAGCAAGCCACCTATTTGTTCCCTAATAGGTACTTTGGCAAACTTCACCCTCTCATAGCAAACAAGTTTTCAGAAATAGCCATTCTCCTTTAAGCAGGCCAACTGGAACAATGCCAAGCTTTTTCTCTCAGACCCCTGAAAGGGTCTGAGAGAAAAAAAACAAAACAAAACAAAACAAAACAAAAAAAAAAAGAAAAATGCAGAGAGGAGAAAAACAGAAAGAAAGTCATATAGACAAAATATTAAAGCAAATCAGAGAAAATCAGAAGAAAACCTATCAGATAAAGACAAAAGAATAGCACCCTTTTTCCCATCAAAGCACAAAAAATGCTCTGCTTGTATGTTACCTGACAGGTAAAGTGTTAACATCATAATGCCTGACTTCCTGTAGTTACTTATACCTTTGGCAAATTTACTATTCTACGAACTGAAACATCTCACTTTTAATTCTTCTTTTTGAGGTAGTGTCCATATCTTCACTAGGTGTCTGTCTCATTGCCTAACTTAAAAATTTCTAGCTATATTATTCAACCCAAATATGTCTAGAGATCACATTCAAATTTTCTGAGCAAAACTATTTGTCAGCTGATAGTAAACAACCGAAAAATATGCTACATCTCCTCCATAACTGCTCCCCTTTTTTTTTTTCTTTATTCTTTTCTAAATCAAAGTAGCATCTATGGGTCATGAATCTAAATATCTGAATTTGTTAAGAATTATATATATATATATATATATATACACACACACACATATACGTACATATATATAAATATATATGAAATTTTTATTTCAACACTCCCTACTTTTTCAATCAAGTAACATACTGTTGTTAAAGCAGCCCAGAGATTAAATCCCAGAATCAGTATCTGTCAGGAAAAATACTACATCATTTGGTAGTTTTTTGCAGAGACACTGCAATAAATGTGAACTGGCCCATCTTAGGATCTTAACCAGAAAGTTTGCATAAACAAATTTTCTCCTGTTGTTTTTCAAAGTTTGGTCAGTTGAATTTTTTTCTTTTCTTGATTTGCTTTTCTTAGACAACAACGGAGAACTGCGTGATCTGGCCACAGATTCCTTTTCAACTTTCTTTTTATTGTCCACAAAGCACTGTGTCTTTGGCTCATGATCAAACAGGCAGTCTGGAAATTGCATTAAATACATAGCTTTCTGAAGTCTGGGATCATACAAATTCAATTTCCAAAAATCTAATATGGCCTTGTCTCAGAGTTTCTTTAAAAATATTAATTTAATAAATAAATAAATAAATAAATGAAACTTAAAGTAGAAGCTCTAGAGTACTATAAAGTCATTACAGTACTCATGCTAAGATGCAGATTAAAGATTAAATTCCCACCTCATTTTACCCTACACTTACAAAGTATTGCACAAGAAATGTTACATAGAACTGCTATTTTTTTTTCTTTTCTTATAAGACTTAGAGGAAGTAGAACAATAAACTATTCCCAGTCCTGTTCAGTGGAACAACAACCCTACTCTGCTTTCACATTCTCTTTCTTCCTTAGTGGCAAAATACATCTTAAAATTTGTGTAAATTATTTGATACAGAAGGAAGGAAGCATCAAAAAATAGTCATTAATTCATATTGCCAGAATAGTAAAGCTTGGGTACTGATTTCAGCAGAAAAATGTTTGCTTGGCAGAAAAGAAGGCAGCTTTCATCCATCTCTGCAGGTCCATCACAGAGAAGGCAATGCAGCCTTCACTGTGCTATGACAAAATGGTATCCAACCCTGGGATACATTTGTTTCCAAACAAGAAAAATGCTCAGTTCCAAAGTGAAAGAGAATGTAAAGTAAAGCCACATGGCCATGTCCTTTCACTTCCATGGGTCTATATCCGAGCATTTTTCCTCTGTGGTAAAAATCTAGCACAATGCTAGACAATTACACACATGATCTGATGGATAACTCTGAATTCATTAAAGACAGGGAAGAATCCAAGGGAATTATTAAAACAGATCATTTGATAAATTACTTACAATACTGATGCTAATTAGGAAGTAATTCTTAGGGGGAGGTCAGCTGAACTTGATACACCAATGGTGGTTTTTTGTTCGCCTGGTCACCCAGTCAAAATCTTATGGCTTTAAGACAGTGCAATCTGAGGAAACGTAGTAGTCTGCATCAAACAGACAAGATGAATAACAGGTACAGTGTTATTTGTGCATGAAAATTTCAGATACAAAACAGAGCTATATAGTTCACAGTTAAAAATCTGTATTTGTCCAGTCTGATGATTGCCTGCAGTTTTTTTAGGGGTTTGGGTTGTTTTTTTTTTTCCTATTTTTCCACTGCTGCTTTAAAAGTCTCTCAAAATGCTTTAAGCAATCATTTAACAACAAGCCTGCCAGCTTATGTGCAGAGCATCTCCCAAAGCTACTTGTAGGTGAATTTCATGTCACTGAACTGTCTGAATACCTGGTAATAACATGCCATAACTAGTAACAACATGCCAATCTGCAGTGTCACTAGAAATCACTGAAATTACATGGTCTAAATATACTCTCAAATAAAAAGAGTGAAAAGCCACATAGCTGTTGACATAAAGGACAGACTAAGGTGCAACTGGCCAGTACATGATAGGATATGCTGCAAAATACAACAAAACTATAAAGAAACAGAAAATAATGTTACATCAGAAACAGAAATCATCTTAAAATATGCACATATAAAAAATTTGAACTGAGAGTGAGAATTTTGAATATACTCCTAGTGGAATATTGCAGAAGAGGTACTATTCAGGCTCCTGCTATTTCTAGTAACACAGAGCAAAGATGTCTTAGTTTGGTGGCTGCTATCAGGAACATATCAGGATAACAAACCTGCTTTCATTTCTAACCTGTTCTTACACATGCAATTCTTCCTAGTCCCAGGGAAAAATAGCTAATTTAATAATAAGGACTCACACAGAGAAAGCAGTGGTGCTAATTCACGTGTAAGTATAGTCGGAAATCATTTAGTGCAAGTTGATGTACACCACCTTTAAAGAGCAACAACAAACACATTACAAGCAACTGATGCACTCAGCAAGCAATCAGATAACTTTAGAGATTAACTATTGTGCAAAGCTTTAGGGAAAATCTTGAATTCAGCAGTCACTTCATGCTGCAGAAAACCAAATTCATGGCAATGAGAGTACTTAAAACTCCTTCATGTTTCCCTTCAAAATTATTATTGTTTTGCTACATTATTATTTTGTTTTATTTCTGTTTCTAGGCAGCTACAAAGATGCCTTGAACCTATGAGTTTAATTCTGCCAAATAACCAACAAGCAAAAAGCAGTGATCTCTGTGTCTGTCTGACAGAGATGGCTTCTCATAACAAGACTGTCATTTATCATTGTTCCTGAGCTTAATTCATTAGCTTCAATTGTCAGCTATTCCAATTTCCCTTTTCTAAGTAATGAGATTATCTAAGTCCTCACCTCAGCTGCAAATTATTAATATTAAATATCTTGATGATTTGATCAAGTGTTCTTAGGAGAAGTTTACATTGCAAGATCACTGCTAAACTTCATTAGTTTTTGGTTCTGTATAATCTCTTTTATTCTTCAAACTGAAGTAGTTATGCTGTTCCGCATATTATGCAAATAACATAACTACAATCCCCATTTTGGAAGATTTTGGCTTTTCATTTTGCACTAACAAGATCAGAATTTGGCAGTTGCTATTTCAGTTATTTTGTCATTGTTATTAATGTATGCAATATTTTACTCCCCTGCCAAAAAAAAAAAAGAGCAAACAGCATTAAAATCCCACAAACTACCCTGCATCAGAGTAGCAGAGCAGCACCCAGTCTAGATTTTCACTTTGACTGCAGTGTAATCTGAATTAACTATACCTTTTCCACTTTCAAAGATCTCCAACTCAGTTAAACACCAAAGCGTTTCTTATATTCAGATCATAAGTAAAATTGCTAATGAAGGTTCACGGTTTAATTCTGTAATTCTCTAATAAAGGCAAGTATCTTGTTTAGATCAAAGCAGCCTTGCCTAAAAAAACTCAACTAGATTATTACAGGATGGCATTGTATAACCCACAAAATATTATACTATTTGAAATACCTCAACTCCTGGTGCCATTTGCAACATGTGCAGCGCGCAACAGGCACTACTAGAATACCACTGTCACCCAGAAAATCAGTCTTCTACTCAATGTCAATTGCACAAACTTATAAATGGTATCCACAATTGAAAATTACAGAGTAACTGTTAATTATTCAAAATGACAACAAAAAGATGCATAAAAAGCACTGGTTAAAGCTTCTATTAAGATTTAGACATAAAATGCCAAATTGAACAGACAATGGAGGAATGAATAAGTTGGAAACTTGTTATTAACAGTATTTTAGAAGAACCTGTAAAAATTTCTCTCTCAAACTGAATTGAGAAGTTACTTGTAAATAATAGTAACTATCTCCAGTAACTCGACAACAGTTGTTTGTTTTGTTTTATTTTTACCACGGATGTAATCTATTGAGTAACCAGCCTTCCCTTCTATTCCCTTTTGTATCTAGAATCATTACAGACCTACATCACAAGGAGGATTCAGCCATTAAAATCTGAGGAGAAAGTGACAACAGCACAAATTTGTGACACTGTGCTACTGACGTGGGATCTGGAGAAGGACAAGCTGTACAACCAACAGTATCATGCATTTTTAATTCACAATAACAACTCTGCAGGCTGCCAAGAGAAGGATGTTTGAAGATGAAGTATCACAAGAGCACC
The DNA here is from genome assembly GCA_023055505.1 of Callipepla californica brunnescens. Lineage (NCBI taxonomy): Eukaryota > Metazoa > Chordata > Aves > Galliformes > Odontophoridae > Callipepla > Callipepla californica. The sequence goes on along the minus strand of JALIRH010000005.1, from coordinate 23,567,242 downwards.
AATAGCTTGTCAGACAGTAAACTAAGAACCCTTTTTATCAGGTAAAACATCCTTAATGTTCATCTTACACATCTATCTCTACAGTACTAAGTATGCATAGTGTAGCAATGCATATAAATAAACTAAAAGATCAACAAAATTATCAAGTAAAATTTTCCTTAAACAGTTATCAAAATTTTTGGCAGCAGATGGAAGGATTTTGTTGATATCTCAAGTATCACTTGAGAAAGATTTTCAGAATCTTTGGTTCTTCAGAACCCATCATTCAAAATCTATCAAGTAAAATGTTGACAGATATTAATGGTCAAAATGTTGTGTTTTGGTTTTTTTTTTTTTTGTTGTTGTTTTTTCGTTTTTGTTTTTTCCTAAAAGCAGGAAAAAACCTAAAGATACAATGGACAAAGACAAGATAAAATATCAGAGAGACACTTATCAATGCAGAGAATAACCCATCTTATAGAGCATTTAACTGAATACATCTAGCCACGTTTCTGCTTTTCATATTTGAGATTACAAATTTCAACATACTTTAATTAATTGCATTTAGCCTCAGAAAGGGAAGTAAAACAAATGTAGCAGCAGCTCCAAAGGAATAGTGTTACATGCTTAAAATTTTCCTTTTTTATTTTCAATGATAACCAAAACGACCTAGGTTCTTATAAAATTAATTTTTGTAATTACAAAGATTAAGATATATTACATTCACACATAGAAATAATGCATCGGCATAGTAGTAGGTTGCATTGGGTCTGACTGGAATAGGGCTAGAATTCTTCAAAGCAGCCCATAAGCTGCTGAGCTTTGTATCTGTAGCTGAAATGGTGCCAGCAAATGTGTTCAGCAGCAGAACAGTGCTCGTAATGCATCAAGACTTTCTCTTTTACCTCACTGTTCTGTGCTACCCCATTCCAGCAAGTGGGTTTACCAAGGTAGTGAGCAATTGTCTGTGATTTCCATGGGGTTTTCATGTTTGGTTAGTTGTCGTTTCCTCTTTTTCTCATTCTATTTAACTGTTTCTATCTTGACCCACAACCTTTCTGTTTTCCTTTCTCTATTCTCTCCATCATCCATTTGCCATGATTGTTATCTATTATCATGCTGTGTTTTTTTGTTGTTGTTGTTGTTTGTATTAAGAATTCCAGCACAACTCTTTTAAATCACAACTAAGACCACAGACATGATGCATTTAGGTTAAGTAATGTTCTGCTAAACAGCAAATGAAACTGAAGTTCCTCCAGTTTTGCTGCTGCACTTGTCACGGTAGGGTTGCAAGAGATTTCTAAAACTCATCTGCAAGATGTTGTATCTCAAGTATACTCCAGCCATTATAGCTTTCAACTCACAGGCAGCTGCTCAGAAAAATGGACTGGTTTTTCATTTGCAGTTTTACTAATAGTAGAAACCTCACTGGGAAGCTATGGGAGCGTGGGACATTTTGTTTTGGAAATAGTAAATGCTCACATTCCACTGATAAGATTATCAGACTTCTTACAGTTTATATGAATGGACAGGTACATGCAGCCTAGGGACAAATTTTATTTGAAATTAAGATTTCATAAGAAAGAAAAACAAAATCCTATGAACTAGAAAACTACTTCTGTATACTCACCTTTAATTTACATTTAAAGTGACAGAATTCCAAATTCAGACCCCTCTTTGCATATGTGACCTTGTTTGTTTATATGTGCAGTACAGCTTTTACTTACAGATGCTTACAACAGCCTCACTGAAGGCTCAAGCTTAATTGCTATACAAATGAAAAGCTACGACGTTCTTGTATTAAAACAAAACCTAAGACTGGATCTGCTTGGAAAACAAACAAACAAACAAAGCAACCATATTTCCTTAGGAATCAGCTGACAAATTGCACAAACATAAATACTATTTTGTGTAAAGCAAGCAAACTTCTCCTCTGCTCACTTCACCAGGAGCAGTGAGCATTTTCCTTCAGGACCAAGCCAAAAAATGTAAACCCTGCTCATCATCTTTTTCACCGAAAAACAACAGGAGAGCTACCAGGAGTACAAGAGTATTGTTTCAGCTTGAGCCACTATAAAAGAGCCTGAACATTTTTTTATTTTTTTCAATATGCAAATCCTCATTAAATATAAAGCATTAGTCCCACACAGCTCAGAATAGGCATGCCTTGTCATCCTCACAGAAAGTGAAAAATCCCTAGGTGTTGACCATACTCACAGGTTAAAATGCACTAATTAGAAAGGTAATTTTTTGCACCTTATCAGTACTCAATAATGGACACTTAATAACATGCCTGATCAGCAATGGATTTTAACCTCAGAAATAGTAAGGCTTCAAAAATTTTCAGAGAATAATTTAGATTTTCAATTCCTTTCTTACAGTGTAACAGCTATTCATTAAATAGTTTCATTTTTCACAGATTGATGTAGCATATAAGGGGTTAGGGACACAGAAACTAAGCAAGAAAAATGCACTCTCACAACTAATACTGCAGACCTCCACTCTCTGTTTTTTCCTAGCCACAAAGGCAACCCAAATGGCATTTACAATTTCAGCAAGAAACTTCCACCAATGCTTACACCTTTTGTTTGTGGACAAGGTTCAAGATGGATATTAGGAAAGTTTTTTTTCTCAGAAACAGTGGTGACTCTTTGGAACAAGCTGCCCAGGAAGGTGTGCTGGAGCCACTGTTCCCAAAGTTGTTCAACAAATGTGCAGATGTGGCACTTGGGGACATGGTTTAACGAGCGTAGTGGTGATGGTTTGACAGTTGGACTTGTTGATCTTAGAGGTCTTTTCCAACTTTAATGTTTCTATGCTTTTACATTTTGAAAAAAAAAAAAAAGCAAAAGAAACAAAAAAAAAAAAACAATCACTGAATAAACACTAGGAAGTTCTGTTATGTTCATAAACATAACAATCATTTTAGACAGATCTGACATTTGAAAATAATGTTACTTCTAACCTCACACAACACTTCCTGTGGTATAAGTTATAGTGTACACTTTTTTCCTCTTATTGGCTAGTCTCATAATTTCTATAGTAAATTGCTGTAATTAACTAGGGCTTACTTTGTTGTTATAAAGCGTGACAAGTAGATGTGGACGCTAACTATAGTTTTATATGTGGAAAATATTGTCAAAGTTATCTAGAGCTGTCAGACACTTTAGAATATATACAAAACATTCTCATGGGCAGATGAAAAAACTAAAGTTATCTGAAATGCAAGTGCACATTCATTTATTGAAGCCAACGTTGTTAGACAACCTCCAGCAAGGTCATCTAGTGATTCTCAGTACCACTATCCAAGGATAAAAGAAACACAGAAGAAAAAAAGAAGTCGTCTTCAATTGTTTCTATCTTCATTAAAATCTTGTTGTGCCGGGAGATTTTCAGCTGATTTTCAGAGATTCCCTAACTGGACCTATTTCCCAGCATTCAATGGACTATCAGCTATAATTCCTACTGAACCTTACAAATATTGTGTGCAAATACAATACTCTGAATATATTTATACAAAATCAGGTCAAATATATGCAATTCACAATGTTTACACTTAAATTATTTCCTTGTAGACTAAAATACACTGAAGAAACAGAGTTTTTCTAATTCTTGAAGCTAATGGACCACAAATGGAAGATAAGAAATAATACTCATGTAACAATCAAAAGATATTTCTGCCATACTGAAAGGTCAGCTTGGTGCAAAGCAGAACACTTTTCTAAACATTTATATTATATATTATAGTAGCCATATAGCATATAGTCAGTAATAAATACAGTAAACTTCCTTCCACATAATGTGGAACATTAAGTGTATAGCTTAATGTTATAACAGCTGAGATTCTAGAAAACCATATACATAATTATCCATATCTTTCATACTATAAAACCAAGTGCCAACAAGCAAGTTGACCTATAGACTGACAAGAAATTCTAGTCACAGCAAATACAGAAGAAGATTGATAGCCCAGAGGTTTTACATGTGATAGTCCATTTCCCTTTTTTGATCAACAAAAATGTAACAGTTAAATTAATTAAAATTTTTTTAATTTAATTTTAAAAACACTGCTTTGTATATGTCATATATATACATATATGATACGTATGTATGTAAATACACGTGCAAGCATACCATATGTTTGGTAACTATGACAAAATATCTCAAGCAGTAAGGGTTCATCATCATTCATACAGCACCAACTGAATAGAATTACCCTACGTTTACAGGTATAAGAATTGTAACTTGAGCAAATCTAATATAAAAAGAACACTTTTTGGAAAGATAATCTACATTTAAGAGGCAAAGAATGAGGTGGTAATTATTATTCATTCCATAGTGGCCCATAAAATCACTTCATTACATTCAAAGGTGATTTTTTTTAATACAAGTTAAATAAATTGATTTTTATTTCTTAATTTGCCTTTAAGCAAATGCAATTTTGCATTTGTATTTCAGTTTATTCAGTTGCTTCTATCAGACCATCCACTAAGCAAGTCATCTCATCTTTGAAAGCTGACATTTGATTTCTTCCAGCCCTCAGAAATCTCTCCCAGTCACCTCAATCTTTCAAAAACAGTCTAGAATGGCCTCTTCATGAGATCAATCTGCTCACACAGCACTGGTGAGTTCATCACATTAAATTATGTATGAACAATTTACTTAGATATCCTCTAAATAGATCTTCTCCCATTGAGAGCAAATCTTCCTTGCTGTGTATTTTCCCACTGGACTCAGGAATGCACAATTCCAGAAGGCAGGACCAAGGTAGACAAGACACTGAGTACACTGAAGACATCCTTTGCTAGATTTAACTCCAAGTAAACTTTAGATTTTCCTAACTCCATTTACAAGCAGGTTGAGGGAGATGATTCTGCCCCCCTATTCTCCTCTTGTGGGTCCAGAGGAGGGCCAAAACGATTATTAGAGGTCTGAAGCACTTCCCCTATGAGGACAGGCTGAGCGAGCTGGAGCCCTTCAGCCTGGAGGAGGCTCTGGTGGTACCTTACAGCAGCCTTCGAGAGACTTTTGTAAGTCCCTTGTCAACAAGACAAGGGGAAATTGTTTAAAACTGGAAGAGGGTAGATTTAGACAAGATAGTAGGAAGAAATTATTTACTGTGAGAAGAGTGAAACACTGGAATGTGTTGCTCAGTGAGGCTGTGGATATCCCCTACCTGGAACCACTCAAGGCCAGACCGGATGGGGCTTTGACCAACCCTGTCTAGAGGGAGGTAGCAGGGGGTTTGGAACTAGATGCTTCTACAGGTCTCCTCTAACTCAAACCATTCTATAATTCAATGATAAAACAAATGACTTTATTTACAACTATGTTTCTGCATATAGCTTCAGTACCACAAAAATTCTCAGTGTTAATCAACTCAGAAATCACACCATTTACATTAAATAAATCCATTTTTCTCCTCCTGTAGATCTATATTGGTATTCACTCACAAATATCAAATTAATCATGTTCTGCAGTGAAGCAATCATGCAGTTGCCCATTTAATCAATAATCAGTGTAACCATTTGCAACTCAAAATACAAAGCCTGTTCTGATACCTGTAGCGGAAAAATCTTCACTGAATAAAACATCCTGACTCATATGCCAGGGCCTCCATTTATATTGTTTGAATTACTGTCTCACTGAATCTATATGACCATATATATGTTTGAGCACTCTGAAAATAAATGAATCTGTACCTTTTAGAAGAGCCTCAGGGTATGAGCATTTGTGGTTACCTTCTCCTAATTTAGCACATTTTTATCACTATTCAGAAATGTTTGCAAATATTATCCTGTTGCATTCTGTGATTCTTAGAATAGTAGAGACCAGAAGGGACCTCTGAAGATCAGCTACTCCTGTCCCTGCTTCATATCAGTTCCACTTCAACCAGTTTCTCCACGGACTTTTCTATATGAGTTTTGAATGTCTTCAAGGAGTTCCACAATCTCTCTGAGCAACTTGTTCCAAAATTTGACAACTCTTATGGAAAATTATATATATATTTGTAACTGTACACATACAGTTAATGTCAAACTGGATTTTCTGTTGTTGCAACATGTGTCCACTCACCTTTTACTATGGACCTCCAGGAAAAGACCAGTTCCAACCTCTCTATAGCATCCTATCAGCTGACAGTAGCATTAAGATCCCTGTTTAGTCCTCTTACAAATGAACAATCCATCTCTTCCTGTTTCCCCTTGTACATTATACTCCCTATTTATCTAGGTGCCACCTGGTAGACATGCACCATTACGTTAATATTCTCCTACAACTGGAAATCCAAATCAAGGCACAGGAATAATTTAGAGTAAAACTGTTGTTTCTTCTAGCAAATGTGGTCTTACTCAAAAGCCTTTCTTTTGTTGAAAGCATAGTAAAAGATTTGGACTATTTGAGCATGATCAATTCTATACATATGCCAGTACGAAATGGAGTCATCTGAGACATGAATTGAAAGAACATCATACAAATAATAAAGTTACTAAAATAAAAGGTGAAAGATTATTTGATTGAGCTGTTAATGTTCAGCCTTACTGAATTTCTAAATAACCTGAGGCTTCTCAGTCAGTGTGGGAAGACTTAGATCAGGTGTAAGAGTTTAATAACATGGCAGGCCTCCTGGAAAGCTGCATAGTTGTACTGTGGCCTAAGAAACTGTTTGCCTGTTGCCTCAGAGCATGTACCACATTCAGCTTATTTTTTGCAGTCTCAGTAAAACACTGTATGATAAATAGAACAGCAGCAGTCACTAGAAGCAGAAAACTGTAGTTCCAGAAATACAGGCTGAATGCTAGCCATTCAACAAATAGTAACTGTTGTTTCACACTTTTAGAGCATCCTCCTTCAGCAAATGTATCAGTGATAGTATGCTGTCAGTAAGTGGAATAGGATACAATGGAATATACAAATAACTCTGACACAGTATTCACTTGCTTTACTCCATAAAAACAAACTAACTCCTCAACTAGCATTTCTCTGAGGAAATAAAAGCTACCCAGAGGAGAGCTGTTTAAGCCTAAGCCCAGCACAGCCCCCTGTGTGGCAACAGTGTGAAGCACAGTACTACACATATTAGCACACAGGACAAAGGACTATAGTCCAGAGGTATGATCCTTAACACTCCATTTCATTTCACACCTCCCCCAGTCACCCTTCTATCAGGTACTGCCCAAGCAAAAAGAAATTAAATTCAGGAAGTGTTCTGACATCCAAAGGGCACAGAGAGTTGTAGTTATAGAACTCTACTGTTCAGATGTGCTTCACATTTATCGTTCCAATACACATCCATTCCTCTTACTTACACAAATCTGCATTTCTGCTGCCTCCAAGAACCTCCTCCAAGTAAACTGCAGTGCTGGTGACAACATCCTTGTGAAATGTGTATTTAAGATGCAAATTCTCTTAACCCAGTCAAAAATTCACTGCTCTGGGACTTGGTTCTTTCCTGTTCTTGTCAAACAGAGGGTTTAGTCTGCTCTCTCTACCCAACAGTCTCCCATCAGGCAGCCATTCCACACACCTGCACACAGTATGACAAGAGGTGAGGGAGAAGAAAATGAAGAAAAGCCTTACCTCCTACTACAGACTTAGGTTCTGCCTTCAGTCACTGTCATTTTGCATAAAATATAATCCTGACTTTTAGGAAGGCTACCAGAAAGAAAGAAATAAAAACCTCCAGGCCAAGAAACCAAGGAGACTGTTCCACCAGTAGACTATTGCATGTTAAAAGGAATTTTCCTTAATTTTAATAACATCTTCCTGGTTTTTTGTTTTTTTTTTTATTGTTGTTGTTTTGGTGTTGTTGGGTTTTTTTGTTTGTTTTTTATATTTTTCAGTTTTTAAAAAAGAACAACACCACCACCAAACAAACAAACAAAAAACCCAACCAAGTTTACATGATTCTGGTGGACAGAAGGTGGGCTTTCAAAAAACGTTTTGGTTCCACCTGTCATGAAAATACCCCAGTCTCCAGCATGGAGGCTATGCAGAGGCTATGGGTATAACTACATTTATTTCTTGACTCCCTGGCCCAGCACACTGAATTTTTTGGACCTCATTTCCCCTGCTATATCATCTCTTACTGAAACTGCTGCATGGGTCCCAAAGTCCAGTGATTCTACTCCAATTACCCAAGGAGCAGGCTGTAAATATTCTATATGATTAATGCAGACCTTCCACACTTGGATAAATGCTCACCTGCCCAGTCAAAGCAGTCAGCAGAACACTTATCTCTGCACAAATTTCAGGAAAAAAAAATAGAAAAAATAAGTATATTTGCCTGGGGTGCCATTCAGAGAGACCTAGATAGGCTCAAGCAGATGTCAGGTGAACTTAATGAGGTTCAACAAATCCAAATGCAAGGTCTCATACCAGAGGCATAGCAACCCCCGCCACTGGTAAAGTTAGGGAATGTAAGGATAAGGCATAGCCATGATAAAAGGAGCCTGGGTACAGGTAGGTGGCAGGCTGGACATTAGCCAGCAACATGCCTTAACAGCCCAGAAAGCCAATCGTATCCTGGGCTGCAAGAAAAGAAGCATGGTCAAAAGGGTGAGGGAGATGATCCTGCCCCCATACTCCTCACTGATGAGACCTCACCTGGAGTACTTCATCCAGATGTAGAGTCCTCAGTACAGGAGAGATGTAGATCTGCCGGAGTGCGGTCAGAGAAGGGACGTAAAAATGACCCTGTGGGTCCATTCAAAGGAGAGGTGCAGAGTGCAGAATGCAGGTTCTTGTTTATTGCTGGTGATAACGTATAGCTAATGGCAACAACTATGTTGAAAAGCAGTGTTTTATAGTTGAGAATTGGCTCTGTCAAGTTGTATTATTGTGTTATGAGGTTTTTTTTTTTGTTTGTTTGTTTGTTTTTTTTTTTTTTTAATCTGTTTTAGTACCCAGGGACAAAATAGCAGGCATTACTTTTCAGGCAACATATACATTTTAAATGCAAGTAGCTAATGGTTCCTCTTCCTTTCATGTGAATGAACTTGATTTTAAAAATAAAATGCAAGACAAAATACAATAGTGTAAAAGTTTACTGAGCTTAAAAGTAGGCAAAATTATATATTAGCAAAAAAATACAAAATTAAACTGTCAGTAGATTTCTGCATTATAATATTCTTCTGCAGCTTGAGACACTCTCAGGATAAATATATTTCTGTTGTTCTTGTACCATTTGGTTTCTCTTGGTTGTTATGGCAATAGGTCATTTGTATCAAAAATCAGATTAAAAGAGGTCATCTGTAGCAAAATATGTTTCCTAAGCCAAAAATATAACTATTACCTAATTTTCCAAGGAAAATTTGAATCATAAGAATATGGTCTCTCAGCTTCTGTTATATGAGAGAAATTACTTCGCACATACTTCAGCTATTCAGGAAGAATTTGTATAAATATATTTCATTCTTATATTTTTCTTGTTATTTCATCCCATCTGCAAGATAAAATTTTTGTTCTTTTAAATATCTTGTGTGGAAACAAAGAGTGTGGTAAGTGTAATATTGGAAGGAAACAATATCTGCTATTAATGAGCAATGGTATTTAGCAGCATAAAGAATCACAAGAGTGAAGAGTTTGGGCATTCTAGAAGTCAGGTAACGAGATTTTGTGCAGTCAATGGGACAAATCATTGTAGTTGATATCTGTATTTCTGTAAAACTTGTGGTTTTAGGCTAGTAAATGGATAGGCTTTTAAAGTCTATTTTTTATTAAATCCTTGTTATTAGAACCAGCTGGTCTTGTCACAAAATGCGTAAGCATTTTTTTCTTTAGTCCTTTGTGAATCATTACACAAATAAAAATGGGGCAGAAACAGTACTCTGATAATCTTTAAATATTTTGTACGCCAGGTCTTTCTCAAAACATTCAAGCATTTGCAGATATTCAGAAAACTATGCTTCATAGAGAGTAAGTTTAAAAAGTCAGTAGATATATCAGCCATCAGGTGCAACTTTTCAGTATATGATACGTTTAACCTAGTGAATATATCCTGGATGGTGAATTCAAAATAGTAACATCTTTTAGGTATTCAGCACATAAATACAATTCTACAAAATTCAATAGAGAAAAAAATGAATATGCTAGAGTTACAGCATTTTTTTTCCTGACTGGGATGCTTTACTTTCTTCTCTAAATGTTAAAAAAAAATAAAAATAAATAGTATTGATAGGTCAGAATACAACACTGGGACCAGTGCTTCAAAAAAGACAAAGAGATGTGAGTATAAAAATCCACATATAGGGATCATAGTCCTACAAATCAAGTCAATTAGCTTTTTTTTTTTTTTTTTTTTTTTTTTTTTACTGCAGACACTAAAGTTTAAGATTCACGGGATTTCACCCATTAGCAGAAGTTGCTTCTTGATTTATCTTAAAATGTACACATTGAAAAATGTGTAGAATTAAGATTTTTTTTCCACTCCAGAATTTCTACACCAGACTAAAAACATGGAACACAATATTCTTATCCACCAAAAGGAAGCATTCACTGCAGGTTAAGCTAAAGCCAAAGGAAAAAAAAATGTCCTTAAGAACATGCTGAAGTTTTATTGCATAAGATTAAGTTCCAGCTGATACAAGAAAGCATTAGCAGTTGGAAAATTACACTGAGCTTTTATCACTAAGCAGCAAGAATTCAGCACTGATTGGCATTTCTGAAAACTCTTTGAGTTTATTCACACCAAAGAAATTACAGCACACCCCACTGTAATTGTTCCTCAGCAGACACACAATTTGAGTTATAATAGCCATCTCCTAATTATCCTGTAACTTGCTTCCTATTTAGAGCACCCTCACTATGGAAAAGCATACATGAGTCATCTTTTCAATTCTACTAAGAGCTACCATTGCCATAAAACAGATATATAAAGCTCTTTGCCATAGTCAAGAATTTGCAACATCTGGATTAAGCAGCTTCTAAACAGTTGAACATTTGAGATTATGGAGAATCCATCCTCAAAGTACATTTTGCAAAAAGCAGTGTAAGGTCCTGAGAGATAAATCTTGGGGAGCCGGGTAGACCTGAAGTTCAAAATGGACTCAAGTGAATAGAACAGGACATTACTTCCCTGTGCTGCAACAACTTAGAGTGAATAAACCTTTGTTTTGAATTAGCTAGTAGTTTCAGAACTTTAGAGAAAGGCATACTTAAGATACCTAATAGTTTACAGGCTCCTGAATATATCAGCACAAGAGCATGTCCCCAAAAGTTAAAATGCAGGGTAGTACCGGGTTCAGACATTAAACTGTGGTTTGCAGATGTACTGAAATGCTGCTTATTTGCCTTGAATGTTTTCAGCACTACTGTTAAGTCACTGGAAGTTTTAAAAGAACAGCACCAGCTAGAAGACAAAGGCTGGTGTAGTTGATTATTAAAACACATAGTAGAAACAGAAAAATCAGCAGGGGAAATACCAAGAGATATGTATGCTACAAAAATAAATAAATAATAATAATTAAAAAACACTATCTTTTTTAGACTTGTACATAAAGTGGAAAAAAAAAAGAGAGATAAGAAAGGAGGGAAAAAAAGAGTGATGGAGTAAAGGAATAAGTATAAAATCAGAAAGCCTTAGCAATAGAGAAGTGGACTAAAATAATACTTATCCATATATATTTTACATGAAATTATCAGGAAAAAGCTGCTAGAAGTGGAAGAATTTTGCACAGAAACTTAAGACCACTTACGAACAATTTACAAGTAGATGTCAAAGATGGAGACAGCATGGTAAATCCCTAGAGGGACTGTAAGCTGATGTAAGAGATCAGAACTGACTTTCACACATCAGTATTTATCACTGTAGAACAAATGAAACATACTAGAATTTGAGTGTGAAAAAAAGGAGAAAAAAAAAAGAAAAAGACTGGTGAAGGACCCAAAAATAGAAATAGACTAAAACACATAACAAAATATGAACCCAAACACAATAATATGCTAAACTAATGTACTATGGAAAAGTATGGAAAAGTAAGAAGAAATATTCTATGATCATATATACAAACAATTGAAACAAAAAAACAGAAGTAGAAGAACTTGCAAATATGACTTCATGTTCAGTGTTATATATTAGGATACTTGAGCAAAACTTCAGAGAAGACAACTTCATATCTAAGAGAAAGCACAGAAATCCAAGCTGTCTGATGAAAACTGATTTTCTTACCAGCACTTAAAAGAAGAAAGAAAACATTCTGAGATTATTAGTTTTCTGCAACAAGGTTCTGCTGAAGTGCACATGAAATTAACAAGCCTGTAATAGTTGAGAAGCATGGCTCTAGATTCAATGGTTTATGATCTGCTACAAAAAGCAAACATTTGTAACTAGCAATATTCCTCATGCCATTCTTTGCAGAGATTTCCAGACATAAGGGTTTTCACACTGCCTGACTGAGATGACTTCACTCTTATTAATGAGAAAAATCTTACAGATTCACAGAAGATAGAAAAAATATCTGAGCAGTGCATCCCAGTCACACAAAGATCTGCCACACTTTTCAAAAACAGAAAATGTCTACTAGTATTAAGGTGCTAAACAGCCTTAAAGTGTGGAAGAAAGAGAACCACTGTCCTTGAGGATATTTCCCTTGATTGGTATGATGAGCAAGAATATCTGCAATAATGGATGTTTCTATGTGTTGTTTTTTTTTGTTTGTTTGTTTTTGTTTTTAATGGCCAGAAGTAGATATGCATCTCTAATATGATCAGTTTACACTTCATTAATGGTAAGAGAAAAGGTTACTTATAGTAATGTACTAATCTCCTCCTAAAGTCAACATATGAAACAAATAGATCAGAAAAATCATGCCCTAGAAGTAAAAACGTCTCAAAAACCTTGGCAGTTTTAGAGTACTGCAATAGTAACTTGCACAAAGATTAAGATCAAGGCTGTAATTTTTAGCTCTTGAGAACACCTGAGGTAAGTCCCACAGACTAATCACCTTGGTAAGGTAGTAGAAATTAATTCATTACTCTTTGCAGAGCTAAGATCACATAAAATATTGATAACTCGTATCTTATTTCATTTATACCCAACCTGTCCTCTACAAAACAAAAAGCAGTCCTAATTTTTCTTCCTGTCTTCTTTTCCTGTGAGAGTCTTTCCAAGCTTTTCATGACTGCTATTATTTTCAGCATCTTCTTCAGCTTCTATTACAAATCACTTTTACTCTATGTTTTACCTACATGATTAATGCTCTACAACAGAGCTAAAATTCTCAGGAAAGATAAATAGGTGAAAATAACACACTTCTGTTGGCTTGATAGGAAAGAGATTTTACATATGTAGCTGTGGGCGAGTGGCTAAAAATATGTCATTTTTGTAAGCTTACTGATTTCACAGATTCTAAAAACATGTAGTTTAAAATACATCTAATAGTTTCCATTGTCTATTTTTAGCCCTATAAATAGCTAAAATCCATGTTCCCAGTTTATAGCAATCAAGATGTTATTGTTTCCTAGATAAGATACTCAGAACATACATTTAAATTACCAACTAAAATTTGATACACAGTTCTAATGATCTTGAGAACTCATTTTGGAACACAGGTAATAAGGATAGCAAGCACAAGTTGTACAAACTGCATTATTCTGAGGAGATGCTGAGGCAGTCAAGAAACGGGCTATTGAGCTGTCACTATTCATTGTGTCTTTCTTCTGCCATGTAACCATGTGCTAGCAGTGCACCTACCCAGCCCCTCGCTTCACTGGAGGCAGATTCTATTCAGCTCTGAGTGTCTAGTTTACAGAAATTGCAGCTGGCATAGGCTAAAGTTCATGCCAAAATATCATTTGATAATTATGTCTTTCTCCCAGAAACTTTCTCATTGAGATGCTTTTATATGCAGTTTTAGAAAATACAAATAAATGCTGTTTTTAACAAAAATTTCCAATTAAAACAGCACAGAAACAAAAGCAAACTAGTATTTCTCCACAGAGAAATTAGAAGTGCTCTTATACAGAAAATGTATGTTTGCTGTGGAATCAACATCAGATTTCAAACAAAATATAGGTTAAGAAAATCTGCAGGGATGCAGGGACAAAGAACCAATAGCAGTGAACAAAACTTCTCTAGAAGATTTTTCAATATAGTAAAATATCATGAAATCTTCTGTTTCCAAATACTATCCCAAGATACTCTGGTAAGTTTAGACTGCCTGATTATATAAAACCTGCCATCAACATTTTTCTCTTGTATTTTAAGTTGTTACACAGAAAGACATGTTGAATTGTAACCGTGACTCACCCAAGAGGCCTTTGACTCATTCTTTTAATACTAGTTTTTCCATCTCATGAAGCGCACAGAAAAGGCAACCAGCAGATTGAAGAAACACGTTACTTCTGTCTATCTTTAAGGCTTCTTATCAGCCTTATATAGATTCATTTTTTTTTTTTTTCAGGGCTATATATGTTCTGGGGGATCAGCATTTCAGGTATATGTATATTAAAAATCCTTTAATTAACTTTCCCATTTTAAATTTGAAGGTTCGTTTGTTATAGTTTCTTAATTTCTTCACCTCATTTTCAGCTCTTCAAAATGAAGTCCAGCTGAGTGCATTTCCTGCAGTAACCTTCTGGTTTGGAGACTATTTTCTGAAAGATGTGAGAATCCTTTCATCGTTTATCTATAATTATTCCTCATAATTAATGATACAACCTTTGGTTTGTTTGTTTGTTTTTCTGATGTTCCTTAAACAAATACAACTACTTGATGCTGAGAGCATTATCAATGAGGAAAATAAGTCATTTATTCTATTTGTTGCTATTTTGGTTTTCTACATTTGAAATATAGGGAAGAAAAAAAAAATTATCAGCTATTACCTGTCCACCATACATGTGCACAAAATGTCTAACTATTCCTTGCAAGTAGTGTTCTAATACATTTTAAATAAATTATATTTGAAAAAGGAAGGATACTCTAGGAAGTTCATTCTACTGCCAGTGACATCCAAGACAGAGCTACCATGACACAGAATGATGATAAGTGAAGATATGGGCCACTTAGATCCGTAAGCCAAGCTGATCTGTCTATTTCAGTAATTCTCAGGAACACTTAGAAGGTTTTATCATGGTCAGATATAAACTAAAGTTCCTAATAATCAAGTGTACTAATACCTAGGGGCTAATGTACAGGGTCAAAACTCTTACCCTGATATACTATTAGATTTGCTAAACAGTCAAGCAAATACACCATACAAATGCCAGTAGAGTTAGGTGTCATCCGTTTTGTGGTGAGAAAGCACCTGAGGTAGAACAGACATCCATTACCATGGAATTCCACACTCACAGCTCAAGGTTCATTGATATTTAACATTTCTAATACTTACATATGGAAAGTTGTGTTAAAAACCATTCTCTCATCCTTTTTCCGACACATACATTATCAAGAGCTGCTGGAGACAGGATACTTCACTGGTTTTTGTCCTAGTCCAAATTAAAAGGGATGAACGACAGAAAATGACACTGCTCTATGTGGCACATGAGGCTGGACTGACAGAAGCAATGAATGTTGAAGAGGTAAGAAAACACAAAAGATCTATCTTTCCTCATCAAAGCCTTTTCCAATTTTTTAAGAAAATTTCAACTATCCATTTCCTCAAAAGACCCTCCCTTATTGACCATCACAATATTTTTACTCTTCTAAGAGGAGTAAATAAAGGGAGCTAAAAGAGGGAAATGAATCCAAATTTTCTCTGTCAAGTCTGCTTGTTTTCTTTTCCTAAAGACCTACTCATAACACAGTCCTTCAAAGGTGACAAAGAAGCCTGAGCAAGGCAGTCTACCTCCATTAAGTCACAGGAGCTGGACATAGAAATTATCTACCCTAATGATATATTCTGCAACAAGCCACACTTTCTGCTTTTCTGCTTATGTAGAACAGAATCTCTGATCACAGACCCTTCTCAGACTGTGCAACAGCCTTTGCACCAAGTAGCCTAAAAAGGCTTCTGGAGCACAGGAAGAAGATAAACCTCCATAGCAATGTTCTTCTTGAGAGAACAAATTAGGACAAGCAGAAAGCTGCAGGTGACATTCTTGTCAATAAATTCAATGGATACCATTGCAGCCTTCAGGCGAAAAGACCTGAGCTAAGACACTTAACCTTGCTTTCAGGTCTGCATTTTCTACTTAAAAAAATAGGGGTGCCTTCCTCAGACTGAAAATTGAAGTGAAACACATTCTATTCATGCCCCTTTAAATTTCCATGCCCTTTTTAATTACCTTATGTCCCAGTTATGTCCATCCTGATGCCATGTAGCTGAACAAGGAGCTAAAGGAATGAAGCAGAAATCCAGGACACTAAGTAAGTGTGTCTGAAATAAAACTAGCAAAAAATCCCAACTTGTCAGTAGGAAAAGAACATCACAAGGATTCCTGAACATTATAATCTTAATAATAAACATCATCACTGAAACTTCAGCTGCTTTCAGGTTAATGACATTTCTTCCACTGGTAATACAGGAAAAGAGTTAAACTTCAGCAT
Organism: Callipepla californica brunnescens; assembly: GCA_023055505.1. Classification (NCBI taxonomy): domain Eukaryota; kingdom Metazoa; phylum Chordata; class Aves; order Galliformes; family Odontophoridae; genus Callipepla; species Callipepla californica. The sequence goes on along the minus strand of JALIRH010000005.1, from coordinate 23,550,780 downwards.
CATGGCTGCTGCTAGCATTTTATGCTTTTGGTGCTTTTAGACTATTTTAAGTGTTGTAATGATGAGCAACAATGGACTCCACAAAAAGTACCTCAGATTTAATTACTATTGCTTTGTGTCATTTAAAAGTTGAAAGAAACGAGCACCTCAGTTTGGGACTAAAGATACTTTTATTATAAAATGTTTTAAGTGTTGCCATTATTTGCTCTGTATTCAATTATTATTATTTTTCTACAGAGTGATCCATAAAATAATGTTATTCTTTCCCAGTGACTTTTCTGCTACATTAGATCTGTTGTGTTATATTTTTCTCAATATATTTTCTGCATGTATACTGCTCAGCTTTCATTGTGCTGAAGTTGGGAAGTCAAGAGATTTAAGAGCACAATAAGCATGCCAGATCTTCTTAGGTTCTTGGATTTTAGCTGGTTTGAATTTATACTGCTTGGAGGCAGTTCATATAACCATAATGATTTAAATTAGCCACTAGATTTTATAAATAATTTCCTAACATGAAAGTTTATTGAACAGGGCAGCTTCACCAAGTTTAACTATGAATACTGTCATTCCTTGCCCTTTCTATTTAGCAATGTAAGAGATGCAGATATATATGCTATTTTGCTACATCCTACTGGGAAAGAAGAAAAAAAAAAAGAAAGACATTTACCATTAAATTCAAGGATCTCCATTATTACTGAAGAACAAAATTACTAAGAAAATTACCCAAGATATTAAAAATCTTCCTTTTTTATATTTCAGATGAATGTGACTGCTTCTCTGTTAGCTACAAATGTCAAAATCAAGATGAAGCTGTGTCATTCTTTTTGAATACAAAAATCAAGGCAAACATTTGCATGCTCTATTTTTTATAAGAAAATTAGAAAATTTATTTTTCAACTGCAGGATCACAAATAAACAGGAAGTAAATAGGTTCAATGAACAATAAATTCGGTAAAAATAACTTCCAAAATACAGTACAGTCTAAAAATAAAGGCAAAAATTCTAGTCTCCTTCCAGAATTATACTTGTCAAGTTTCATCAGACTCTCATAGAAGTGCTTAGAGCACAATTCTGACAAGCAGAGCAGGATATTTCTTACAGATTATGGGCCATGCTGCACTTCTCAGTCAGTTTCCTTGCAAGCACCCTCTTTTTTGTTCCAAGCCCATGATTAAATCTGTGAAGGTCATCTTCAAATCTGGGATAATGGAAAGCTGATGGAGAGTTATCCATACAAGTATCCTGGACTATAGAGTATTCTAATTTTTTTTTTTTCTTTGAATGGATTGTCTTATCACAATTTTTGTTTCACATTTGTTCAATGAAAGCAGGAAGTTCCTGAAAAAAATAAGCTCCAAACCTATGACAAAAATCCTGATAATATAAATAAATACTAAGATGAAAGCTGTTTAATTTTGGTGATCATATCCAAGTGGGTGACAGCAGACATGCCAAATTGCTCAAATAAAGCTGTGAAAATTAAGAGAAAATTGATAGAATTTTAGTTATAGATCTCACAGTTAACTGTATTTACGGAAACTATTATCTCCTGAGCACAAGTAATTTTTGAGGAATTACTATTAGGTAATTATTCCAAGATATTTTAGAAAAATAAAATACGCAGAAGTTAGGGTGGATTTTTTTGTTTTTTAAACAGAGGGCAGAATATTCTTAAAGAAGCATGACCTAACAGTTTTAGATGTCAATTTATAAGGACTGAACTGTTTAGAATTCTTGTATTGACTTCTAGAGAAGAAGACACTCAGTTTTTAAATATATTCAAAAACATGAAGAAGGCATTACAGTTATCCATTACCCATTACCTATTTCTATAGGTTCCCATAAAATACTTCTGTACTAGGGAACCCTTAGTTTTATTCATAATCAGCAATGAGGATAGAACTACAGGGTTGATTTTTCAACAAAGAACAGTGTCTGGATACAAGTGCAAAATGAAATTAATACACTGCAAAAATCTACAAGAAAATTTCTATGAACCTTGACTTGGACTTTCTAGAACCATGGTTGCAAAGAGGCATTCCATGGATGAGTACAGCTGAAAATATACTTCACTGAATGAAGAGACAAAGAATGATTAAAAACAAAACAAAAAAAACCTCCCAGAGCTGTTGAAAACACACTTTATACCGAAGACACTGTTACTTTCTCTGTATTTTTATGACTGCATCCAGATTGCAAAACCTAACTAAAAGACAATTTCATGCAATCTTTAGTAAATGGTTCTGCCAATGTAAAATCAGCATAACTAGCCTAAAAATAAGCACAAGTATAAAGTTTCACCCAGACAATGTGAGTATGTTTCCATATTCCAATCTCTCTCTTCAAAAGTCAGCCAGCTGAGTTTACTACTTTTCAGTTAAATACACTGTTCAGTTTGTCCTAGATAATAACTCTCTACAGAGTAGCAGTAAGGAACTAAAGAGATAAACAACGTTGTGTGATGTTATGTCGTAGGTATTTCAAATTTATGCAAATGTGTGACAGTATACACTGAAGAAAAGCAAAGAACAAGGCTGACAAGTGTCTATAAACCTATGCAGAAGCAGGTACTACAACTGTTATTAGGGCAGCTCTATTTAGCTCTTCAAAGTCCCCAGAACATCACTTTAAAAGAAATAAACAGAAAACACCAAGATTGGACAAGTGCACTCACCACGGATGACCTCCTCTCAACAAGTTGCACCTGGCAGTTAGGACTGTCCCTCACCTATTCAAAGAGAGGGTTCGTGCTTACTAAGTTCCTATAACCACTATTAGGGAGTATCTAAGATATAGGTTCAAAGATAACTAAGACCGCTTTTTCAACAGCTTACTCCCACCTCTAAAAGTATTCACATTTAAACAAGTATTTTCTCCAGAAAGCTTGTTTAAATATCCTACAATTTATTATAATATCCCTTGATATCCCTCACATTGCCTCACTGGACCATCGCATTTACTGTGTATCATTTTCTCAGAGATAGGCCCTACCCACATCTTGCCTGAAGAAGAGCAACAAAGAAAAAGAGGCAGCCTGCACTGCTGCCCAAAAAACGGTTAGTTCCTCCTTCAGAGTACACCCTTTTAACAAATTTGTTAAAGTGTTACACTTATTCTTCCTAGTACTTCACTAAGCAACAAACTAAACTTTCAAATACAATTGTTTCCTAATGTCAAAAGAGAACAATGTTTCTAGAAGTTAATGCTGGAATTACTCATGACAATGTTCCTTCAACTTCCAGATGAACATGCTTCCTGCTTTCCTACTTTGTGCTTATCTAGAAGCTCCAAAATTCTCACTGAGAAGACAGTGACTGGTTTCCACCATGGCTGAAAGCAGCAGTGCACACAGATCATGCCTTGTTCTTGTCAACCAATACAGGTAATCATACCTTTTATGGTTGATAAAAAAGAAGGTCACTGTTCTATGGGCTGTTTTTCAATGTCTTCTGTTGATATATGAAGCATGACACCTCTAAATGTAACACGTTTTACTGAATTCTTATTCATCTATCACTGCAGTACAAAAAGCAAACTGTTAAGGAAGAAGGTACCCAGTCTTATTAAGCAAGAAACTGAGATAATTTTCTCTCTGTATTTCCTCTCAAAGGAAAGAAACATGTCACACTGGGGGCAGAAAGTACAATTACTATATCTTGATTTAGCCTTCAGAAATACGCTGCGATTTTAGCATTTAATAGCTTAAGGAATATAAGGAAAAAAATAATAAAATAAAACATTTGCAAAAGTAGTCCTTCCGTTAATTCAGCAACAGAAGTCTTTGCCATGCATTATTTCATTCCTTCCAACAAAGATGGAAAAAATCTTTTAGATACCATTCTGTGTGTATTAGATGTGCACAGATAAGTCCCACTCTGGTTTAAACTTTTTCAATTAAAAAAAAAAAAAAAATCAGAACTACGGGAAATTTGCAACACACACAAATGAGAAGGTGAAGTAAATAAAATTTTGTATACAGAAGTCCAAGATGATGCTAATATCAGAATGCTAATATCACTTTATCAATGTTGAGAGAGCTGGTTTTGTCCTTTTAAATGTAGATGAGAAAGTCTGTATCATCAGGTACCTGAATAGAAAGCGTGCACAGTGATAGCACAGCATCTTAGTTTCAGCAGGGACAAGTTGATTTTCTTCATAGTATCTGGTATGCAGCTATGTTTTGGCTTTAAGAGAAAACCAGTGTTGGTAACATATCAATGTTTCTGCCTTTAGAGTTACCCTGCTGATATTTAACCTAAATTTCCCATCTTTTACTTTAAAGCCCTTTCTCCCTTGTGGTATCACTACTCTCTCCGATAAAGAGTCTCTCTCCAAGCCCAGACAGAGTAACAGGAAGGAAAACATACTTTCTTTAAATGTGGAGAAAATTCATGTATTCATGTTCAGCAAAACAGACAAGTTACAGTACACATTCTTTTTGTATTTACATGGCTCTGAACTAGTCTGGCTTCATCTTCAGCAGGATCAAGCAGGCTATTTTATAAGCTTGCAGTTGTAGATGCAATTAAGGGGACTGTAGACTAAGCCTAGTCACCAGGCAACAACAGCAGTTATGCATGCATTGTCAACTTTAATTTAATGTCCTAGGGGAATTAGAGAAGGATGATTGCTCTCCTGTGTGAGCAGCCAAGGTAACTCATTAATGGAGCTCTACCACCTGTTTGTCACTCTGCTACTTATGCCTTAGGCAACAGGGACAAGAATAAAACTTAAAACATACAATTCAAAGAACCTGATAAAAAAAACATTCGGACTTATTCTGGGCTGTAACTCATCAGTACCAACCATCAGAGCTCACTCCTGACATTAAAAAGTCCAGTAAGTTGGTATTTATCTCAGCCTGGAGCCTTAAATATGCAGATGACAGTGCGAGGAAATAAATAAATAAATAAAGAGAAATTAGGTAATTAATGGTAAAGGAAGAAAATAAAACAAACAAAAAAAAAAAAAATAAAGCATAAGCCAAAAGTAGATGTAAAGCAGTGCATGCAAGTGAAGGAATATATCTCTAATCATAATTCTTATGTTTCCTATATTGGTACATTTATTATATCTAGACTGTGGTGAAAAATCCAAGACACTGCACTGTTAGCAGCCACTCTACAGCAGCTACACCAAGTCTTTGATCACAACACATCAAGCAATATAAGGTAGTCTATTGTATGTTTAGGCCTTATTGTTACTATATATTCTTCTAGCAATAGCTTTGGCTTATTTGTATAATATATTCTACTTTTGATAAACTGTTTGGAAATAGATTGATGTGAGAGTTTGGAAAGACAGCAACTGTCAACATGGGCTGCTAATGAAAAACTGGTATTTAGTAAAAATAAAAATAAAATCACTTACTCTATGTTGAGCTTCTTGCTCAGTGAAGCTGTGAAACACAGCACTGATTAGCCATGGTTTTCATAAAGCAAAGTCCCAAAGATAATGTGCTAAGACAGTAGAATTTTTATTACACTGAACTCATCAGAAAGTTATCAGTTTCTCATACTTCTGTCCAGGAGAAGACGAAGAGCAACTCCTGTAAACAATAACCAAACTCTTCCTATAAAACTTCTGAAGAACTTGAAAGGCCAACACTTTATGAATTACAGCTGCTTAGAGGAGCTGGCCACCTCCTGACATTAATTATTTCATTGTATCATACATTGATGCACTTGGAAGTTGATTAGACCTTCTAATCAATTTTGTAATCAGCAGGATTAATTTCTCTCTTGCCCCGTGAACTGCTGCTGTAGAAATATTAATGACTGTCAGTGGTGGAGACCTTCTACTCTCATATTAAAAACTCAGGTAATAGGGTAGCACAGCTGAGGTAGACTTGCACAGCTTAAAGTAATTTTATAATTATAGATTATAATAACAGTACTATTATTGCACTGTTCTATAAATTTTTACATAGCTAAATGTGATTGCAGCTTACACTATGATCTCTGTACATAGCTTATGGAAGCAGCTTCACAATTACTGTATTTTGAATCTCCATCTGGAGCTTAAGGAATTGCAGTAGGTCTGTCAGTAATAAGCAGCACCATTTCAAAAAGTATAAATACAATAATCTTAAACAGAAAGACAAAACAATGAGAAAAGTGTGTTCTGGCAAACTTTGCTACTTCATTTTACTTCCATATGTTCTGACCTGAGGGAGTTGTTTACATACGCATAACTTAAGTGAGAAAAGACAAAATCATGAATAACTACTGCAACTAATTAATGCAAAGATTTCATTCCAATTCCATGACTATTTACACAAAAATCATTATAGCATACCATAAATGAGGTCATCAGACTTGTGGAATTGAGTACTGGACTTTTTTTTTTTTTTTTTTTTTTGTCTTCTGAGAAGGGTGATGAACTCATTGAGTACCCATCATACAATGCTCTGATCTCAGTTACATTTGTGAATTCCTGCTAAGTCCATCTGCTTCTTACTGGACTTAATGTTTAAACTGGAGAATAAGGATTTCTATTTTTTCCACCTAAAAAAGTATAATCTAAGTTTACAGAAAGAAATGTGTAAAGAAAAGTTTCACATGTCAGGAGGGTAACACATGTCGCCCCGTAAAAGGAACCTTTCAGCAAGGAACAATTGCAAATCACTGAAAATACATACAGAGGAAACTTAGTGTCATTTGTTACCCTTACATAGTTGAAAATAAGTCAATGGAAACAAGTAAGGCTCAGCACACCTGTCATGGTTTTATGACTTTTGGTATTGGTATTCCACATCATAACATCATGTAGTGCACTGAGAATTAAAGAGTTAATGCTCCAGCTCCAGGGATCATCGATAGTTCTGGGTATACCTGTCTCAGAAGAAAAGAAGAACTACATTCCGCAGAGGACTTTGCAATGCTTTGTATTTTTATGTTTTTCTGCTCAGAGGGAAAGATAAAAACTGTCTGCAGTCACAGGACACTCTCTTTCCTTTGAGATCGACTCAGCAGTGAGTGCTGGTTGCTGCCATCTCACCTTCAGCATTAGCGTAAGGCCTTCGGTTTATCGGACACTCTCTCTTGCTCATTTTATTTATTAGCCTCAATTCCAACTATATTGTGTTATATTGTGTTATTGTGCTTTCAGATATCTAATTTAGTAAATTAGCTTTCCTCCTCAGATCACTGCTGCTATTTTGTTTCTAGACACATCTCCCTTTTCCTTTTCCCCCTTCCCTTTTCCTGGGGCATGGGTCCGTGGGTCCCTCGCACCAATCATCATGGAACCAGGCTGAACCAGCCCTTAAACCATCAACTCTACCTCAAACACTACATTTGTTTTAGAGCTTGTTAAAAAAAGAACTAAACAAATAAAATACAAAAGGAACCGACAACTAACTTAATGTCATTTATTTCAGTGACTTCTACAAAAGACAGCAGCTGTAAGAAGAAAAATTCCATAGTCAACTAATCAAGAGGAAAACAAAATAGAACAGAATATATTTTAAAAGATGTGCTAGACTAGCATCATGTTTAAATTAAAAAAAAAAAAAAAAAGCATAGATCACAGCAGCACACAGTGCAACTCAGAAGAATTACTGAATGTGCAAATCAATATCTGTCCGCCTTCACTGAAAAGCACAGGTAGCTTGACATGGAGTTAAAGTGCTTTCCATAATGAAAATGGAAGAGCCATTGACATTTTACTGTGAGAGTTAAAGCTACTTCAGGTGTTCTGACCAGAAGCATCATTACAGCAGCGGGAAAAAAATAATTAAAATCAACTCTCTTCAGTAAGGTTAAAGAGTAAGATTTTCCTTAGAAGCCCTACAAACCTCCCTGTAAAAGATAACAATAAAGCTAGCCCCATTCCAAAGGCATGCTTTAGCTTCCCTTACTCATCTCTGGAAACCTGACAAAGTGCATTGGAGTGCTGAATATGAGCAAAATCTGTTATTTGTATGTTATTACCCCAGTGCATCTGGGGATCTGTGCTGAACCACCACCTCCATGTTCTTTGCACAAGGGACACAGATCCAACAGATCCATAACAGATCCAACTCCATTCCAGATTACTCAGATTAATTGCCTGCTAACACTATTTAGTTAGTGCTCTGTTGCAGAGGTTGTTGTACCAGGTAATCTGACAATTGCACCACACTAACACACATTAAAAGGTACAGATGAGAGGCAAAATCTTCCTGTAAAAATGTAAAAACTTCCACTACTTGCTATCTGAGTCCTGAATTTAGAGTTTATGAGTTACATTAATATATTAGACTACATTTCTGAATTGATCTTCCCCTAAGGATTTTAAGTTACTACTCAAACTAGGATGCACTCACCCAGACCACTGCTTAGGAAAAGCAGGCCAGCAAATACCAAAATAAGAAATAATTTCAAAATAAGAAATAATTCCAGTTTTCCCTATGATTGTTAATGGTGGGAACTGGGAAAGAACTGTGAACTGTTACATGGAAGAGAGAGGTTAAAAAATGACAAAGAGGATGTTTTCTTTTTCAAGCCTTCACATACAATGTAAATTATAATTACAGCAAAGGCTAAACCACAACACTTAGATTTACCAGTTGTTTACTCCTAACTCTCATAGTGGCCATCTCCTGATCCCTGTTTTCTTTCTTTCTTTTTTTTTTTTCCCCTGATGTTTTCTTGTTTCTTAGTTGTTTGATTGTTTTTAAGTAAAAAAGCAGTTTTAGCAACATCCAAACTAGCTTCAGATTTCAATAAAATATATGTTGCTACAATCTAGGACTGGGATTATAAAAGAAAAAAAACGTCCCCAGAAGACATAGCAAGTATACATTTATCTGTTGAATGTTATCAAATTCTACCATTCCTAGGCCTCAGTGTCAGCTAAATAATGCAGGACAGGTCCACGCAGAGAGAGATACAGAAAGAGTTCTACTCCTTCTATCCAGTCTTTAAGCCCATCAGATACAAGTCAGCTCTAACCCAGGAGCTATGTAACCATGCCAATACAGCACTAACCATGCTCTACTTATCAAAAAAGTGCATTATTTTTACCTCCAGCTTTCCCTCATGTCAACTGCCTAGCTTGTCTATTTTTTCCCACATAAGACACTGCTATCCTCAGAATGACACACAGTATGATATTTATTGTTCTTCATTTCAGAAGTAACTGGCCTAAATCCACAGTTTATGAACAACATTCATATTATATGTTATCAGTTTATTTCACTCTCAGCAGCTCCAGGAACAAGATTTAGTAACTTTGTGAACATACACCTGGCACAAAGAATCAATCTTGTACAGATTTCCTTGACACGCAAGATCTTGAAAACTATCTTGGTTACTAGAGAATTTAGTTCCTAAAACAATTAAATCAGCCTCTCATTTTCACAAAGCAGATAGATGAAATTCACTTAAATTTTATACATAGCAGTTTTAGATGAAACCTCAAAAACATTTCAACCATTCTCCAATTACACATTTAAGATAAAGTAATACTTTTGTTTCCATACAACTATTTCAACACAGTTTCTCACTAACACCTGATTGTGAAGCATTTTTCATACCATATTGTAAGAGAACAATTTCCTGCCATCTCCAAAAGCAACATTTTCTGTCAACCACATGCAACGTTTCTCTCTATACAGAGAATGTAAGTACAGTCACAGGTACAATTCTTCCCCTATCTCCATTTCCAGCTGCATCTATATTTGCCTCAACCTCTCGTGTTTGCTTCTTCCTTGAGGAAACAGAATAGAAGGAGCTATGAATGAACTAAATAAATAACCCTCAGCCATTTGAAGCCTTGGTAGGGTTATATTAACTACTCCGTGGCCATACTGATAATACATATTGACTACTCCATAAGAAAGAAGGTAGATTTGCCATAAACTGTAAGACTTAAATGACATAAAGAACGCATTACAAAAATTTTTAGTCTATATCCTGGGAATAACTGACAGCTTTCTTAATATTGCCAAAAATTTAAAATTTGTGTTTAAGTATTATTAACCTATTTTTCTGGCCAGGTACAAAACTGTAAGGACAATCTTTCTTGCCAAAACAGCATCTGAAATTGTTCATCTTATGAGCATATAAGCATCTGATTTCCCTGCTTTATTCTTTCTACAGCAGACAGTCTGAGTTCTCAGAACTTTTTCGTTCAGTGTTTCTCCTAATGATCTGAAAACAACTCAACAAGGAATCCTTTCATATACTTGAAGACCATACAAAATGCAGTAGCAGGAGAAAGAAGTCTTCACCAATATACATTCTTCTAAGTAGATGATAATAGTGCAATGAAGTATCCCAAGAAATCAATTGTAATTTTGATGAAAGAATTACTCCTGTATCAATAGTGTGTATTTTCCCTCTTTCTAATGAGGTCATGGAACAGTAATAAGTTATTCGTCCAAAGCAGAATTATCTTTTTAAAATGATGTTATTATTAGACCTTGGCTTTCCAAAAGCAGGCATATCAGATGTAACTTATTATTTAGATTGTCATATGCAATTAATAGTGAATATAGTCCAGTCCCAGCTATGAAAACTTAACAGTTTAGAAATTTGATAAGAAGGAATTCAGAATAGCCTAATGTGCAAGGAGTTATCACAACACAAAAGACCATTTTGAGCTGTTTCCTGGAAAGCCACTGTCAAAGTTAATAGTGCAACATATGAAGATAGATCATTAAAAAACTTCAGAACACCAGTTACAGTAACTAAATGAATAAATAAACAAAACCCAAGTTAATTTATCAGTCTTGGAAATTCTCTTTTCATTTTCAGTTGGGACATCTTGCTGTTTGAGAACACAGAATGAAAGAGAACTGAAGGAATAAATCTAATAATCTACACCAAAACCAGAAACAATTCTTCAATTTTTTCTCAATGATTTATTATGAAAAGCAGTTGAAAATCTATCAGGATGATACAATAAAAAGTATTTAAGACTGAACATCCACAAGATTTCAGTCTAACCCCACTGAATACACTACTTTCTATAGCTTTCCAGAACCACATGTGATTTTAAGTCATTTTGTTAAAAGCAATCCTAAATGTGATCCAAGTTGTTATTTATTAAATAACATTGTTTTCTTCAGAATATATATATATATAATAGGAAGTTATTAAAAGTGACAGCTGTTTGGTGCTAACTCTTGCTTTTGGAACTGTTGTCTGTAACAATACTTGAAATATACTTCCCTCAGGGATAAAAGAAGCTATGAGCTACACAGACTTTTTTTAAATGATGTTAAAAACAACAATGTATCAGAGCACTGAAAGCAGCTGCTTTTCTTCATCTGACAGGTGTATTTTCTAAAAACAAGTAGAAATTCCAGTGAATGTCAGAAACTTTGATTAGCATCCAATCTGACTGAACAATGGTGCATTTAAGGTAAAACAGGCAAACCTGTTTCTCATACTCAAAGGGGGAGAAATCCCTTTTCAGTTTAAATGGGATGGGGAAAAAGCAAACTAGAATACAAGGAACTGAATAATGCTTTAAAAGGTTTCTTCATTTCTACCTAACTGCAGCTGTATGCATCTTTGTTTAAATTTATTAGAAATATAAGTCTTTATTGCACCATTTTTTCCATTTACTTCCATAGTCTGCCTCTTTAAATTCAATTTGCTCTTGATGAAATGAGACACAGGAACTGTCATTCTGAGGGCATATTCTTTACTCCTGCAATTTTCTAGTTTTTAATGGATCTTTCTAAGATGTTCTTGTCCTGTATGTGTTCTGTTCTGCAGTTGAGTAGCAGCTCCAACATTCAGTTAAGTGTTTTTAAACAGAAATAAAAGCTGGTAATTAATCACTTTCATTACTTAAGCAGAATAGACAAATATAGATTTGTTCAAGCCACAGTTTTGCAGTGTTTGATCACTATATTTTAGTGTTATTATAACACAAATGTGATTCTTGCAGGCAACCACACACCGCATTTCTAACAGTAAAGTACAGGAAATATACAGCCTCCAAATTTTATGTAATTTGTACTCATATTAGATAGTGGCTTGTTCTTCTAGTATGAAGTTTATTCATTGGTGGTTTTTTTTTTTTTTTTTTTTAATATCATTTTGAATTGTGTAAGCAATCCTAAAGCCAGTTATTTTAAAACAATTTGTAGTCTCACACCATTACAGACTACTTTCACACAATTTTTCAGTACTGCATGAGCTGTGACTAGTTGCAATACCTTTTAAAAAAGAGGTACTTCAATGCACATATTATGTTGGTAGGACATGTATGCAATGTGATTTTTCACATCAACAATCAGAACAGTCTGAAGAAGGTGGAAGCATAGCCATTAAGAAATGGGCCAAAAAGTCTGAAGAATGATAACAAAATTAAGTCATCCCTTGATGACAACAGATTACACAAAGGGTAGACTATTTTAGTGGGTATCACCTCCTCCTCCTCTCCAACAGAAAGAAAAAACAAAAACAAACAAACAAAAAAAACCACTAAGGACTTTCCATTTAATTCAGGCCATGTACCATTATGTAAAGTCTTACTGAAATGATTTGAGCCGTTTTCAAGAAAACCAGTGATTTGAATAAATAGCTTCTGTTCACTTAGGGTTACAAATTAGATATATAAGGCAGCACTTCATCTACCACTGAAATGCAACCATCTGTTTTATAGTAGGCATTTACACAGAACAGTTTGAAAAATGATGAAAATATTATAGCAAACTGAGAAGAAAAATACAGACGTCTTGAACAGAATGATGAGAAGAGTTCCCTGACTGCAGTCGAGAACTGCAGATCCCACGATGCATATAGCCCAATAGTTGCACGCTCTCTACCCTAAAAACCAGGAACATAAGTTCTTACCTGAACAACTAAATATATCACCTCACTTTTAAAGCTGTTGAGTATCATCACTTTCCCCTCCCCCATCAATGAAAACAACAAAAAAAGAACGCACTCAGAAGTTTACATGTCCATTCCTAAATACAGATTTAAATCAGTTAACTTGGTTTACCCTAATCTTTAAATCTACCACTTTGGTCTGCATCATCCATAACGTTAAATACATAGCTCTTCATTGTACAATGCATATTGCCCTACTTCATAGCTTCATAGTGGGCCACAAAATTTTGTGACTTCAGCTGAATCACACTTCTAGGTAGTCTACTAAGAATCTTATATGTGCTATGTAAAATTATGTCAGTCAGTATAGCAAAGGTAAACAGGCACCTTGTACTGTAAAAAGAATGGAAGTATTTGAAAGACCTATTTTTGATATCATAGACTATCAAAAATACTGTTTAAAAATTATTTTCAGTGTAATTTTCCATGTAAAAAGACACTTTCTGTAACAATATTAAATAAATGTAATAGCAATTTCTGAGCAGCTTATATCAGAAACAGATGCTTTGTGTAAAGCCTGATTAAAAATATCCATAAATACACTAAATATTTTTGTGAGTAACTAGAATATATTTTTAATAGCATGTTTAAAAGCAGATCCCCAAATGAAGACAGAGGGAGTATAATTATGGACATCTTCATTGGGAATTAAGTCTAAATACTTAATTTCTTAATGGATTTACCCTTTCCATCTGTTGAATACTAATGTGACATATAAAAACTCCTTAATATAGAAAAACATTTCCCAGGTTTCAAAGAAAGAATAAACCATCGCCTCTCTGCAGCTAAAGGGAATAGCTGATCAAGGTAATTGGCTTACTTCCATTATCAAGACAGAGAGAATTTTCTAAAGGGCAAGTTACCATGTACTGATAAATGTCCGTGTGATCACCAAAAGATTTTCCTGTTTTACCCAATGGGAAGAAAAGTACATCCTAATAAAAAGTATTAAAGACCAAGTATGATGCATAATGCATGGTATATTTGCTCTACTTTCAGCAGTACCATATACATTAGACGAACCTACCAAGTAATTTTAAAAAAAAATTCAGTATACATAAGTTTTCTCACAAATTATATTTAGAAAGACCAGAGAAAGAGATCACAACAAGCCTAAACTTATGGTTAAATCTAAGTATCTTGACAGAAAATCTGCATTTTCTGCAAGTACATCATTTAACCTGTCCACATCAACTTATCTCCTTTGGCTTAAATTCAGAGAATGAAATATACACGCGGAGGTTTTCAGTGTCTCTTCTAACTAAAATTAAACATCTTCAATAAGGAAAGGTACTTTACATCAGGTCAAACTCATTTCAAGATTGATATATTAATTTACTGCTAATAAATTATATTCAAGTACAAATACTTGCTGTAGATCAGAAACATTCGGACAGGAAATTATTTCATGTTTGAGCATACGCTAATTCAGTTTCAGCTTGTTTTATTTTCTGATGTAACAATATCTTTTGTATGGTATAGGAAACTAAAAAGTAAATAAATGGAAGTTCATTTTTCAAACAACATTGGATTTGTATGCAAGCCTGATCTAAATTAGGCACAGCAAGACTTCTATAGTATCATCTCGGTAAAGATGTGCTTGGAGTAACTTCCTTTGACTGTTTTCCAAGGCAATAAATACCTAGAAACTGGTTTAAAAGAAAGGTTGTATTAGTTGTTAAACAATCAAAATAAGATACCATTCCAAACAACAGTAACAAGGAAAACTCTGGATGAAACTCGTGAAACAAAATTTTGACAGCTGACACAAAAGTAATCTTCCAAGTAAACAGAATGCTTTACTTGTTTTCAGAGACTTTAAAGTTCAGCTGTACATTAACACAAAAGGTAAAAACGAATTTCACAAGACACATTGCTAGCTTCAAATTACAAGATTGTAAAGCATTATTCAGTGGAGAATATATTGTGATGATGCAATCTCCAGCAATTTGAACTTACTTAAACATACAGAATGGAAACCTGAGATCTGGCTAAAACAAGTTAACATCAGGCCATGCAAGGCTTCCACTTCCAAGTCAAAAGCTGCCTTTACAGTATTTTAGGGACACATCTACACATACTGGCTACAAACTACATTGTCATTGAAAACCCCTTTCAGGATAGAAATTGCATAACCATATGGTTGTGGTATTTTGAGTGAATAAATCTCACTGTCAGAAGTATTGATCAGCTCAGCCAAAATATTATTGCAACTGAGCTACAATATTCCTTATCAAAAGTGAGGGAAGATTGGTAACAACTTGCTTAAGTTTAACCATCTGTAAACATAATTCTGTCTGCAAAAGAAGGATAAAGACACCTGCTGGAACAGGTTGCCCAGAGAAATGGATCTCTCTTCCCTGGAGACAGTAAAGGCCAGGTCAGATGGGGCTTTGGGCAACCCGGTATTGTGGGATGTGCCCATGCACAGAGCATAAGGGTGAAACAGGATTATCTTTCAGGGCCCTTCCAACTCAAGCCCATTCTATGGTCTTATATATACCTAATTCTACTTAGCAACTTATTTGAAGAGGTAGATCTATGTACTCAGGTCCACAAGACAAGTAGAAGTTAAGCATCAGCAAGTTAAGATATGGTGTTTAGGGAAATTGTAGCATTTTGTACTTCGTATTTTGTCTGCCTTAAACTAATGTTCAGAAGAACATCCTTTCATCAGGCTCTCCACTTTCAGGTAACAAGTAATTCTTCTTTACCTCCCTGCATTCATTGGAACACACCCTGACAAGCACAGTGGCAGATGTCTTCTAGCAGAATGAATGCAAGTAGCGCTCCTGGAGGTAACAAGATACAAGCCAATGTAGATCCACATGAAGTTCACCTGCATCCCATGAGCCTGCACTGACTTGACAAGCCATGATTATTTGGGATTCATTTGCTGTGAGATATTCAGCTGAATTAACATGATTAGACTGCATCCAGAAGTGAGTTCAAATGCCTCCACTGGTTGTACACATTAGCCTCTAAGAAAACACTTAGACTGCGCTATGCCCACCTACTCTTTAAAAGGTGATATGTTCTTTGAGGTTCCTTCCAACTTAAGCCACTCTGTGATTGTATTTTATAGTTCTATATTACTTTAGAACCAAAAAATTAATTCCTTCTTCGTGTAAACAGTAGTTTACACCTACTAAGAAAAGTCTGAAACATTAGTTTCTTGATGTTTTATTTAACTTAAAAATCAAACAGACAGGAAAAGGAAACTGTAATTTTTTTTTCCCCATGGGTCTCAAGCCTTAGAGAAACTGTCCACACCACAGAGAACTCACAACAGTAGCGTTTGTTTTCGTAACTGCTCTTCCCTGTTACTGATGCAGTTGCACTTCTGTGCCAGGAGCTGATGCCATTGTAATTGTACTCAAACCATTCTCACTTCACTAACTAAGCAATATATAGGATAGAAAACCTTAAAAATAAAACCTAATTCACTCTGAAAACTGAAATCTATTTCACCTATTTAAAAGGAAGGTGTATATGCAGGAAACTTTAACCAAAAAAAAAACCAGACTTTTTAAAAAATTTATTTATTTTTAAGACAAATAGCTTCAAATTTTGGCACAGCAATACAAAGTTTTTCCTCAGAATTGGTCCAAAACTAGCTATCTTCTTTTAATGCAGTTGTCTCATATCTAATTAAGGCAAAAATGCACAAAAGTAATAGCAATAGGGAACAACAATAATTGGAAATTCTCTTCTCAGTAGAAGTTCAAATTTCACAGTTCAATCTCCTGTTCACTTCCAAGTATAAATCACTGCAATTTAGAAGTAACAGTAGGAAAACCTCATTAATTCAGTAGTTTTCCATTTTGTCTCAATTATTTTGCAAGATAAGACATGATCATCTTACATAATGCATATGATAGGATACTAAAGTACTACCATCATCCTATTAAAATGATGAGTTGGCAAGAAAACATATAACATCCAAAAAAATACATACAGGCCACAAAGTGTCACCTTCACATAGTAAGAATTCCCTGCAGTGAAACTGGCAAAGCTCAGCCTGGACATGAGTCACGCTAAAGATTCATTTAAATTATTGGAGGGTATCCAACCTATTTAAAAGTCTGGCTACAGGGAGTAACATGTTGCATTTCTGTCCCAGTCCTGCTACAATTGGGCATAACTAGATCATCTCTATTTCTTCTCTTTTTTTTTTTTTTTTTTAAAACCAAAGGACACTTGAGTACTATATTGTCTACCTATCAGTTCCTCCCTTTGACTATCAAGACTCAAAGTAGGAGCAAAACAGTATCAATAGAGTGATATCATCACCTACCAAAACTGCCTAAAATGCACACAGACTCTAAATTGGACAAGGCATATTGAAACTTCCTTTGTATTTTTCCTCTACTAACTTGCCTGATCTCCCTTCAAGCGTTTCTGGAAAGACTAAATAAGATTCAGCTTACAGCAAGAACAACTGGTCAAAGGTTGCAATTCCTCAGTTTTCATAATACTTATGAAAATATGGAATTACCTTTGAATAGTTTTAATCGCTGCTTCTGTTTTGACTCACTGTTCTTTGTTTTGACGCATGCATTATATTTAAATGTCAAAACACTTTTGCTATCATTCAGCAACATTATGCAGTACTCTGATTACATCAACAACATGATGTGCCCAATCTGAATACTCAGGAAAAAGTCACTGAACACTGTCACATGACATCAGATGAACAAAGGGCCAATAGCCTTATACACTCGCTTAAGAGTCCCTGTTCTACTCAGCTGCATGGTTTTATCTCCTCATTTAAACGTACAGTACTTGTACTTACATCACCTCACCATAAATTAATTGAAATACTTTTGCATCTTCAGCAAGTTGAACAAGTAAGCCTCTTGTGGCATTCTATAGTGTATCAGCACATTGAGATGAACGCTCAAAGCACAATACTTCTGCCATATATTCAGTGTCATGCAACCCAAAACCTTCTTGTTTACATGTGTGCAAAGGCAATTCATGAAGATTGATTAAGCATTTACTTATATTCATAAAAACTAGACTTAGGCTACAGTCAAACAATGAGTCATTTTAGACAAGTCACAGAATTCTCATTTATGTGACAGCATAGAATTTAATATTTATTCTAGTATTAATAGAAGTAGTCAAATCCCTGTAATCCCTTCAGACCTTTTACTGCAGTATTTTCACCCACATACTCTTTCTCTGCTGTTCATTCCATTTCCTACATGATCAGAGACATGCAACAATGTAATCTAAATCCAAAAAATAATGAAAAGCAAGCATAACAGATAAAGAGAACAGTGTAGAGTAGAAAAAGAAATACTACAACAAAAGAACAAAAGCCCATCTAAGTAGGCCACCCACACTGTTAAATTGGATAAGTGAATAATTTTAGGAAGCAGCATAGATGTTAGCATGTTTGTGTTACAAACTAGTAAAATGCTCCAGTTAGTGCTTCCTAGAATAGCAAGAAAGTGGCACATCTCTCCTCATGAGATCTCAGCATCACACTCTGAGCAATGAGATAAACTAGGTTACACAGGTTTATTGGAAAGTCTGCTTATTGCCATTGGGAAAAGAGCATTTAATAGACTTGGCTAATAAAGAGTCTATAATAATGAAACAGGTCATGTGAATACATAAATACCTCTCAGTGTATTTCCACCTTCAGTAGGACTGAAAGGATAAAACTTCTCAGACCACAGATCCTCCTGAGTTCTCCTACCAACAGCCCTCCCCCTATTATTTCCAGGGTGACCAAACAACAACAAAGCAATGAAACTTAGACCTCTAGAATATTTTTTTCAGTGCATAATAGTCAATCACAAATATATTAAACATACATTGCATTTAAAAATAACTCCAACAAGCAAGCAAGTTAAGATACTGCACTCAAGCAGAGTGTCTTGAACACAATTATTTAGAGATTTTGTTGCTGAGAACAGTTATACACATCTATATTTTTAGTGTTGAACAGTTATTGTAAAATCAAGCAGTTAAAAAACCAATAAATTATTTTATCAAGAGCTTATATGATGGACATCAATTTACGTGGAAAGCCAAGGCAAACCCAAACACTTCGTCTTCAATGGCCCTGAATTCACAGCTATAATTTCATATTCCTCAATTTATCCCACCTTGAACAAATATGGTTTCAGCTGACTCTTTCAGTGCTTGCTTCACACTCCTTTACTGTGGTCAGATAGACTGATATTCTCCTTAACTTAACCTTGATCTACTCCTAAAGCCAGATCATTATGTGAAAGTTAACTGGACCTTCAGAATCCGTTAAGCCTTTCTCTAGTCAGTTGTGATTAATCTCTTCCTAATGGAACACAAACCCTATCTCTTCCATTTCCACTGAAATAGAGATGAATTATGTCACTAGTTATAAGACTAGCAATTTTATAAGCTGCTCACAAAGCAGAAACACAGTATGAATCTTCAGAAAGAGAAAAACTAAATCCAGCTATTTGACTGAATGCAGTGAAATTCCTTTGTTATCTTGACTTTTCAGGTTGTTAACTTGACTTCTACAGCTAGACCTCAGTTGTGTTTTTTTTATTGTTGTTTGTTTGTTTTAATCATTCACTTTATGAAACATTATAGAACAAAATGCATCTGGGATATTTTCTTAAGGTATTCTCAGGGTTGATTTGCCCCTCTGTCAGATGCTGTAAACTCTCTAATAATAGTGTTCCAATCATAAAAACATGCAAGCAAATTTGTTCTTTTTTTACCTCATCCTCAATATATTAATCTGATAGAGCTAACAAGCTGAACAGAATAAAAATGTAGTTAAGTCAGATTAACATCACTGTTTGAAGCAACTACAAGCTAGACTACAATCAAGACTATTCAACATTAAAACCATTTTATAACGATTATCATAATCAGTCTAGTAAGAAAGTGATCATTTTCAATTTCTTTCAGATTGAATGTCAGGATGACTCTACTATTAAGTTGATTAACTCAGTTTTATCTTCTTCCAAATGGGTTGTTTTCAATAGAAACAGCTAACTCCACAGAATTCAAGCATAACTTCAGAAATTCAGATTACAGACATATAAGCACAAAACTCAGAACTCTCATTCATTTTGCATGACAGTGGCCACAGCAACTTACTGACATGAGCTGAACTTCTTTGATATAATTTAAAGGAATTCTAAGCTTGGAAATTGCAGAAATTTATTCTCTAAACAGGCTTGAAACATTACAAAACCAAAAGTCAATTCTTTTTGCAATTGTCACATTTCTAAAAGAAGGCATAGCTGATAATGATAGCATGTACAACTTGCTTTAACAATCTGATGACATTCCTGTACTCATAAGACAGAACCCGAGCACCCTCAGTTGAAGTTCTAAGATGAAAAATTAAGTTTACCTAAAATGGATTTTCAATTTTTTTTTTTTAAATAATGGCAAACCTCAGAGTAAGTTATTTATGTACCTGGAGCTTTTTCAGACTTGTACATACCTATCCTGTCTGTTTTGGAGTAGAATACAAATACTACCATTTCCACTGGATCTATTCATGAAACAGCAAAGAACCAGCCTATTTTTAAATAATATTTAGGTAGCCATCATAATATTTGTCATGCAGTACATATCCAACTCAAAACTCCATGGTTCCAGTGGTGGAATGTTTTTTCCTCCTGTTCAGGGACTACCATAGAACTACCACCTCGGAATCCAAGACTGTTTATGATACTACAAGCTGGCTGTATTAACTGATGCCAAATTCATACACCTGTAACCTCTAAATCAGAGGAAAACGGTATTTAGCTAATAGTGTTTTTACACACATTTCCATTTTTTAGTTGACTGAAATTAATGGTGTGAGAACTTCATACATTACCTAGATGTAGATTTTAGTATTACAGGTGGTTGGTCTCATTAGACTACTTTTATATTACTACTGTATTTAATACAGAAATTTTGAGCTACGGTTAAAAAAAATAAAAAGTTTTGGAAAAGAAAGTAAATATCTTTCACCAGAAAAAAAGTCTTCACAATCAACATGCTATATGTAAAGAGCTAATATCTTTCCATAGTTAAACTCCATAACTGAACCATAATTAAAATCATACACAGCCTTCAAGAAAAAGCTCAAAACCAACTACACACATACCATAATATAACAACATCAACTGCCAGACAGGTCAGATATACTTAAAGAAAATTTCTTTCTCACTGTGAGGGGAAGAAATAATTGAGTCTTCCCCCCCCACACACACACCTTATTTAAAGAGTCTTTTCTCACTGAATCTTTTGTCCTTTTTCCTTTTGCTTCCAGGTGGAGAAAGGGAGAAGAGTGAAACAGGTCCTTGTAACTTTATAGTTAGGAAAACAAATGTTATCAAGCCACAAACAGAATCCCTCTCCCTGCATTTCACTTCCTACACGAAACTTCAGAAAAGATGGTGGTGGCAGGGGATATCTCTCTTTTATCTTTGCTTACACAGCTTTATACACACCCAAAATAGGCACTGAAGCAAAACTTCAGTTTCAGTCTGCTGCTTCCAGAATTGTATACCAAGTCAGGTACAAAAGAATAAAGAAGCAAATATCCCCACAGTTGTTGTGAATACAATGTGAAAAGGAAAATGGACCATACTGGATCAAAAGCATCTGATCTCATTCAATTTAGAAGGGCAGTCTTTCTTTGTTTCATACATAATGAACAGCTTCTGATACTATACCTGAGCCTGTGAAAAAACTCTACAATGAAATAAGGTTAAAAAAAATAATAATGATCACTTCTGAGGCAGCAAGCCCAAAACTCACATTATCAAAAATTTAATCAGTAAAGGGCTTTGCAGTACTTCTGGCTTTCTAGCTATTTCCCACACCCAAATGAAAATGGTTGTTCAGTAGAAGAAAACACATAAACCAAGGCTGCTGTAAGTTAGAGACAAGGAAATGTTATTGTCTATGGAAGGGAGACTTTAAGGGACCTTTTTCAACACTTGGGATGCTTAGCCCTGCAACTACAAATGGAACCACAGCATTTTCATTAATTCTGCAACATTCTTTGATACCTTAAGCAGCTAAAGTATTTAAAATAATGACATAAAAGAGCCCAAGGGAAAAAGCACATCACTTCATTACTATCAACTTTGTCAATTACACATACAGGGCAACTTCAGGCAAAAGATTAATATTCTATTTAAGAAGAATCTGAAACACACTTTAAAATACTTTCAGTCATGAAAATGTGCTAAGAAAATGCTTACTTTACAGGACACATATGGATGTATGCACATGCAAAATAAAACTAATTAGTACTTTTATTAGCCTCCAATCAGCAACTGAAAACCAATAATGGAAAGATTACAACATCTCTGGTGATGTAAATGTCTTCAAGGACTTTCAAAAGAAGAATATTTGATCCTTGTCAGGTGAATTTATTTTCTACAATCTTCCACTCAAGAGTCACACAAAAAGACAGTCAAATAAGTTCATTAACATTTGAAGTTATTAGTCTGAGAAAATCTTGAATTTAGAACCTTTCTCGGAAATCTAAAAGAGTGTTTCAGCATGCAAAGTGTACAGGACCAGATGTGAGAAGAGAAATTTTTCTTTATGTAAGTTTCAGAAAACATCATTTATATCACTTGATCCAGTTCCTCAAACACAAAAGTCATACCTGCTAACACACTAACTCAGCTGCTGTGCAGAGGTACATAACACTGAAAGACATGTTGCAAAATGAGCTGCCTCTGTGAGCAGAAAGACCTCTGCCAATATCTCCAGACAGAAATAATTACCAATTTTCAGTCAAAACTTTCCAATTATGTTCTATAATTAGTTGAAACCCAAGAATAATCAGGAAAACTGGCAAAATTTTCTGATTCATACTTCTGTTTCTTTCTATTCATTAGTTTTGTTTTTAAACTTCAGAATAAATCCAGCCATTCCTCAGTGATATACTACAAGGTTTTCCTCTTTCAACAGTATCTATTGAAGAAAGTGGAAGAAAACAGATTCTGTTGTCAGCCTTAGGGGGTTCTTTTTCGGACTCAAGAAGCTTCTCCAGCCTAAGTTTCAGGTTCAGCTTTTGCTACTGTTAATCTAAAAACTCAGTATGTGTTCTTAAATGGTGAAGAACCAAGTAGTATCAGACCTTGCTTTGACTACTGTGAAAACTTTGGCTGCTACTCAGGAACTGCAATGATAACTTAATTTTTTAAACTGCAGAAGAAGAACCCAAAGCTTGACACAGCAGGGAGAATCATGAAGCACAAGAGAAATGAATAGCAAAACTAATATCCAAATTACTATTTTCACTAAAAAAAAAATTTACAGTTTGTTCCTTATATTTTTCTGCTAATCATTATGCTCACACACACCAAAAAAAGATCCACAGCTTTCTTAAATTTCAAGCATATCACACAAAGGCATATTTCAAAATCATTTTCATGCATTTCAGTTATTTTTATTTGTATTTGGGGTTCCAGATTAAAGATGAAATTAGAAAACCAAATATTAATAAGCTGATTTATATACACATGTGTAATATAGATGGCTTTCCAATTTCATGTTTTCAACATCAGATATTTGCTAAGCACTTCACTGATGTTGAACAGAAAAGCTGGTTATGGATAGCAGCAAGAAATCTGCTAGCAAAGTGCCTTCTCACACACATACAGGTAAATCTATGTACATTTTAAAAGTTATGAACATCATCTAAACCCCTTCACACTGAAAACTTTTTATTTTCTGTATACAGGTCAAGTTCATGCATAGCCTTTGCAGGATACAGATAAAACACAGACAGAATAGTCCAATGATCTTTTCCCATCATCTGAAACAATTTATATCAAGATCCTGAGTAGTATTTTATTTCACTTTTTTCCTCTTTCAAACAATTTTACTTGAACTGTTATAAAATAGCTTAAATAATGCAAGCATATAGAGTTAAATACATGGAAGAAAAGGTGAAGCAACTGTTAGAAGTTTTCATTGTTACTCCTACTGAAGGCAAAATGTCATGAAAAGGTTCCTAGCAACACTTCTGAAAATAAATGCTATTCATGGGACTAATACTTGAATATAAGAGCAGAAAACTTGGGATCATATCCAATCTAAGCAGGAAGTACTGTAGAAGAAAATCACTGCCCTTTGTGCATCTATATGGAAAATATCGTGCTTTCTTCCCATGCTGAAAGCTGAAAGTTGCTGGCATCACACATGCATCTTTGAGAGCTGAAATGTCATGTTCACTCTGGGAGAGAAAAGAATCCTCAGGTGCTCATTACTACTTAAAAAGTGTTTCCACAGAAACCAAACCCCAGGCTTTCTCTACATGATCAGCTTTTAAAGGTTAATTAACAATAGCAAATGATAAAAATTTATAACCTACTGATTATATATTTTTAATAGCATAATTTCCAGTCTTTTATCACTGGGCTGAAGCTTAAAATGCATGAGCCTGCTGCTCACATTTAAGAAAACTATGGGAAAAAAACATGCTTAATATTCTAATAAACCTTTTGTTCTATGCTGGAGATATGGAACTCGTTCATTTTCAATTTCTAAAACTCCAAGACAGATTTTAAGCAACTCTGAAATAAACAACTTCAAAAACATTCTATTATTAGTCTGCTACAACACTGTAGCATTATAAGCCGGAAATAGCACTTAAAGGAATAACTATAACTAGCTTGTTTTTACAATTTCAGAGGTAGAGTTTCTAGTTTACTGTAAGACTAACTCACCTTTCTGCCATGAAACAAGAACTCAAACTCAAAGTCCTCAAGTTCTGTTATTTTCAAGCAAAAAAGTATTTCTTTATTAGTTCTTGACATCTAGCACCTCAATAATCCAATGAAGTGGTTTTATCTTGTATTCTTAAATTCATGTATACAATCTCTTACCTGAAGATTTAGGTGGGCATGGTCTTGACAGTTTGACAGCTGGA
This sequence comes from Callipepla californica brunnescens, assembly GCA_023055505.1. NCBI lineage: Eukaryota > Metazoa > Chordata > Aves > Galliformes > Odontophoridae > Callipepla > Callipepla californica. The sequence goes on along the minus strand of JALIRH010000005.1, from coordinate 23,526,036 downwards.
CTAAATGATTTTACTGATATTTTTTCAACCTTACCAATTCTATGACCTTGGATATTTTGACCAACATGCATAGAAATAGTAGCTAGACAAACCTCAGGAAAGGTTTCCAGTTAGCCATACTCAAAGCTGTACAGCCTTAATTGAATATATTAGTATACTTCTCTGATTCTCCTGAACAGAACAGGCAAATAGAAACCACCAGAGGAAGAAAATTACAAGAAGTAACAACAATGAATGCAGGAAGACCCACAGCCTTCCCCAGTATTACCTATCAAGTCTTTATTGTGATTAAGGTGAGGTTATGATGTTACAGGAATGATCACAGCGCATTTACCAATTTTCAAAGTTCAAGATGACTTCCAGTTAAATATAAAGGCAGCATTTATTTAGTAGCTAATCATTTGTGGCTTAAAACAAAGTCAGACCTAACTTCCCGTGCAGTTTTCAAAAATTAAATGAATGGCAGTTTTTTTTATGTAGTTGCTGGAAGCCAAATTGGAAGACAGAACAAAATTAAATAGATATGCTGACTAACTCAGGTTAAAACTGTCTATTTAGAAGACAGCTACTGTAGCTTAAAAACAAAATTCATCGCTAATACAAAAGACTTCAAGATAATCCTGTGTTTAAAGAACTCAGCCTCTACATTCAACCCAGGACAAGATCAAGTTTCCAACTGTTCCAGCATCTGCTTTCTGCAGATTAACTGACAACTTTCTATATTTATATTGGTCCTTGTCCTGTTCTCAGCCAAAGCAGCTTCGATAGCACAGTGATATTCAGTTGCTGTTGAGAGATAGGAGCATGCCCAGGGCTGTGTGAGAACATGGGGAAGATCCACCACCTTTACAACACAGCGGCAGAGGCAGGGCAGTCAGGACAAGTGAATTGGACAAAGGGTGACTGACACTGAATAATTTTATTACTATTTTTATAAATATTTTTATTAACATTTTTATTAATATTTTTACATCCTACCTCCAATTATTTATCTAACTATCATGGAATCACAGAATTCTAGGGGTTGGAAGCGACCTCTAGAGATCGAGTCCAATCCCCCTGCCAAAGCAGCTCCCTAGCCCAGATTGCACAGACAGGCATCCAGGTGGGCCTTGAATGCCTCCGGAGAAGGAGTCTTCACAACCTCTTTGAGCAGCTTGTTCCAGTGCTCTGTCACCTGCACTGCGAAGAAGTTTCTACTCACATTCATGCAGAACTTCCTATGCTTCAGTTTGTGGCCATTTCCCCTTATCCTATTGGCACACATTGCTGAGAAGAATCCAGCCTCATCCTTTGCCTGCCACTCCTTATATATTTATAGATGTAGATTAGATCCCCTCTAAGTCTTCTTTTTTCAAGGCTAAACAGACTCAGGTCTCTCAGCCCTTCCTCGTAAGGAAGATGTTTCAGGCCCTTTATCATCTTTGTAGCCCTCCACAGGATGCTTTTCCTGTCTTTTTTTGTACTAGTGAGCCCAGAACTGGACAAAATACTCCAGGTGAGGCCTCACCAGGGCAGAATAGAGGAGGAGGATCATCTTCCTCAACCTGCTGGCCATAATCTTCTTAATGCATCACAGAAGAAGGTGACCAATGGGATCCTACCTCACTGTCTCTACTTTCAGAATTAAGGTACTAGTCACGAGGCATCTAGAGCAAATACACAGATAAGATATTAAGATAAGCTGGCCATTAATTTGTAGCACTACAACTAGAATTACAGGCAAGTTTCTGCCTTTTTGGTTGCAAGACCGAAACCACAATGCTTTAGTACAAAACATTTAGACTCTATATATCCAGAAAATAATAATAATAAACCTACCTATTCACTCCTCTCAGTTCCAACTACTGTGTAATTAACTCCCCTAAGCCAAATAATGCAACATTATTTTGATGGCAATACAGATGACAATAGTAGTCAGATTATTTTGAAGCTTAATAAGCTTTTGTTTCCTTTATCTCTAGTTCGTTCACAGTTTTTTGATTAGAAATCTTTTCAACACAACAGCAACAACAAAAAAGATTACAATCCCTAATAATAGTATATGCTTACAATGGGGGAGGGGAGGGGGGAGAAGAGGAACCATTATATCATGAATCACATGCAGAACTGCAGATTGTACTACACCAACATGAAAAAAATTAAGCTAGCAAGCCCAATGCTTGTTCCTCTAATCTTCAAAAAGCTCCGAAATCCACTATTTGAAATTCCTATAACACTACACAATTGATGCATAACTGTCAAAAAAAAAAAAAAAGTCTTGAATAAATGATCATATATTGTAAGGCAATTACAACTTCAACCTTAGCAGGTAAAACAATTTTGTTTCTTTGAATCTATCTTGAAATAAAGTTCAATTTCTGATCATATAATCATCTATTATATATATATACACACACACACACACACAAGTGTTTCAAGCATACATAACAGGAAAGCATCTGCAACTACTTAACACCAAGAGAGTGATTCCATACTTCCAGTTCATCGGATTTACTCATGGCTTAACAACATTCATCTGCTTTGTTATATTTGACTTGCACAACAACCCAACAAGCATCAATCGCAAGTCAATTCTCAACCTGAAAAAAGGATTTGTAGCCATAACTCAGTAATAATGAGCTGGTAGCATTTGAATATTCACCACAGGAGGGCAATGCTGGTACAACAACAGGAAGGTGTGCACCTGCGCAGGCTCTCCTGAGTCTAGTCTCCCCAATTCCAATTGACCAGACATTTCTTAGACATGAGGGACATCTGTACAACCAAAGTGCAGATCATGAGAAAGGAGGCTTCTTAGCTGAGGATCATTCTTATAGCAGTCTTCCCTTTGGCTTCCAGACTGAAAAGGATTTGATTCTCGACAATTCACATCATGGACAAAAGAACTAGAAGCACTGGTTCAGTGAGTATCAGTTTAAACTGTATGAATTATAACCAAAAGAGTGTGAAAATCATCCATTTGACTAGGGTAGATATCTTCAAATATTCAGTAGCAAAATACTATCGATGTCATTCAAAAGGTAATTAGGACACCATCACAGAATATAAAACCTAACAAAAAGGAATTCAGAAGTCGATCATCTTTCTAGTTCCACTAGAATTATAATACTCTACTATTCTTTATTTTTTTATTCACCTTTCTCCAATAAAGGTACAGAAATATCGACCCAAATTACTGCAAATACTTATTACACATTATGAATACTTATGAAAGTACTTTGGAATGTAAGAATCTCTCAATGATTGCCTCATTATTAATCTATATTCTTTCATAATGATTAGTGTCTTACTCCAAGATTAGAGCCACTAATTTCTTCTGTTCACAATTAGTTTGCTTGTTACCAGCAAAATGTTTTTGAACAGCCTCAACTCATGCAGAAAATCTCCCTCCATAAATATTAGTGGAGGAATTTGTTCCATCCCTGTATTCTAACAAGTTCATGAACTTAAAAGAATAATTGCACCCCACTTAACTTGAGCCATTTCAACAAAAAAAAAAAAAAATCTTGCATGTTTGTTGTTAACTAAAAGATATCTTAGAATGAAGTAGATTATGTATATATTTTCAAGGACACAAGTGCACTTGAAACTCATTACTATCCATTAGACTTCTGCCATGCAAATCAGTAAAAAAGGATTTCTGAGTCTTTCCTAGCCTAAAAGTAATGATTACATACTACCAGCAGTAATGCTAAAAAAAAAAAAAAAAAAAAAAAGTTGTGTACGTTTTAAAGTACTAAACTTGAATCTCTGAAAAGCAAAACAGAATTATAGACTGAAACCAGGTCAATTAGATCCAAGCACCCTACCTTATTTGTGAAGAACTGTCACAACATATCACTTTATTCTGACATGAAAGCACTATGTCAAGTCATAGAAAAGTTCTGAAAAGTTACAGGAGTAAGAGAAAATAGTTGAAGTTTGTACTTTAATCATTTTCATATCCTACTAGAAACAAATCCCACTTGTGATTTGCCATTCCCATCCTGAGCTGCATCAAAAGAAACATAACTAGCTTCTAATCTGCATTCATAAGGCTCCACCTGCAGTACTGCATTCAGCTCTGGGGTCTCCAGCACAAGAAGGATCAGCAGGTTGCCTAGAGCAGCTGTGGATCTCCCACCTTGGAAAGGACTCAAGATAAGACTGGACAGGGTTTAGAACAACCTAACCTAGAGTGAGGTGGCCCTTCCCACGGCAGGAGGGTAGAACTAAGTGGTCTTTAAGGTACCTTCCAGTTCAACCCATGCTATGGTAGAGCAATATCAGATGCCTGCCGATTACACAACTGATAAAAACAGACGTTGCCAACATTAAGCAGATCTTCTGTTACTTTTGTTTGATTATAGGGAGTCTTCTTACTTAAGGATTACAAACTTCCCACTTGTAACCTTCTGTAATATGGCTACTCAGCAAAACGTTTTTCCTGCTATGTATCAACATTGTTTTCCTTAAGCACTTAGAATTCAGCCAAACAATACTTTGAAGTGCTTGTTGTTGAGACCACCTATACAGACATAGATGAATAATTATTAACATACCATACTTCCACACATGAAAACCAGACCAAATACACATTAAAAAAATATGTATTATTCTCAGGCCAAGTTTTCCAGGCACACCAACATGATGTGTAAACCAGTTGTCATAAATCTACAGTGAACATTAATTCCTTCATGAGTGCTGCACAGAAGTTCAACCAACCCTGAACATCACTTTGGCTTTAGGATTGTTTGTATGCTAGACTTATTTCATAAAGTTCTTCAAAGCCTTCAAGTAAACTGGGATATGTTTTAGGGCCCTATAATCCCCTCACATGCATCTACTTCCTTTTGCAGAATCATAGAATCAAGCTCATAGAGCAGCAATTAGGAGTGCAAAACAAGGTGTAGCATTTATGTTTCTTGTTATATACATATTTCTTATCTGGTTCTGAAACTCTGATTATACTTCAAATTATTAATTTTAAATTTTTGAACTGTAAAATTTCAAGCTAATCTAACATATCTGTTTTTTATAGATTGTATATATCAAAACACATTTTTCCTGTATACAAACTAAGCTTTAAGTGCTCTAAGATAGAGAAATCTAGCTCATAAATGTAATCCTCTTCACCTGGGTGCAAAAGACTGTGCAGAGTTATAAAATTCATCAAAATCTACTACTGCGAGGCATTTTACCTGGTGGTAAAAATCAACAAACATGCTTCCCTTCCTTACTTTAGACAAAAACATTTACCACACAAAGTTCAATGCTTTTCCATCTTAAAAGAATTATTTTTAAAACGTAGAATAATAAGTAATGTACTGAACTGTAGATACAAACAAGTTGCTATATGAAATGGAGCTTAGCCTGACATTTTCTACCGTTCCTGAAATTTTTACCATCCATTATTACCTATTTTCTACTGTTTTTATTGCTATAGGTTAATGGTGCTAATAGAGGTTTTGTTCTGGTTTCCCTTTCATAAAATGGCTTAGGTTGGAAAGGAGCTTAAAGATCAACTAGATCCAATTCCCCCACCACACGCACCACTGCAACCTTACATGTTTGAACATCAGCTTCTAGGAAATCACCATCATAAATCTGAAGTTTTTTTCTTACATTTTTCACACTTTTCCCACTGAAGAATTGCACCAACTCACCCAGAATGACCCTTCCATGTACTGAAGTACTGAAGTTTATGATGCAGCAAGAATCTGCATCTGCTGGAGTGAGTGGTTCAGTTTTATAAATAGAAACTTATGACACTGGGTTTCCACTGTGTTCAGTTTGTGGACACAATCAGTTATAGCATTTTGATGCCACTTGGATTTAATCTTTTTCTAATTTGCTCCTGTCTCAAGTTCACTTATCAAAGTGCAAAGTGAACATACACCCATTTTTCACATGGACTTGGGGAAGACCCCAATCAGTTAATCCCAGCACCTCGGTTTACATAAGATCCTGAGGAACATAATTTTAACAGACAACACTGATGCTAGCTTGTGATAACAATCGTTGTACATCAAAGAAAAGTAAACACACTCCTGTATACAGCACTACTAAAGAAATGAAATCACAGAAAATACAGGAGACTAGGTAGTTTATAAATGAGTACAGTAGGCAGAATGAGTTCAATATGTAACTGTCTCATTTAATTACAGACTTATAAGTATCTTTAACCTTATGTTGCAATTCTTCTGGAGTATCATGGCTTCCCACATATACTTTCTTTTGCAGGTGGGATAAAATTCAAGAATATCATGGTCGTGGCTGAAATTTTCTTCCTAGTAACTAATATTACGAATTTTATAATTATCACTAATTATTACGTATTTTGGATTTAAGATGAGAATCACATTGATAACAGACCAATGTTTTAGTTGGAGCTGAGCATTGCTTACACTGAGCTAAGGTGTAAACTTCTCACATTGCCACAGAGGAGTCTGGGAGTAAACAAGATGCAAGGGGACAGAACAGGGACGGCTAACCACAAATGGCCAAAGGGATGTTCCATACACCACATGGCATCAAGCTGAACAACAAAATTCAGCTACTACTCAGAAACTAGCTGGGCATCAGTTAGAAGATGGTAAGAAATGGCACTGTATATCACTTTATTTTCTTCCTCCCTCTTTCTTTGATTTTCTTTTCTTTTATTATTAAACTCCCATATGAGTTATTGCACTTGTAATGATTGTGTAAGAGAAAAAAAAAATGATATCATCAGCTCTGTCTAGAGTTATGTTCAGTTATGATATTTTTTCCAAATTCTTTCTTTAATTACTACAAGAAGCAAATGGATGAGTCTTCAAACCTTCTATCAGAAGATATTTCACATGCTTCTTTGGAGAGATACATGCAAGAACAGTCTTTTCAAGACTGTGACTGTAGGGAAAATTTTCCTTGTCTTGCACAACAGTTTACAATAAGTTTTATAAATGCAGCACCGTGACAGATCTCCTTTTGAAGGAAGTAATAATATGGTAGGTACTATGACACTGAAGAGGTCACTCATTTCAAAATTGTGGGAATCATGTTACAAGAACAGAATCAGAAGTGTTTTATTTGGGGACTTATTTTTAACACTGCTGACCAGCAAGTTTTTTTGGGTTTGCTTTTGTTTTTTTTTCATAAATTCTATTTCTACAAGTTTGTTTTTTCACTTCTTTGTAGAAACATATCCTCTTAGTAGCACTTAACACATTAAGTCAGTAGCTATCAAAGGGGCTCATTTTACTAGAAGCTCTTCATATATATATATATATTTTTTTTTTTTTTTTTTTTTTTTTCCTTTTATAATCTCAGCTTGTGTCTACAGGGAGCAACAAAGCCGGTGTTAGTTCCAGTACTGGTACAAAGAAGTAAACTTATTTAATGATACATGTAGATTTTTCATAAGTATAAGAACGACAGATCCTCCATAAGGGGGTCTAAAGCTCATTCACTTCGAATGAAATTAAAGTCCACTTCAGGTTGACTTTGCCATGGGATTGCAGAAACAATAAGAAGGGTTTCTTTAAGTATATCAGGGCCCTGGTGTCAGAGAACAGTATAGAAAGCAGAAGACAGAAAAGTATTCACTTCACCTCAATTTTAAAAGACAGGACCAGTTGACAAGATAACCCAGGCTTCAAAGATCACAAGGAGAGTCTGGAGGAAAGAACAACTATTTTTCGTGAAAGATCAGAACAGGAAATGCTTCAGCAAAGCAGCTGTGTATAAGTGCATGGGACTGGACAGGATGCACCCATAAGTGCTGAAGAAGCTGACAGATGTAGTCCAGATTCCAGTCTCAAGCTTCCATTGTGGTCATTAAGAAAGGTGTCATAGAACTGGAGGAAAGCAAAGATTACTTCAAGAAAAAGGACCCAAGCAACCATCTGGATGTGGTCCTGGGCAAACCGCTCTAGATGGCTGAACCAGATGATGATCAGCTGCCCTTCCAACTCCGACCATTCTATAATTAGAAGTAGACAAAAAATGCAACACAAAGAAACACACCAAACCCTAACTATAATTGTTCAGTGAGATTCCAAGTTCATCTTCAAATTTAGTCACAAAGCAATAATTTCGAAAGTGCAGCAGCACTGAATATTTTCATCATAGGAAAAGCATGTCCATAACAACTCCATACATGTGCTTTATTAGCAAATACAGATATCAGGTAATTTCTTACTCAGGCACCTGCAAAAAGCTTTAAATTGTAATTAAATGTAAAGAATGACTGTTCAAAATTCAAAAGTGTGGAAACCCCAGACCTTCCCATTTAGCTCCTTATTTAAAGGCACAGATAAGTGAATAAATAATGTGATCAGCCATCCAAAAACCAGAACTGAACGTAACAGCAAGCTGAATCAATTTTAACATCTTCATCTCAACACAGGGAAGTGAAAGGAATAAGCAGATATTTGAATATAACAGTGACTGTACTTTTCATTATGATGAGTTAAAGACTTGAGAAGTTCAACTATATTCCTAGCCAGCATTCCTTCCAACAACTGAAGCATTTCCTTTGACACATTTGTTTCACTCTTCCTTTCTTGGAGATTTAGTTTAAATTTTTACTTCTAGCCATTTAAGTACTCTTTACTGGATCATTTTACACTTCGAAGCATACACAGATGTTCATATTACACATCGACTGAAGTTATCGTGAATGAGGTTGCAAGAGACTATTTCTGCACCTTTGTCTCAAAGCTCACTGTTAGATAACTTTAATGGTAGTTGAAGTATTCGCTTGTATTGGACAGATCCTCTACACAAATACTTCTAAGCTGGGAAACAAGGATGAGTTTAAAAAAAAAAAAAGATTTTTTAAATTACAGTAAAAATGAAGCTATATTGATTTTCAATATCTCTGCATACCTCCTAAAGAGAGGTTTGTAAAACTGGAGACTTTGTGTAGCACTTCTATCCACAGTTAGCATTACTGACATAAATAAACTCTGTTCCTAATAAAGACAATCTGGAAATAATCAGGATATCTTTAACAGTTCTCCCAAATGAACAATGAATACAGATTTGAACAGTATTTTTTTTCCCCAGTAATCTAAGTTCATTAATGCAACTATACACAAAGCTGCGGAAAGAAATCAAAAGAACCTGTATCTTACTCTAGGTTTTATTTCTTCAATTGAGAAAACACAGATGAGGCAAAGCAGCAACATACAAGCAGTTTTGCACATCTCATATTCCTGCAAGCAATTGCTTGCAGGTCAAGTGTGATATCCTCCAGCTAACATCTCTAGAGAAAAAAAAAAATAACAGGAAAGGAAGGAAGAACTTTTAAGCTTTGTAGACAATAAATACAGATAACAATATAATAACCTTACACAAACAATCTTATATAATTCTTATTCATTACAAGATTATCCATTCTGGGCTGGACAAATAAATAGATTAGCCCTCTCAAGGCTGAAATAATTTAGTGCAAAGATTTCGCACCTCATCTGGTGGCCTCCTGAAAGAAACAAGGACACAGCTGTCCAAGACCTGCCAGTAAGAACTGCTGTGCCAGTAAGGCTGAAATAACTGCTGCCAATAGCCTACTTTTGCAGCCAAGAAACTACGGAAGCTGGCCGAAACAGAACACAGGGAAGACTAACGCTTGTAGTGAAAGACTAGCACTTACACAATGCTTTGCTATAGAAACACTGATTTGGGTCAGATTTACAGAGAGAATAAGCAGAAAGCCTGATCAGACAGATTCACTGCAGCTGGGAAGTGGAAGACTGCTACATCTCCAGCTGCAAGGTGCTCCATCTGGCAGTATCACCCAAAGATAGATACAGTAAGGCTCATTTCTAAAGAAATTAATTCAACATATAAAAGTAATATAGTTTACACAGTAAGACTCAGAGGAACCGATATAGTAATACACTGAAATTTGAAGTTTAAATTCAATTCTTACTTCCCATCTAGATACTGAACCAGGCAGTCAGGTACTGGCAACGTAAAAAAAAAAAAAAAAAACACACTGAAAAGCTGCACTTTTAACTGTGTTCCAGGAAATAAGATTTCTAGCACAGGATCAAAAATTTCCATACTAGTTTGTTTTAAATGTTGATGTTGCCTTCAGTGTACACACAGTACATTTTACTCACTGGGGCTTGTGTTTTGTTGTTTGCTTAGTTTTAATTGTTGGGGGGGTGGAGGGTCAGGAAGAGGAAAGTAAGTAGATTGCATCCTTGATATAGCTACAGAACTGACTAGAATGCTCATTCTCATTTGCACAAATGCTATTCAGTGCTTAATTAAAGAAAAACATATCTCCCTATTTATACGTATTTCTAAAAGCATCTTCAAGAAGCACTTTGAATTTCTAGGGTCAATTAGAAAGCTTTCATTTGCTGATTGTGTGATTACCCAAGAGGTCACAAATGCAACTGAAAGCCTTACATGGATTTAGGTTATTTTTTAAAACAGAACAAAAAAAAAATTAAAAACCCATTATTGTAATAGATTTCTGCCAATTATAATAAAATGGAAATTATTTCAGTACCATAGAATTATTAAGCTTCTCTAATAGACAACTGATATATTTAGCAATTCAGCACAATTTTTACTTTCCAGGTATGCAAGGTCCTTAGAAACTCTTACTGCTATCTTCCACCTGCCCCTATTCACATCTTCTATTCAGACAGCCTGTGACAAGCAAGCCCTTGCCCCTGATCAGAAGTGCAAATCATTATCAGAATGCCAAAATTAAATAAAATGAGCAATTCAGGTAGTAGCATTCCTGATCCTTTCTGTAATATTTTAATTCAATAGCCCATCTTTTCATCCTGAACAGATTTTTGCTGAAGTTTTGTTTAATTCTATTTACCAATAATTTTACAGCATTTATGAGTGCCCCATTGCCCAAAGACCTAAAGGTAACTTCAGTGGATGTAGAACCATCCATGTTTATATCCTTCTGTAATTGGTTGTAATTAAAATAGTTTTCTAAATCAGATGGACAAAAAGCATTTATTTATGTGCTCATCAGTAAACCTACTCTCACACTGGTTTGTTGTTTTTTTTTTTTGGTTTTTTTTTTAAACTCTCTGCAAGAAGGCCTTGAAAAGAAAAAAAAAAAAAATCAATACTATTGTTACACAGAACGTGCCTGTTTGGGATGCAAATAATTTTTAGCCCTTCAGACTGACAATCTGAATCTATGCCAGGACAGCAGGAAGCACTGGACTCTCTTCTCAAGTGGTCAGTGTTTTGAATAGTATTCATAGTATTCGTCCATTTACAAAAAAATGTCATATTCATTTCCTTAACATTTTTCATGACCACTAAATCAACTGTATGTGGTATCATAACACACTTCTCAAACATACTTCTCATACGCACAACAACTTTTAGAAAGTCACTATACCTGGAGAACATGACACTCTGGGCTCTGCATACAATGCTCAAAAAGAAATTAAGCAAGGAAACAATTTTATTTGATCATAGAATTGCATCTGATAATGCCTGTGGAGAGGGAACTTCTGTTTGATTTTCACCCGTTTGACCAGGCAAAATAAAACAACATTTGAAGCTAATGCAAGTCAAAGAAAATGTATCTGATAGTGACATCTTTGTCACAAAGGACAAATTTCAACTAAGAAGTTATGCTAATTACATGTAAATTTAGAGCTGTTGAATATCAGCCTCAAGCTGTTTAAAAGCAGAACTTAATTTTTTTTTATGCAAGAACTCTTACTGCAGTTTCTATTACAAAGCTGATCTCCAAGCAAATACAGAAACAGCTCTGCTTGCACACTAACTCCAGATTTTTATTCCCTTGCAGTATAGCTGATAGGACATTCTGCTAGAAAAAAAAAATTCAACAAATACCCTAGCTCGCAATTTATCAGACTCTTATCTAAAACATAAATTCTTGCCTCAAAAAGATGTGAAAGTAGTTTAATCTATAAAACTGTTCTGGACACCCAAGAAACCAAAGTAAGCTGAAGAACAATTCCTGTATAAAGTTGAAACTAGCCCTGTTAACATGACCCGGTACTTTCAGTTCAGACAGAAAGCTACAACATCAGAAGTGGCTGATCACAAATCTTATTCTCCTATGTCAGGGATGCTCAAGGTCAGCAGCATCCAAGACTGGTAACCACATAATGGTGAGCAGCTGCACAGCAGGGCCAGACGCAAGCTCAGCCTCCTGCCTGACCTTCTCAGATCAGCAGTGGTCTCCCTACCAGGAAGGCGGGACAAGACCCAGGGAACACACACAGCAGGCAGAGGAAAAATGAGCTCATGTGAGACATAGTCAAGTAGGGTAAAGATTAATATTTCATTTCTTCTTAAATTAAGTCCCACTGTCCAGTATCCACTGTGAGTTGTTTATTCACTCATTACAAGCCATTTGTCTACCCAACTCCAAATCTTCTTCCACTTCTCAGACCCAGACTCTTCCTCATTCATCAGCCTGAGACTCAAACATTTCACAGCCCAAGGACAACTTGAGCATGAGCTCTTGGTTCGCTTGGGAAACCACCTGGGAAGCCCCTCCACTACTGATGCTCCAAGGTTTCTTTCTCACAACCAACTCTGAAATCAGGTGGCACAAGGAAATTCACCTACTCCAAATACAATAAATCCTTTAGGAAACAACCCTTGCTGCAGCCATCATTTTGCTTTGGCAGTGCCTTGCCAATCTCAACTTCTCTTCTAACTCTGAGCTTTCTCTCAGCCTTGACCAGAAGCCTTGTCATGAACAAGCAACTCCATCATATTCAAGAACTCAATCAGTAGCATCTCCAATTTACTTTATCTGATGGTATATTCAGCAAAAGGTTCACAGAGCACAGAGATATAAGAAAGCACTGCAGTTGGGAACAAGAATACAGATTATGCATTTTCAAGACAGCGCTAACAGCAAGACTATTTAGGTCCTATATAGTGAAAAACAAAAGTTTCCATTACATCATGAAGAGGTTCATTACCACTTTCGTTTTTACCACACACCTCTTTCTACACTCTCACCAAGCTATTATATAGCCACATCTGAGAGCTTGGAGATAACCAGCAAAATCCTTTCTACTGTATTGGCATACCAGTGAACAAGATCCCTTAACACAATTAAGAACTATTATAACATGAATGTGAATGTGTGTATTTCCACATACATGGAATTTTATTTTAAGTTTTACTATGTATTAACTTCTTACACATAGTCTCAATGACATGACATAAAGAGGGCAATCTCCACAGCATCATGCAAATATTAGGACAGAAAATGAACTTCAGAAAAATTTCAGAAGCTCTTTGTGATGGGTTGACACCCCTTCCTAAAGGGATAGCCACCCCAGTAATTTGTTGTCAAATGCATATAAAAAGCATTACACACACTTAATTTTTCACGCATATATGCAGATTGCTTCAAAAATAATGCCTCCTACTAATTTCCATAGAAACTACAATGCATACAATGAGCACAATAACAGTACTTGATAGAGACAATTTTCAGCTACAAAAAACACTTTTTCTACATAGTCATCACCAGCATCTTCACCAGTAATGAACAAAAGCTTGCATGTCCCACTCATAAAATCTGTACCTGTACCAGCAGAGGTGACTCACTGTCACCACTGCTGAAATGAACTACTCACAACTTCACTGTGCTGACATCCATTGTTTGGTCTCCATAAACATTTAGCAAGTGTCAGTGGATGTCAATGGGTTCCCTTCTCCTTCTGTGAGGTACATATACACTTTTACATCAGACAACAATTTGTCAGACTGCCATTCTGCTGGGATTTGCCATACAGCAATAAAACATAATGGAATACTGGTATGAAGGATCAATCTCTCCTGCCACACCACCAACATATGTCTCTGATGCAGCATACCAATAAAATAGGAAGTACTACTTTCAGAGCAGCTCTGTATCTATACACACACACACACACACATTAAGTTAGCATTACATTATATAATGGAAAGGACATGAATACAGTTAAAAATAGCTGAGGAAATTGTAAGCCAATGTGACTCAAATTCTCAGGATGATTGCAGCTAGCAGTAGGAGTGGAAGAAGTTACTGAAATCAAACCCCTATTGATTTAATTTGGTATTTCTTTTTTTTTTCCATTTCCTATTGTTTCTTTGTGAGAGCAACTTTTGTATGTTGCCTAAAGCACAAGTACGCTGCTCTGGTTACCCAGCAGATTATTCTTCCTGAAGGAAACTGAATCATAGAAGTGAGAGTTAACATTTCTTAAGACATCCTATTGATTTTAGTCATCTTTTTCCCCTCTTGACACCTTCTTTACAACACTGGACAGACATCTCTATCTTCAGATGTGATGTCTACCCATACTTAAAACCTTGCATCACAGCAAGTATTTTCTAATTACACATCCAATTCTTCAGGTTTGGAGTACAGAAATATTTGCAAGACTCAAAACTCAGATGTCAGTAGCTCTGTACTTTTCATATTGCAGAAAAGGAGATATTTCCCAACAAGGAACCATATTCCATTTAAAATGAGTGGTTTTGTAAAAATAACTACAGGAGTTTCTATGGCCACAAATCTGAAGTGGAATTTGCAGCAACAGAGAAAAGTGAGAATTGATGTTTACTAAAACAAGAAATGAACACATTAAGGGTGTTATTTTACTCTTTTTTCTCCATCAAAAAATTTTGAAGTGTTAAAAACCTTAAAAAGGTTCTATTACTGCATGTTGTCTGAGTAGCTGGTGCATCTCTATGTGCAGTTTTTCTTCTTCAGTAGCATTGCTTGCATTCAGATAAAATATACATGAATAACTAATACACTGGAATACCTGCATTGCTAACATTAAAATATCTACATCAGTCAAAGAAAATAAGTTTCTCTGAAATCTGTTTACTTTTAAGAATAGCCTCTCATTCTTGCTTTGCTTCCCTCCCCCCCATCTCCCTTAAGTATTTCTTCTCCCCCTTTCAATAAGGCCTCTCCAGCAAACATCAGCATTTAGAGCAAATATAGTAATTATTATGAGCACATTGTGTTATGTTTCTACCTTTTTCGTCTCTAACTCCTCACTCCAATTCTAGACCAAAAAAAAAAACAAACAAAAAAAACATGGAGGAGTTGGGAAGAAATAAACTTAAGAGCACTGGTTACTTCTCTTTAAACACTACATTTCCCTGAAGAATCAAAGATAAGGAATGAAGCATTATTTCAGAAAACATAAATATCATTTTTCTCTAAAAATAATTCCATAAAACTTACCTCTTTCAATAATTCAAAGAGCAACAAAACCCTAGAAAATATGTAGATTTAAAAGGTATAACCTCTGACAGATTTAGCTGTAGCTTCCATTTACTTCCACTGATTTATCTAACCAACTTCTGTTTCAAAAAAAGCTTTTAAGACAAAACATATAATGAACATTTTTATTGCTTCCCCCCCCCAATACGTATCAGACTTATTTTAGTCATTGACTGAAACTCAATAAGCTACAGTATAAATTGTAATACACAGAGCAACCCACTCTTTCTTTAACATTTCTGAAGATTGATTTGCCCGTTGCCAAAGTATTGCACATTTCACTTATTTTGCTCAACAGTAGACAAACAATTTTCAGCATTTTTGCATCTTCACAGTGAGTTATTTCATTGAAAATGACTAAGAAAAATGACCAAGTATAAACAAAGCACTTTATTATTCCATTCATTCTCCTAGTTACAGCCTGTAACTGTAAATAAAGGTCTTTGTCCCTAAAGCACAATGAAGCAGACTGGCTGAAGGTTACTGCGAACTACAGACTGTAATCCTTGCCTGTTTTAAATTAACACCACTTCAACTGATGGCAGAGCCATGTCAGTTTCCAGCGATTCAAAATATGATTGAGAGATTTGGGATTTAGAATTGCTTGGGGAAAAAAAAAAATGGAATCTTCAAGACAAACACATTTATCTAGCCACCATGAATTTCTGTAGATGTATAGTTTTCAGCTGAAATGTCAATTCAAAAATAATGCTAAGAAAAGAAAGTATATATCAAAGATGGCCTGCCAGAATTTATCAGACTTTTGGTTTTGCTCACATTATATTAATGTCTACAGCTTTCCAAGAAACCAGCACATCATATTATTATTACCAACTAATTCCTGTTAGTAAAAGGATTTCTTCATTTAGCTGGAAAACCTAAGCATTTTCTGTACTTTATTATGACTCCTTTTTATTAACTTGGTGATCACACTGAACATTTTTGTTTCTTCATATACATTTCCATCTGCATTTAATATTTGTTTGCACACACAAAACAAACAAACATTTCCACATGGCTTGCAGACAAGACTTAATTCTACTCATCAGCACTCAGGTTTAAGTTCATTTTTATTCACATCTTTTCCCTTCTTATAGGTCACTGCATGTCACAATAGCCCACTCAGTGTCTCACAGCAGCTGTTCAGCAGTGCCTGAGAGATCTGGTGTTCCAGATATAAAACTTCTGCCTTTCCAAGTTTTCCCTTCATTTCAGAATGCTGTTAAGACAGACAAATTAAGCACCCACCTCTAACAGGAAACCTGATCTTCTACCTGGGTATTCACAAGTCAACATTTCAGATGAAAAAAGTAAGCCTACGTACTGTGTAGAACCTTGTTCTACACAAGGGAAAAATTGAGACCCTTACTATAGAGAGCACAGAACTAAAATGCAATGCAAGAATACCAGGAGGAAAATGTAAAAATAAGATTGCTGTGAGAAATAGTAGATGCCCCACTCCTGGAGGTATTTGAAGTCAGCCTGGACTGGGGCACTGGGCAGCCTCATCTAGGTCTGATTCAGTCACTGGCTACCCTGCCTACAGCAGGTGGGTTGGAACTAGATTGTCTCCAACTTCCCTTCTACCCCAACCCTTTTTATGGTTATATGAAAGTAGACTACTTACCAGAGATATCACTGTGCAAGTGACATTCAGCCACAACATTTGGTGCCTTCTTCAGTGACAATCCATACATTGTCCATGTACACACACTTCTGTGACCTCCATCAACAGCTATCTAGAAGCAATAATTAGAACTGACTGACAACTTCCAGCTTTTACAATATATTTCAGTACCAGGACTATATGGGATCAAGTCTCAAAGAGAAACGAAATGCACAATGCACAAGATCTGCAATAAAGTTATGTCTCCCATCCTTAATCCTACGACATCTAGATGCTGTCTTCCACAACTCATTTAACACTCACAGTCAATCTAACTTCTCATTGCCTTTTCAAAATGCAATGACAATGGATGTTTAAAAGTATAGATCACACACAACCACACCCTCCTAACCTTTTGGTTAGTCAAATACTTAAACACCACTGAGAGACATAAACCCTCTATAATTTCACAGTGATGGTTATACAGATAACTTCATTAATTATGGTAAGCTGTAAGCGTGGACAAACATTCAGTTCAAACATATTCATTATATCATGGGATGCCTTGGGTTGGAAGGGACTACAATTCCAACACCCTTGCTTCAGGAGGATTGCCAGCTACTAGATTGAGTGCTAGTTCAGATTGCCCAGGGCCCCATCCAATCTGGCCTTAAACACTTCTAGGGACAGAGCATCCACATCATCTCCAGGCAGAATATTCCAGCACTTCAGCACTTTCTCAGCGAAAAACTTCCTCTTGACTAATCTAAACCTCCCGTCACTTTAAAGCCATTCCCCTTTGTCCTATTATTATCTACCCATGTAAAAAAGTTAATGTACCTCATGTTTATAAACTTCCTTTAAATACTGGAAGGCCACAGTGAGGGCTCCCTGCAGCCTGTTCTTTTCCAGGCTCAACAAGCCCAGTTCCTTCAGCCTACCTTCATATCAGAGGTGCTACAGTCTCTGGATCATCTTCGTAGCCATCCTCTGGACCCTCTCCAAAGGTCCCACATCCTTCCCGTGTTGGGGGCCCCAGACCTACATGTAGTTTTCCAGATGTGACCTCTTGAGGGCAAAATAGGTCCCTACTGTCATGTAGAGAGGCAAGTTCCCTTCTCCTTGATGCTGAACTTTTATACACATATTTTGAATCTCCACAAAATTACACAAGAATAAAGTATCAGAAGAATTTAAGAACACATAACAAACATTGCACTTGATTTGTCTGATGATCACAGTCCAGGCAAACTGGAAAAAGATGTTCTATGTGTTGGCCACCTCAGAGCTAACATAAGATTCTGCACAGAAATGCAGACTGTGGTATGACAAAATGCAAATTTGACCTGAATAATTGACTTTTTTTTAATTAAAAAAAAAAAAAAACCCTCCAGGTCAGTGATTCATAGCCATTCCAGCATGTTAGAGGACAAAAGCTGTTTTAATTTACCATCTGTTAAGGGGATTTCCTGAAGCATGACATTGAACTCTATTGAATTCTAAGCTCATATGTCTGTATCACAGCACTCACAGGTGCCACTTGACAAAGCATCTTGTTGCCGTACTCAGGCAGAATACATGTTTCAGGTTTCTCTCTTCCATCAGTAACACCTACAAATGACAAATGACTGAAGCATGCATGCAAAGCTGATACTGAGAGTATTGCATCATCTTTAGTTTCAGAAGAACATAAAGCACAATGCACAAATTCATTGCTGTTACCTGTGCAGTGTCCAAGAATTCAGACAGGGACTGTTCATACATTCAAGGGATGCACAGCAGCAGGTCCTTCCTGCTGCATAGATGGCTTCAAGGACCCCTGCAGACATAAGTCAAGGCAGCACAGGATCTTACCACCACTATGCAACTCTTTTGCGCTATTTCCAAGTTTACTTTAAAAACCCATAAACACAAAAGTCCAAATGAAATTGTCTAATAAGATTTAATGATTTCCTAACACCATTTTAAATTGTTTCCTTAATGGAATATTACAGTATGTAATCTTATAAGAGGGATCTCTTAAGGTTTGCTAAAAGCCTTTGGTTGTTTTCCCAGAAAAGGCAGATAGATGTGCTTTCCAAGTTTGACTGCCTTCAGCCCCTTTCCATTTAAACTGTATTTAAAATTGCATCAGGTTCATTTATGCAATGAAATTGAATCAAATAAGCACGCAGCTGCACGTATGCAAATTGAGGAAATTCTTAACTCAATAAAGTAGTTAAAATGGTAGGCTGCTCTTAACTTGAAATGTTTAAAAACAAAACAAAGGTAAAAATGTGTTCAAGAATTGAATTGTAAAAACAGATAATTAGGCATGAAAAAAGGAAACAATAACAGTACACACTGCCTCACCTGCAATACTGTTCAAGGACTTTAATCTTTAAGTACACAATTTTTCCTCCAGGAAGCCTTCAGTTTTTATTTCTGGACATGTCACAGCCAGATTTGCCTTAAGCAAATACCTTGCAACCATTAATAATGCACAGATTTGATAAACAGCACTTCCATATCATAATCTATCAAGCCTCTAGAAGTACTTTGATCTGTGAGACAGTTAAACCATACAGCTAACGTTTCTGATACTAAGTCCAAATAGATAGCATCTTTCAAGTGCAGAAAGAGAAGGTCCAGATAGCAACAATATAAATTTCCTTATCCCTAGCTTGTTTCATTGACCTTAGGAAGAAGAATTCACAGTTAAATGCCAGTGAGTCACTGATAGTCTGTGTAAATCCCTTGCACCTGGTCACAAGCACAGACAGCACAGCACTGCTTTAGTCACCTGAGGAAGACCAAGACTTCTATTTAGAACATCCTTGTAATTCAGCTGGAACAAAGATGTCTATATGGACTACTTATGGGTAAGAAATCTGAAAAGCTTGAAGAACTTCACCATAATCATACAAAAATCTGAGTATATGGGTCTCCAGACCCAAAGTTGCCTACAGATTTTTACAAAAAACTCAAGTGAACCTTTCACACCTTCAACACTCCAACAGCCATAGGAGTTTAGCTTTCAATTGTTATAACTAAACTGCATCAAAACCATAGTATTTATTTTGAAAAATGATCTCTCCCATACTTGAGAATGAAGGAATCAAAAAGAAAAGTGAAGGACTGAACACTTTAAACCGAGATATTAAAAGGCTAAGGTAAGGTGACAATTGCTGCTAAATAGCAAGGTATTTAATACTCAAATTTTGCTAAAGCTCTGTCCTAAGAATTGCAGTTCTGATGTTTCTCACCTCCTGTATTCTCATTTGACAAGCTCCCATCTGCTTTACTCATAAGATTTTTGATGCTCTCACGCCTATTAGTTCATAAGCCTTCTCTCTTTTGTCAACTGGCACCTATCTTGAATGACTGATATCCACCTAGATTTTAGTACAAAAAAAAAAATAGACTTCCTGTCCCTCTCACATCAGCACCTCCTGCATTTTTTAATTCCTTTTCTGTAAGCCATCTGTTTTCATATTATTCACTGTTGCAGCAAAAAAGATCCCTGCATTTGTTATATGGCATTCATCGGCGTAAGTACTACCATAGAAACACAGTCTCAGGAGTCAGAAGGGACCTCTGGAGATCATCTATCCCAAACCATTGCTAAAGCAGGTCCCTTACAACAGATTACACAGGAAAACATCAAGGTGGGTTTTGAGTATCTCCAGATAAGGAGACTCCACAATCTCTCTGGGCAGCCCATTCCAGTGCTTTGTCACCCTCTAAAGTAATCATAGAATCACCAAGGTTGGAAAAGAGCTACAAGATCATCCAGTCCAACCATCTGCGTATCACCATCAGTTCCCACTATACTATATATATAGTTCTCATGTTCCTCAACACAATGCCTAAAATGTTCCTTAAATACCCACAGGATCAGTGACTCCACCACCTCCCTGAGCAGTCCTTTCCAATGCCTAACCACTCTTTCGGAGAAGTAGTATTTCCTAATATCCAGCCTGAATTTCACCCTGAGGCAGCTTGAGGACATTCCTTCTCATCCTACCACTAGTTACAAAAGAGAAGAGGCCAACCCACAGCTCACTACAACCTCCCTTCAGGTAGTTATAGAGAGCAGTAAGGTCTCCCCTCAGCCTCCTCTTCTCCAGATTGAACAATCCCAGCTCCCTCAAGCTGCTCCTCATAAGGAAACCCCTCACTAGCTTCATTGCCCTTCCCTGGACAAACTCTAGGGCCTCAATGTCTTTCCTGCAGTGAGGGGACCAAAACTGAACTCCATACTCAAGGTGTGGCCTCACACGGGCTGAGTATAGGGGGACAATTACTTCCCTGCTCCTGCTGGCAACACTACTTCTAATACAAGCCAGGACACCAATGGTCTTCTTGGTCACCTGGGTACACTGCTGGCTCATGTTCAGCCAAGCATCAACCAATACCTCTAGTCCGTTTCCTCTGCACAGTCCTCCAGCCACTCTGCCCTAAGCCTGTGTTGTTGTAGCTAAAGTGCAGGACCCAGCACTTGGTTCTGTTGAACCTCATCCCACTAGCTTCAACCCAGCTGTCCAGCCTGTCCAGATCCCTCTGTAAGGCCTTGCTAAACCCAGGCAGATTGACACTTCCAGCCTACTTGATGTCATCTGCAAACTTACTGAATGTGCATTCAGTGCCCTTGTCCAGTAAAGTTTTTCTTACACTCTCTCAGAACTTCCTGTGTTACAGTTTGTGCCCATTGCCTATAGTCCTGTTTCTGGGTGTCACTGAAAAAGAGCCTAGCTTCATCCGCTTGACAACCACTCTTTAGATAAAAGTACTGATGAGACCCTCACCCTCTCAGTCCTCTCCAGAGAGAATATTCCCAGATCTCTCAGTCTTTCCTCATAAAAGCAATGCTCCAGACCCCTCATCATCTTCATGACCCCCCACTGGACTGCCTGCCTTTAACTGGAAAGCCTAGAACTGGATACAATGCTCTGGGTAAAGCTTCACCAGGGTAGAGCGGGAGGAGAAGATAACCTCTCCTCAACTTGCTGGTCACATTTTTAATGCATCCCAGGATATCTTTGGCATTCTTGGCCACAAGGATACACTGCTGATTCATGGTCAAGCTGCTGTCCACAAGGACACCCAGGTCCATCTCCAAAGAACTTCTTTCCAGGAGGGTCAGCCTCTAACCTGTACTAATGCACACTAATACTTTCTCTTTTTCCAATGGCAATTAGCATTCATTCATACTCTAAGCTTTACAACTTCATCTCTGTACTCATAACTTTGCTTTTTGTTATCTCAAACAGTTATTCAATTAGTTTCTTTGTTCAAACTACATCCCTTATTTGTTTATGTCATACAGTACTTTTCTCCACAGAACCATATCAGCAGATCCAGTTCTAAAGGTTTACCACCCAATATCATTTCTTGGACCTTGCCTTCTGTCACAACCACTTATTCAGAAATGCCTGTTTGCCTCCTCCTCCTGCTACTTTTTCACACTTCCTCCATGCTGCCCACTCTGCAAAGAAGCCTTCTCACTCCAGTATGCCATTCCCTTCCCACACACACGTATTCTCATTCAAACTCCTCCCAAGACCTATTTTTGGTCAGTCTTAAAAGTCACATCCCTTCAAGTCTGATACTTAGCTGAGCAAATACTGAAGAACAAAAGTGAAAATTTAGCTACAAGTATGCCTCTATTTCTCCTCTACTGCCAAAGTTCCTCCCTGTAGTTCCCTTTTCAAATCACTGCTTTTTCATGCCCTCAGTGAATGATACATTTCTCACTTCTGCGCAGTCACTACTTTGCCAATACTTAAGTCTCTCTAAATGACATAGTTCTGTCAAGCTGCTTGTTCTTTCTCAAAACTGATTTGTGAATTAGCTAAAGCATTACAGAGCTCACTCACAACATTGGTACCAAAAGTTCTCTAAGTCAAGACAATTCCCCACATATGTTGAGATCAGATAGCTAAATATGCAACATGCACCTGAAGTATTCAGATTTAAGATGTACTGTGCAAAAATGAATGAAGTCTAGTAAGAGACAAGCATCTATTACGTAAGAAAGAACACAAGAGAAGTGAGACTCCCCAGCTGCAGAGGAGGATGCTTTTCAAAAGCAGACCCATGAGTGGTTCAAAATATTAAGAAAAAATAAAAAGCTCTTTCAAAAGAAGGTAGACAATGGGCTAAGGAACACCGTGCTTAGTTTTATATAAGAATAAAATATTTTGGTAAATAGTGAGATGATCAATGTGAAGTGTGATTCTATTGGACTACAGCACGCAGACAGTAAGTTATGTTTTCTCAGTCTTGCAATGTGAAAGCTACATATGCCTACTTAGAGCAACACGAAAGAAGTCCCTTCTCATTTGCATTGTAAATGCACACAGCCCACTCCCACAACCAACACCAAGAGCTAACCTTATATAGCAATCTAGAACAGATTTCCTTGCCACAGCAAATTCAGTGCCTGCTGTCACTGCAGAACTTCAGAGAAACAAATTTGAAACATTACTTTGAGCAACAACTTAGAGCTCAGCTTAATGTAGGAAATCTTATTATATTATTAAAATTGAAGTCCACTAGTTCACAGAATCACAGAATTGTAGGGGTTGGAAGGGATCTCTAGAGATTGAGTCCATAGTTAATATAAAGTGCTTTGGTTTTGTTTTTTTTCCCCCCCGGAAGTTCTATCATTTCTCTATCATATTCTTAACTTAAACTAATCTGACACTACTTGCCTTTTTAAGCCCAGTAAGATCTCCCACTAGCTCTCTAAAGAGGTAGAGAAGGCGCTGTCCCATGGGCGCAGCTCCACTCCTCTTTCATGGATGGACAGCCCACAGCAATCAAACAAACAAATATATATATACATATACATAGACTAGGCAGTGCAGTCCAAAGAAAAGATTCTATGACTTTTTTCTAAAGAATAGTCACACGATAACTTCAGAAAAGTTTTTCTGTATTTGCATTTGATCCTGAATATAACAAACTCAGTGTTACGGGGTTTTAGCTTAGAACAGCTTCTAAGATATTTAATTTGCAATGAAAGTATAACACTAGAAGATTGAAATATCATCTGCACTATACATCACTTTTCCTCACAGAAATAGTTTCTGAATAGTTTTAAGATTGAAGGGGAACATCATTAGCACAGAATCTAGGGACACAAAAAATTTGCCAATATTCACAAATCATTGGTACATCATAGAAGCTACTAGTTTGATACTGCCTGAAGACAGCCAAAACAAACTAACACACTGCAATCTTCTGAGGCTGTTGGACCACTTTTAAGAGGTATCCGTGAAAAATACATAGACTCTTCATATAAGTCGAATCTCATTTTCACAGATACTCAGAAGAGACATATTCCAAATAAAAAAATCAATGCAAGGTGGAGCTGGCATTATTTCATAGCTAGATAGTCCATGCCCAAGCATTTAGTTAAGAGATACTATTTCTCACAGAGATATGGAAGGCATACTGTTAAAATGGAAGAATGGGCCATACATAAGCTGAGAATCCCCACAATAATGTAGTGAGGCACATGAAGTCAGGTAAACTACTGAAGTTACTCATTTACCTATTCATTGACCTTCCTCCTGACCAGGTGCAAAGCAGAAAGTCAACTGATAGGGCCATAATCCTGAGGAGATTTTCTAACAAAATAATTTTCCACAGGTGACATTTCAGATCCACAACTGTGATAGCTCTGTATTTCTGCTTGAATCAATTAACATAAAACAGGGTTTTATTTATAAAAAAAAAAAAAGGCAATAAAAGTGCAAGCAGATGACTTTTTTTCTAAAGACTCAGCATGGAAATTTTTGTGAGCCAACAGGTTCCTAACAGGACATGAAACCAACAGACTATGAAATCAAAGCAACTTGCTTTTCCTCCTCTTACCAGCCTACACTGGAACTACAAATCAGAGGCAACTTAAATTCAAAGAAGTGAAGGCTCTCCAAATCCTCAGCTGCATTGACCTCTGTGTTGTTGGGAAAGACGGCAGCAAAGACAGAACCACAGTCTTTTTACACTATTATTCTGGGGAGATTACGGTTACATACATGACTGCAGGTTCAAACAGAAAAAGCAGTATTCACTAGCTAGAACACAGATGACTGGTGTATTTTCTTTTGGGCTAGAATTTATGACCATTCACTGTGGACTAAAAATTGTTGTGCATTGCCTGAGCCACATGAGGTGGTTAAGTTAACACTGGCTGCAGTGTGGAGAGCCAAGAGCATGCTCATGAATGATTGCTAGTCTCTTAACTAGACAGGGTAACTGCATCTTGAAGTAAGGGCATTAAACACAGATCAAGATTCCACAGTAATCAGTACCTGAAATATTCAGATTTATTAACAGCATTATCTATATTTTGTTTATTTCCCCTACAACGTAGGAGGCCTCCAGTTATACAACTATTGGAAGTCAGTGCTCAGCAACACTGATACATCACGGCAAAAATCATGAAAGTTACAGATGGCACATTTGTACAAAGACATTGTATAACATTGCTCATGGCAACAGACAGCAAAAATCTATATCACATGCCTGCAGTCACATCCTGTAACTGCTGTAATATCAGACAAAAACAGAAAGCAAGAAGTTGTCAGACAACTACTGCCACAGCTCACATCATGGAAGCAAATGCTGCTTCACGTCACAGTGGATCTCTTCTATGAGAAATGTTATTCCCACAGTGTAAATTCAAATCTGTTACAGCAAATATATTAGGCTCAATTCAAAAAGTACAGGCAAAGCGTCTTCTCTTCAGCATTATGTATAAATATGAGCTATAAACAAGAACTTCAAAAATCTTTGTATTGGTCTTCTTAGCTATTGCAGCAAGAATACCTGGCATCAGCCAATACAGCTTCCCTACTGCCTTGTACTCCACTTTAAAAAGGTTTGCAGAGCACAAATAGAATGACAGTACAAGTTCTCCTACCCAGAAACTTTTGTTTTCATCAGCTCCAATTTCATAGCCAACCCCATTAATGGGATTCACCTTAAATCACACACCTTTGGTAAAAGTGTAGGCAGAACTTGCTCTCTCCCAGTTGATGAGAACCCACAAGATGTTCAATTTGCTATGCAGGAGTGAATTAAGAGTTGCAAAACATACTCATGTCACAACGTGCACCATCTTCATGGGGACCTTAAACATGTCTTGCTTGATTGTATATTTGTAGCTAGACTGCACTGATCTCCTAAATTAACATTTTTTACAAGTGTCTGTGATGTTTGCAATTTCAGTGAATGTAACACGTTCCACCCTATCTTCCCCCATAGTCTCTACTCAGTACTAGTTCTCTTACCTTTCCATACCATTTATCATGTTATGGCATATTATAGTATTCCAAGGATCATAGAAAAATCAATCATCTCATTATAGAAAATGTAGAAACTACTGATCTACTGATTATAGCATATGTCAGCCTGACCTTTTTATCAGATGTTTCACATGATCTCTCTCAATCACTAATCATTCATGGTCACAGCTATGAATATTCCAAGAACTAAATGCATATTCTATCATTCCAATCTTATCATCTGCTTTTTCTTTTTCAGTCTGTATTAGCTTCATTCAGAAGCTAATTGGTTCAGAGAAAGCAATTTTTCTTCCTTCTTAGCAGTTTCTCCTCTCATTCCTCACCTAAGCTGCATCTGCCTTATCTGCAAAGTATTTGATTTTGGGCTGTTTTTGTTTTTTTCAAGATGCAAAAGTTGTGCCTTCAAAACGTAAAACAGACTACTATTCCAAAGGCTTGACAGTTCAGCACTGCAAGTGCAAGAGCTGATGCAAATAGGCTTGTTCAGAAAGTTTCGCCTAGAACAGTCTCATAATTCAAATATTTATTTTAAATGAGATAATTTACAAAGGCAGTTTATTACTGCAAAAACTTTTTAATGTCACAGTCTCAAAATCAAGACAAACATATACAAGGCAAAAAAAATCAATCAAGGTAACTCCTAAGAATGCCTCAGTTATGAGCATGCAATTTACAGGGTAACTATGAAAAAATGTCTCATTTCAGGAGAACAGCCAAAAGAATCAATCATGAAAGTCAATATTAAATGTTTTTATAGAACAGAACAGACAGCAGCATTCTTCACATTTTTATAAAGCAAATGAGACACCTTAATAAATAAGATGAAAAACTGAAAAACGTGAAAGAAAATGCATCTGTACATGAAATAAATTTTAAAGTCTGTTTGGATTAAGAAAATTATGCAAGAATATTTATATTAAAAACACAACCAGATCAAACTATTTGACCTGTAATAAGTGGAGGAATGATCATAGCATGAATCATGAATTCAAGTAAATAAAGAGTAACAGAAAGAAGATTAAAAGGAGCTTCTTCCAAGGTCCCACAGGCTCTAAGTCATGATAAAAATTTATCTTGACTTATAGTATCAGTTCTGTAAGACGAGGTTATTAGAAGTGCAAACCAGAGCAGTAGCAGTTCACAGTACTGAAAGGTGGTGTACGCTCATAACACTTCCTACAGTTGAAACATCATGTTCTTCCTTCTTTATATTTATCAATCTGAGAAGGAACAAAACCGTCTTTTATCAAAGTCAGTCTGTTTCCCTAATTTGAGAATTCTAGTCATTTTTCAAAGCAATCAGAGCTGATAAGAGGTCAAACCCTACTTCCAGCTTCACTGCTGATACAGCTCCATAGGATGTAGCAGATAATGATTTTTCCCCACCAGCAGCAATGTCTAAATACATTTTAAAGCTGTAGGACATAAATCTTTCTAGGTCCTCACAAAACACCGAGAAATACATTCTTCCATACTCAAAACTCAGAGACTATTCTATCTTGCACAAGTGACAATGTGCCTTTAGTTGCATCCAGATTAAGTTGCAGGCACCAGATTTTATTTTTCCCTACCTTAATAGTAGAACCAACACTTACCTTTCACTGCAAAATCAGTATGGTCATGACCAAATATGGCTATTCAGAGCCTAAAACACTGTTTCATTATAGTTCTATTTTGTAAAGAATGTGCAAAAAGATGAAAACTTATGAATATTACCGAGGAGAATGTATAGTGAAAACTGATCTCAACTTTTCTGCAAAAAGCACAGAGACAGTCAACTTGCAGCAGGGAAATTCTGTTTAGGCACATATATTTCACAATGACAACATTCAAATGCTGAAACAGAATGCCCAGAGAGGTTGGGGAAAGTGAAAAGGCTCAGAATTCTCCTGGAGAGACACAGGTGGTTCAGGGAAGAATTTTGAGCATCTCCAACCTCCTGCTTGAATGAAGAGTAAAGTGACCTCCAAAGCCAGCTTCGTAGCTAGGTTGTTTTATGATTCAATAGCTGGCAGCTAAGTCAAAGAACTTGCTTAGTCCATAAAAATATCAAATGGCTATAATCTAATCAAAGATCAGGCTAAATCTTACCAATTTGGTTTTTTGTTTGTTTGTTTGTTTTTAAACATAGTGGGTAGTCCTGAAAACATACATTATCTCCTCAATAATACTTCAAAAAGAAGCACGCACAAGGCATAGGCACATAACTGAAATCAGGCCACAGGGTTGGTTTTGTTCTTTTTTTTTTTTTTAATTACATTCATATAAGTCTTCGCAATATCCTTATTGATAATGACATTTAACTACACTACAGCTTTGTAATAACAAGTTAAAAATGCCTTGTAGGTAGTGTAAATATTTTACTTCTTGTTTGCTCTCATTAGATAGACGCAGTCTATAATGATTACCCTTTTCAGATATGAGGTCTTAAGTAGATAACATACTCGCATCCTAATACTTTTGTGCAAACTTATTCAAAAAAGCATTTTGGCAGTCAGAAGAAAACATCGGTTGAAGTAGCATTCCTCCAAAACTGAACTAAGCTGTAGAAGTATGAAAACCAGAAGAGAGAAGATAGAAAAAGGTCCTCAAGGATGCAGTGGGAGAAGAGGGTGAGCATCCGCACTCCAGAAATCCAGAAGCTGTACTTGACACAAATGAAGTATCATCTCTCTAGATCAACTTCTTCTCCTGCAATCTAACCCTAACTCAGTTCACTTGAGTTGACAGAGAACAAAAACCGGAAGTCACCCAGCTCAAAATTTCCTATAATATAGCAAAGATTGATTCACAATTGGCAAGATGAAGCTTGTAAGTATTGCCAGTGAATTCAAAGACATACAGTGATTTTAATGAGGTGTTGTAATTTAAAACACTAATCACTTCTCACACTGAAAAAAATAGCCCCCAAAGTAGTTTAAGTCAAATATAACAAAAAGAATTAAAATTCAGAATTTTGGGGTAATTCACTGACCTGTCTACTTCAAAAGAGCTTTTTGAGCAGCTGCCACAATTAAATCACGTGAAAACAAGAAAATATTTCAAAGTGTTCATTTTGCTCTCATGTACAATGAATCAAACCATCTGAGCTATACTTGTCCTAAGCTGATATATTCCTATGAGTAGATGCCTCCCCAGGGTACACATCTAAGCCATTCTCCAGAGTGACAGATAGGAGTGAGGAGTGAGAAACTAGCACCTATGTTTAAAGACGATACAAAACTTAGGAGAATAATTACAGAAATGTTTAAGATCACACTGTTACCTAAAGCCTGGAAAGATCCACATGACTAAGAAAACTGCACTTCTGAAGAAGACTAATTCATCAGAATCTATTCTTTTAGAACACAAGTTTTAGTCCTCTTCTGGATGGGTAGATTTCATGACTTGATTATAACATGCTAGACTTGCCAACATTTAGTGACACTGATGAAATGATGCAGTATTAACTTCACCAGTTCTAGACATGTCTGTGCACATAAATTAGTATTAGAAAATTCAAGCTCAACATTCCATGGCTTTCCTGTTCCCTTCTCAGGCTGTGATCATATGTATCATTAAAACAGGGACAGAATTATAAACACCACGATGAGTTCTAAAGCATGAAATGTTTTCATTCATGTTCTCTAATCTCCTAAAGTAGAAAGAGGAAGAAAGTTTTATCATTACTTCCTGCTCATGTCAAGAATGAAATTTCAATTGACAGGGCACAAAACGAAAGTATGATAACTCTTCACAATCACCTGTTACTGATAGTAATCTAGGGCTGCTCCTTTTAAAAACTTAATTTCATCTATTCGATTCATTTACACCGAATTCTGGTTCAGGAAGATTTATCAGATTCATTTTTCTTTTAGAAGACTTCTTTCCAACCTTGGATCCCTCAAAACTACAAACTTGAAAAGAGAAAATTACAGAAGCATATTCTCAAATTTCTATAAGGAATTTTTTTTTTTTTTTTTTTTTTTTTTTTAGGAATTTTTCAGACTTTGGAGACTAGGAAAAGCATAATGTGATTACTAAGTTACTCCATGCACACAATTCTACTTTAAGTTCCCTAGCCAACTACCGGAGCCAGTATGAATATGAATAATATTCCATATGAATAGCCCTCTCTGTCATTCCTGGTGTAGTTCAACCCAGCGCAGTGGGTGCTCCCTACAGGGAGAGAATCGGAAGCAGGTAAAATGTTACAGAAAGCATTTATATGGATTAAGTGTTCAAACATAGAAGGAATTTATCATAACCAACCCATGAAAACAGCTCAGAAAGCTTTGGTAATATCTTAGCTCATTTCTAATTTTGAAGTGAATGGTTTTTGCTTATTATGATAATTATGAAAGTATAACTGTAATCCTAATGATGCTGAGTCTAATCTTAGAGGGATTATTTTGAGCATCTCCAAATCTGAGCACATTCAAATCTTTAGACCATTAACGCAACCATTAATTTTACCCTATATTTAGGTCATATTTTTTAAACACTTCCAACTCCTCCCCCCGCCATTTCTGCAGGATGAAATTTTAAAGCATCCTGCATCTAAAGACAGTCTTCTGGTTTCAGCAATTTTATTTTAAATTCATCTAAAGCAATAAATCTAGCAATTTATTCTTAGGGAAAAAACATGACTTTTTACAAAGGAAAATGTTGTGAACACGCACAGATCTATTTATTTTATAGATATTTAGATTATGTACAGAGGTCAGGATCAAATGTTGTGTATCAGTGTAGCAAATTCATTGATCACAATTTCACTCAATGTGATTGCGTAAAGCACTACTCCTACTACCATTATGCTAAAGTCTTTAGAACATACCTAACAAATAAAACGTACTTAAGTTTCACTGAGCTGCACCCTAAACAATTTTGATGGAGTCTATGTAGTACACTCCAGTGGTATTCAGGTTCCGAACAAATTCATATTTGCTATACTATGCCTAATAATAAAAATGACTAGTTATTGTGTCTGTCACCAAGAACAAACACTAAAGCCATAATTAGTCCTTGGGGCTTTCCTAAAAAAAATAAAAAATAAAAAGTATGCACTAGGGTTATCCTGGAACCTAACACTTAGCTAGTTTAAAAAAAGAAACTGTATGTGAAGCTGCTATTCTGCCATTTTTGCTAACACTTGTGTTATCTTTTTCCAGGTACTAACATCTCAGCTATATCTCAGCATATCTATCTATATAACATGATGCATTGCCTTCTGTAGAGTTCTGTGTGAGTATGCATAGATTATCTTATAGTTACAGTTGCTTCACAACAGCATAACATTTGGGATGAATAGCCCTACTGAGAAGCAAAAGGCATCATTCCAGATCATTGTGCTAATTTCAAATCCTTTTTCTGCAGCTATGCCCTAAACCTGAATAATTTAAATATATTTTATCTTCCTTTTACGCCATGAAGCCAATGTCTTTGTGAATCTTCCACTGAAATTGATTCAATGAAGTCACCTCTCCCCTGCCTCTAAAATGTTATGTATGTATTTAAAATACTCTTCGGTTAGAAAGCCTGAGCCAAATTGTGAGTTTAGTACCTTCAGAACATCAGCTTTTTTTCCCCTTAGTTGTGTTTTGGAAATGATGTTGGCAGCAACATGAAAGCAAAAGAATAAAAACATTACGTATTTCTGATGACTAAAAACACATCAATTTTACTTGCTAGATGATTACTTTACTAGATGATATTTATATCACTGATTATTTTCATTTGAAAATCCTCCTTAATATAGGAAAAAAAACACATAAAGCTTGAGTTATCCAGCATAAAGTTGAAATACATCCCCAACATTCCTGGTATTTTACTTAACAGAATTAGAAATCCACAAACAACATCAGACTCTTACAATTACAGCGAAGTCTTCAAACTTGATTTCAGTTTCAATAGAAATTACAAGATTATTATCTTTCAAGGAAGAGAATAAGCAGTTTTCTAAATGAAAAGTATGTTTTCTATCTGGGAATAAGAAGTTGTCCCATAGCTATACATTAACTCTTCTTGAAGCACCTTTCAATTCTAGTGTACAGGTTTAGAAGGTAGGCTAAGAGAGCAACACATTTGGTGACCAGATCATCCATTGGATGCAGCTACCATGTATCACCTGAATCAACTGGCACTTCCGAACTACAATCTGTACACTAGACACAGCTGCTAGATTGGCAGTAGTGCAGCAGTGGGACAGGCTGCTCCAGTGTATCACAGTTTTTTTTGTCCTGAAAACTGTCAAGATCTGGTTAAGCAAAGCTGCAGCTGCCCCAAACTGACATTGGCAACAGCCTAGCCCTAACCAGGAGCCTGAACCAAACTACCTATCTAGGTTTCTTCTGACAAATATTTTCACAACTACAAACTGACAATAAATGAGTATTAAATGCAGAAATCTTAAGGTTAACATAAGTTAAATACTCCAACACAACACCGCAGCTTGTAATTTCTGTCCAAGTAAAGATAAAACATGCAAGACCTTATTTCCCTCCACCCCACCATTAGTTTATAAACACAAACCATTTAGATAATCTTTTAGTATCATAACAGACTGCTTACTCCTTACAGTAGCAACTGAGCTCCAAGGTATTGTTCACTATAATTTTTTTTATGGTGTAAGTCTCAGTTGTTTCAAGTATGCTGGACATAATAACACCTCTTAAGGGAAATCAGTCGAGTGTTTTCTATTTTGCTGAGAAGAAAACCACTAAGCACTTAGGAAGCTAACTTTCAAATAAGCCTTTAAGTGGCAGAGAACTTGAAAGCAACTCACCAGCAAACCATCTTCAAAAATTCCTTAAGTCTCTTCAAAAGGGAAGTCATGAATGCCCTTCAAACCTCAAGTTTGATTTCTCCAACCATTACAATCAGTGAGGTAGAACGTAGAAAATATCTTAAAATCAGAAATGGCTTTTGAAACATACCAGGTTACATGCAGTTTTTGAATGGATGAAATATTGATTCCCAGGGATTGCAGATAAGTGCCAGTAAATCTCAAATTGTGTGTGTGTGCTTTTAAACACTCTTGAATGCCTGTAATTAAGCTTTAGTTGGCTTATCACTTGTGCACCTATTTACCTATTTCCCCTTAAGGCCTGCTGTTGTTACAGACTTGAAAATTCAAAAGCTGACTTGCCCAGAGAGGCATTTTCAGTTTTATTTTTTCCTCTAGGCCTTGTAGTTGCCATCAGTTCAAATACCTTAATACGAAATGGAGAATTCTAGTAAAGCCTTTCAGGCTGTTAAGTTCCTCTCCCAAGGATTACATGTTGCAAATTTACATTACATAGAAATGAATTCCAGCATTCAACGTTAGTTATGAAAATACCTTAATTGTTATCTTAAACACCTAACTATCTTTTTTCTTAAGAAAAAAATGCAAGACTACCTAGCAGAAAAAGTCATGATGTATTTAGATGTTTACAAATGGAAACCAGACAAATCCATCTTAAATTTAAAAAAAAATAAATAAAAAATAGTCAGCTAACAATCAGTGAAAGGCAACAAACTACAGACCAGATCAAGGAAATAACAGCTGTTTACTCAGCATTTATGAACGAAATTTAATGCAGTCCAGTCATCTTTCCTCCTGCTTGGACTGCCTATTACAAAGAGACCCCTTCACTAGATAGGAGTGGAATCCTTTAATCAACTCACACTCCTGACTCAAGCACAGTACTGACGCATTTTCTACAGCAGAAAAACTAATAGGAAGTGGCAGCCCTCTTCCATTTGGGTAATTCAATTTTTATTATCTCTAAAAACCTGCTTGCCCATTTGCCTATATCTTGACTTTCACACAGCTAAAGTTTTGACTCTGTGTCAAGAAGTATTTGCAGCCACCTGGAAACACCCAGCAATAGGTTTAAAATCCTTGACACTGGAATTTTGATCACACATTTCTGAAAAACTAAGATCATTTTCTTCATCCTGATATTGATGAGGAGTTTCCACCACATTACCATGTTTGTTATCATAGAATCATCGCAGTTGGAAAAGATCTCTATGATCATCTAGCCCACCCATCTACCTACCACCAATGCTGGTCAGTAAACTTCATCCGTAAGTACTACATCTACCCTTTCCTTAAACACTGCCACGGAATGCGACTATAGCTCTTCCCTGAGCAGCCTGTTCCAATGCCTCACCACTCTTTCTGAGAGGAAATTCTTCCTAATATCCAACCTGAACCTTCTCTGGCACAACTTAAGGCCATTACCTCTTGTTCCACCACTAGCTGCCTGGGGGAAGAGGCTGACAATCTCCCTTGAGATAGTTCTAGAAAACAAGGTCTCCTCAGAGCCTCCCCTTCTCCAGACTAAATCTCAGTTCCCTCAGCCCCTCCTCCATAGCATACACACATTAAAGTTCTCATTCACATTTAAGTTTCATTATTCAGGTTTCCTGCAAACTTGCTTGTAGTTAGTGGCAATAAGAAAGACGTGAATAAAAAAAAAAAGTCACCCTGAAACCTCAGTAATACTGCACATAAAATGTCCAGTGATCAACCTTCAACCATTTCTCTGACTACACTCTTGGTACTATTGATCCTTACACTGTGCTTTAGTTCCAGGGCCTTTACAGCACATTCCCATTAGCCTATTGCTCAATCTCGCAAAAAAAAAAAAAAAAACCCTCCTCCAAGTTCATTATCATTAAATGATTTCCCCCTTTCCCTTCCCCACTTAAGCTTGCCAAAAAAGACAAAAATAAAGTTCAGCAATACCTCCTAATATTTTTACTGCTTTTCCATACACACCACTTACATGGCGTCTTTTCTTTTTTTGCTTTTGTGAAGACCATAACCTCTCAGGAATAAACCTTATCCAGTGGCTAGGATGCTTCTTCAAAAACTAGTGATATATTAAAAAAACAACAAAAAAAAACAGTAGCAACTACACGTACACCAATGATGGGAAGCAAGAGTTCATCATGTATACGATCAAGTCACAAGCTCAGAGTCAAGACAGGAATAAGTCCTTGAAAAAAAAATTGGCTCTTACTTGTACCCATGGCATCGTTCAAAGATGATAAATGCTTCTAAAGCAGATAGTCACTGCCATTTTATTAGCTCTGTGTCCTGAACCATGGCTAGATTAGATTTTACACAAACTGACTATAAAAATCTCCCTTCAGGAGAGAAGTCAACTATTAAGAAGAACTTGACAGTAGTTGTGGGGGTAAGCTGACAGTTTTGCATAGAAGAATTCCAGAACTGTCATGACGAAACATGGTTTAGATTTACCCCTGTAAAATGACAACTCGTGTACCACTTCCACCTGCGCAGATGGACTGCAAACTTATCAAGGCAACAGTGACAAATATCCACTTCAGCTTCTAATTAAATGACAACCAGGTGCAAGCAGATGAAGAAATTGGCTCATGCTCTCTACTTTATTTGGTAGTATTACAGAACTGCAACTACTACTTTTTGCCCAGCCTTCCTCACCATTCAGTTTGAAGAGGGTCACTTCCACACATAATCTGATCTATGAGAGAGAGCTTCTTAAGTTAGAGCTGTCAACAGCTCCCATGAGAAATGAATTCCTCAATCCAGTTTAGCAAGTAAAATGAGCTTTAAAATATATGGCATAGATATCATTCTTCAGTCCAGTGAAAGTTTTCTTCAGTTTTTAATCAGAAACACTTCAGAGCAGATATCTTCCATCAGTGCTTTGAGCATATATGATGTATGAGTAGAACTCAAAACAAACACCAAGTTACTTAGACATGAGACTACACATGCAAAGCAAAATGTATATTCAGAAAGATAGGAAGGAGATAAGAAGTAGTATAATCCCTGCACTGAAGAAATAAACCAACATTCCCTGCATACCTTCCAGTGGTCCGTGTAAATCTCTCACATGGTCAATTTCATTTCAACATAAAGAATATTTAGTACACAGAATGACAGGGAAAACTATCTCAGCACTCTTCAAATGTCTTTCTTGGAAATTAACATGGTAGCCATTGCACTTAGTCCTGAAACAGCTTCATTCCCTGAATAAGAGCATCACTACTTTAGGCTGTCATTTCCTTTATCCTTTCAAAAACCAAAGAAAATAACAGGACTTTAAGTGTCTCGGAAGCCATTTTAAAAACTGCAATTCAAGTGAGCCCTCATCTAACTTGAAAATAAAATTCATGCTGTTCAGACACACTTATATATAAAAATATCACCAATGGAAGAAATTCTGCATTTTTTCACAAAACCTGTTCAGTGCTTACAATATATATATATATATTT
Source organism: Callipepla californica brunnescens (assembly GCA_023055505.1). Lineage (NCBI taxonomy): Eukaryota > Metazoa > Chordata > Aves > Galliformes > Odontophoridae > Callipepla > Callipepla californica. The sequence continues at coordinate 23,489,659 of JALIRH010000005.1, read as the reverse complement.
ATTCTAAGACTGAAGATTATTATGGGAGCTTTAATGAAGCATTGAACATGCACTGGCAAGAACAAGAGACTACTCTGCCAATTGATTCTTCATCTGCTTGTAAGCATAATATTGCAAATTTGGTTGTGTTATTTATTAGCTTTAAAATAACTATTTCCTCTTAGGCAACAATTCTTTCCCCTAGGTTTTAGTGCTATTAAAAACAATTGCACTTCACCATACTTACATTGCAACTGTGAGTTAGACAATTGCAAGTCAGCTCATTTCACTGCAAAAGTATTTCTTATCAGTTTAATTACAATATACTCGAAGAGACAAGCAACTGCTTTTCGTGAAGAATTGGGAGTAATTAGCACTTTCAAAAATAAACATTTTACATAAAGCTTTTCCGCTCATAAAAAGGATTAATATAGCTCTCCTTTTGTTCAGTCACACTCAAGCCTGCTGCTGTCACAGTTTCACCCTGGAAAGCTATTGTAAAAGTGTATTTATCAAAGCTCCTCTAATTTATCTCCAGAAGTAAAAGAGTCAGCAAAATGACAACTCATGCTATAGAGCTTAAACACTTATTACTACTGATCTCCAGAGGTAAGGCTTCCAGTCCAGTATGCTTTCTTGTCCAACTTATTGATTTGGATATCATCAGTTATTTAAGCACCTAGCATTATGGATGTCAACCACATTCAGTCTCACAGGATCTGCATTCATTTCTACTGCTGTAGAGTTCCTTGCAGAACTACACCCAGAACTTCCTCCTTTAAGCATCACCCATAAGCAGACATACCCTCAATTCCAACCCACTTGCTAGACAGAAACAGACAGTGCAGCAGCTATACCCTGAATATGCAGCCTGCATAGCAGTAAGCTGAGAACAAGCTATTAGTAGCACAAAAGGTAGCAGGGCTTTCAAAAAGTATGCAGGTAGTACAAGTTACACTACGAAAGCTGGGCTATCTTTCTTTTAAATCACATGTGAGGAACAACGTATTCTTGAACCATGAACTCAGGGGTTTACAAATTAATCTAAGCAAAGTTTAAGACGACTCTTTGGAATTCTACTCCAGCTCTTGTATAGGTTAAGAGACATATAAAGCTTATTTTCTAAAATTTCACAAAGGTCCACCTATAGAGATCTCCCTCAACTTATCTGGAAGGCCTGGCAACACTGCATGTCACAACCACTGTCTCAAAACTGTTCTTTCTCTCTGTTCCTCACAGAGAGGTGTTCATTCCCAACTGACAGGCCTGCCTGTCCTCAGTCCTAATCTAAAGATGAATTAGCTGCAGAAATCCTTCCCATTCAAAAGCTGTCTCATATATGCTCATATAACAAAGAATCCTCTATTAATATTCTGGTAGCTTTGGACATCGAAGAACACAACCTGCTTGCGTACCTGGCTCCCTGGCCACCAGCTTTCTCTGTATGGCATTAAGGCCCAGTATCTGCTCCCTTATAGTTAGTGGCCTATTACATAGCACAGAAACGATTATTTCATTCATAACATGTCCGTGACTAAAATCAGCACACTTTCCAAGAGATAGGAACTACACAGCTAGCATAAAAATGTTCTCAACATCTGTTTCTCATGCTTAGAAGAAATGCATGAGCTTTAGAGCCCCAAGCAATTTTAACTGGCAAAGCAGAGCTGTCTCAGCAAACTTCAGTAGCCTAAGGTTTCAAGAAAGTCAACAGAAACGTAAGTCCAGTTCTCTGTTAACACTTCTCCCTCTTTTTGTTGACTCCCTAAAGAAGAACAGAGAGGAATCTTAATGTCAGAAAGCAATTCAGCAAGAACCATCAAGAACAATAAACACAAAAAAGAACTTAAAATATCATTTTCCACTTCCCAGCGTCAGAAAGCATCTCTTAATACAAACACTGCATTTGCTACACAAGACACTGCACAGTAAGTCACAGCAAGGACAAGAATGTTTGTTGGAATTAATGAAATCAAAAGAGAACAGAACATGCACAGTAACCTAACACAAAAGAGAAGACCAGCTTAAATGCACGATACCTTCTCACAAACTTCTCTGAACAGTTTATCTTTAATATCTAAGTTCACCTTGAATATAAATTACAAATTACTTCTGTTTGAGCTAACATAAATGTTAGTTAAACTTCTGATTTAAAACACCAGAATGCTTACAAAAGCAATAAGCATCCACTTATCCACCCAGGAGTTTTAGCTTTCCAGCTAGGGTTCTTAGAGCAAGTGCACAAGTATTCAAAAGTCAGTGCATTTTCCACAACACCAGTTGCATCAAGTCAAGACATATACATAAGCACACCAGATTTTGTGTTAACGAAACATTCTGTGGAACAAAACGTTTAAAAAGATGAAGACTACTTTCTCCTGTAGCCAAATCACTGTTAAGCAACAGTTAATATATTGAAGCCAGCAGAGGTATGCCCATCAACATTAGTTGGTTACTCCAGATTTATTTGCATTTATACCAAGACTAATGTGGCCCTTAAATGTTTATGACTAGATGCTCATGATGAGGGCCTGTTTTCCCCATAGTACACCACATTTCTTAGGCAGCCATCCAGCCCCATAAAAGCAGCCTTACAGAGATACAGATGTATAGAAATAAAGCAGTACTTCATGGCTCAGGCCCACAGCAAGAATTAAAGTTAAAACTGCTTATTCAACTCCTGAAGCTATTTTTAAAACTACTTATCCCAACACACATACTGCTCATCATTTATACGATACCCAACAGGCATTATGCTCAAATTAGATTTTACTCTGTAATAGGTGATTGCATCTTGCAAAAAATGCCTTTCCAGCTACCAGAAAGAATTTACTATTGCATTTTGAATACCTGACTCAGTAACTGACATTGGGAACATCTTTTTGACGTGAATATGGAAATAAGTGAAGATCTGTGCTCAAAACAAGACAGACACTGATAAAAGGTCAAGTTTGACAGGCTGGAGAAAGCCTTAAGGCTCCGCTTCAAATCAAATTTGAGTTTTCTACAAAGGTCAATGTCACTGTGACCTATTTCAGTATTCTTCATTAACAGGTTTCAGGAATGCTTTGGAATATTATGGCTCTAAATATTTGGGGAAATCCTTAAGTCTGACATAAACGTATCATTGCATCACCAGCACAATAGGGTCTCCACAGCAGCATATCAACTCCCAGGATTACAGTCTTCTGTATCATACATCTTTGAATACAGAAAGTGTACATCTTTCTCAGTGTTCTAAAAATTAAAAAAGCCTACAAATATGTTCAGCCAATTCACGACATTCAAAAGTAATCTGGTACTTTTTAGCTTTATAATAAAAGAAAAAAAAAAAAAAGAACTCCATACTCCTAGAAAACATCAGTCAATGGTCATTACAGAACTCAGCCCTGAAGCAAGAGAAATCAAAACAATACCTTTAGTTTTGAATGTTTCTTCCCCCACCAACCTCCCTGCCCACCCCCAGAGGCTTCTTCAAACACCCTGCAAACAACATCCTGTCTGCTCAAATCTGGTATGACAAGCAGCTTCACTTCAGATCCATAATTATCAACTAAGGGTAATAAATGAGGCATTTCCTAAGAATAGGAAGATGGATAGGTATGAAAGGCTTTTTTTTTTTTTTTTTTTTAAACTCAGGTTTGTGTCAGCTTAGGAAGAACTACACTTATTCCATCAGCTCAGTTGGAAGCCTGGACCAGAGGAACAAAAGCTGAAGACAGACTGGTAGCTTACAGCAACAGCTTGACAAGAGTAGTACATCCTGATCATTCATTGCTTTTAATAAAAAAAATAAAATAAAATCTCATTATAAAGTAAATTGTCTTAGAGAAAATAAAGCACTAGCTTTTAAACAGATATCCTAAAACTTCACAGTCCTATCTGATCCACTCAAGGGTGGCTTCAGAGGCACCAAAAAAATATGGCGTTACCACCTCAAGCAGTCACAATTCACAGCATAGAGGGGAGATGCACACAGCTCTTCAGTTAATGGTCAGTTATTTCACTGAGAGAGGGGAAGAGGAAGTGAAAGAGAATCACTTCTGAGCTTGCTAAACCTGTTCATCATTAGACAGTAACTTGACAGGAGAACTTGACTCTCAACAACTCTCACAAGGTTACAGACAGCAAAGCATCCACTTCTCCAGCCAGGACAAACTCCAAGACTGTTCCCTCCACTAAAACACAAATCCTATTTCGGAAGAGATCTTAAAACAGTTGTCAATTCTAGCCAGTTAGGCACCGAGGAGCTACAAGAAAGTTACAGGAATAGCTACAGCACAATACAAGTTTGAGAGCTACTACTTCACCCACCTTAATAATACAGACTCATACATTTGTCCACAGTGATAGAAATAGACTTTTATGGCAGGTGTTTTTAAACTTTGATGAAGTTTGAAAAACCACACAAATAAGATGTTTATTAATAAAGAATTTGGGGAAAGACATTATGATATACTACTATCTTTTTGTATTACCTTATAAAATTGTACAGACCCCTGAAAATTGACAAATATAGCTCTTCAGCATTAACAAACATCACATCTGCATAAAAAGACACAAAAGGTCACTACCACTGTATTCCTTAACGTACTGAATTTGATTAACTTCTTATTCTAAAACAGATACTCAGAATACACTTTCATAAGTAGCATCTGAGTACTTCACAACTTCGATGAAAAAGTTGCACAGAAGTTGAGAAACATTAACATTACCAGTGCAATTGCAAAATGTAATTTAATGCAAAGCAGCTTTAGCATAAACTGACCAATGCAAACACAGTGGCATCTAAACAGTAATCTTTCTCCTCCTCCACTCACTGTGAAAACATTTGTTCTGTCTTCCACTTAAGCATTTGCAACCATTTGGGGACAACAGTCCTTTGCATCACTACCTGGCTAATTTTAACACACTTGTTGCAAAACAGTTCCCCCGCCATCCTGTTACATCAACAACGTATGTCAGACACAGGAAAGCTATTACAGCAAGAAAGCTAATTATTCCTCAATTCAGACACCTGTGAGCCATACCAGTTACTTTGCAGATACAGAAAAACACATAGGAAAGAGATGGACACTCATAGACATCATATGCAACAAAGGATTTGTTTGCTGGTGCTAGAAGCTCTACTTGCATCTCAAGCATTCATAATTGCTACCATACACATTAGCATTTCCAATATACTCTCACAGAGAGCATTAAGCCTCTGCCAAGCCTCTACTTCTGCTAAGGAGCAGTTTAAAGAGATTTATCTGCACAGATCAGGAGTAGCTGTTTCATTCAAGCTCACAGTTATCTCACAATGAAGGACTTTCTAAAAGAACAGAAGCCATTTCTCAGCAAGTTTCTGTAATCTCTGTTCATATCCCTTAAATCATCTCTCTGCTCATTATTCCACGATACAGCCATCAGCTTCGATAAGTCAGAGGAGGACACAGAGAAAATAGGACAAGCACAGCACCTACACTAGAAAAGGGCTTACAACATCTACTTCAGAGAAATTTTAGGCTTCAACAGTAAGTTAAACATGTTGAAGTGGAAAAACCACAGAGAGAAGTAAGCAAAGACTTCGTCACCTGTTCATGAGGGGGGAAAATCAGCTAGTCAGCACAACTGAGTGGTAACTAAACATGGGCTTAAAAACCAAGAAAGCTTTCCTTCTGCCTGCTGATGTATGTGAGGAGAGGATGCTGTTCAATACCTCCACAATCTAAAATCATTACAGGAGAGTACTGTGCAAGTAAGCAAAAAACATCTCCACAGGAGAGCCTTTTCACATATGACTACACTACTACACTTCCAGCTAGCGTTAAAAACAAGCATATCTTAGATGGGATTGCACAGTTCTGCATAAATTCACTCAAATTAACATAGCTCAGCTGTCTGAACCAGGGCAATACCCCTACCAACACTACCTAAAAATATTAGATATTCAGTAGGGTGACCTTTCATATTTGTTCTGTGGGTTTTGTGAATGAATGAAAAAACAGCTTTCACTGTGAAACGTAAGCAGGAATCCAGTTGTTGATATAATAGTGATTTAACAAGGCTTAATCACAAATAAGACACCAAATTAACAACATATGAGATAGCAAGGTACACTTGGCTAATCACACTGTAAAGAATAAGGTTAAAGACAATTATCCAGAGACCTTTCCACTGAGCCACAAAACTTCAAACAAATCCCATTTGGTTTCTAAACTCAACAGAGGTAAAGAGCCCAAATGTCTGCCTAGAAGCGGTCTCAGACAGATCTGGTCATTAGCTTCCATTAAGAAATGATATACACACAATCAAGATAAGATATAATCACAGTAAAGCTAACAAAGCTTAACAGACTATAAGTTACTTACCAAGAAGCTTATCTGCAAGGCATCACACAGCACAAAAGCATAAAAAATTTTTGCATCCGGCATAATAACTTCAAGAGCCATTTAAACTTCCATCACCTAACCAGCTTCCCAAAAAAAAAAAAACACCAGAGGGCTCAGTGGCTGCTCACTACTTATGAGGTAAGATGGCTGATTAATACTGGTAGTTTTGGCACCTGCTCTAATGGACCTCAGCTGTTGAACCAGGTGCCTGCCATCAGTTCTTTCAGCACCCAGTTAGAGAGAGATTTGTAGTTCTTATCTGTTTTAGAGAGACTTGTAGTTTTATCACTACACTGTCTGCTCACTGTCTGCCTGAGCAAGGCCTCATGTGAAGCAAACTAGATGAGGGAGAAGGAGGTAGGGGCATGCAGTCACACAGCATCATTTACCAGAACATTCTGTTCCATAGAACAGCAACATAAATGTGACCGTACCATCAAGATTCCCCATCCCTTTATTTTTCTAAGGCTTTTTCCTAGAGTTTTTCTCAGCAAGAAATACACAGTCCCTATCAAGGAACTCCTGATTACTTCTCTATTTCCCCCAGGTGCTGGAGGGATCAGTAAGTGAGCTCTTGCTCACTATGCTCTACTTCACTGCACATGTCATAAGCAGACAGAAGCTTCTGTCCCATCAGAAAACAAAGCCAGCAAACTTTACCTTTGTTACTGCAGGAGTGTCAAAGAAAACAAGGTAACACTCAGCAAGCCATTGAAGCAGCAGTAAAGCCTTCCTCTCCTCACTCCTAGGTTCAGGTGCCATCTCACCTACACACACAGAGGGCCTTATGGAGAACACCTGGGAATCTCCTCCACAGGGCAGCAAGAACTTCATGCAGTCTAGTAAAATTCTGCCAACTTTCAATAGGTAACTTACAACAGAGAAGGCTAATGCTGTTACTTTTTAAAAAATATATTGGTATTAAGTAACTATCTGTGATAAAGTCAAGTCTTTTTTTATTGTTTTTTGGGTTTCCTTTCCTCATTTGGGGCAATTATTTATTTATTTGTTTGTTTATTTTTGAGGTTGGGGGGAGGTGGTAGCTTTTTTTTGGGGGGGGGGGGGGGCTTTTTTTCTTGTTCTTCGGTGATCTAAGAAAACTGGCTCGATGTAATCTGGAAAATATTTAATAAAAGAGATTTCACATTCTTTTTGCATGGAAAAAAAGTTCTAATTATCTATCCTTAACCTAATAAAAGCAGGACAGTTAATCTGTGATGTTTCCATGTGCCAGAAATTGCTGAGTAGTCTTTTTTTTTCTGATTTAAACTTTATGTAAATTTAATGATAATTTAGTGATTGGCATATAATTTATTAAACTTGAGGTTCTAGAAAGGAATTGATGGAATAAATCTTACATCTAAAGAAGGACACAGCATTGTGTATGTTTGCTAGCTCTACTTGATTTAAAAGTGCATGGTCCAGCTAGCAGTTCTGGCTTGTTCACTTATACCCAAGGTCTGGGAAGCCATCTTGTTCCATGAGCTTGGCTTGGGCAGGGACGCCTCCTGGTTTGTCATTAGCTACAGGGACCTCACAGCATGGCAGGTGTTACAAAAGACAAGTCTTCACCTCTTGCCCTTAGGCACACATATGGCTCCATCCACATTCCAGAAGTGCAACTCAGCTCTTTGTGTCACTTCTCCCCACTCCCAGTAGTGAGAACCAAACACAGCCCACAAGGCATTCTAAAACCCAAATCCATCCCTTGCGGCTCACAAAACTCGACCACCCTACAGACAGGGAAGAGCCACATTTGATACTGAAGTGCTGGAACTCTTTCCATTAGATAACAACCATTTGGGGGCTGTTAGGAAATGCTGCTTCTTAAATTCCTTGCGGGAAGCCTTGTTACCATATGGGCACTGACGTTATCTTATTGCCAGTAGCTGAGAAAGTGTGGGTGCCAGTGTGTGAATACCAAATAATAAAGGAATCCCCTGGAGAGGTCTGATTCAATTTCCTCTGTAATACAAGACAAACACGAAAATTCACTGTCTTGATTAGCTTTAGTGCAGGGAAACATCTTTCACAGCTGACTGTAAATCTTCTGAACAGTCTCATTTAGCTTTTAACCTTCCTCACTTTTTCATCCATGTGCAGATTATTCCAGCCTAGACATTCATTTATTTGAATAGCCAAGGACATGTGTATGTCGACTCCAGTCATAATAAGAAGCTTCTGAAGTTCACAAATAGGACTAAGAACACCATAAACATCTTTCATAATTTGTTACACAAACATATACTGCAGACCTGATTCTTAGAAGCAAGAAAACTACGAGGAGCATCCCCATCACAAATAAAATACATTTATTTTCCTTAATGCTGCTAGCAGTCAAAACAAGGAATGATTCAAATAGTTTAAGAATAGTTGAAAAACTGGAAGCTGCCTGCTGTGTTTTTAATCACTTTTCTAAGGACATACATTTCACCACAGTAACATAAAAACTAATAATGTGCTATGAGCAATGTCATTGGAGGTCACAGAAACAGGACAAGTGTTAAGATCTAATGAGATACTTGCAGCACGTGCACAGCTGCATGATTCCTGCTGTCACTGCATCTGGTTTATCAGAGCCGACCCCTCTGTGCTTTTATTATTTCCAATGTGTTTTTTCTGCTACAGTTACCAAGGGAATTCTTCAGATATCAAGAAATGTTATGAAAAAAGAGAGAAATCATTTACTACCATTTTTTCCTGAATTTTATTAGTGTAAATGGTCATGGAAACTACTGATCTGCCTTCAAAAGTCATATGGGAGACTAAAACACAAACAGAGCATCATATCTCACTCTGGTTCCTATCAGTGTTCCCCCTCACAGGCAGGGAAATTTAAAATCAAATTGTGACGTACTTCAGTAGGCAAAAGATAAGGAATCGAAATCTCGCAAGAGATAGTTCTGCCTCAGATACTCTCTGGCCTCAATCATGTTTTAGAAATATCTGTTAGCTATAAAGTTTACAGACTCCTCATGAAATAGCAAAACACCATCATCTCAAAGGTGCAAAATGCCCTCAAAAATTCAGATGTACTTTTTCCCATCATCTTCCTGTGATGGGAGTGGGAAGCAACAAAATCAGCAGGAATATGTTGTTCATGTGTATCTCATTCCCACGTTTCCCACAAGATCTTAGAATTGTGACAATTCATGGCTATGTTCAAATAGAATTTAAAGACAGAAAGATTAATGTCCTCTCACTTCAATTCTTCAAATTCAGATCTAATCTAAACTAGCTACCTAGGTTTCCTCTGACAATCTATGGGGAGAAGTGGGTATGTTTAACCAGCTACTCAGGTCACATATCCTCCACTCTCAGGTTGGGATGTACAGCCTGAGGAGGTATTTTCTGAGATGCTCTCTCTCATCAAAAACAGCCCAAATGGTTCCCTTTAAGTTAGATTTCTCACTCATAGAAAACTAATGTACAAAAATTGTACCTAAACTCTTCATATTAGATTTTCCCAAAGGAAATAAACAATCATTATCACCAATACTTACCATTGTGTCATCAAAGAGAGCTATATTTGGACACTTTTGTCTCCTGACTGGCATTCAAATGCTATGCTGACAACCCATTACAGCTGCTCAGTGGCCATCACTCCTCCAGAAATAAATCTGACAAGAAATCATCACATTATATATTTACAGATAATTTTAATTCTATTGCAAGTAATTAATATATAACAACAAAAGAGCATGTAAATCAATATTTAATGTTTAGTATACATGAATGCATCCAGCTGTAACATTGTCCAGAACCTCAATCTAGAGGCAGGAGAGAACAGAACAAATCTTCTAATCCTGATTTCAGCAGGGACTGTCAGCAAAAGCTGAAGTAGTGCTCAATTTTCTCCAAAATAAGGACTCTTTGGGGCAATTCTATCAGTCTGTAGCAAAGGTCACAACTTAATTTCCTAAATGTTTTATCTTCTTCCAGCTCTATTGTTATCAGATCAAAAATATACAATACTAGCAGCATTGGCACAGCCCGAAGATGCATCTCTAGACATCCACCAACCATTGCATATGTGTATCTATGCCAGACACACATCTGGTCAACCTGCATTGGAAGATAAGTCTGAAGGGAAGGCTGTGACCTCTTGGTGAATTAAATAGCAGAGGTTATTTTATATGCTAGAAAAAGGCATGCCATATGTATTGAGTTCATATTTATTCATTTGAGAGTATGCACTCACTAACATGTTCTTTATGACATACGAGCGAATGTATTACTGTCAGTAATAAACAAACAAACAAATAAATATAGAGAAAAAAACTTACCTAGAAACTTCCACAGAGGCCAAGATTACAGTACTCAAAGAGGGTACGAGCTTCATGAATTTCCAAGTGGAAGCGTATCTAGAACTGTCAGATGATAATACTTGTTGAGGTGATGTCTTGTATTATAAACAGATGATATACTGAATAACATTAAAACAGCCCCCATACATCTTGTATTCACAGCGTGTCAAATGGATACATCTGAAATACTCCCTTTATCTGATCTAATGTTTAACATGAAGTCATTGGTAAACTCCCCTTCAATTTGCTCTCCATAATACCTAGTATTTAATAGATTACAAGGTAGCATTTGTTTTATATAGCATGCTTAGCACATACTAAAACATACTAGCACTCTTTTCAGCTGAATTATTTACAGCTTTGTAATAAGTTGCAAATTACCATTTATTTTCATCTTTTCAACACCGTATTTTCTTTTATTTTTCCAGTATTTTCTTTTCCTTGGCAAAAGTTCTGGAGATTTCCTAAAATTTTTACAACATTGACAAAATCCCAAAAGCAGCAATAGCAGCACTGCAAAAGTTGCTGCTGCTGCTGTTTCTGTGAAGTCCTTTGTATTGAATTAAATCTAATGGTGACTCTGCAATGTCTCAATAAATATCAGCCTGTATTTGAAATAACATTTGTCTTGTATTTTACATACATTACCTTAATCCAGTTTGTCCTTACACCTTACACAGGACAGCAATTTGACAGCAGCATAATCCATGTATTTATTATCCAGGTAAAATCATATAAACACAAAATCAGCGCATTCAAATGCAATTGAATTCATTTCTGCTACTTTCTGTTTGATGAAGAACTGATACATTTATTCCTCTGACCAATACCAAGCAGATCAAATGGAATTAAAATGTAGCTTCTGTTTTACCATGAAGCAAGAGCACTGTGCATTCATTAGTATGTAAATACAGTTACCACAATGATACAGCTTCTGTTGACATTGTATTTTATCTTAAGAGGCTTGAGACATAAGTACTCTCTGGTGACTGGACAAATGACATCCTGAGAAATCTGAGAGAAGACACATTGTCCATCTTCTTCCCCTCACTTTGGGATAGAGGAGTAATGAAGAAGAACAAGGCTTAGTTTACTTTTGAGAAAAGAAAGAGATGAGATACTTCAACATTCACTGAAATTAATGAGAACCTCTCAAAAGAGGGTTGGTTGAGTCCAACATGTTGGCTAAGAGAAAACTCAGTTACTGGTTTACCTTTAATCCCCTTTCGGGTAATCCTAAAGATTCAGCTCTTGCAGAGGTCAGTGTAGTTGGAGATTTGGGTCAAGACAGAAAGGGACATATGGTCAGATAAGTTCCAGAACTACATAGCACTACATTCAATGTTTTGCTGCCATTAGCTCTGCTACAAGTTTCTGAAATATAATCTTTAGAAGTTATCTATTACCTCTGAAAGACCAATCTATAGAAATGAAAAATTTATGCTGGGCCTCTGCAATGTTGACAAGTATTTTAATAGGCATACACATTGCATTAAAGAACATTTATCAAATTAATTGCTTGGAAAAAGGCAGGGTTTGACATTGCTCATTGGCTGTGAGCTTAGAACTCACTATGTCACACTAAACAGTATATCTCACTTCAATTTAGAACAAGTGCCACCAGATATTTATGGAATTAAGAAAAATGTTTCAGCATCAAAGAAGTATTTAAATCTTTAATGGGATGGATTACCAGCTCCATCTCAGGAATATGGATATACAAAGAATTGTTGCTAAAATGACAGTGAAGAATGATTCCCACTATAAGTATGTGTTACAGCATAGAAAATGAAGTAACCTGTTCATAGTGCAAATAATTTTGCTTTCTACTACAGGCCTCATTTAAGCAGCACAGTAAGTTCGGTAGCTAATTATTCACAGAAGGTCAGTAGAGTATGATTTAGCTTAACAATAGCTAACATCAACATTTTTTTTCCATCTTCTGAAGAGTTTTCTGACTTCTAAATAAAATTAGCACTCAAAACTGATTTAAAATTCAGAAAAAAAACTTGAGCTTCTACCTAAAAACTTTTCTATTATATCAGGAAATACATTCTTAGGAAAATTTAATGTTCTTGTAGCTTCTTAAATTCTGGACGATAGAGTACAGATTAATTCTACAGACAGAAAACTCATAGTAAACATTTTCATGTTATTTGCAGAGGACTTGGTTTGGCCTGCTACATGCAGAACTCCTATACAAGTTCAAGAAACACACTTTCACTAATATTATACACTCTCCCTCGCAAATGGCCTCTGATCATGAATTAAGGAAAAATCACACAACCACGCATTTCTATCCTATTCCCATCAATCCTTCAGCTAGCACAGGGGTGTGTTCAATTAATCCAGAAGGTATTGCCAGCAAGCCCATTTATTCATTACTGCTAACAACTGCAGCTGAACTCACCCATAGGTGTGACTTACAAACCTTTCTGCTTAACCCTTGCAACATCAGATCTGACCTTCTGCTCCAGACAGCATAGTTGTGGGTCAGTGAGCTATCTGGGCATGCATCAAGAGTACTGACTTACAGGTAGTTTATATTTACTTATTATAATGAAATAAAAACAGAATAGCTGCAAGCTCCATTTTCAACACAAGAGGCACTCTATCTGTTAAACATCAATAGACTATACAAGATGCAGGCAATTAACTTGTCAGTATCAGTGGTATGGGTCATTGTATTCACACATCACTATGAAGATAGGGCCAAAAGGGCCTGCCAAGTGATGGGTTGATATGGCTATGGCTTCCTCATGCAAGGGAGCTGAGAGGCAGGCAGTGATCCACTCTGTTTGGTGTACAGCAATAGAAACCAAGGGAATGGCATGAAGCTTTGATAGGCAAGGATCAGGTTGAATACCAGGGAAGTGGTCAAGGCAGTGAGCTGCAAGAGTTCAAGCAGCATCTGGACAATGCTCAGATTTATGGTCTGATCCACGGACCCAGGAGTTGAATTTGATGATCCTTGTGTGACATTTCCAACTTGGGATATTCTATAAAACAACTCCAAATTCATGTGTACCTACTGGACCACATGGTACTACCTGACTTGGAGTCATCCAAACACATGGTGAAAAATATAACACAGGGAATAAAAACTAAGTTGAGAAACTTAGTTCAAACTAAGTCCAATTGATCTTCACCCAGCATTTGTCCTCCAGTATATTTGTGACTTTCCCTCCAGGTACTTTATAAATCTTTTCTATCTTATTTCATAATTTGACAAGAATAACATACTTCCCGTAAAAAGTATGAGTAACTTTTTTTCCACACAGGAAGTCTATAACTACTCAGAAGATATCTGTTCTAAACACTGATATATTAGGGGCAATTTTACAGAATAGCAAGCAGGGCCTGTATGTAGTTTTAGTGCAGTCACCTTCTCCCAAAACCTTGCTCCAATGCATGGACTTATTCCACCTGGAACCAGCTGATTAGAGTTTGGGAGGTACTGGTTGCTTCTGAGAGATCAACATGTTCGTGGAGGGAAATGAAAACATTCAGTGATTTGGCAGGAGGAACTGTTTCTATCTTTGGAGCAAAATGAGTTTTCAGGGTAGAGATATGAGAAGTAAATGTATCACTCATATCTGAACAGGTGTTTAAAATCTTATCCTTCTAGCAATATAGTAAAGTAGCTATGCTATTATATCAGGCTATGCTCCCACAGCAGAATCAGTTCTACAGGAGGCAATTCTGAAACACTGCTATCTCTATTTTAAAATAATCTGGCATGGAATCAGAGCAGGAGCAATGGACACTGTCACCACCAATTTGTGGTGTCTAGGTGGGTGAAGCAAAGATAATCTATATGGCAGTGATAACACAATATGGAACTTCAGCTGAGTTCCTTAGAAAACCTAAAGCTTGTTTCTATAAAAGTACTAAAAGTTTGATTTTAGGTGCTTCAAGGAAATAGGTGTTTGGGTCATTGTCTACATCATTTATAATTAACTCATTTGAGAATCCTCCTTGTACAGATTGTATTCTGAATACCAGCACATTCTGAATATTTTTGTTGGACATTTCAAGGTTACCTTTCTCATAAAACTTGCATCTAATTCTGACAAGACAAAGCCATGTAAATCAGACCAAAGTCATAATGCAGTGGCTTTCTATATATTTGTAAAATATGTAGCTTGAATAGATGGTAAAAGTGCCTCATCAAGTGATCAAGATAATTACATGACATATTACCAATTCAGAGGCTGCTTTAGCCACTGCTCAGTAATTTTTAATATTAGCCTCTTTGTGTTTCAGCTAACTATGAGCTGCCTGAACTAACAATAGCAGAGAGGATATTAATTTAGCACTGAAGATGCATGCTGTAGTTTGACCCAAATATATCCTATTGTTGCAGGAATACTTGGTGAAATATTATGGCTCCTGTTGCTCAGCAATTAAACTCACTGGAAACATTCTGATGAATGCTTTTCAGAAAACATCAATTTGTAGAACACAATTCATTTTATCAAAAATACCTCTGGCTTGACAAGTTTTGGCTGAATGCCAATGAAGTGACGAGGGACACATGGAAGGCAGTGGAACCAAGAGTCCCTGTTGATCAAGGCGTGCTCATCCCTAGGAACTTCCTACAGTTGAAGCTCTGCTCCTTCAGTGATGAATAGGCCCAGGACTCTGGCTCTGCAGCAAACCTCAAATCCCTACCTCTAGCTAAAACCACAAACCCTGGGATTTCAGACAGCAGCTCAGTGAATTCAGCATTCATTTTGTTGGCCAACAAAAATTTGCCAAGGATTTGAGATTCACAGAATACATCTCAAGGTATAACTAAAGTATTTAATTATCAAAATACATCGATGATAAAAAAAATAAAAATAACAATAAAAAAACTGCATGGAAAATTTCCAGCTTGGCACTTAAATTAATACAGTTTTAAAATATTAGTCTGGAACTTGAAATCTGGCAGTACTCTAACTCAAACTTTTTCATCAGCTTAAGTGAGCTGAGTACCAGTTTCACACAGCAGGCAACAAGAAGTCATGGCAGCTCAAGAAAATATCTATTGAGAAATAAAATACAGAACATCCAGGAGATGTAATAAATCAACTTTAGAATATTTTGTTAATAAGGTAGAGTACTAACAGTAACCATCTTTGCACACTGCAAAAACTAAGGAACCTTAGAGCTAGTTCTTGTGGTTTTCATCATTCCTATGTTTAGAAATAATTTATCCAGCTCAAGAATATTAAAATAGTAGAAAGAAAAATCAGGATTGGAGGAAAAACCCGACAGATATAGCAAGCAAAACAGGTCACACACATAACAAAACATTGTTTATTCTCCCTGGTCTCACTGAGAATCACAGCAGGTCTAGAATGAGCTATATGGTACATATAAAACTAAGCCTCATTTCTATAACTTAGCTCTACTAGTCATTAAATTAGAACTGACACCACCTTAAATATACAGAATCTGAATAAAAAATAGTTTTATGCTATTTCCTCTGGAAGATCACAGCAAACATACAAGCTTTGCTTCAGACAACAAAGAGCATCCAGTCTCTAGCTTACCCTTTGTTAGAACCACAGATGCCCCCTCTTCAGTACCTGGATGGCCTCACATTGAGGCTTGTCTCTGGTATCTCCTTCATCCCCAGCTGCTCTTTGGCAGCAGCACTGCTCCCCTTTGCACGCTCTTGCAAAACACCCCTATGACCATTTCCTTAGGCATTGCTATGGTATCTGACAACAGCCGCCTTCTGATGCAAGGTTGTTAAATCAGGAAGGGAAAATCAGTGTTATCAGATGGCAAACAGTGATGGGATCAGGACACAAACTCTCTGCAGCTTTCAACACTGACCATTACTGTGAAGAAGTACCTGCTGCATTACAATTCTTTGCAGAAAAAATGCCTCCAGGAAATATTGTTATAGATACAGTAGGCAGAATAGATCCTTGACTTTTGTTCATATATATAAGTTGTCTGGAATTTAGATAAATGCTTCTGAGTCTCAGTCATGGAGGTCCTCCTATTCCTGTACACTCAGCTATCTTTGTCCTGCCATAGCCTCTTTCCTCCTCTATAACTTTCTCATGCTTGATTTTGTTACATCTCTCTTTGGCATCTTTCTTCTTATTGACATCCAAAGAATCATTAGTGTTTTCTGCTCTCAGATGAAGCCCTCTAACTCCAATTTCTCTCTTCAGCCTTTGTTATAAGTATTACTGTCACTAGGACTGACTGTGATGCCTCTACAAAACAAATCCAAAATACATTTGTGGCTCCTCTTCATGTTAAAAAAAAAAAAAGAAAAAAAATACCAACTTTGGAAAGGTCACTAGCCTCTACTACTCTCTCTGATTCTGTTTCAATACCTTCTGGAATACTTCCAGCATACACACGACATTGGTTGTGGTGAAAGTTGAATTCTGGTGTAGAAATAAGTTTTGCAGTAACCATACTCTCTTCACCAGGATAGCAAGAATAAGGTTACGTTTGGCAGACCTCCTTGCACTGTTACAGATTTATTGATTTTTTTTTTTTCCAAAACTAGGAAAAGGAATTACTGGATGCAAAAGTAGAAGATGAATTCCAATTCTTATATTCCACACAGCATCATTACCTTAATTCAATGGCTTAAGAGTGAGAATCTCAGTATCAAAAGGTGCCAGCTCACCAACAGTAATGGACAGAGACAAGGAAAAAATGTTAGAGAAAAATAATATTCTTAGGGAGATCCTTTGAATTATGGTGAAATACATATTTGGAAAAAAAAAAAAAAAGAAAAAAAAAACTTTTCCAGGGTGCTGGCAGCCATCCAACTGTCCAGCACAGCTGGATCTCATTAAACAGACTCTATACAATCCTTCAAAAGCAGTAAAGACTGAGCACTAGCAGCCCCTTCTCATTAAAGTTACACAGAAAAGAGACCATCACTTAGTGTAGTCACCATCCTAAAACTAGCACCAAGACCTTATCAAAATGACAGGATTATTAGCAGGCACTAATTCTTCAAAAATTCTGCCACAGTCAGGGATCTCAAATTTACTTTCCTGAATCACTCAGGATCACTCCCTACATATGCCACCATAACTTCTTCCAGAATGCCACAGTGGAAAAAAAGCTTTGCTGTTAGGTGATGGTAGTCAACATGCTGCTCTTTCATTGCACAGGATATAGCTATTGCCCTCATCATCTTAAAACTTCAGATATCTTTGTCCAAGATGTGACATTCTCAAGGGCTGGATGTAGCTACATCTTTCTCTGCTTCCTAATCAGTGGTCGTTGTTATTTAATACTGTGCCTGCCAAGAGTCAAAAGCAACCTAAAAAGACTCATTGTAAGCTGCATTTTTCATTTCTACATGGTCAGTTCAGCTCAAATTCCAACTGTGCTCTAACTCAGAATTTTGTGTTGCAATATGATGCTCTTGTACAGCTGAATCTAGTATCTAGTCCAGACATGGACCATGTGGAGAGCCCTATCATTAGCAAAGGCTGAGCTCAATACCCAAACATTCCAGAAATAGTTTGTGTGGTTCATTGACTCCAAGCAGGTCCCAGTAATAAGCAGTGTGAGTTTTGTTGTGGCTGTAAATGTGGGAGAAAATTATGCGCCCTGTGTCCTTTTGTGGTCACTTCACTAAGTTCTAACAACCACATTTAACCAAAAGTAGGGCTGCTTCTTTCACCGCCATCTCATTTTACATGATCAGTTAAACACCATCATTAAACAATTGCCTTGTTGTTATTGCCTGTGCAAAAGGACTAATTAGGCTCTAGGAAACTTCTTCAATAGAAAACAAATCAGCCTGACAGATTTTTCAGGACAGCCTGCCTTCTGGTACTTAGTAAGTTTTGCAAAGAAATTTAAGGAAACTACATTAAGAGACGTGTCTTATGAAACAGTAGTCTGCAGTTCATAGGAAAGGATCCTCTCTTATTCCTCTGATGAGAACGTGAAACAATATCCTCCACTAATAACCACAACACAAAACTCGAGAATAGACAGTTCAGCTTATGAACTAAAACCTGCTCTTTGAAAACTGTTTGTTTATTTTGAGTACATGTTTTTCATTGTTCTCTCTGAGAAAACTGGAGTTTGTTTTCTACTCAACACTTGTCAATCTGATTTGCTCAGATCAAAAATAACTCAGCTCAAAAATAACCTCACGTACATTTTGCAAGTACATGAGGTCTCCCATGACCACTGGGATGTCCATGGAGTAGAGTCACCCTATGAAGGCAACTAGCCAGTGCTATGTGATTCACACTCCCATAGGGTGTTCAGTTTTGTTTCTGGAATCCTGCCCAGTTATTTTTGACAAGCTGGCTGTGCTGTAAGGGCTGTAATGCAAATAAAAACAAGGAGGATTTGCATCATTTTCTAGCAATTTAGAAACACTGAGCCCTTCATTTCTTTTGCCCCCAAAGGAATGTCCATCACAAAATCTACAGATTGCAATACTCTACTGTAAATTTTCCCTTTTATTTGACCAAATAGCCAGCGTATGAAGTCTTTCTTATCAAGAGGAACTAATGGCTGCCTCTGTCATTTTTTCCCTTCAATTATTTAAGCTTTCCCCACACTCAGGTTGGCCTCTTGCTGGCAGCACTCCGGACTGCATCTATTAATCATTGACTGTCATTGTATTTTAAGAGAAGGAAAGTGAAAAGATTGCCTAAGAATAAAAAAATAAATTTCCTGCTTTTTCCTGACAAATAAATGACAGCTATATTTTTCCTGGCTTTATACTGTCTTCTAATATGTTTTCCCATTCTAGACACACAGAGCAAATTGGCTGTTCCCACTAAGTCCATATTTCAGGACCTCCTTTCTCCTGTCCTGTCAAGGTTTGGTAGCCTCTATTAAAGCTTTGGAGCCTTTCTCTGCCACCATATCTAGAAGAGAAATCAGGGAAACAAGACTATGTGTTCTCAATGTATTATTGGAGACTTAGCCTCCTAAATCAACAGGAAGCTATTTCTATCAGTGGTAAAACTAACCTGCTTTATTATTTCCCAGGAACTCTCTCAGCACTATATATAATTAAGCTCTCTCTCCTTTCCTTGCCCAAACTGACCTCTTTATGCCATAGTCAGGATCTTCCTCTGCAAGTCCTCCCAGGTGGCCTTCTCTTTGAGGAGACAATAAGGACATTCTAGGCCCATAGTCTCTTTTCCTGAACACCTGGACTTCTCTCAATTTGCTATTTTCACAGGTCTTCCACTTCCTTAGCTGTGTGCTCCTCTGGAAACTGCAGGCACAACAGAATACTTCACTGTACTGAAAGACACAATAAAGCATAAGGGCATTTCCTTTAAAGAAAGATATAGCCCATATCAACTCAGAAAACAGAAAAACACTTGAGCTTCTACTTCAATATATACTCTTGGTTTTGCTTTTTAGAGACTGAAAAGATACTACAAGCAGAAAATCATATCAAACTGCTTCTATTCACTGCACACTGTTTTGCTCTTAGAAAAACTATTGCCACATGCCTGACCCCGTCACTCCAAAAAAAAATGAATTCACAGTGTGTCTCACTCTGACACTTTCCTGTAGGGTCCAAGAAAAGAGAATTTCAGATAAAATAACAACCTATAAAGAAACAGCCTTTTGGGTAACTGTAATGAAAATACTCCTTGAGTTGCAGTGCATCCTGCCAGACACAAAAGTCAGCCCTAGATGATGCTAGGACTCAAGGAGCAGAACCAATATGGGCAAATATTTTGAAGCCAGTGTAAAGTTGGTTTGGAACTCAGTCTCTCCTGTTTCATATGGAATTAAATATACAGATTATGCTTTCTCTTTATTTTATTCCATGGAAATAGAGTATAAGAACAGCATTGCTTGTGAAAAGCTTTCCAGAAAAAAGAATTTGCCATTTATAGGGTTTAATATTGACTTTATGCTCTGCATAAATATATATTTATGCGGGTAATACATACCTATATTATCACAAGGTTACAACGTGAATTTTATTACGTACCATTAAATATTATTATATACCCGCTATAATACTTACATGAGTATATCAGAGATTACCTGAGAAATGTCTGTCACTCGTGGCTTTAAATATATTTGCTACACTCTGCTGGAATGTGTACAATTTAAATAATCAGCAATGATGTATAAGAATGCTATTTCTGACTGCTGAAAAAACATGAACTTTGCAGTATCTGTGTTAGTGTATAGATGAGGGATATTTTCTGCTCCCTGTTTTGTGGAAATTCTCAGCAGAAAAATCCTGTCATTTTTGCTACGATCACAAATAATGTAGTCCAAAATTAAGTCTGCAGAGTAAAGCTGTTGATGCAGAGCATTTGATATGAACAGCATAGATTTGGGATGTTTGTACTTTAATTCAGATTACCTCCAGTCTATCTCCACTGTGCAAATGCCACAGCTCCCCATTCACCTTAAGGAATCTGGTTCCCGCACTCCCAAACTCCACATGATGCCAGTAAGTTGGAAGAACTGGGAGAGACACGTCAGAAGTACAGTTCAACCAGAAGTGAAGCACTAACACAGGTGCACCCACTGTATCTTAGTGGGTGCTGGCTGCCACTTCTGCTTGTGAAAATTAATTCACAGAGGAAAAGGTAACTCTGTTCCTAAGTATCCACTGAACTGTAAACCATCACATGGCTGTTTTCCACAAGGGAAAGGGGGGCAGGTAGGACAAAATGATATTGATGTAAGTATCTATTGAGTCATTAATTCAATTACAGCACAAGTATGACAGCAAAATAACTCACAGTTAAGAAAACTAGAGCTGATTAAAGCTAATCCAGTTTATCTGGAATAATCATAAATTTAAATTTCTATGACTAATAGAAAACAATGTCTCCATTGATCATTTCAGTCCTTACCAGGAACACAGTGAGATACTGAAATGTGATAGCTGTGAGCTGCCACCTCTTTCTGTATTGTTGCAAAACACTACAGAAGATCTCAAGCAAAGAGTACAGAATAAAACAGCATCATGCCTTTGACTGCAAAACCTACTTAAGCCTGTAACTTAACATTGTGAGATTTCACTGCTGTCAAGCAGTTGTGGCACCATGGTAGTCTGAAGGCACAGCCAGCTACGTGCTTAGCAGAGTATCTGGCCAGTGAGCTTCTATTTTCTGCAGAGTTCAGCTGCACGTTTTCTCTGGAGAGCAGCAAGTGACCTCTGTGACATCCTCAGTACAGAGGCTGAAAGCTTAATTCGTTTCTAAATGCAGGACACCCCTTTGGGAAACCTTTGGCTTTCCACAGCACCACCAGACCACATTACTTACCAAGCAGCTCCCCAAAGTCTGATGGAGTAGCAAGGCCAACAACCTCAGCAGCTCGGCTGGGCCCACAGTGTTTTACACAAGAAGCAAGCGTCTTCAGAGGAAAAGGTCTACGCCAAAAAGCCGGTTTATGTCTGAAAAAGAAAAGTACAGAAAGGAACGCCATTAACACAAAAATGCTGCCCTGAGAAACAGTGCCATGAAAAATTCAGTGCTCACATGAGAGATGCTGCTCCTCAGGGAACCACAAGGTAAATTGCCCCCAGGGGAGGTAACTCACAGTGTCAATCAGCTCTCATTGATTCAATAACACAGGGTGAACTGAGCGCAGTATGGGGACTGAAATACTGTTTTCCAGGTGAAAATCTAAACATGGTCTGATGCACCTGTGTTATAAAAGTATTAAAACCAATCATCTCAAAAGTAGTAGATTTAAGTCCATTGTCCTGGCCAAACTCTGATTTGGTAACTTAGATTACTTCTAATTATTTAGTCTAATTCTTACTTCTTTGAGATTCCCAGCTACCGAGATCTGTAAGGATCAACAAAAGAATCCAAAGGTGACAGTTCTGCACAGACTGGGGCTCAAGCCCACCTTGTTCTCCTGGTCTCTATTGCTTCCATCCTCCATGCGAGGTGAAGAGGTACTATAGTCTGCATCTCAGCACCCTGACCACTCACAGGTAAGGAGATACTGGATGTAAACTTACTGCTAACACCACTCAATCCTCAGCAGCACCCTGAAACCCTAGCTTCTAAACATCTGCAGGAAGAATTACTTTCTTAGGAATACACCTCTCAGGAGCGATATAGCTGAGTGACCTAAATTAGCAATTACAGTTTAAAGGATTAAGCAGCAGCTAAAGAAGGATCATCATCACCTGGAGTTAGAGCCTTAGATTTCTCTGCCTAGTCTTTGCACAGGAAAACTTGGCTAGGCCTGCAAATGAAATCCAAGCCTTCTGACTCCCTCACCATACCTCATTCATCCATTTTACTTTTTACTTCATTATCACACACCATAATTTTTCAACAAACTCCTGTAACAAACTGCAGCCAGAATACTCTGAACAAAACTGTAAAGCCATAAAAACTACAGCAGGCATTAGAATTTGTGGGGTGAATGTGCTCAGTGACTGCTTGCAGCACCCATAGCAGTGGGTAGCCAACAAAAGAACCAACCATCCTAACCCACCTGATCCACAGGGAAATGTCTTTCTAATGTAGATTTAGCAATTTGTTTAACTGCATTTGCGCCAGCTAGACACAACCTAGCAGGAAGCTGACGGCTTCATCTCAGCTCCAGCTGTGCTCTGTCTCTTGTTGAAATCAATGGGATTGCTCATGTTCTCAGAGGAAAGCACTTTTTCCAAGTTTGCACGACTCTCATGCGCTCTCTCTCACAAAAAAAAAAAAGGGAGGGAATTAATTACTGTTAGGTTTTTGTGGGTAGTTGGACACCTTAAAGCAAAGTTTTTACTTAGAGAATCACCTTTATAAAAGGTTCAAGGCAACCCAGCTTGTTTAAGCTGGCGCCAATACAAACAGAAGAAAACAGCGTCTCCTGGAAGACAAGCTGCCAAAAGACTCCTGCAGGAAACCTATGCAAGGACTGACTGCACCCACCAGGCAGCTCAGGCACTAGGGAATTGCATTGTTAAATTTCACATTCAGCACACTTAGCTGCCCTTAGCAAATGTGAAAAACGGGAAGAGGGATCATGGTGACTTGAGGAAGCAGGCAGCAAGTGTTGGAGCGCTTGTCTGCTGCATGCTGCGGCTTCACCCAACCCCAGAAACAATAGAACAGCAGTGCATAAGAGGAGCTGGTACACAATCCCACCTCAATAGCAGCCTTTGATACAACCATAGGCAGGCAGCTGGAAACTGATGCATTTCTTGGATCTCCTGTTCTGTACACTTGGTGAAAGGACAGATTCTGGTGCCATTATTTATAATCCAAATATTTACAGGAATCATAGAATGGCTTGGGTTAAAGGAACCTTCACTTGTTCCAACCCTCTGGGTCTGGGACACCTTCCAAGAGATTTCCCAAAGCCCCATCCTATAATGAGCAATATAGATCTCATGAAGCAGGCTTACAGATATGATTAACTGCCAAGAATAGGTCTCAACTATTCTTGCTTACGTAGGAGAAAAAAATAATCATTCTACTGCAGCAATGACCCAAATGACAGATTTCATTTGGGGATAAAGATTATTTCAAATTAGAATTCCCCCTCGGATGATGATAGTTGTCTCCATAATTCTTCAGAGAATGTTTTTACATTCAGGCTGCCTGAGGGCCTTCATAACACTTCAGAGCACAGCACTCACTGTGCCACTGTGGCATGGTAATGGTTGCAAAACATGTCTGTGATGGCATTTGGTAATAGGGTACTGCATGCTCCATCAACTTACAGAAATCAGTATTAGCTACAGTAGACTTGAGACAGGAATCCACTGCCATCATTTCTGTGGCAGAGCAACTAGATTCAAACAGAGTAACTATCTTCTGCTCTCAGTGCTTGTCTTCAAGATTAACCACTTTGTTCTGGACTTGGAGCAGGTGGAGAGCTTCCTTTCCCCTCAGCACAGCTGTAGTATCAACATCAGGATGAAAAATGATGGCCAAATATTAAATAAGGCTAAAAAAAAAGTGACAGCTGCTCTTTCAGAACCCCTGCAGGTTAAAAAAAAAAAAAAAAAAAAAAAGCTTTGCAAGTTTTTGTGTTGTTTTTTTTTTTCTTTCCAGCACTGAGAAGACAAATTAATGTTGCTATTAGAATCACACTCCCCTGGATCTTCATATGTCTAAAATAAACTTGCCATGTCAATAAATCACTTTAACACTGGAATATAAATGAGTCTATTTTCTACTAGCATAAACAAATCAGAGTAGTTATGTTATTTTTCATGTGCACAAATAAATATATATATGTATATAATCAGATTGTTAAGCCTTATTCATCAACAACTCTGCAGCAGGAATACTCTGACTCTTCTATTTCAAATTAAATTACTACATGTGAAGCAGATGCAGTTCACTTAGAAGAGGAAAGCACTCAAAAACAATGCACTGCATATTGCCTCTCTTAACCCACTGCAGAGATGTACATGCTCAGTCCATTCAGCCTCCTCCTAATTGCCGCTGCACATGTAAGTCCAGGACTACTTGCCTCAACAATCTATACAAAAGCAGTGGCACAGACACTTGGACAGACTCACAGAGAAACACGTCAGAATTCTATTCCTCCTCCTTTACTTTCTTGCTTTTCTCTGTATTTCAATTCCTCAGAGAGAGGGCAAAGTGTATGTCCTTTGCTACCATAAGCATTTTCTAGAGCCAGCTGCCACTTAATGTATCTCAAACACTGTCACCACACAGAACTTTATATTGTCTGCCACCACTACCAGGACATACCTTTTGAAGACCAAAGCTTAAAAGGGGAGAATCACAGGAAGGAGCCATGCCACCGCCTCCTGCAAGTGAGCAGGGCAGGTAGAAGGGATGGGGAGGACTGATGGGGACCAGGGGAGAAGGATTGCAAAGCAACAGCCCCAGGACAGCACAGGGACTGAAAAACCAGACAGTGGTTGTCCAAAGAGATAAGGACAAGAGGCAATGGGCACAAGCTGGAACACAGAAGGTTCCCTCTGGAAACCAGGGGCACTTTGCTGTGTGGATAACAGAGCACTGGACAGGCTGCCCTGAGGCTGTGGGGTCTTCTTGGAGGTCTTCAGAAGACACATGGACATGAGCCTGTTGTCTGGCCCATGGGGTCCCTGCTAGAGCAAGAACAGAATACAGAATAAGAAATTAAAAATTCATGCCTATCTTATTGTAACTATGGATCACCTTTAAGGATGACGTGGGACCATAGTACAAAACTGCTGTCAAAGGACCACAATTTATTTTTAGCTAAGGTTAGGAGGTGCAGCAATGAGGCAAGGAATTACTGAGAGTTCATCTCATGGATAAGAAAGTGAATGCTGCTCTGGAGGGAGGAGGGAATTACCTTCTATCCTGGCTTCCACTACTGACTCTCTAGGCTGCTAATTAAATCCGTCAGATTTTTCATGGTTGATCATTAATTGCAGGCTCCGCATTTTATAGGTACCTGACTTGAAAGTCTGAAGCTTAAAACATTCATAACCAAAACAACTTCCAGCTACCACTGACAGTGATAAAATTGTTTCTTGTTCTTGGTGTCTAATACCAGTTACTTGGGAAAAAAAAAAAAATCTATCTCAGAAAGGGCACCCAAGATTAGCAGATATTTTTGGTATTAACAATTAAGCTTTGGTAATGAAACTTTCTCTGGCTTGGGTGTTAGGAAAATGAATTCAGATTTTGGAAGGCTTATGTACTTCCTCTCTTGAGAAAATATACGGAAAAGAAGAAGAAAAAAAAAGACTGCATCTTCCTGCAGAGACTGAACAGTGAATAGCAAGTATACAATGAACACACACTGACCAACATCTGAACACTGCTCATTAAGTGAACACCCCTCTATTCAGCACTGCTGAATCACAGTGATAAAACAGAGCACCTGGTCAGTTAACTGAAGACTGCTATAACTTCCATGTGCAACAAGGTGAAATTTAAAGCTTTACAGGCAAAGCTGAATGTCTAACTGTATCATCTTGATATTGAATATTCCCAGTGTGGATTCAGCAGTACGTTATGTCCTTGTGTGTATTCTGAGGGTGTGTGTGTGCGCATGTGAACGTATGTATGTATCCCTGGGGAGTATAAATCCATCTATGAGAATTCTGCATGAGAAAAGAGGTTTCTTTTAAGCTTCCGGTAGAAAGAAGGACAAAAATAATTTCCATGCCTTCATCATTATTTTAGCTGCAAAGAATCTTTCAGTCAAGTGTGACATAAGAGATAAAAATAAAGATGTGGTATAGCTACTTGCAACATTTTAAGAGAAAAGACTATGCTTGTGTTTCTAGGCTGCAAAGAGAATTTCTACTGAACCTCAAAAAGCATAAAGAATGCTTAAAAAGCAGAAAACCTCTCTCCTACCCAGACCACTGTTAATGCAAGTGTGAAGGCAGGATTCTGGCAGTGCAATGTTTTCAGGATGAAGTAGAACTCCTTGTGCCAATGCAGGCTTGCAAGTAAGGCTGGGACAGAGGTGAGAATGAAGTACCTCCATGCTTACATATACACAATAACAAAATTCTCCTTCCCTTTCCCTTTCCTTCCCTTTCCCTTTCCTTCCCTTTCCCTTCCCCTTTCCCTTTTTCCCTGAAATATAAATTACTCTGTACAAGCATATAAGCGTACCATTTGGCAGCTCCTGAAAACAGGGACAGCTCTTATGCCTCTGTATTTGGAAACTGTTATTCCAGGTTAGAATCTCCTCCTCAGCACTTTCAGAAGCAACAAGGTTTGAAAACTTACAGCACACAGACAGATGCACTAGTGGTATAGCAATGGCATCCCAGGAAATACAAAGGAAAAACTGCTATGAGAAAAATAAAGGAGGGCTCTTAATTGTGTTACACCCAGCCTCTTCCTTGCAACTGAAATGCAGTTTCACCTAAAGCCAGTGAAGGAAGAGCATTTTACACTACCATGATCAAAAGCCCATTTCTGATTCCCAAGACAAACATCTTTTAAGCCCCATGTGCAGAACTTCATCTATGGATGAAGTTCCTGAGCATTTACATTGGCAAGTCTCACTTCTGGTGCAAATCTCATCCCTATAACTGACTTTCTACTGGTCTCCACTCTATGCTTTTCCTACTCCACTCTCTGGTCTCCTAATTTTTTTAACAGTTACTGTCATGCAGGAAACTTAAATCCACCAGCCATTATAATATTTCCAAAAAAATGGCTGCATCTACTCAAGCTGAAGTCTGTTTTAAGAAAGAATGGAAAGAAATGCTCACCCTAAATCCGACAACTTTTGAGATTGTATAACTGTTCAGTTGAGTCAGTGGCAAAACTCCCACTGCCTTCAACAGAATCCAGAGCTTGTGCCCAGTTTCTGCCTAAGTTTGGGATAGCTACTTTTGTACCTTGATACATGTGCGTATGCAGACTTTCAAGAAGAAATCAAACGCTGGATCCACATTTTTGTACAACATATCCTCTACAGAGTAGCCACTACCATCATGAAATTTTGCATCCCTAAAGCTTCAGGTGAACAAAACCTTACACAAATGCTCCCCAGATCCAGATTTATTCTCAGGAAGACAGACTCACATACAGGAGAAATTTATTCTTGGACTAAAAACTCATGAACTCAAACTTGTTCTCCTTTTATGAGATCAAAGCCTATGTAGTTCAGCATATTCTTCGAATACAGACAGCAAGCTGTTTCAGAGAAAGTTTAAGAACATTCCAGAGGTTGGGACAATTTGCCCCTCACAGCTCTATTCTGCTGATCCAAGGTGCTCCTATGCAGAGCAGGAGAGTAAACTGAGCATCATTCCTTACAGCTGCCCTGCTGTCACACTGCGAGTCTCACATTGTGTGACTGTATCTGTTTTACCTGTTGGCAAAGCCAGACACGGCAACCTCTAAACCAATGGAAAAAAAAGTGCTACCTGAAGTCATAGAGGAGCACAAGCAGCAGTAGGAAAAAATAAAAGGAAACAAACATTTTCACTAGGAACAGGGTAGCACAGGGAAGTCCAAACCAAGTTAACTAAGCCTTGAAATTGCTGTAAGGTCCTTATAGGAACCCAGTACTGTGTTAGATTTGCTAGGACATATCTTCTTGCAATCAGTTTCTTGATGTAAATATAAACCCAGTAAGCCTAGGCAGCCTGTCATTCCTAATTTGCAAGGATAATAATAACAGGGTTTTTTTTAGTGAAGCATGAATTCCGTGAGCTCTCTCTCTCATCTCAGCACATCTGCCCCTGCTCTCCTGCCAATCCACCCCCCCTGCATAAGCAGTACATCATTGTCAAGGAAAAGGAACAGAGAAGAACACAGTGAGTTCCTCCTCACAGTTCCAGCAGCAGCAAGCTGAAGCACAGACAAGAGCAGCTGTGACGTTCAACCAGCAGGACAGCAGCCATAGCTCCTACAGTGAGGAGCTTATTTGGCCCCAACACCAGCAGAATATGGACATTAAACAGGTGCAGAACCACCAGGGCTCTTTCTTGCTTAAAATGTGATTTTATTGCCTCCTTGTCTGTTGCTCCAGGCAACTGCCTATTCTACCTGCTGCTAGAAGTGGGCCAGCCTGACAGGGACCCACAGACACTGCATGGCTGTAGGTAGGAGGTAGCTGCATGCAGAAGTCTCTTAGCTTCTGCAGGTAGGAAAGATGCTGGCCGGTTTGCACACTCAGTCTGAAATTTTGCCCCTCCAAGAGCTGCAAATAAGTGGTGCTCTGGTGAGAGGACAACAGGGACATGCTGCTCTGCGCAGAACCAGGCTGTGATACCCAAGGAGAACCAATATGAGTTCCAGGTTCTTATGACCTACCTCAGTGGACCTAAGATAGCATGGACTCTTGGAAGATAACATAAACCATCAGATATTGTGGCCCCATTACACACACAGTATAGGGCCTCCCAAAATGTTAACTACTTCTCCTCAGAAGTGCTGAGCTCCACTAATTCTCTTGTAACCATACCACTGCTGAGCACTTTCCAACACCTTACAATCCATACTGAGGCACATATGCACAAAAACATAAATTTAGCTTGCAGACAGAATGCGTTCACCTCTCAACACTGTGTCTCTACCTACAGCCTATTGCCTTGCTCACCTCCCACAACTGTAAACTACTGGGGCTGACCATGGTGTTCATCTCCATACAAAACTGATCTCAGAACAGCATGCTGCCTTACAACCATTATTATTATTGAACAGCAAACCCTTACTCATTAGCAGGTTGAATATTAGGAAAGATTTCTTCTCCAAAAGAGTGCTGAGGCATTGGAACATGCTGCCCAGGAAGGTGGTGGAGTCACCATCCATGGAGGTGTTCAAGGAACAAATACAGATGTGGCAGTGAGGGACATGGTTAGTGGGCACTATGGGGACAGTTGATCTTGGTGATCTTAGAGGCCTTTTCCAACCTTAGCGATTCTGTGACAGATGTGGGGTCAAGCCTAACAACTTCATACATTTTTAATGATCTCCGTGGGCTGGGTCCAAGCACCCCCAGTGCCACAATGATGGCAGTGGGACATCCCAAGAAGAAAGGTTTGGCATGAATCACTGCAGGATCAGGCCATCAGCAAACCACAGTTGTTTCATCAAGGGGTACATTCTGCAGCTTTGTTTAAATGTATCTGAACTCAGATTAAGTGAGGCCAGAACGGTAGCCAAGAAAATGTGATGTAATATAGGAGCAATTTTCTGGCTACTCTGTGACCTACATTTTTTCAGGACCAAGCCCCTACTCAAAAGTGTTTATTCAAAGACACTTGTCCTAATGCATTCAGCACAGCTCTTCATCCCCCATTAGCCCCACTAATGGCAGAAGGACCTGTCCTGTAAGGTCAGAGTATGGGTTTGGCAACAACACCTCCAGGCAGTGCTTTGCAGTCAGGATGCAATCCCATGCTCAAGCAACACAGAATCATAGAATCCTTAGTTAGAAGGGACCTCTGAAGGCCATCTAGTCCAACTGACCTGCAACAAACAGGGACACCACAGTTAGATCAGGATGCCCTGGGCTTGATCCATCCTTCCCTTGAAAGTCCCCACGGACGGGGCATCCACCATGTCTCTGGGCAACCTGTTCAGTGCCTCACCACCCTCACTGTAAAAGATTTTTTCCTTATATCTAACCTAAATCTACCCTCTTTGGGCTTGAAACATACATACAGCCACTCTGGGACTCCAACACAAACACTGATGCCAAAACCTGGCTTATACAGAGAAATATTTTGCTGAGAGAGAAAATTTACAAAATCTGTTATTCAATATGAAATTTAGTAAGATATTTTTGATGATGTTTGCTTTTATAGCAAACACGACAGCACCCTTTTTGTGATTTGTATGTGAACGTACATGACATTTCTTGATATTGATTCTGTTGAATTAAAGAAATGAAATGTTTATTATTTGAGTAACGCCAACAGCTCATCTCCCGGCTGTTAGCCCCACACTGATGCACTGACCATGTCCTAGGGAATGTGATAAATCCATTTCTCAGCATCCATTCAGTGCCCTCTCCGCTTCAGCCCCGTGGCATCCATCCCAGCACTGCACACACCGGGGTGCCAGGCTCAGGGCGCTGACCCCAGTGCAGGCAGCCTGCAGCTGCTGAGATTGTTGCTCTGGGGCACCGTTGGCCTGAGCCTCCACAGCACAGCTCCGGCTGCTGCAGCTGAGTCATGCACGAAGGCACTGCCGGCTGCAGCCCAAAGCGGCAACATGGATCAGCGCAGGTGCTGAGCTGCACGGTAAGGCTGCGGGCTGCAGGCCCTGTGCAGCACAGGGCTCCTGCTGCAGGAGCTGCACACCCCGCTGGTGGATGGCAGAGGGAAGTGACCGCCCCAGTCCCACTTCATTTGTGTGCATTCAGTGCTGCCTAAGACATCAGGACTTCATAAGAATTCATACGATGAAAACTCAAGTTTTCAACTTGTTGGAGAAATCCCCTGTCAGTGGCACAGGGCACGTTCTGAGCACACCACACCCTGCAAGGTACCTGTAACACCAACAGTTGTAAACACACAGAGCCTCTTCTCCCAGGGACATACATCTCATGACTGAATTACAGCAAACCTTAGGACCTGACTCATATGAAGCATTGGGCAACCTACAGAGGGGGGCAAGTATGAATGCTCACTGGGGAAGGCTCCGTACCTAGCACTACCAAATCCCCCAGGAACACGCACTTTGATGGATATTTTCCAGCGCTGGGCACAGAGACGATTCCTGTGATACTCTACCCAGTCTCAGTGCTGATGGTTGCAGCGTCTGCAGAGACCTTTCCCCTGCGCGCAGGGGTCCTGTCCCCGCCCAGCTAAGCTCAGAAAAGAGCTTACGGAAACGTAGTGCGATACGTTTGCTTTAAAGTGTCACAGAATTTACAGAGTCCAGAACTAAAAGAAAAACGGCAAGCAAACAGCAGCCAGAAATCTCCCCCGGATCCCACACGCGGGCTGCCCCGAGCGGCCAAGGAGCGCCCGCCCGGCCGCGGGGATGCCCGAGCGGCGCTCAAGGACGGCGAAAGAGACCTCCGCTCCCAGCCTGGGACTCGGATGTGCACGCCGTACGCTGTTCGCTCTCTACACGCATTACGCCCGGCCCCTCCCCTCATCGCCCGCCCCTCCCGGGGAGGTTTCAGAGCCCCGCTGCCGCCCAGCCCAGCCCAGCCCAGCCCCGGCCCCGGGCGGCTCCAGGGGAGCTGCCGCAGCCCGCGGGACGCCCGGACCGAAGCTGTGCGGGGACCGCCCGCCGCCGCTCCGCGCCGCCCTCTTTCCTGCCTCGGGCCGGGGCTCCGCATTGATGCCGCCAAATAAATAACTGATTAAAGCACGGGAAAGAAAGCAACAAGCAGCGCGAGCGTTTCTCTTTTGTACCTGAGCAGCCGGGGCTCCTGTGCGGGCGACTACAGAAGACGCAAGCAGCGCTCTGAACTCTCCCGAGCCACGAGGATGAGCCGGCTCTCCTATAAGAACCCGGGGCCGTGAAGCGCTCGGCGGAGGCGAAGCGCCGGCCGCCCGCCCGCACGAGTCCCCGCGTCGGGCACCGAGGAGACCCCGAGGGGCCGCGTCCCGCCGCCGTAAACTTTCTTCCCTCGCCCTCCGACCGCAGCCGCGGTCGCTCGGAGGGGCCGCATGGGCGCTGCCGGAGAGCCGCAGCTCCGCGGCGCGGCCCGGGGGCTGCCCTGAGCCGGAGCCCGGCGGGCGGCAGCGCCATGTGGGCGGCCGGAGCGGGCGGCAGGGCGGCGTGCCCGCGGGACGCGGCTCTGCGCAGGGCGGCCTTCGCCGGCAACCTGGCGGCACTGCCCGCCCACCTGGTGCCCGGCGGCAGGAGCGTCCGCGTCTTCATCAGCGCCAACCCCGAAGGTAACGGGCCGGGCCCCGCCGCGGCTCCCCCTGCCGCCCGGGGCGGGGGAGTTGGGGAGGGGTCGGTGTTTGGCGGGGCGCCCCGGGCCGGCCCTTATAGCCGAGCCTCCGGCGGATCGCGCGGTCCCGGCGGCCGCGGCTGAAGGCGAGCACTGTGGTGCCGCGCCCGGCCGGGCGGTGCTCGCGCGCTCAGCTGTGCGGCTTCGGTGTAATAGCGTCGCGCTCGCACGCTCTGTGTCGGTATTAGCCGTCCTGCCGCTTTAAAACCTCCTGTTAAAATTAGCCTTTCGTGCAGGGGACTTGCGGAGTTGCGTTCGCACTCGTAAGGCAGAAGTTTTGAAGCGCGTTCTCGCACGGTGCGAGGCAGTAATAACTGAAACGCTCGCACCTCCGACGTTCCCCCGTTTGTACAAACGAGCCCACAGCACGCACGGCTCTGTCACCCCACCGCTTCTCCGATCCCAGCAGCGCTGACCCACTGTGCCGGCATTGGCAGAACTTCAGGTTCTGAAGTGCGATTGCCATGGCACCAACACCTGTGTGATGCGGGCAGCAGTGTCCACAAGTTGACAGTGGATTACCCCGTAGCCTGGCTCCCGCAGCCCTGATCCTTACAGAGGGCGGTGGGATGCCGGGTGGTGCAAGCTAAGCAAAGATACAGTTAGTGATAACCGAAAAGATGCTTAGTTGGCTCTGAAAGAAAACTGTCATGAATCTGTAGGTTTGTTACTCATTGGGAATGGCTTTCTGCCAGCGTTGCCTCCTCTGTGGGAGCACCGGTGCCTCCGTGTTTGACGTGAGTGGCATTTACCAGTAGGGCAGCTTGCTGTGCTGACTATGTGGTTGTTCAGCTAAAAAAAGCTACTAAACTCATGCTAAAAGTGAGGGATGTAAGCCATACATCTGAGGGATTTTACTCTTGCATTGTTACTCCGAAATTTCAGCGTTCAGAAAACTTTAAGAGGAAGGGTACAACTTGGTTGCCGTAGAATTGTGCTGGCTTCCTTGTAGGATGGCTCGGCCGCATTGATCATCACTTCTCACTGGCAAAACGTTATCTGCAGCTTTGCTCCTGCTTTTAGAAATGATGGTGTGGGAGAGGAATTTCAGTGCTTACAGCTTCTGGTGAACAAGAGAGCCAGTCACTGAGCATTCATAGGCTCCAAGTCACCAGGAGCAGCCATGGGTCTCAGTGGTAGCACTGGCGCTGCATTGCTCACTGCATGTCACCTTATGAAAAGGCCATTGATAAACAGCAGCAGATGGGAATTTAGATATCATCTGCTAAATTCATTAGAAATAAAAGTGCTCTTGCAAAGGAAAAGAAAAAAAAAAATCTTGAGTTCAAAATAAAAGTGTTTAGGGAAAAATAAAAAAGGTGAAACCCTTCCTACTGAGCAAACCATTCAGCATGTTTCAGCCCCAGCTGCAGGACTGTCTGCATAGCCAGGGCCTGCCTGGCAGTCCTGTGGCCCGCCTGGGCTGCTCCGCTGTGCTGGCCATTGCTCAGCGAGGACCCGGGGATCAGTGCTGCTGCAGCTCTCAGGGAAACTCCACGTTGAAACCTCACAGGCACAGACTTAATATAGTCCTCTTGAATTGCAGCCATTTAGTACAAAGGATAGCAGGAAAATCCGGGCTTGATATGTTGTTCTTTTTTCCTAAGGGCATAATATAGTAGGACTTAACTTTATCTGTATTACATAGCTAGGAAAAATGGTTATTTGTAAAATTTCCTGAACAGAAATCCCTAAAAAGAACACTAAGCAGCAACAGTGAGCATAAGTAACAGGAACAGAACTGCTTCATTTTACAATCTCTGGCTTTCTGGATCTAATATAAGTGAAACTGCTTTTTTTCCTCTAGCAGTGTTTTCCTCTACCAATTATCGTGATGGTGTTAATTAATCACTGAAGATGACTGAATCTTTAGAAACATTAAAGCTCCTTTATTATTTGAACATAAATATGTCTCATTTCTTGTTTCAGTAGATCCAAGCAACCAGGCATATTTTAAATACATATTTTGGCTGAGAGAGGTTGCAGATTTTTCCTTCAACCATTTATCACTCATCTCAGGGTATTTTGCTTGCTTCCAAGTGATAAGGGAAGCAAGTTACATTTGCCTGATTCTAAGAACTGCTTCTACCGTTTCCTGTAGGAATCTGAGGACTGCAATAGCAATCAGCTAATGTCACTTTGTGACTCAGTCCTGCCTGTATAGATCCCTGCCAATAAAGCATAGCTCATGTTAAATACAACAGGTACTAACTTCCATACAGCCCTCTTAAACTGAGCAGTGACATCAGTATTTTATGGATTTGGATCGTTCCAGTGCCTCTCGTCATTACTTTAAGGAGAAAATTATTTGAGTTGCAAAGTTTGCTATTTCAGTAAATTATGTGGTGATACAAAGGATCAAAGTTCTGGCTGAAAATGATTCCTTAATTGGAGTTAGGGATTTGTCTTGGGAAAATGATTGGGAAGGTGCCTTTCATGTCATGTAGCAGGAACGAATAAAGGCACTGAAGAGGGATGTGTGTACAGCCAGTTCCTACACACAGGCAGTTCCACTGAAGACAGACTGATCATACTTCCCATAACATCTGACTGTGTCCTGACAGCAGGTGTGAGCCACTCTGACCTGAAAGAAGTAGGCTGAACCTGCATTGAGCCCTTCACAGGGCAGGGATGCTTGCTTTTCCAACCACTGTTTCAGCTGACTGTTGTCTGTGCAGCACATCTGAATACTTCCAACACAGTATTTCTTTTTTTCTGCTTTGTCAAAACATTTCTGCTATATCAACAGAAACAACTGTGCTGAAATCATGAACAAACTTTGTTTTATAAGCCCTTTTTTAATTCAAAAAGACTGTGCTCTTTATGAGCTCTATTCCTCCAATGGCTATTTAAAGCTTCGAATATTAAAACTAATTGCAAAGTAGGAAGGATAACAGTAAATTGCTCTCACTCTTTTGGACTCTGAAATTAGCCCAGGATCCGAGAAATTACTCACTCTGAATTTTTGCCTACTTGCTTGTGTACAGGCTTTGGTAAATCAAGTACTTACTGATCTTCGATGCCTTCTTTTGAAAACAAATGCCCCATTAACAAATAATAATTAACTCCATACTTTTTGTTTTGGATGGTCATTTGTCATAATCTCTAACAGGGACACTGAAATACAACTACTCATTAAAAAGCCGATACTAGTTTTGGCATGATTAATAATTTTAACTATCTAATTCTGTGTATACATATCGGAATTAAAAATTAAGATCTTATTCTAATAAAAGGTAGCCTTAGAACATCCTCCTTAGTGATATTTTCTCGTATTGCACTGTTGAATGAGTTTGAGTTTTCTTGAATTACTATGCAGTTGTTCAACTTAGTTTATTTTCCATTGACACACTTAATCCAGGACATTATATTAATTAGAAAAACAGAATAAAACACAAATGTTTAATGCCCACTTTATATACCTTCTTGTGATACATAAGGCAAAAATCTCACCTGTAGTTAGTTTGATTAGACAAGGATTATTCCTGTAATTAAAGACTGCAGAAATGAGTCTTGCCAATGTTGTTGGGTTTTCTTGAACCTATTGTTATAGGTTGCTTTGCAGGAATTCCATGTATTTTTGAGTGTTGATGTACATAGGAAAGAAAACCTAAAATGTTTTGCGCGTTGTATTCACTGTCTCTGAACATGAGGTTGCTTAACTCATACCAGATTAAGAGCTGTGATTGCTTTAGTTGCAGTTTAATTGCCATATGTGGTAAGAGAAAGGTATAACTTATGATTCTTTGCATATTCCAAGTATATGGTATTATTTTTACCCTAAATCTTGTTCTCCTTAAGAAAAGTATAACTCAGGCAATATTAATGTTAACAGTCGAAAGTCAGAATAATACTTCATTAATGATGGTCCATTTTGTCCAACCCAGAAGTACCATATGGTGTCTCTCTTTGGATTTGTTGCACGAAGGTCTTTTTATAAAGACAATTTTATATAATCTGGGTGGAATTTATTCCTGAGCTAAAGAAAAACACAGATGTTCAAGTGTGTAAAATTGCAAGGGAGGTGTTGCGGAGATGTGGAGACAAATAACTCCAGGACTTTTTTTATGCTAAGTGTTAGTTCTGGTTACCTAACTTTGTACCTATTTATGGATTTACGTGACACTGTGGTGTTTGAGAGCTACAAACCAAGCTACACTTGAGAAAAAAAGCTTTCAAAAGTTAGAGACAAAGTTGAGTATCTAAGCACGGTTCATGCATCTGGTCTTGGTGGGGGCCTTGATTTGATGTTTTACTTCAAGAGGCTGAAAGGTCAGAGATGCCCACAGTTCATCAAGCTGGGAACAAAGCTTGCTATTTTCAGTGTTTCAGCCTTACCAACTTTTCTTTCTTCCTGTGTCAAAGAACCACCTTTGTTGTAAATGTAGTTGAGCAGAAAGTGAGATCTGACTCCCTGAGGATGTAGGACTAAATCTCATGTAGGCTGAAACATTTTTTTTTGTGGTCAAGACATGTAGATCTGAACCAGAAGCAGAGAGTTCATGCTGAGCAGATTCTCAAGCTTTTGTTCATGTTAGAGGAAATGATCATTTGGGGCCAGGATGGAGACTGAGTTGGATTAAAGTTTCTGCTGGTTAGTTGAACTTCATAAACTGTAAGAAAAGAACAGCTTTTCACATACTTCTGTTCTTTTTGTGAGTTACTAGCTTATGTAGCTCGAGGAGTGGGCTGAGGATTTGCTCCAAATATACCAAATGTGCAAGGGAAAACACAGGGAACTTTTGCTTAATTCATACACAAAATTTTTCATTCACACGCTCACCAGGTAGGATCTGCATTTGGAGAGCAAAACTGAGATCAAAGGAGTTGTTCTGCATTTTTTTGTTTGTTTGTTTGTCTAAAAAGAAAAACAGCCAGCTATTTAGTTTGTTGGGTTTTTTTCTTTTTTAGAGGTAAGTAAAATTATGAAAAATCCAGTCATTTTCCTTTCATGTAGCATCTGGAACTTTAAGCTCCAAAATTTTACTTAAAACAAAAAAACAAAAAAAAACTTTATATAGTGCAAAACAAATAAATAAATAACTGGATTCAAAAATTGGAGTAAACTGAAGCCACACTGTAATAGATAGTCTTCAAACTTGCTGTTAGAACGCTAGAACTTTTTGTGAGAACTGAGTATGTATGTTCCAAAGAGTACTCTCAGAGCCGTAGTTGTATAATCACTGAAGAATGGCCTAGGTTTTGTTACATACTATTGCAGAAAGTGTGTGTGTGGGGGGGGGGGGGGGGGGGGGGAGAGGGGCTAGATTTTATCCAGAAGTAAACTTGTGAAGAATTAGGGATGTGCAGGCTACATCATGGTACTTTCCCCAGATCTATGCTTCCAGTTCAATATGTGACAGGAGGTTTTTTTTTCAAGTGAAACAAATGAAATTTATTTGAATTTTTCATCTGCTGAAGGAGTATTTTATGATAGAAAATCCTTTCACGGTATAGCAATAATACATAAATAAAATTTAGCTACCTGTAATTTAATGTTTTACTATAGTGAAGGTGGTAGCTACAGTCTCTGATCAACACATGTAAGGATTACAGAAAAATCTGGTGGCTTTTAATACTGGCACCATGTTTCAAGACTGCTGCTTTATTCCCTTTCTGAAGTTTAAATTAAAGAAGGATAAAAATTTATAGATTCTAAATTTTAATTTAAATATGGTTGTTCCAGTGCAACAAATTAAAATCTCCACTGGCCTAATCTTAATAAGTTAGGTTCTGTGTAAAAGAATCTCTCACTTCCAAAAGTTTTAGCAAAAAGAAAGGAGTAGGACTAACATGCCATTAGATGAGAGCTTGGCAAGGTAGCATGGGGGGACTCTGAGCCCCTGCTTGGGCTGTGCATGCTCTGCTGTCTGAGCACTGAGATGTACTGCT
Source organism: Callipepla californica brunnescens (assembly GCA_023055505.1). Taxonomy (NCBI): domain Eukaryota; kingdom Metazoa; phylum Chordata; class Aves; order Galliformes; family Odontophoridae; genus Callipepla; species Callipepla californica. The sequence continues at coordinate 23,450,787 of JALIRH010000005.1, read as the reverse complement.
TGGTCTCTTGGGACAGCTCACTGACCCAGCCACATCTGTTTTTGACCTGCTCTTAAAATTCTTCTATGAGCATTCATCTTCCTCTAGGAGAAAGGCACTTCTGCACAGATGTGACAGACCAACTGCACTCATTCTTTATGAGATCCAGATCTTGAGAAAAAAAGTCTTCTTTGCAGACTAGATCTATCAAGCAGAAAAGATTAGGACATGACAGGATTTCCACACTGACTTAATCCAGAGCCATGATGTTGCTGTGTATCAGCCATTAGGACTGATCAAAACAGCTGAAAAAAAAATTTCAAGTTGCCAGGGCCTGGAAATGAGGTTGTACAACCTGCTCCTAGTGTTTGCTTGGGGTAGCACATCTGCAGTGTTCAGTGCAGTGATATGTATCCGTGGTATGGTTAAACACTCAAAATGTTTCTTAATGGAGTCCATCTCATTGTACAAGCAATTGCCTACCTTCACAAGCTCACATATACAGTGTACGCATCTCCAGCTTTCTCTCCCAGCTCTGTGTAACCTTTACTGAACCAGGAGTCGCACACAGTCATTGCAGTGCATGTACAATGCTTGGCCATAGAGACTGCAATGAGTGAAACTTTACAAAACATTAAGATGAAATAAGAGCAAGTGACTCCCAGTTGTACCTCTGCATTGTAGTGCTCTGTAATGGCCAGGCACTGAAGGCTGGACCCTCTGGTGTGTTTGTGTCATTACAAAGCACTTGCATCTCCAAGAAGCCACAGCATGTGCTGTATGAAAGTACAGAATCCAAATTCAGTGTCACATGGAAGCACAAATTTAAAAATAGATGACAAAGTAAATGGCTTACACAAATCCTCCAAAAACGTTTTTTAGTATAATAGTTTCAATATGCATTATCTATTAATATTGCTTATTTGTCTTGTACAAGACTGATGCCTGACCATACAATATAGGTACTTCATCGTAAACATAACAGAAGCTCTGACACTGCCTAACTGATCTCACTGACTGGATTTTATTAGATTAAAATTACTTTTAAGATTGAGAGCCATCAAATAACCATGTGGGTTTAATATTCTTAGATGAGAAGGTTATGCAGATTTGTAGAGCTACGCACTTGAGCTACTCTAACATAAACAAGAAACAGGCACAGTAAGATCTGACATAGCGAGTTAGCCCAAAGGAGCCCAGTATTCTTCCTGACAGTTTCAGATGCATGACAAAAGAAAATGAGATCACAACAAGGACAAAATGACAAACATTACATCTTTGTGTTCAACAATCCGTGAGATCCTTTGCTTCCAGGAATTTGTCTAATTGCCTCACAAATTAATCACTAGTCTTGGTGTCTGCAACAACCTTTGAAAGGTTGAAAGTTTTGAAACAGACTATTGCTCATGGAAATGCCTAAACCTACTAATGTCACTGGAAATTTGGATGAATATGACCATGCATATTCAGCCAAAAAGATCTCAAAATATTGAAGTGTTGAACAGGGACATCTAAAAGCAAATCTCCCTAAAAGAGTACTTCTTTCCAAAAGCATCACTGTACATCGTCCATTGTTGTTTATCATTCTATGGGAAGCAATATAAATTGTGAAGACCTGGTTCTCTGAATGTTCTTATTTCCATGGGGTTATGAAAACAGCCATACCAAGAAATAAATAAGGAAGTGCTTTATAAATGCTTTCCTTAGAATGAAGGACTTCATCTTTTTATGTTTTCTTATCTACTATAGTTTCATAAAAGTCTCAAGGATTCTAGAAAACAGTGGATAAACATGTTCAAGCTTAATAATCATGACAGCTAGATCCCTGTGGAGTGGTCTATACTGTTTTGGCTAGACTAAATCATTTTTTCTGAAGAGAACACCTGTTTTTCTTCATTTTCCACTACATATTTTCAGTAGCTCAGACAAGATCTGTGAGAAGTAAGTGCTGACTTTCTTCTAAGTTCTCAGATTCCTTTTCAGTTAGCAGTAAATACTAGGTAAACAATGAAATCACATTAGTGTTTGGGAATAGACTTGATTTATTTATTATATTTTTATTGGATTAGACTGAAGTGATGAAGATTTATGCAATGCTGCTGAATTCCTGTTTCTGTGATTCCTAATTTGTTTTATCAAGATATTAGCATAATCTGTATGATGATTTACTCTGAAAAAGGAGTCATACAGACTGTGGGACTACAAAGAGGTAAGCAACCTAGGGTGAACGAAATAAGTGCAGCTGAGTTAAATGACATGCCATTTAAACCAGGTGTATGATCACAGTACCCTGACAGAGGTCCAAGGGACCTCAGGCAGTTCTTCTGCTAGGCAGCTATTTATTGTTTTGCAAATCAAAGAGGAGAGGCTGGAAAGGACCTCTTGTGGCCTTTGGATCTATGCTGCAGCCTGCAGCAGGCTCAAATATACCTGTGCCATTCCTCATTGAAGATGGTCTGACTTCTCTTGACAGCTCCACTCTCTCCATACTGGTTAAGAAAATACACAGGAAAATGGACTGTGCAGAGTACTGCTGCACTGAGCTCACACAGCACTCCTGATAGTGCTCACAGCAGTGTGCAGACACAAAATAGGTTCATTAGCCAATTAGAACTACCGAAGATTAAAAAAAAAATTCTCTGAGCGTTTCATAGATTTCTCAGATCTGGTTTTCACCATGTAAGGAAGCTGATCTGTGAATCCAAGCAAAATATGAATAACTAACTCAGCTGGATAATAAACTAAACTAAAATAAAAAGGTTATTTTTCCTCAGATGTTATGTCCTGCAAGGACAGCATGTTTTGAATGAAGCTTTCCCTCACGGGAGGTGTTCATAACATGTCTAGCAGCTCATGTTAGAGCTTCTCCTTTGATGCATTCATTTATGGTTGGAAGTAGGAGACTTATTTTCAGGATTTATTTTATTCACCTAGTGAGCGCCTCTCATGTAGGATCTTCATTATATTTGAGATTAGTATCATTTTGTTGGATCTGTCTAATAACCATCCATGAGTTACATTTTATGAAAGACAATGGAAGACACGTGTAGAAGACACACAAGTCATCACATATTCTTCTCTTCTTCAGAAAACAGAACTAAAGCAGATTTCCCTTCATGCCACCTGTTATAATTATACATATATATATCTTGTTTTATTCTTTCTCCGATCAAGCATGTATAATACAATATTATTCCACTGAGCACTTGAGTCGCTGGTGTATTATTCTAGTATTAATACCACAGTTAGTTTCTCATAGTCATTATGCAAATTCTGAACAATTTCACATAAAAGAGATGAGATCCCCCGTTGTGGGCTCAATTGTGTTTAATCATCTGTAGGTGCAAAAGGTAAAGGATGACTCGCGCACATTTTTGTCTGTTTTGCAACCAAGGGACAAATACCTTCGCAGGCAGTGAGAAAGGCTGATAGTGTCTGGCAGTGCTAGAAATGGAAATGAAGCCGAGCCCATCCTTTCAACCGCCTTCTATGCTGCTGTTGAGAGTGCAGCATCATAAAAGATCGTTATCTTCCTTTAAAGGTCATTGTGGCTCATGGGGCAGAATCCATCAAATTTCCCTAGTCAGAATTGCCGTGTGAATAGGTCGGTGTGCATCTGAATGTTAACTGCTGGGTTTCTTTCGAAACTCCTCTGCTTGCAATAGTTGTCCTGTGTGTTTCAAAGGACTTTCGGATTACAGTGCCTTCGTTTGTCTTTCTACACGCTTCTGCACAGATCGTTAGTTAATGGGATTGTTTTCTGTATGGGAAACATAATATTTATGCTCACATCTTTTTGACACAAAAGGGCTTAATAGAAAACTTGGATTTGCATTACATGGTGCATAGAATATGCTGCTGACATTCCTGCTGCAGGGCAGCCACAGTGACATAGCGGGAGCACAAAATCCCCATAGCAGTGCAGGGATTGAATGCTTACATGCGCTGAGATAAAATTGGCTGTGTGCCTTCTTCACATCCCCTTGCCTTACTACAAAAAGGAATGTAGTGAAAAAGACACTTTGAGTACTTTCAAATTCTGCTCTGTAAGAATAATACTTAATATAATTATTTTCAAACTAGAAGCAAAGTGTTGAGAAGGATTGCTAACGTGGTTGAAAGCTCTGGTTGGGAAGGCAGTCTGTTGCTCAGTTACTGAGTAATTAACCTGGTATGCCAGATCTGGATGTTTTGCAACTTCTATTCTTTTCTGTAGCGCTAGTGAAAAGTACTGACTTAGGAGAAACTGAACTTAGTTGTTTCGATTACATCTGTTTATCAAAAGGAGCAAGTGATCAGTACACATGTTGTTCTTTTTCGGTTACTAACTCCTCAGGATTCTAGAACTCCAGATTTACTGTTACCTTAATATATTGTCAATTTAATGTGATTATCAAGACAAGAAATAATTAATAAAATCGTGGCAAAAACAAAATATGGTAAAATCAAGTCATCACAAAAATATTTGGATCATAAAAACAGATGCATATGAAAAATTATTTTAAATGGCCCTTCCAACTATCTTATATAATCTTCATGAAAATTGACGCTTAGATGAATCATGAGGACTGGGAAGGCAGAAGGGAGGTGTGGTAAGTACCTCCTCCTGTGTGTGTCAGTCCCTGCTTCCCTCCAGGCATCACACAATCCTTCAGAATGAGTCCATTTGGGAACTACCTGGCCTTGCCCCCTGACTCCCTTGCACATCTGTCCAGAAGCTCCACACATGGGCATGAGAACCAGCTGGAGGAGAAATCAGTCAGATTCCCCCTTTCAGACAGGGCACTGCTGGATTTCTGGCCTCCCCCCCCTCCGACAGTCCCATTCCTCTGGGCTTCATGCCCTCTTGCAGCTGCTCTCCCTTGCAGGCAGAATCCTTTAGTTTCTTCTTTGATAACTGCTTATGCCACAGCCAAGTGCTGCTCTTACTGTGCTGAGATGTTATTGAACATTATTTATCCTCCCTAGTTAGTACTCAGGTAAAAACAGTGACAAAGAAAACTGCTGTATTTCTGCATGCTTACTTCCCTAGCAATAAGCATCAACACCTGTCTCTCTTCAAGCCTATACAGTCACATTTTTCAGCTTTTACCCCAGATTCCAGGTGTTCTGTTTTGAACCAAGCCACATCCCCTTCTCTCCAGATTTAAAACTTTGTGGAGGAAGAACTTAAATTTTGGAGAAGATGCAGCTTTACCTTGCTGAGTTTGGTGATAGCTTCTCAGTGCTGCTAGGTCCAAAGTCAGGCAGGGACCATGATCTGAATTCCTTCAAACTGAGGTGTGTTTAAGGGGCCTGCTTCAGCAAGTGCCATGAAGCAGATGAGGCTCAAGCATTCACTTGTTTTTTTATGGCTCCCCTCTGTCTTGTGCCTTCTCCAAGCCTGTAACGCACTGTTTTGTTTGCTCCCAGCACTCAGAGCTGCAGCTCAGGTGGGAGTCTGACTGTCTGTGGCATCTGACATTGCATTGATTGCCACTTTGTCCCGACCTCACATGCTTCAGCTACTGTCCCAACTGTCTTCTCTCAGCTCTTGTGATGTCAGAAAGAAATTGTGAAGCTTCCACTGTGCGCACAACTTAACTACTGAAAACATTCTCCACTATTATACAGCATTTCTTTTTCCTTTCTGTTTTCTAGGTAATTCCACATCTTTTCTTTTACAATGAATTATGATTTTTGCATGTCTTTGTTACTATGCTGGTCCATCTTTCTGCTGCACAGTTTTGCACAGCTCACTTGGAGGTCCTCTTTTAGGTTCCCAAAGTTTTTCTTTCACATTAATTTTTATTATAGCTGCAAATTCTAGTCCTTGCAGGCTTTGCTGTTTTCCAGTGCTTAGTAGTAATAAGCTTTGGTGTTCTGCAGAGGAAATTTTCCGACTTAATTTTGGTGTCTCTAAATGTGCTGTGTCTTCAGTTTCTCCTGTCACATCATTTAATTGTATGACAGTAATTGCTTGTAAATTGTCATGTTTTCAAGAGCTTTCCTAGTTTGCATTATTAAATGAAAGAATTAGATTTTGTTGAATTCTCCCACTTGTGCAGTGTGCAGAATGCTGCATTCTCCTTCCTTAGAGATTCTGCCTTCAAGCCACGGTGCTGCTGAAGCTCCCACTATTTTTTGGCATCTGCACGCAAATATATTTGTGTTTCCACCGTTTGCCACACAGCAAAGCCAAGGGATGCAAGGTCCCCAATTTACAAGCTAGGAACCATTGGCACAGTTCCAGGGCAACCTTCTTTTTCCTCTTGAAGAACATAGAAGGGCAGCTGTGTCCCCAGGGTGTCATGTGAGGTTGGATATAAGCATGCATTATGAGATAAAATTCCGCTCTGAGTTCTCACCAATACCACACCCATCAGATTTCATGAGTATGTGGTATTTATTTACTTTTTTTTTTTTTTTTTTTTTTTTTTTTTGAGGATTGAATGGTTTAATATAAACTCCATGGAAGTCAGCAATATACTAGCAGGTGCTGGATTTCAATTCATGACACAAGCATAGAACCTCATTTAAGGTCCACCAGGAATAACAGATCTTTCCATTAACCTCTCTGGCCTCTGGATCAGATTCCACATTTGTTACAGTGAAGGTATAATATACACAAAACAAAAATTAGATCTCTCAGAAATAACATTTGTTTTAAATTGGGAAAAATATCCTGTGTGAATAAGTATTTTTGTTGAAATACTCCTAGTATTTGGATACAGATTTTCTCTTCTGTAACTCCAGTTCCATTTTGATATTTCCCCTAAATGACACATTTTAACATGAGTCCCGACTGCTTTGATTTTATTAATTGCCTCATTTTTAACGTATGTAAATTGACAGGTGGGTGTAACTGTTAAGCCAATAGGTGGCAGTGGTTGACCACATCAACAGTCAAGACGATGTCACCATGAAATGCAGCCAACTATTAAAAACTTTATTATTTAAAAAATAATAAGAAGAAGTATGTGTCCTATATATATTGTCTTTAATTTGTCATCTCACAGATCTGGAAGTAGGAAACATTTCAAATAAATATATTTAAAAACTACTCATTTAAACGGGGCATTGATCTGGGACTAAAGCAGAGAATCTAATTGCTGCAACTAGGAGTTTCAGGCTTCCAATTATGCCCTACACTTTGAATCCTGTCTCAAGTAGTTATATTTTTTTGTTGGTAAAAAGTACTTGTTCAAGAGTTCTGATGTGGATCACAATTTTGTACTCTTATCCAGTCATTTCTTTGCAATTGAGAGACACACTTCAGGATTACTTGATACTTTAATGTTATTTTCCAATACTTTGACTTTAAGCTGGTTAGCCTCCCTTTGCACTCAAATGCTCAACCAGCTATTGTATTTCTGTTTATTTTTTTAAGAACTGTGACAGATGAAGAAGGGGAGATGTCACCAGTGTTGTTATACAGTAGCCTGGTGGCCAGAGCACTGAAGGAGCTGAGGGCCCCTCCTTGGTCCGGAGCTCACCACACATTCTGCACATACTGGGAGACTGGGATTAAGACAAGTAGCTGTGTGCCATATCACAGTAGTGTTGCAGTGTTCTGCTAGTCAGAATCTGGAGAGTTACAGTCCATTGTGCTTGTTAGGTTGATTAAGAAAAGGCCTTCAGTGTGCTGAGTTGCTCTTTTCCCTTTTTTGGAGACCTGAAGGTAGAGAGCAGATGGTTGACAGTGCTGTTTGAGAAGGGGTCATTTAAAGAGATAACCTAGACCAGTCTGTTTCTCTTTGCAGTCTATCTAAAAAGAGACCTGGGTAGTTTGGAATGCATGTGTTAATACTCTCAATGCACAGAAATCCCAAGGGAAGGAAATGCCACCATCCTTTAGAGTTAATTTTGTTCGAGTCATTTTTACCTCTATAGCAGCTACATGATTCAAACTCATTGTTTGCAAAGTGCTCTTAGATTCTCAGATGAAAGGCACTATAGAAATGCAAATGACTTATTATTATGCTATTATTTTCAGAGACAAGGTTTCTACAATATTTAGGAACATTTGTTAACCATTGGTATTCAGAGCTTTTAGTTACAGGGGTAATACACAATGCTATTGTGCATTATTAGTTAAAAAAAAGGCAGTGCAAAAAGAAAACTATATAGTTGAATAGTTGTATATGACAAGAGCATACTAACATTAAGAAGTTTGGCAGCCGCTTCCTTACAGTTGCTGGTAGGTCATTTTTAACTTTATTTGCATAATATCTTTAGATTATTCATTGATATTCACTGCAGTTAGTGGACAAAGGTTATACAGTACTGGCTTTTTTAGTACTGTAATGCATTTAAAAGTTCCCATGGCAAGAATCCATCCTACCAACCTGGTAAATATAAGCATTTAGGATACTTAAGGGAAGCAAATAGGTAGATCTCTTAGTGGGTATGTGCTCAAAACTAGTTTAATATGTCCACTGCTCATTCAGGGTCTTAGACTTTCATGGATACACAAAAATTGTGTAAAAGTAAATCTATTTATGGGCATTACACTACCAACTAAGCCAGCGAAGAAGCAGGCTGTGAAAGAGATGAGGCCAGGACCCCTGGTGAGCTGCTTATGAACCAATGCACTGTGACACACTGGGACATGAAGCACAGAGGAGCAACACGAGAGCTGCTGCTTCTGTGTACACAGGGAGTGAGCAGCTCTTCCCTGGGTGACCGGAGGTGAAACAATACCATGCAAACACACAATAACAAGATGGTGCTGAGCAGCCTTCTCATGGAGCTGTCAAAACTTGATTGAATAAAAGTCATGGTGTGAACGCAGCGTGTGCTTTGAAGCAGCATTTCCATTGCTGGGGAATGACTCCACCACAGCAGCCACCAGTGAGGGCAGAGGTTGGATAGTGTGCAGGCTGAGGGCAACGTGGAAAAGCACAATTTCCACAGGGTTTCAGTGTTAACTCTTTCTGTTTGTTTGCATATTTGCTTTGAAATTTTCAACTGGGCTGTTTTCCATGACATATTTTATCCTAGAGATTAATGTTTGGTGAGTATTTCTACCTACTCATCATCTGTTTACTAACATGAGAATATAATATGCACTTTCCCTATTGAAAATAGGGGAAGCAAGCTTAATAGGAAAACAGATTGTGTTTGAAGGTCAAACTTTGGCATGGAAATAGTTCACAGTGAGAAGCAGCACCCTGGAGTACTCTAATGAAAACTGGCAGTGATTTGACTGAGCTACAAGCCTTCAGAAATCACACCTCACACACACAGTCGTGCTTAAGCAGGGATTGCCTACTACTTGGCAGAGAGGCTGTAAAAGCGTGTGTGCTAATTCAGTGCTGTCCTCAGATGTGTGCAGGGAATGCAGCGAGAGCTGGGTGGTGGTGGGGGGGTTTGGTTCTGGCAGCGTGCCTTGTCCAAGTGACTGGTTTCTGAGAGTCTCCAGTAGGTCTGAGCCTGCTGGAGCCAGCCGGGGTATTTCACTCACTGCCTACGTGGCAAGGCAGGAAGAGCCTGTCTTCTACCTAAAAGCTGTCAAGAAAATAAAAGATGGATTTCTAAGACAAGTGCAAACCAAAGGTTAAGGCTGTACAGAGGGAAAATGTAGGGCTGGGCAGGATGGTGTGTCAGGGGACTCACTCATGAGGCAGTGGTCAACACGAGCTTGTAGAAAAGGTACGGGCCCACCAAGTTAATGTCTCACTCAAGACAATACTGTTTTTTTATTTTATTTAAACACTGGAGATGAGCTTAGGGTTTTTTTGTGGGTTTTTTGGTTTGTCTTTTTTTTTTTTTAACTACATTTTTGCAAATACAAAATTCCTAAGGTTTTTTGTGGCGTATCAGAATTACCATTTGAAGGTGCATAAAGCTTGTCTCACAGCTCATGTTGTCTGCTAGAAGAATGTCATGCAGCTAATCTGTTCATCTGCTGCAGCACCCTGGAAGGCGGAATTTGACTCTGTGACATCCTTGTTGGGAACTGCCAGCTTCACAGATTTCATGTCACCATAAATCAGATTAGATTTTATTTAATTAAAGCAGCTTATCTGCCATCCATACTAATTACTGCAGTTCATCTTAACTAGATGCAATTGTTTCATTAAATTTTCTCAAATTATTAGGAATACAGGAATTCTTCAGTTTCATTAATGTAGACACCAGATTCAAACTTCAATAAGATAATCACATGCCATTAAATTTGGAGGTAGGAATAAAAAATGCAGAATGAGTCTGCTGACTATCTTGCCCAGAATACAGTTCCCCGGCTGAAGGAATGTTTTATCTCTTTCTGATAGATTTAGAAGGTATTAGAAACGTCACACTGCTTTTGCAGTGTGTCATTTCATTTCTGAGCAAGCCTCTACAAGTAATGCCGCAGGGAGCAGCATCGCATCCTGAAAGTGGAGTCAGTGGGGTTCCACAGGGTGTCCTGTGGGCACAGTTGGAAAGCAGCAGAATGCGATCTTGTCTGCTGTACACCTCAGGGGATGTATTTCCCATCTATCATTCAATAACGTTCACTTTTAATTTCTGCTTTTCCTCAGTAATCCTTTTTTTTCCTTTCCTGCATCATAGGCTATTTTAGTTCCCTAGTAAGACTGATCTATTTGATGTCACACTGACCATTTAAGTAAGGGTATATCGTACCTGTAAGTTGGTGCTTCCATAATAAATGGAGCATGGTTGTGATTAATTTCAGTTTTTACAGAGGCAAGAATCATTTTGTTTTAGCTCTGTAGAAGGGTAGTAAGTTGGTTTTTAACAAAATGTGTTCTTAATTATGTTGATACGACACTATTTTGGTATATCTGCCTGGGGAAATTAGAATCTATTGTCTCGAATCAGTGGTTGATCAGTAGGCCTCAGTGGCTGTAAGAGGAAGAAGAAAATATGCAAAGTATGTCAAATGAAGCAAACTCTAGAACCTGATGCACTTCGTGGAATTGTGGGGATTTAACTCAGTGAAGAGTAAAAGGCCCCTAAACATGTAGTGCACCTTAGCACCAGCTATTTTACTCCGTAGTTTTGCTTGCTCAGGTACTGTCAATAGCAGAAGCAACTGTACGCTGAATGATGAAACCAGACCTACAGGTTCTTCTGAGAAACTAGATTGCTGGTTGCAAGAGGAGGCCATCGGGGCTTTTGAATTGCTGCCAGCATTAACTTGGCCAACAATGGGCTTGTCCAGTTGAGAGACTTTAAAACTCCCTGGACAGGGATTCCCAGACACCCTGGGCAGCTATCTGCAGTTATGCACCACTGTCCTACAGAAAAAAAAAAAAAAAAAAAAAAAAAGCATCTCATTATGCCCACATGAACTTCCCAAGCTGTAATTCTTAGTCCCACCATCTTTGAACTACATTGAAGTAGTCGTAGACCAGGGTTATTTTTACTTTGAATCAAGCTCAGATCCCTCATTAGCCACTTGCAGGCTTCTCATTCTTGACCATCACAGTCACTTCTTCAGTTTCCTGCTCATCCTCCTGATTCAGGTGCCCAGAAAGCACAGTACCCCTAATGTGGCCGCTCCAGTGCCAAGGAGAGTAAAACCTTACCAAGAGGGACGTGAGGGGAGGGAGTGGAACCACACTCCTCCTCAAATAGCTCAGAAGACCAGCCCTATTTGCAGCATTTACTTAAGATGCACAGAAGCTTTTCACTGCAGATTTAACCTACTATATTGTATCTAAAGTAACAGCCCAGAAATACTACTTTAACTGCAGTAGATGCTCTCTATCATTCATAAGTCAATACTGTTTTGTGTTCTTTTTTTCCCCTATCATATGGCCCCCGGATATAGTGATATTAACAACAGTTGTGTTTTACATTTGCAAATAACTTAGCAACAGTGTCATCCATTTGTGTCTTAACTTAGTTGACACTGATCACAATCCAGACCTACATAATCCATTACATATCTTAATCTTACTTGGAAAGACAATAAAATTTACTGTTTATACAAGGACTCAGTACTAAACAAATTTACTGCAAATCTGACAATATGTTTCCTGTATGTTTCATGTAAATACATTCAAATTAACTTAATTCTTGCATTCAGCTACTGTATTGTACTTTGTTGTCAAAAAACAGTGTTTTTCATGGTGAGAATAGGATGAAGATGTTACTGCACTGAATGCAGAGCTCTGACAGGAATCACTGGGGAAAAAAATACCATAAATAAGATGCTGTCATTTCCTTCTTCCTTTTGTAGTATTATCAAATTGAACTTGTTGAATAAATATCAAATAAAGTCACTGAAAAGTGATAACTTTTGACACAATGTCATTAATTAATGCCATTAATTTACTTAGAAGTACATTTTCGGTGTATTTCTTTGTTCTGTGGTGTTTCTAATTAGTAAAATTCATCTTCATAGGAATTAAATAGAAGTCAGAATGATAAAGAAATTCTAACTGTTGAATGGCAAAATTAATTCAGCTGCACTTCACTGAAATAGATACTGCAATGCAAACACAAGTATCAGGACTACCATTGGACAAACTCATTTGTGTCAAGAAGGACAAAGTACAACATAGAGACTGGAAATGAAATCCAAGCTCTAGATTTTCACTAGGAGTATGTGTCTGTGAATTTTAAGGGCTCTTTTTATCCAGTAAGTCTGTATCTCTGACTAAAAGAAGAAAGTTCAAACAATTATTGTTAAAAACATCTTTTTCCCCCAACACAGATACCATAGCAGAAAGGAACGCCCTAAGAGAGCAAGTGTATCCTAAGCTGAGAGAATTCTGCAGGGAAAACTATGGGCTGGAATTTCAGGTAGGTTCTATTGAATCTTGTGTTGAGATAACCATGATTTCTTGCAATTAACTTGTTTTTAAGAATGAATAATTTTTATAAATACTGTAATTGTTGCCTTACCACTGATAAAGTATAAAATTACAGAAAAACATTATTTCATATATTAATTGTACTGCACTAGTGCACTTAAACTGAGTTACAGGCAGATTTGAAGTAAATCCTGACCAGATGAGAAAACTCACTGGTGGTAAAAGTAGTATAGGAACAGAAGTGGCAACTTTCACATCAGGAATTGAATCAAACCACCTGTTTTAAAAACTCAAGAATAAATAATAGCAGAGCTAAGTTACTGTCCTCTGCTTCCAGAAATCATACTGAAGTTAATGTCACCCCTGCAAAATATTTTGTATTTCATGTCATCAGCATTGTACCATCTGTGTTGTTCCATAGTTGTTGTATCTGCCTACAGATTTGGCTTCCACTGTAATGTGGAAAATAATTCAAGCAGGTGAATACTGAAACACTGATTAAAAACTGAATTGTATTTGGAACACCTCAACAAAATTCCTGTTGTGATTGTATACCACAGAATTTGCTTCCTGTAGCATCAGTCATAAAATTCCCATTGGTTCAGTCCACTCAGGTTTTACTTTTTCTACAGGCTTTCCATTACACATCTTTGGAAAGAGCTAATTATTAAAAATACAGTTGCATTTGATTTAAAGGGCCTGAATTTGTTTTCACAGTTAAATCACTTGTTCATTTAAATCAGGTATAGCGAGATGCTTAGTCCAGTAAAGTCAACTGGATCCTTTCATGTCAGCAGGCCTGGAAGTAGCTCTCTTTTAATGTCATAAAAGTGTTCAGTTTTTCAAAAAAAAAAAAAATCTGGTTATAAGTCTTCAAGCCTTCCTCGCATACTAGTATTACCATCCCATCTTTATGACCACAAGAACTCAGCTCTCCAGAGTTTACATTACTTGACAGCAAGCTAGCGTCTTCTAGACAGCATCCTATTCCTCAGTGTTATTTGTGATGTACATTCAACTGGCTATTAATCAAAATAACAAGTTCCCAAATTAGGATATTTGCTCTTAATTCCATGAGTCACAATGGAGTTGTGTAACAGAGATTCCCAATTAAGGCTATAAAACAATTTCTTTTGAAGATCCTAGCTCATCAGCTGTCTGGGAAGCCACAGCTGCAGTGGTACACACAAGGAATATCAAAAGATACTGAAATAAGGAAACTTCTTTCCCGCCAGTATCATGTGATAATCTTGGAAAATATCAATAAAAACTCTCTCAGCATCTTAATTTCACAGTCATTTTTGAGGAGACTTGTCTGGGACAGGAGGGAAATGTCTCCTCCAAATAAATGATAATCCACTGCATTCTTCATGGGGAAAAAACATGTCTGTCTTCAGATGGATTGTAACATAGCCTCTAGGGGAGGAATAATTGAGTTTACTCTGGTTGATATTCGTGGAGGCAAACTGTATTACCTTACAGTTTCAACGCCAGGAGAATCCATATGTAATATGAGGTCTGAAAGACAGTTCCACTGACACATTTCTGGAAACAGCTAGAAAATTATCACATTGCTGAGGAAGCAAAGAAGGAAAACTTGCACACAGAATTACCAAGGGAAAGAGGTTTCTTGCCTTTTCCATTCCTGATACTCCATATTTCTTATTTTAATATGCAAAGCCCAGGCTGCAGATTTTACTGCAGTGGTGCCCATAAAGTAATACGTACTTTTCAGATACAATGATAAACTTGCATCACCCTCTACATATTACCATCCTGTTACATGATCCTGTACTGAAGAAACATGAGCAACCTCAAGTCAGACTGACACAAAAACATTAAAATATAGGCTGTCCTGAGACACCCTGTGCATGAGAAATCACAACCTACATGAAATACATTCCAGGACATCATTCTTCCATTGAGATGTCTGGTTCAATTGATAAGTGTTTCAGGTGTTGCAAAACTTGAGATCAGACAAGCATCCTAACATTACTGGGAGCACTTGAGGAACATGGCTACATGGAAGCAGAATTCAGTGAGTTTAATAACTCTAGGGATTTGATAATTCACGTTGCTTCTTTTTCCACTGAGTCAGGAAATATTGCTGGAAAACAGGTAGTGGTTCAGACAAAGGTGTGAAACATAATTCCAGTATGCATGGTATTTTATACCTAGAATATAATACTTCAGGGAAGCGGAGGGATACAGAGTGATTTAAGAAAGTAGAAGTAATAGAACATTTTTGGAGGATAACTAATAGTAGTTAATGAACAGAATATTCTTTTTTTTTCTTTCTCTTGGGAACGAAGGTCTGTTTCATATAATTTTCACTATGTGATACTTGTTAGGAAGAAAGAATCTTTGCATGAATGAAATTTTTGTCTTTTTAAGCAGTTGGAAGCAATAGAGTTAATTATCTCATGTAGTTAGAAAAATGCATGAAACTATCAGTTTAGTAGATCAAAAGCTAAAATAAGGAAAAGGAAACAATGAATCATGAATGAAAAGTCTCCATTAAGTGACTAGAGTGGAGGTAATCCAGAGCAGCATCAACCCACCTTGTTTAACCAGCTGTTATCTCATTGTGACAGCCACACTGAATGTCAAAGTGGGGTCAAGCAGTTTCTCCAAGTGTGAGTAAAAATACAATTCAACATCAGGCACAGCTGTTTTCCTGTTTCATTTCTTTAATTTTGTAAATCCTATTTATTTCAGGTAGCATAAGTGATAACTCATCCTTCAAAATTGCTGGTGCCTTCAGTGGTTTGATAGCTAAAACACATCTTGTGGGATACATTAAGATACTATGCACCAAAATTAAGTTAGTAAAAATAATCTATAACTTACAACATATGGAAAGCAGGTGCCAAACCTCTACAGT
This sequence comes from Callipepla californica brunnescens, assembly GCA_023055505.1. Lineage (NCBI taxonomy): Eukaryota > Metazoa > Chordata > Aves > Galliformes > Odontophoridae > Callipepla > Callipepla californica. The sequence continues at coordinate 23,435,175 of JALIRH010000005.1, read as the reverse complement.
TTCCAGATAATTTCCTCCTCACATTTACAGTGTTATCTGACTTCTGAACAGTTAATTAAAATAGAAATTTCCTTTATGTTTCAGCACAATAAATTCATTCAAGCACTAATTCAAATGTTTCTGACAGTATGCTAAGATGCTCTAATTTTATGACTAGAATACTTGAGCTCTATCATACATCATTCAAACAATAAGACAGTTGAATTCAATGTGAATTTCAGTAATGAAGTCATATAGATAAATAGCAGATGGGTGAGAAAAAGCAGGGAACACTTTTTCCTAATGAGACTAAAAAAAGAAAAGAACAGAAACAAAATCAGTGAGAATGAGAGAGATAGGAAGACTGTTTCAGAAGCAACTTCTTAAGCAGAAGACTTTTGTTCCAAAAAAATTTTGGAACAGATCTTCCATAAAAAATAAAGATGCTAAAAATATTTTCTTGCCAGTGAAAGCTACAATGCATTCATACCTTGGGCTGTTTCATCAATCATCAGTCAGACAGTGCATTACCTGGTGTGTTTAGCAACAAGGTTCCTACTGTAGCAAACACCACCACAGGTCCCAAATTTTTCTGCCTGAAATAACCAACAAGAACATTAGTAATAAACATCGGCATAAGTAGTTCTGGAATGACAACATCTTGAGCCTTGTCACTTATTGTTAGGAGAAATCTCCCAAGCTGATTAACTAGTCATACAATTCTGACTTTTACACTCATTAATAATTTCTTAAAGTAGATCTTCAGATTGATTTTATGATATCTTTAGACAATGATCAGTTCTGTGTTTCTCACAGAAAGAGCAAAGTACTCCCATGATACAAATAATATATTAACTAACATTGGGATACAGTCACATCTAATACAGTTTTGATTTTGATGTATAAAACTGTCAGTTTGGACTTCTTAGTTCAAGTTAGCATGTAAGTGTAACAGTAACTTAAATTAGAATGTAGTAATGTGTTATAAATGTTATTCCAATAGAAAGGAACGCATGCATACAGTCCCTATTCTTTTAAATTCAATTGCCCACATTAAGGATTCAGCCTTTTAGTTAAAATATGTAGTGAAATCACATGTTGTCCCTTAATTTCTTGAAATAAAGTTAACATCTATATTCCAGTTTCTTCTAAGAGTTTGTTTGCAATCCATTACCATCACAAAAACAAGTCTACAGCTATGAGTGAAAGGCTGAACAGCAAGCTGTCTGCTACTGCATACCTATACAATCTTTTCTCCCGAAGTAACAAAGGCCAACTAACAAAGGAAGTATAATATTACAGAATTGCACATATTCTTTTGATCCATATGCATAGGATGATTTTATATCCTGTGGCTACAAGTGTCACAGGGTGTCAAGTCACAGTATTGAATGAGATCCACAGTAAAACTCCAATTAATTTCCATGGAGCCAGATTTTATCAGTGCTTTTGTCATTATTCTTACCTATCCATTATATGCAATCTACTAGAAAAAAAAAAAAAAAAGTACATCAAATCAAGATCTTGTCATGCTAATCTCTGCATGAAAGTATGAATATAAAACGAGAGACTGCCTAAACAGAAAGAAAAAGTCTGTGAGGCAAAAGAGGGACTCAAATTCTCATCACTTAAGGAAAAACTGCTGGTCTGCTTAAGGACTGGGTGTAGATCACATTGCTTTTCACAGCACCACAGAACAGTGCTTAGCAGCACACAGCATGCCGCCAAAATTAATTTTTAATTTGACAGGGAGAAAGAGCAAATTGTAGGTTAACACCATCATATGCTATTTTGCAGGTCATAGATTTATACTGGGGAGTCGAGGCAGACGAATGGGACAGTCCTGAGCTGCAGAAGACTCGCATGAAGCTGTTAGAAGATTGCTTGAAAAGTTCTGCAGGTCCATGTTTTGTTGTGGGTATAAAAATAATGTTTTCCTTTACAACAATAATATATTGTTAGTGATCCTAACATGCATGTTTCAGTAACAAATATATTATTTTCTTCTTTCTGAAGTATTTGATATTCCTAGCTGTACATTTGGTGTACTGCAGCCAAAGGCTTCCCCACACAGAGCTGTCAAATTACTATAATTACTCACTAAGAGTGGAGAGGAACAGAGGATCTTTCATGAGCAGTCCCAGTAGCAAGATGTATTTAGAAACCATGAGATTAGATTGTACTATCACCACAACGGGAGATGGACTGCTTGTGTAAGAAGGCCACCCCTAATTAATTCTTGGCACTTTTCAGATGCACATTACTGGCTGGAATAGAAGGACTTAGCTATAAAAGGACAGCAGCAGGCAAGAGCTATCTGCTCTGATACGGGTTCTCTTGCTTTGTGTGGTAACTCTTTATTCTTGCCAGAACATTGCCTTTAGGCTTTGTAAAGCGTCAGTAAAGCTGACAAAATATGATTTAAGGAAAAGCCCTGAATCACATGATTGATTCCAAGGCCTGCCTGGACACCTGTCTGTGCAGCCTACTGTGGGGAGCCTGCTTTGCAGGGGGTTTGGACTCAATGATTTCTAGAGGTCCCGTCCAACCCCTACAATTCTGTGATCCTGTGTAAATAGATGCATCTTTGCTGGCTTTTTCTGTTAGGCCTAAAAGAGAGACCACAGCACTTGTACAGAAGCGCATTGTAAACCTTGACCCATCTCTTTTAACATCAGAGGTATCTTTCAGTAAATGAACCTGTTGCTCTATATCAAGCTCAACAGACAGCATTCTTCAGATGAAGAAATCTGAAATTATGAAATAGTGCACTGAGATGAGTAACTGAAAGGCACCAGGAGTAGCCTACATACAGCCCTGATAGGAATGCTTTTCCCCCTCCTGCTGAATCACCTACAATAGATTTTGCTGTCACTGATTTTATATTAACTATATAATTCAAAACAGTGTAAAATTTCCTCTCTCCTGTGCTGAGAAAGATCTGTGCCATGTTTTAAGTTAAAATATTTTTCTAGTTATCTATGTTAAAGAGCAGCTGAATGTATTGTATGCTGCCTGTAATAGCTTTCAGTGCAGAAAAAGAAGTATACTGGCTTTTGATAAAGGCATATTCCCAGCTGTTTAGAGAGTAGCACATTCTCATTATTTGTGAAGAGTAAGGCTGTTTCTCTTAAACTTTCTGATAAGACCTAGAGAAGGAACTTATCTGAGTTTGGCAATTGAAAAATCAAGCCAAAACAGAAATTTTAAATAGTGCAAAATGCAAAGAGGTAGCATAGAACCAGATAACTCAATATTTACTCCAGTTTTTCTAGTTACGGGTTAGTGTAATAGCACTCAAAATCTCTAGGCTACAGAATTATAGAGATCTATTTATTTTTTCCTTTGGTATACTTTAGTGGAGTGTGCTTTACTCCATTTACAGCACAAATTGAACTTATTCTACTCCAGAAAGTGTATATTGTTTTAATTTATAGTAGCATGATTTAAGAACTGACTTCAGCACTGCAGACTTCAGGCAACCTCCCATTTCTTGGTAATGTTCTATAAAATAAGCCAGTTCCATTCAGCTGGGTATTATCTTAGATTTCAATTATGGCTTTTTGAATTCAAACTCAGATATGGGATTAAATCTGTGTATTCAGAATTAACTAGCAGATATGATTTGATGGTAGAAAGTATTTCCTTATGGCATGTTGTGCTTGTCTTGTAATGAAATTCAGGTCTTAAATTAGTACAGTGCAGAAATTACAGGTCTTAATCTTTTCTTCAGATGGAAAACAAACAGAAGAAATGAGCACGTACTCATAAGCTCAGAAGAGGAAGCAGCTCAGAAAAAAAAATGAGCAGTTCACTTCCTATGATGTTTTCTTTGGGAACATACAGTCCCCCACTTTACCTGGTGCCCAAGCTCCATTAACATTAGATCCAGTCAAGGGAGGGGAGAGTGGTTTGAGTTTGGGAGTTTGTGTGTTCATTTGTTTTATATTTAAATTCATTACTTATTGTATGTAATCACTGAAAAACTTGTAGCATTTTCTGTACCACACTATGTTTGATCTACAGATTTATCAAGATTTGTTTGCAAGTACTCCCTCCGTAGGAAAAATGTTTTCCATACAGATTTTGTACATAATTCATGCTGGCTGTCTCAGTACCTTGCACGAGAAGTTCAAACTGCAGTGTATTTATTCAATTGTGAACTGCTATATTCTGCATTGCATAATGATACCAAAGACCAAATATATCTTCAGTGCTTCTCTAGAACCTTCACATTTAGTCTGGATATGTTTCCCAGTAAATTCATAAGATAGCAATAAATGCAGGACACTAGTGCAACCCTTATTGTCACATTATCATCCCATTATTAGTACTGATGATGAAGAGGATTCATCCATTTTGGATCTAGTCTCAGTCTAGAGTAGATACCCTTAACAATCAATAGAAACGTATAGTTACCTCCAGTAATTTATGAGTCATTCTCTGGAGCTGCACCTATTTCTCCATTGAAAGTAAAGACGTACTAGGTATTTAGATGCTGGTTTAGGAACCAAAGTGCAGTGCTTGATATTAATTAAAACCTTTAGCTATTTAGAGTGCTGTTAATCTGCAGTGATTTTTTTTTTTCCCACATCCAGCATGCTGCATTGCACTGCTCTTCAAACATACCCCAGAAGTTGCAACACACATGCTCTCATCCAGCTACACTGCACAGTGCAGACTGCCTGAACTCCTCTTGTTTCCCTAAGCACATCCTGAGAAACTGCAAAATGAAAACCTGACTTGTCACCTGTAGCAATTTGCATAGTTAAACACATTTGGATTTGTGCTTAAATGCTGGCTACACCAATATTTTCAAATTGTGTTAGATCTTCCACAATTGAAAAGCCTCACATTCCAAAATTCATTGGAAAAGGCAGCCCTGAAAAGTAACACTGAAAGAAGACCATTAATACAGTAATGATAAATGTGCTCATCTGTCTCAAAAATTTTATGACACTGGGTAGAACACACTATTTCTTAACCCTCTTCAGGAGAGGCATTCACTGAAGTCATAGACCAAAGCATAGGCACTTTAGTTACACTCTGTTTTAAGGAGCAACCAGATTAAAAATTCCAGCAAGTATTCCTGTTCATCATCTATAGGGAATACTTAACAAGCCTATCAACTTTATGGGCTACTTCGGATTCAGAATAATTGTTTCCCAAGTATAATGGGATAGAAAGTACTGCAATAATAGTAGGGTGGCAAAGCCTCTGGCTAGAAACAAATAAGAACAAGCCCAAATGCAAAAGCCACAGACATAGAAATGAAAGAAATACACTGCTTACCATTAGAAGGCCATAAGTAGGCAGAAATCTCCAGCAAGAGATACTCTTACCTCCACTGCCAACCCTTAAATTATATCTGGGAAGGGGTGGATGCCGGTGCCATAGCTTCTGGTCACTCAGGTATACTGCGTGCACCTGGGCTCCCCTGGATTGGCCCTGACTTTCCACCAGGTGCTCAATCACTGCCTCAGGCCATGACATAGCATTTCTGCTACACAAAGACATGGAAAAAAGTTCCTTCTTTCTTCATACTGTGTTATAGAGCAAAGGAATTGACTGTACTGGGGGAATTATATCAATACCAAATTTTAGTCATCCTAAACATGAAGTTCCTCAAGCATGTTTTGAATGTGTAATTATGGAAGGGCAAGCTTTAGCAGGTATTTGTGCAAAAAAGTACTGATTCTCTAGAGAAAAAAACATTCCTTTGCCTGTCAGATGAAAGGCCAGTATCAAAATTATATAGATAAAACAAGATTCTTAATGAATGAAAATGTTGTATGTAGTTTATTTATCCCCAAGATGTCTTTTTCTTCTTATATTAATTACATCTGTTCTGTTTTACTTTTTTTAGTAAAGCCTTGTCTGTCTCTTAGGGTCAGCTTACTTTTAATAGTACAAGAAGGGATGCAACCTAGACACATAATAAGCATAAGGATGGTTCCAGACAGAGTCTTATTACTTTATGTTTCATTTAGACACATTTATACCCAAAATTAAAAAAAAAAAAAAAAAAAAATAGAAGGCAACTTCAGTGCAATTTGGAGTTGACTAACAGTAAGGATGAGGAGCAGATTTATCAAGCAGATTTATGACTACTGTTGTTTAAGCACAATAACTACATCAGATAATAGAAAACACTGAGTAGATTTGGCAAATGTCTGGAAATTAAGAACATAAATACTTATTTGGATCCAGACTGAACTTTAAACTACAACAGGTACAAATCTAAGAGTCTCCTCAGCCATCATTCAAATTACCTGGTCCAAAGAGACAACATCATTCTACTTTGTTTTCTGCAACAGGCATTGTAATTTACATTAACCCTCTGAAATTATTGAATGCATGTGGTTAATTCAGCATTCATAGGCCATTAAGAACCTTCTTGCATTATAAAATTGAAATTCCACTAGATTTTTAGATTGATATTAAAAATTTACAATATCCATCATGTCCTTAAATTACCCTGGAACTAAGATGAAATCAAGGAGTGAAATGTTGTCTATACCTCCAGATCTTTTTGTTCCCTCAGTTTAACAGATGCTTTACTCATTTTATGAACTGACTGCTACATGTTTTTCTTTGCTTGGTAATTAATTCTAAGTGCATTCTGGCTCAGAGAAAAATCCAAATTGTATTATTTCAGTTCATCTAAATCTCCTCAACTCCCAGTTCAGTAGCGCTGTCTACCTTAGGATTTGTTCCTAATTTGAAAACTGAATACACACAGGCTCTGGAATACCATAATTATATTTTGCTTTTTCTATCCTGGGAAAACAGCCTCACATTTAAAGCTAGAGAAGCTAAGTCAGCAAAATGTGCCTAGATTAAAACAGTTTAGGAGGAAGGCTAAGCACCCAGGTATTATGTGAAAGTTAGGAAGACTTAGCGCATTTCAGAATTTAATTTTCCTCAAGGAAGCATATCTAGATTACAGGGAATGAGGAGAAACAGCTGAAACCAGCCATTGGCACAAGAGCCCAGTTCTCGTAGTAAAATATATTCAAAGGGAGAAATACCAAACCATGAATTTTCTTCTCATTCTGATTTGAAACACATCCAAATAATATTTCCCCACTAACATAACTGGAATCATACATCATAACAGCATCATCTCCGTAGGACTTCCTGGCATTAACCATGTCATTAAGCAGAGGTCTGAAGACAGTAATTCTGTTTTGGGACAATCAACAGGAAGAAAATTTCTGTCTACATCAAAGCTCTGTGTATTCTGAATTTGTAGGTAACCTTCCCCTCTTGGGGAGCCTTGGTCTTCATTCATATAGCAGGCAAAGGGCATCTAGCCCTTTACATGATGTTTATCTCTGAACAGTGCACAAACCCATAGACTGGCATCAAGCACAGGATAATCTGATATGATTAAGCTATTGTAAATGAGTTCCTTGATCTGCTTTAGGGCTGGGAATGTATTTTCCTGTGAGTGATGATCCCTCATCTGGTGTAGGGAACCTGTTTTGGCAGGGGGGTTGGACTCGATGATCTCTTGAGGTCCCTTCCAACCCCTATGATTCTATGATTTTATGATTTCTAATTCTCTAAATCTAAAATCTAGGATCTAAAAATGCTTACCCATTTTTCAGACATAACATCGAAAATAGCTACAGGATTCATCACAAAGCTTTTGCATGCACAATCAAAACTGCATGGTTTTCATTTCTTTCTTGATGTGGTCTTTTAATAGCTTGCATTTTAAGTCTCCAGAAGGCAGTACGTGATTTGTGCTAAATCTCTGTGTTTCTTTTTCTGGACATAAACTGATTTTGGTGCTAGCTTTGAGAAATGTTAGGTATTGTATCTAATATGAATGACCATATTAGTAAGAACAAGATTTGTGTAAACTCATATGTGCTTCTTTCTGCATATAATATGTAGAGAAGAAAACAGGCTGCCTGAGACTTATGAGATATAGTTTCTCTTGAGCCTCAAGAGCTTTACCATATCATATTCTGTGGTACTGTTTTAATCGACTAGATGTAAAGGTCTGCTTTACAAATGAAACTGTGTATGAGAAAGCCAACATCAGCTATTCCTTACAAATGAGAGAGGAAAAAATTAATCCCAGACTTTACAATCTCACTTCTGTTTAAAGAAACAGCATACTTTACAGCATGTAGCAGGCAGTTGATAAGTTCACTTAAACACTTAATGCTCTTGCTTGCATCTAGTATATACTCTTTCCCTTTTCTCAGAGTCTCTTCAGGAGTGACATACCCAGAAACAAACACCTACCCACCTAGTAACCAGTTCACTTCTCAGTCTGAATATTCTTAAATCCAGGAATCAGTAGCTAGGTATTAAAGATAATCAGAGTGCATGTTTTTTTTTTCTTAAAGAAAAATTACTAATTTATAAAAGCAAAGTAACAGAAAGTATCAGTGATATTTATGACGATGCAGGTACACTCGTACACTATTTTTGCTCATCTTTTAAAATACCTGCTTTCAGTGAAATTCTGTTAGTATGCCACATAGCAGCTAAATATTCTATGCTTCTTTCATTCATGACTGAAAAACATCACACTATTTTTTTTGTCCTATTCAACCTGGAAAAAAAAAATTGCTTAGAATGCTACAGAGACCACAATTATTATGAGTAAACTACGTATTCTTTTTTTTAATTTTTTTTTTCAGTCAGCTATTTTGTGAAGTAGATAAACTTATTTTAATGCTTAAAACTTTAAAGTTTTTACAGAATGCTTGTGTTCCATGGCTGGAACAACAGGGGATTGCCTGGCCACAGCCTTTTGCAGAGCATATGCTCTGCCTCTCTGTCATATCTTCATATGGCATGGGCAAAATAGAATTTTTACTGAGGGAAGCGTCATGTCCTTTGCTATCTTTCATTTTCATGCTACAGATTTTTTTAAAAATTGGCTAATTATTTGACCTATTACCTGCAGGCTGTATTTAGCTTTTAGTGCTCATACACTTACCATTTTTTTCAGGTCTGATTAGTACATGAAGTTAACTCACTAAAGAACTAGAACTAGTGTCCCTTATACTAAAGAACTGCCTTTGGGCCTTCATTTCTTTTAGTGCTATCTGCTTCACAACATACTGCACAGTCATGGGTCATATCGGGCTTCTGGGAAGTGTATTATTCTGTGCAAGTTGTGAAGGCATTTTCATGACATTTAATTACAAAATTAGATTTTCATTTGCAGGCTCAATGGACATCAATCTCTAATAAGAAGGGAAAGAAAAATCAGCAAAAAAAAAAATTGTAGTGAGATGACATATCATGCTAATACTAGGTTTAAGTTTTCTAAAGTCAGAGGAGGCTATTAAAAGCTCTGTTATCCCATCAGTGGTCTCTGTTTTTGATAATGCTTATTAATTAACACTTTCTAATACCATTATAGTGGCTATATATGTTACTGAGAAACGTGGTTTAATTGTGTTAGTGAATAGCATGAAGATATAGGTCTTCCCATGAGTTCTTCTGCATTACACCCCTTCTCTGAAGCATTCCAAAAAGTGGGCATGTGCCCAACAAGCAGCCTCAAAGACCCCTCAGTTGCTGCAGCTTTGGAGGTGACTACATGCCTCTGTGTTAATCCCTTAGGTGCCTAATTCATCTCCCTTTGTCTTGCTCAAAATTACCTCTATTTAAGCTCGTTAGCTCATCACTTATTCTAAATACCATACCAAAATGGGTATTTAGAAAATAAGCAGCCCTTGTTATAGACATTAGCGCAATTATATTACCCTGAATATAAAAATAAGGCCCCTTCTTTTTAGAGATACATGGACCCAGCAGAAGACAGTATCCCTTCTTTGGTACAAAGAATAATAGAGGGCAGTAAGAGAGCCCTAGTTTTTAATTCCTTTGGATTGTTGTCCAGAAATCAGCATCATGTCCTCCCAGCTAGGTACACTGCTAGGCTCAGGGTATCTTCTGTATGCCTGTATCTCTGGTTGCTCAAAGAGACACATTAAACAGCATTGGCAAGGGAAGCATTTCTCTATTAGCCATTCTTCACCTAAGAGATGCAAGACAGGATTTTAGACTTTCACGCTTCTTCCCTGCTTGGGTGAGCGTTGTGACTATTTAAAAAACAAGCAGAGTAAAACCACTATGCTCTTTTCTTGAGGACAAGGTGGATCTTCCAGGAAAGACACTTATCCCACACTCTGTAGGAAGAATAGAGATTTCCACAGGTAAAGTTATCAGCTCCCGTCTGGGGGTCTTTCCTGAAATGTTTTATTAGAACTAGCCCTTGTAGTTTATTTCTCTACCCATATAAAACTATATATATTATAAACTGCTATGAGAGCTAACAGAGAATTAACAGGAAAATGTGCTCACGGTAAAAGTTACCTGTGCGGTCTTAAAATTTATGTGAGAGGAAAAGTATGTATTCCCATTAAGAAGTCTCCCATTCAATTTCAAAAAAGAGGGCAAAGTGAGAATGATTCATTTGTGTGGAGGAGAATTGAGTGAGTGAGCAGCTCAGATGCACAGCCACAGGTAGGCAAAATCTTCTACAGTACTTCCTCTATCTTTATTCACAGACCTCTTTTCTTATTTTATTCTTTTTGTCTGTTTTTCGCACCTGCACACATACTCAGGGAGATTGACAACCCAGCAATGATGGTGAAAGAAAAGGCAACTAAATGGACCAAAGCAGTAATCTATAATCACATATAAGACAGAAGAAATCTTTTGGAGGAAGGAGATCATTGATATTTTTATCTCCAGAAGAAAGGAATGTTCTGATGAAGCAAAGTGTATCAGGGATGTAGGTCATGAATTTCTTCTGAGGAAGCACATTTACCCTGCATGATAGACTGTTAGTTTCTGCCCACTATGTCCTGAGAAATCCTTCATAGTTATTTCCTATCTCCCTACCACTAGGAAAAGGCTCTGAAATTTAGAAATATTGTACTGTGGGTGAAGTTCAGAGCCAAAGGAATTGGTTCACTTGGTTTCAGCTGCCCTCTTTATCAAGTAACACCACCATCATTCTCATACCTCATATCAGAAACATTACTCACAGCAAAAGACTTCAACACTTGCACTCCATCCTTTCAGCTCCAGTTACAGTCACTTTTTACACTGACTGTACAACAAACCCTTTTTGTTCTTCATGGAACTGAAACCAATACCCTAAGAAGTTTCTGAAATGCCTATAGCCTTGCCAGCACCACCATCTCCTTGTACTTCTGCAGAGCCTCCAGGGAAAAGGAAGAGAGAAATTAGGGCATGCCTCAGTGAGCCAAAGCACGGTTTCTCAAGCCAAGGAGCATAAATGCATATCTAGGCAGCTTGAAAAAAGCGTATCTATTTCTCAGCACAGAAGAGTTTTTATTATACTTTCACTACAACCATTTCCAAATGAAAAAAATATTTCTTCTTTCATGGTTTCTGCAATCATCTGAAGTTCTAAAAATAAATATATTTGGACAATAATTAGCACCAGGTAAAAAGAAAAAAAAAATCAAATGAAAATATATCATACTGCTTAAAATGTGTTATTTTTCTCTTAAAAACAAAGAAACAACAAACAAAACTTAACAAACAGTGTAAAGCTGCTGAAATATAAATACATGAGATCCATTATATATTAGTGAGAACAGAAATGCTTTTTTTGTGAGCTGTCATTAGCCTCATTTCATAGGTAGGCAGTCCAAGACAGTGGTAAAAGCATCAGGAAGTTACTAGTGTCCAAACTGAGATGAAGCAAACAGTGGAAGAAAGGACTGAGATGTAAGAGGTCTGCACCAACTCTGATCTTCTGCTCATTAAGTTGCTCTGCCTTACAACCAGCTAGCATTAGAAGAAAAATCCTGTTCTGAAGGCAAATGCATCCTAGAAATCACAGGCTATAACTTTCTTGGATTCTTTTTCCTCTCCTTTCTTTTTATTTCAATATTAATGATTTTGAACGATATTGTCTCTACACATGTATCAGGAGATACACTGTATCACATTACAGCTAGCAGGAAAAAAAAAAGGATATCTTCTAGCTACCAGCTACTTCTTCAACTCGCTAAAATTTGGTTTAGACAAAATGCCTTCTCCATTTAAGCTTCAGTTGTTTGAATCAGTTTGGTTTCATTTAATTGCTTGCAGATTAGACTAACAAGCAGTTAACATGTATACTCCACTGAGATTTTCACTGAAATGATATGTTTGTTTTTCTCATTACTGAAATCGTTAGAGCATTGAAAATAAATTTAAGTAAATATAACTTTTCTTATTTCAGTTCAAATGATTCACTGTTGTTTAGCCGTTAGCATTCTTGTTTCAAGTTTGAGAGGAGTTGGCTATTGTTCCCTCAGTAAATAAAAAAAAATAAGGACACATGCTTTTCTGTTTCTGATAGTAAATTCTCAGCTTCAATTTAACACATATTTGCTTCCCAGAAACAAAGTCCAGCTGAGCCCATTTGTTGTATTTACGCTTTTTGGTTTTGTTTTGGCTTTTTCCCCCCCAAAAAAAAATCTGTGTGTGATTGTCTTATATTGCAGAAGTATATTCTAAAGGGAACTGTAACAACAGGGTTATAGTACACTGGCAATAAGACAAAAAGACCTATGGTTGTAGTAAATTTCTTTGAACAGGAATGTAAAAATTTCTATCCTAGCCATTTTTTCCACACTTCCAAGATATGATCTGCCTGCTTATTTGTTTATATCAGTTAATCCAACATTTCTGCAGACCAGTAGGGTAAATATGCCTAAATGTTACCAGTACTGCAATTCTTCCTTTGCTTAAACAAGCCATTTAGTCAGTATGGATTTACAACTGCTCCATGTTAACAAATGGAAATTCAAGATGAAAGACAGGACATAAACTGTCAACAGATTTAAAACTAGAAGGGAGGGATGACATCCAGAGAGACCTGGACACACTTGAAAAATGAGCACATCAGAACTTAATGAGGTTTAACAACGCCAAGTGCAAGGTTTTGCACTTGGGTAAAGGCAGTCCCAGATATGAGTACAGACTAGGAGAAGAATTCATTGGGAACAGTCCTGCAGAGAAGGTCTTGGCAGTCCTGATGGTCAAAAAGCTGGACATGAGACAGAAGCATTCTCTTGCAGGCCAGAAGGCCAGCAGTATCCTGGGCTGGATCAGAAGAGGAGTGGCCAGCAGGGAGAGGGAGGTGATTGTCCCACTCTATGTTGCCCTTGTGAGGCCTTATCTGGACTACTGTGTCCAAGCCTGGGGTCTCCAGTACAGGAATGGTATCAAGCTTTTGGAGACGGTCCAGAGGAAGGCTCCAAAGAGGATCAAAGGAATGGAGCACCTCTCTTATAAAGTTTGAGGGAGTTGGGCTGTTTACCTTGGAGAAGAGAAGGCCCTAGGAAAAACTATTTTACACAGAGACTGGAAAGGTGCTGGAACAAGTTACCCAGAGAGGTTGTGGATGCCCAATTTCTGGATGCATTCAAGGCCAGGTTGGATGGGATCCTGGGCAGCCTGATCTAGTGGCTAGCAACTCTGCCCATGGCGGAGGATTGGAACTGAATAATCTTTAATGTCCTCTACAACCTATGCCACTCTGTGATTCCACGAAGCCTTTAAGATCATTGGATCTGGTCATCTACCAGCTACACATCTGTATTTTTAATGGACCTTCCATTTTGTATGTTGGCAAAAAGTCAAGATCAAATTCAAATCTTCTTAGTTTCCTCCTTTTGGTCATCACTGTGATTGTATATGTAATTTTAATTTCTTCTAACACCCAGAGTAGAAGTAAAATATTTTCCATCTGGACCTAGACAGTAACTCATTAATTTGCCTTTAATAATCTTCCTTCAACTTCTGCCTCAGGCACAACAAAGCTAACAAGACTACTACTGAGGTTGCTCTGTTGTCAATTCTATGAAGTTCTCTCTAATACAATTAGTTGCTGTGGGTTTTATACATTTACCAGCCTGGTAACTTTAAACAGTTCTTCAATCTAATGAATCTTTAATTCGTTATTTTACTGTTATACAAAAATGATTTATCAGGTGGGAAATTTAGATTCACAAGTCTTCATATGTCTCCTAGTACTGAATATAGTGTAAACATTACTCTTGCCTTTAAAAAATAATTTCCTATAATAATCATCAAATTGTCCCAATGTCATTATCGCAAATTGAAGTTTTAGGTTATTACTGCAGAATGCTGTGGTATTTTCATAAAGGACATAAATGACAATATTCTTATTTTTATTTAGCATGATGAAACATGAAGATTGTGAGAAACTGCATTTTCTTTAAATTCTTTTGTTCTGTTTTTCCTACTTGAATGTATAGGGAATAATGAGAGAGGGATAGACAATTCCAGAGGCTGCTGCCAGCCTCCAGCATAGTTGCACCTTGGACACTGAAGCCACTGGAGAAAGGTGTGCCATTCTGAGTTTCTCATTTAGGCATCTGAAGTTTTGGATGTTTTTGTGGAACCCTGACACAATATACAAACAGATATAAATTCAGAAAAGTAGAGAGGAGATAACTTTTCCTTGGAAACAGCCTTGAAGGAGATATTTCCAAGACTCACTATACACAAAAAAATGGAAGATATTATTCTCACAGCCTGTGCATACAATGCAACCATTCAAGGGCTATCATGTAGAGTAACAAATTTTGTTAAGATTCCAGCAAACACATATAGTCTACTTTTGTTCTTAGTTATGTTTTTTGTTTTGTTTTGTTTTCCCAATGACCACTGTTGGTGAAAAGCATACTATACATCTCGCAAAATGTGTGTTTAAGTGAAGAACTGTTCCCCAGGAGCTTGGTTTGCTCATCATTCTCTCAGTAGAAAGCAAAGCTTCAGAGGTGTGCTCTGAGCATGACTAATTCATGCAGCTCATGAAGGACTTCTGTGAAAATCCCACCTGTGATTTCCAGTCATGCAGTGAGCACAATTACAGAAGACCATTCAATTAGAAAATTAATGTCTTTCAAATAATATTTGCATGGGGCTCCATTTTATTTAAAAGCTCGTGACAAAATCATCCACAGTGATTCCAGTATTATAGGACTCAGGGATACTGGTGGATGGGAAGCTGGGCATGAGCCCGCAATGAACAGGTTGTCCAGCAATGTGATGGATGCCCCATCCCTGGAGATTTTCAAGGCCAGGCTGGACCAGGCTCTGAGTGACCTGATCAAGCTGTGGATGTCTCTATTCATTGTGGAGGAGTTGAACTAGATTACCTTTATAGACTCCTTCCAACTAAGGATTCTATGATTCTATTCTGTTTGTGTTCAAATCCCCTTTTATTTATTTATTTATTTATTTCTCTATCTATCTATTTTGCCCAAGTCAGGAAGATTATTTCTAGTACAGGATAACTTATATAATGTCTGTTGCAATGACAGACAACAAAAAATAATAAATCTGTGTTTTAATTTTAAGGCAGTGCTTTTCTTTACTCACCTATCATACAGTGGGAAGAGCAGCAAGAACAGTACTGGAAAAGCAAAAAACATTCCAAAATAAATTTAGTTGATCTAATGCAGTACATTAAAACAAGAATTATTAATATTTACATTTTAATATTGCTAATGAATGGCCCAACTATTGAGCTTTGCTTGGACAATCCACTGGACTTAAATTTAGAAGAATTACCTATTTTAAGGTAATTTAAAAATTTGCATAGCAAAACTCCACTAAGAGAAATTTATGAGATTTCTACATCACTCGGCATGTGTAAGTCCAGTATCACTGAGTAATTAACCTCACTTGATAAGAGGAAAATAACATTATACTGTGTTTAACCTCTGAAGCTTCAGAATTCCAAAATTATAGGGCTGTCAGGCCAACCACTTGCTGTCAGAGCTAGCACTGTACTTCCTGCGAGCTCTCCCTAGTCTCTTCCAGGCAATAATCAGACAGGTTAGAAAATATGGGCTGTGGTCACATCTAGCCTGAAACAGATTAGGAAGTGTTTTCATTAAGTACTCTGATGTCTCTGATCTGAGCCTACAGCACCTTGCAGGATGAGCCACTTGAGTACCTTCTGCCAATACAACTGGATTCAGAGAAGGGTGTCAGCAGCATCACA
Source organism: Callipepla californica brunnescens (assembly GCA_023055505.1). Classification (NCBI taxonomy): domain Eukaryota; kingdom Metazoa; phylum Chordata; class Aves; order Galliformes; family Odontophoridae; genus Callipepla; species Callipepla californica. The sequence continues at coordinate 23,419,154 of JALIRH010000005.1, read as the reverse complement.
CTTCTAAGTCAGTGAAGCTTCATCGTCATCAGTTATTGATTTGCAGAGTTTAGTTACAGCTGAAAAAATTTAGAACAGCTTCTCATGATGAGTGATTAAAAATAATGTTCATTTCAATTTTTATTATTTACAAACAAGGTCGTTTATATTTTAGGGTAGTATTGTATTTGCATTTGCATTACTTTGCTAAGAGATCTTTCCGACTCAAATCAAGATACTGATACTGTTTGTTCCTCTCCATGTTAAGTATTCCTTCTTATTAACTCAAAACCTTTACTGAACATATTTAAATGAGGAAATAAATAAATTAAAAAAAAAATCATTCTATTTTAAACAAAGTGAGAATTCTCACTGACTGCTGTGAGGCAACATTTGAATGCAGAATATATCACAGGATCAAAAGTATGACACAATTTTGTAGAAAGAGTGCAGGAATGTCCTACAGCTTTATCTTCCAAAAAGTTTTTCCCAATCCTTTTTTATTCAATATTTATAGACAGAAAACTACAGGAGTTAAGTTATAGAAAATGTATTCAAAACATGATAACACATAATTTACTCCTCATTTTTGAAGGTAACACAATTGATGATCTGACTCCCACAGATCTTTACATTTATACCAGATACAGGCTGTTAATTAATAAATTAGGTTTTGATATTGGTCAAAACCATTTTCTCTTTCTTGACTGTACCTTCCCTGAACAGCTGCTGGGTCAAAGACACTGTATATTTTTTGCAATGTGGGAATAAAAGACAGCAATATTAACTTGGGGATCTACAACATCAGTCTTGGCATTTCTGGTAGAAGCTGCATTTTTAATAATGTTAATGTGAGACATACATAACCTCAATATAATTTTTCATCAAACAGAACATAAGATCTTTTGCTCCATTACAGAGAAAGCTAAGAATAAAGCAGAGGTAAAGAGTCCAGAGATGCATTGTTATCCTGTAGTCCACAGAAAAGGATTCATCCCACATTCAATTTTACGTTTTACATTTCTGATTAATGGCGACCAATGGAAATCAATAATATACAAGTCAATACTGTGATAATAAAATATGTTGTTTGATTCAGTTACATCTTTTGAATGCCTTTGTATTTTTATTACCAGTTAATGTTAAGAAGGATAGTGTACCTGCTTTAAAATCCACCAGGTGATCATAGGGGGATGGAGTTCAACACAATAATCTCAATATAACTCATCTTACATTGTGCGTGTTTTCCTTCCTAGTAACTTCAAAGTAGTGGAAATATTCCAATACTGATTCTTAAGAAAGACCCTGTGGAGGTCTTTTGCATCACTAAGAAGAAAAATGTAATCCCTACTTTCCTGCAAATACACAGGGTCTGCTGGGAGAGAAGTATGGGAACATCCGCATCCCAGGGGAAGTGGAGTCAGCTGAATTTGAAATGATCCTGGATGCCGCTGTGGAGGCCAAGCTAGAGACCAGAATTATAGAAGAGTGGTACTGCAGAGATGAGAACGCAGTGCCACCAGCATATTACCTCAGACCAAAATCTGAAATGCTGAAGAGCTACCAAAATACAGTAAGTCACGTTCGCCTCCTTTAAAAATTCCTGTCAGTGGAAAAAGCTCTGCAAGAGTGAGTGACACAAGTGCCTGATACAGTCTCTCAGCACTTCCCATACTTTTAACTTAATAACTGCATTCTAATGGAAGATCCTCCAACACCATTAATTATCATTTTTAAAACGTGCATTTGTTGTTAATTTGTGATAATACAAATCATGTGTTTCCCAAGGCTCAATTCTACTCTCCTACATAAAAAAACATTAAGACAGAAATGTTTAATGAGTTGAATACAGTATTATGTGGCTATATATTGCATATTTACTGCAATATCCTTTTGAATAAAGCTCGACTTTTATTTGTTATTTAAAGTTCTTACCTTTTCAAGCTACTGACAAACAGGAGTTACCAAAGGATGTTTGTAACTTAAAGCTAACACAAAGTTACATCACATAAACTCACTGAAAGTAGTAAAGACATAATGCTCTGAACATGTCAAGAAAGTTGCTAAGGAACATAGCCCTCAGGGCCATTCTTTTTCCTGCTGCACCCTCCTGCTTCCAGGAAAACAAGGCACCCCTTGAACATGTCACCTGCAGTAACACAGCAGTAACTGCCAGCTGTGTTACAGAAACCACCATTGTGGTATCCAATAGATACTTTCTAAAGGGATTAGTGAATTTACCTCACAGGCTCTCACCAATGGCAGTAAGAATGCTGTTACTATAGCAGTGTATGGACTAAAGTAACGTCAGATAAAATCCCAGATTTTTTCAAATATGAGCTACTTAACTGTAGGTACTAGGAAACTCATTTTCAGTTTTGAAATCCAACTTGTCATTATCACTGTTAATACTTGTCCTTGATAGGAAAAATATTTTTTAGAACTATTACTGCTTCTTTAATATCAATATTCCAGGCTTGCATCTAAAACACTTCACAGACATAGGTTTTCTTGGTCTTATTCTTGAAGAATATGTCATCATCTGCCTTCAGGAGGAATTCAGAAAATATTCGAAGTAGATAGCATTTATTATTCTGAAGTAGAATATACATCATGATTATGAGAAAAGAAGACTCATTGATGATCTTATTAATGTTTATAAATATCTTAAGTACAGGAGTCAAAGAGATATGGCCAACCTCTTTTCAGCAGTGTGTGAGCCAGGACAAGAGGAAACAGCCATAAACTTGAGCATAGGAAGCTCCACACCAATATGCAAAGGAACTTCTTCACAGTGAGGGTGACAGAGCACAGGCACAGGCTGCCCAGGGAGGTTGTGGATTCTCCTTCTCTGGAGATATTCAGGATCCACCTGGATGCCTACCTGTGCAGCCTTCTTAGGCCTGCTTTGCAGGGGGGTTGGACTAGATGATCTCTGGAAGTACCTTCCAACCCCTGCAATTCTGTGATTCTGTCATTATGTGATTAAAATGGTGAACTTGCTTATTTTTAGAGACTGTTTCTCTGTTACCGTGCTATTTACAACCTTGAATAGTAGACCTTTACTTTCTGGAGTTGTACATGTGTGCATTACAGCCTACTGTTTAATTGTGGATATTTTTTAAAGATGGAATCTCCCTCAAACTCTATGAATGAGAACAAATGGCAAGATATATCAGAAGAAATAAAGAAGATTTTTAAGACTGCTGTGAAATTGCTGTATGAAAAAGGAAAAATGAAACACAGCCAAGCAAAGAGATATCTTTCCTCTGGTAAAGTTCAGGCTGTTTCTGTATGTTAATTTATCTTTTCTATCAACCTTTCCACAAACATGAAAATATATTTCTGTTGGCATTTCTCACATGATTGAGGAGGGGGAAAATGCTCATAATGCTTGTTTGAGACTGAAGCTCCCATGAAAGCAAATAAAGTTTTCTATGCTTTTTCTGCTTCTTACAGAACATAGAAGCGAACATTAAAGAGTCTGCGTGTTGGATGGGAAGGGGGCGGGGTGGAGGAGAGGGCAGGGTCTTAAATTGTTTAACATGTAAAGATAACAGAGACTCTGTTTTTTCTTTTCATCCTCAGCTATTGAAGATGAACTTGACTTTGCCTTGGGTAAACAAACACCAGCTTTCCTGAAGAAGTGTGTTTGCTACATTCGGAAAATTGCCAACATTGAGCGTTTTGTGAAAATTCCAGAGATGGGAAAATACATGGATGTGGTGCATTCAGCTGGGAAGTTTCTACGAGATCCTGAAGCTCATGAGAAACTCATCAAGCTCAGGGATGAATTCATTCCTACCATCGTTGCATCCTCCAATCTGAGAGTGTACACATCCGTCACCCACTGTGACATGAAACTGGGATATTCCCAAGAAGTGGAGAATCATTACATTGAAGGACTTGGTAAACAATTCTATGAAGACATGATTGATATAATCCAGGCAACAGTGCAGCAGAATTTTGACACCGAGACAGACTTGCTGTATGATGAAGTTCTTCAACATTCATCACTATGTAAAACATACTCCACTTTTTATGATTACAGATGTGAGGCATTAAACACAGTTCACAAATATGTCCTACCTAGCAAAATTGGACACATTAACCCTCTTATCATATATGGAGGACCATGCACAGGGAAAACTCTTTTATTAGCCGAAGTGGCAAAGAAGGTAAATAAATATGTTACATAGGATGGTGATGCTGGGATCATTAGTGCATGAAGGCCAGCTTAGTAAAATAAAGACTATAGAACTGACATACTACATATTATTGCATATATGTTCAGAAAAAGAGCGCCTTTTAGTAACAATGTGTCTATATCATATACCCAAAAGAAATAAAAGACTTACTAGAGCTTTCAAAAAGCTGGTAGGGTTAAAAACATATATTTTAGAATAATCTCTTCCCCATTTGTTCCACCAGAGTCCTATGAAGCTGGAACTGTCTAAACATCACATGCTGTTTTAAATTTTATTCGCAAATGCAACATGCTTTTCCAAGGCATGCTATCTTGTTTAACATTCTCATCAGAAACTACTCCAGAATTAGCCTGATACACTAGCTACAACTATCTGTGCTAATCAGCAAAACTACCTTTTTATCTGGCATGCTTTTTAAGCCACTGAGCTGAGTGGTGCTACAGGGACATGAGGGGAATCGCTATGCAACACAAGACCAGATGCAGAAGAAATAAAAAGAAAACAAGCTGGCATCACTAAGCCTAATACTGTAGTCACAACTTCGAGTTCCCTACAGAGTGCCCAGAGAATTTGGCACAGTAGATTGAGAAAAAGCCATATAAGCCAGAAGGAAATAGATAGAGGAACAATAATGTTTAGAATCCTAACTTTTCCAGATGTGACTCCCTATAGATTCACATTTTCTGCCTACATGAAATTGGGATTTGCAGCTCAGGATCTCAGTATATAAGTTCACCCAGAGGCTTTGGTTGCATTTTTCCCTTAAAATATTCTGTAATAACTTTGAGTGAAGTGAAAAAAAAAATTAGCACATGAGAGAACTGAGTGAGTTAACTTGTACAAAGAGGATTTAGAGCTAAATTCCTCGCTTGCTTATAGTATGCTAACAAAAAAAAAAAAAAAAAATCAAGAAATACTTTTTACCCACTGTGGCAGCATAGAAGAGTCACAGGCATGCCAAGAGAGTGTACTTCATTGGCCCAGGAGTTAAAGTAACCCGCTGGGAAAGTTCAGTTCTATGTTCCCATCCCTGTTCAACAGAATTGTCTGGGTATGTATTTATACTCGGCTGAGAGTATTAAACAAGCTTAGGTGCCATGCTGGTCTGGCTGGCCAAGGATGACATCATTTAGTGTCTAAGGAAGTTTGTTAATAAGAATGTCTACCTACAGATTTCCAGACGTGAGACACAGATTTTGCAAAGAGTACCCTGGGATTTATGGACTAAATTCTGCTTGGGTCCCCATAGATTTAAACCCCTTTGTAGATCGGGGCTGTAGTGATTTTGGGATATTGGCTGGGCTACACAAAGATGACGCAATAAAAATTCTATCCAGTGCACAGAAATCAAAAGAAGCCTCAAGCTCTACTAGTGAGAGCATTTCCATTCAACCAGTCCTATAACTGTTTATAAACTCTGTTACCATGCTTCATTTAGATCCTAACTAAATAATATTCTGTATTACAGGCCTATTCCTGGCTGCAAGAAGAGATGGGACCTGATTCTGACCCTGTGGTAATTATAAGATTTTTGGGATCCACCGAAACAAGTATAGATCTGAAGAACATACTTCAAAGCATCTGTGAACAATTAGCAGTCAACTATCGTTGCCTTGTGCAAAGTTACCCAAAAAAGATTCATGACCTCCGGGATTTGTTCATAAATCTCTTGAATGAGTCTTCATTCCACAGGCCATTGGTGATAATATTTGATTCCCTAGAACAGTTAACAGATAGTGATGATGCTAGGAAGCTTTGGTGGCTCCCCATTCACCTTCCCCGTTCAGTACGGATAATTCTGTCAACACTGCCAAACAAGCATGGGATCCTGCAAAAACTGAGGTGCCTTATTCACGAAGAAGACAACTACATTGAATTGACTGCAAGGGACAGAAAGATGTGTAGCCAAGTGCTGAAACATCAGCTGCTGCGAGTTAAAAGAAAAGTAACATCAGGGCAACAAATCTACGTCAATGAAGCATTCTCCAAGTGCACGCTGCCTATGTTTGTGAACTTAACCTTCAGAGAGGTCAAGAACTGGAGATCTCACAAAGATGTGGATGAGTCCTCCCTCTGTGTCACTGTACATGAAAGTATAGAGCAGTTGTTTTGGTCACTGGAAAGTAAGTGTGGATCACGACTACTGTCAAGAGCACTTGGCTACATCACTATGTCCAAATCTGGCCTGAGTGAAATGGAACTGGAAGATATTTTGGCCCTTGACAACAGTGTTATGTATGAAGTAAGTGAGAGTATCCGAGAAAGTAACCCACTGAGAATTCCATATGTATACATTGCAAGGCTTAAGGAGGGTTTGCAGGGGTACCTAATAGAGAGACAAGTGAAAAATGTTACCCTTCTTCTTTGGGCAAACAGACACTTGCACGTAATTGCCCAGAAATTGTACTTGAACAATGAAGAAGATTTGCAGGAAATGCACACAATTATGGCAGAATATTTTCTTGGTGTTTGGTCAGGTGGACGAAGAAAACCTTTTTACAGCAATGACCAGTATTTGAACAGTTGCCCTGCCCGTGATAGCAGAGGCCTGAATGAGGAAGGAAAGCACTGCATGGATCAGATTGCTTTTGACAGGCAGGCGCCTGATCAGCCATGGGTTTTTCAGTGTAATCCCTTAGAGCCTGACATCTTTTTTATCAATCATAGAAAAATGACAGAGCTTATTCATCACTTGACAAGATGTGGAAGAACAGATGATCTGCTGTATGGAGTCATTATGAACTTCAGCTGGCTGTACACCATGATTAGAATAGGGCAGTTTGATAAAGCACTTTCTGACATAGAACTGGCTTACACCTACACACAGGAAAAGGAACTGAAATTTCTGGCCAGTACCCTCCGCAGTATCAAGTTCAAAGTAGTAAAATACCCAGGCTCACTCTCTGCTGAGTTGCAACAGAGGCTTCTGCCAGTAGTAAGTTCACTGCCTAAACTCAGACATCTCCTCCTAGAATGTGACAAGGACGGGCCCAAGTACTGCTCAATCGTCCCTTTGCATTCTTCCATGGATGTAACTTACAGCCCCGAGCGCCTGCCACTGTCATCCAGCTGCATGCACGTCACTGAAATTCTGCCTACTTTTAATCCCAGTACAATCATCGCTGCATTGGAAAACGGCTCCATCAGCACTTGGGATGTAGAGACTCGCCAGCTACTGAGGCAGATTACAACTTCTCCATCTGTTATCATAGGGATGAAACTTACTAGTGATGAAAGGTATCTTGTAGTGGCTACAACAAACAACACTCTTTTGATATATGATAATATAAATTCCTGTCTTTTGTCTGAAATGGAAATCAAGGGGTCAAAACATTGTGGACTAGCGGGGGGCTCCAGTTTTATAAATGGGTTTACATTATCAGTCAACCATGCACTCGCATGGCTGGAGGCCAGCAAAGACGTCACTGTAATAGACCTTATTTATGGCTGGCCTCTCTATCACTTCCACTGCTGGTATGAGGTGACCTGTGTGCAGTGTTCTCCAGATGGAGTTTATGCCTTCTGTGGACAGTATTTGAACACAACGACCATTTTTCACTTAGGCAGTGGAGAAAAGCTGGCCACCGTGACCTCTGAATTTTCTGCTGGATTTGTGAAATTCCTTCTCATTCTGGACAAGGCCCAAGAAATGGTGATGGTGGACAATGAAGGCAGCCTCTCTGTTTGGAATACAGAGGAGATTGCAAATCCCCAGCTTACAGATGACTTCGACTGCAGGAGAGATGGCAGTGATGTTGTCAGCATAGAGCTTTCTGAAGACCAAAGTGCAATTTTAATTTGTAAGGCTCTCAGCATTGAGCTTCTTGACACTCGCGTGTGGAAGGTAGCTGAAAAGTTTAGAGCTAAACATAATGAGCGCTTTATATCTGCTGTGTTGTCCAAAAATGGCAACTGTATAATTGCTTCAATGGAAAATACCTCAGCCATTTTTGTTTGGAGAAGAGATACGGGACAGTGCATGGCAAGCTTACAAGAAATCTCAGGAACTATAGTCAGGCTAATTAAATCAAATCATCACAACATGCTGCTATCTTTATCCACCAGTGGTGTCCTTTCTATTTGGGATATAGACATCATAACTGCTATGTCCAATATTGACAAATCTGGCAAACCTATCCAAAGACTGGTGTTGCCAGCAAGAGGTGAATTAATATACACGTTGGATGGATCAGATTCTGTCTACAAGTGGAACTTCAGCACTGGATATATTGAAGCTGTATTCAAGCATGAAGGTACTGTTGAAAACTGTGTACTGACCTCTTCTGGAGAGATAATGGTCACATCAGATGATAAATGCAGCCAGTACGTATGGCACACTGTTAGTGGCGAAAACATCTTTCGCATTAATGGGCAAAAAATCTCAGAGCTAATGATAACTCACAATGATCAGTTCGTAGTCTCCCTCTGTGAGCAAAACGCATCCAGAGTTTGGCGACTGGCCACAGGACATAGGGTTTGCAATATTTTAGTTGCCTTACAGAATGCATTTATAACAACTGCAAATACATTTGTGGTCGGAATGGCAAAGAATAAAGTGTTGGCAGTGAGTCTCTGGACAGGCAGTATAACCAAGAAGTTTTGCTGTGATGATGGTGCAAGCATTGTAGATGTCAAACTGATACCAGACTGCCCAGATATTATAGTATTCATAACATCCACTGAAACTGTGAACATCTGGAGCCTAACAGAGGAAGTCATCTGCAGACGTGTACAACTGCCTACCAATTTCTTGAAAAATTTGGAAGACTTTGAAATATCCCCAAATGGCAAGCTAGGAATTATAACCCGTGGTGATGAGAACATCAATGTGCTTGATCTACACAGTGGGAAACTTCGTGTAGTTCATGCTCCAGGTATCATCTGGAGGCAAAGGCTGTCTCGTGATGGCCGCTATCTTGTGTACATCTGTTTTCGCAATGAAGAAGATGATGACAATGGTGCAATCTCTAGTTTAATTGTGATGAGGCTGGCGGATGGCAAAAACATTGGTGCCTGTTCTCTTTATAAAACTCCCACTTTCCTTACACTGTCACAGAGACATTTAAATATTATTATTGGGTTTGATGACGGAAGTATAGGCACTTATACTGTAGTGGATCGAGTTGACGCTGCACTGAAAATCAAAATTGCTACTTCAAACAGCCGTCAGATTTTCAACAACACGACACAAGTGATTAGACCAAAATGTCACAATTATAGCTTCAAAGTGACTGCAGACTGCATATGGAGGGAATCAACTGAAGTATTTGCCAGGGATAGCCCTATTACAGTTATCGAGCCTGAGGTGAGTGAAGCAACACCAACCAAAAAACACAACTATTGCTATGAAAAGGTGTGCTCAGCCATAGACTGCAGAGGACACAGTTTTGCTGCTGACAACTGAGTATCTGTCTGGACTAGTTTACCTGAGTATACATGCATAGATTTGTCTTCTGAATTCAAGTAAAAATCAGTCCATTTCGTGGAAGACATTAACAGCAGAGGGCAGACCAACTATTTTCTCCTTTACAAATATTCTTACATTTATGTACACAAACACAAAAAATGCAGGGGGGAGGGAGAGAACATGAAGCAAATATTTAAGCAATGGGCTGCAGGGTTGTTGCTTTTTTAATTTCGGGATACAAGGTTCAATCCAAGATTTCACCAGGGCCTTGATTAACAATTTCTAGCAATACTTTCAGAATTGTTATGCTATTACAGAAGTTCAGTGATCTTATCTGCAACTGACAAATTGCTTTAACTAGAACTAAAGTTCCATGTGATCAGAAAGAGGACGCAGACCACTGTTTATAAACCAAGTCGCCTAGAAGTGGTCAAAGCTGAATCTATAGCTAACAACCAATCTTATATCCACTTGCAAAAATGTGTTTTTCTTGCTTGATGGTGCAATGACAAGATGTCACCTGCCAACCTGGAACACTTGATACATTCCATCATCATTTTAAAAGTACTTAAAAAAAAAAAAAAAAAAAAAGGATTGATTTTCAGGTTGAAAGGCATAGGTACCAGTCAGCTGCAAATGTAACCATGTGTGAGGTGATAAATATTTGCTCACCTCCCTGAAAGGACTGAAAGATATTTTTTGTTTTTTTAAACTGCATGCAGGGATTTCAGGTTTCTGTATTGTGATTAAAAAAAAAAAGATATTAAACCTAGATCATAAAAGGAATATAGAGTTGGGTTTTTGTTTTTGGTTTGAGGAAGTTATATGTCTTCATAGTGTGTGTTAGTATAGGTCATTAAGAAAACTTTTTCAAAGACAAAGGGCATTGCAGATAAACAATTAAACATGAATTTCTTCATGTAAAAGGTGGCTATCCATTTTGACGTAAGAAAGTCTGAAGTATCTCCTATGTTTCCAAAGTACTCTAACAGAAAGTTTTCAGACATGCCATGTTTTAATCTCAAAAACATTTGCCTTACTATCATTTCTGTTCTATCCCATGTTAAATACAGATCAGATGACCAAACACTCTGGGACCGCTTGTATATGTGCTGATTCTCCACTAAATGCAAATGCTGCCCAAAGGTTCTCTATTGTTCCAATTTGTAATGTTTTTTTCTTACTTACAAGCTTCACTTTCTGCTTTAGAACTGTTCTGAGCCTTTTGTACAGTTTTATCAGTTTCAAGGCAGAAATTGTGAAATAATAACAAATGCTTAAAAAAAAATTCCATATCATCCAAGTGAAAGAAATGCTGGACATCATCTGAAAGCATAAGTTATCTCCCTCCTTATATATCTTAAAGATGGCATATCTGAGGAAAATTTTTCGAATTGTTTAAACAAAACAGTTTTATTTTTAAAATGCGAACTTCATGCCACAGATTTCCAAGAAATGAATGCTAAGCTGGAACTTAATGTAGTGTGTGAATGTTCTATGTACAAGCCAATATAGTATATTAAGTGACTTGAATGATTTTTCCTAACTTGTTTGCAACTAATAGATCATATTGAATGTTTTTATGTAAACTTTGTATTGTTGGGAAAACCTACTGAATCAGAGATTTATATTTTCATAAATGTCTAATTTAGTTAAATTTTGTTACAGAGTTGTTAAATTAGAAATCTATTGCAGTCTTCGAACAATATACAGTCTTGTGTATGCATTGTTTGTACTAATAAACTAAGGAAACAGACTCGTATGTGTTTGCAGAGTTTTAATTTTAGGGAAAGCTCCTGCAGGATAATGCATTTTAGTGTACTTTAGTCACAGCTCACACTATATCTTAAGACATTTAATTAATGGCATGCAGAGTGCATATTGGCCATCTACACAACAGCAAATTTCACACTGGCAGAAGGACATAGCTGTAGACATTTCCTGCTCCCATTATCCTGTATTTTAATGATTATTTAAGGGCTATATTTGTAAGGAAACTTCCAGTATTTTTCCCACTGGAGTTAACTAAATCAAACATTAAAGAGCCACTGAAATTCACAAAGCATGCTTAGGTTCTCCTTACGATTAGATTACATGCTTATATGTATGCAACTCAACTGACAGAAAACATGTGTAACCCATCTAGTAAAAAGCCCAGGGAAGAAAGAATTGCTTTTTCTCTGAAGAGCTGTGGAGCTTCAAGTGGTACTGATATCCACTCCTCCAAGATACCCCTCCTGAAGATATGCAACCTTCTTCCCTTCTGTCAAAAACTGGGCACAGCTTACTCACGTCAGTCTTGCTTGATGTCCTTATGCATAACCTGCATGTCAGAAAGTTGATTCTTTGTGATCTTGAAAGAGTAAAAATATATCTCTCATCTGCCAGCACAGTGACCAACACTGGGTAATAGCTGAGTATAATATAGAAACAGAACAAAACACAGTAACAGAGAAACACTCTACTTTGCTGAGAAGCAGTATCAAAACCTAGTCAGACCCACTTCAGCTGAGACGTTTATTGGTGATGTACCCAGATTTGCTCCTTTTGCTTTCTGTACAGTAGTACACCCTCTTGGGGCAGGACATGGTCCCCAACATAACAGATGATGAACCTGCCACTGATAGCAGTCTCCTTCATCTCAGGCCAAAGAGGTATTTTAGGCCTTTCTCAAAGCAACTGGATGGCACAAGCGTTCTCTTCATGTTTTGAACCTTAGTCTCACTTCTCATATGTTCTGACCAAGGACAGCAAGAGTGGGGCAGCACTTCTATTTCTCTTAATTGTAAACCAGCAAGAAAGACAAACATGAACATGATTCTTACTTTAGTTAAGCCCTTTTGCCTAGTATTGGGTTTATAATCTCCTTGAGAATGCTGTTTAGGTCCTGTCCCTCTTCACACTTTCTCTCTACCTCGGTACATCTGTATCCCACTCAGCTTTCTGCCTTCCTGAGTCTATTTCTCAAGTGTCACACGTACACTGAGCCACCACAGCAGACAGTTTTCTGAATGCTATTAGGCTGCAGAGTGTCCAAATACCTGCTGCTGCAAGACTGAGTGCTCCACAGCCCCCTTAGAAATATGACCCCAAGCACCCCCATACTGTTGTACAGGAAGAAAACAGTTTCTTTAATAATGAGACGCAAATACAAAGTGCTGTTCTATTCCTTCATAGGACCAGAGCAATTTACTTTCCGTTAAGGAGCACTATTTGCATGTCCAGAACAAAGCTTTCATTCATTCCTTATCTAAAGTGCATCAATAAACAGGATCGGATGAAGGTCCATATTTTCTGACACACGAGGCTCTAGGAATGGGCCATATCTGCAAGAAAGCTTTAGTGGGGTATTAGCCGGAAATTCCTTGGCTGACAAAGGTAAACCAGAGGTCAGCTAGAAAAAATATTTTTATCAGTCATTTCCTTTGCACCGCAGCTGGGGAATGCATGGCCCGTGACTTCATTTCATATGGCCTGTGGCCATTTAACTTTTTTCATGCTACTAGCAGATAACATCAAAATATGAGTTAACAGGTAGCTTGGAAAAGGCACTCAGAAGGCTTTCAGGTTTCAGTGTTTCTCCAGCTCTGATTTCTTTATGCTGCATATGCAAGCCCTACTCAGAAACCTGTAGTAAAAGAAATATTAACCTACTTTAAAGATGTTATACCCTGATAATGATGTTACTCAACATTTTCTTCTGGAGTTCCACCTGGATGCAGGAAGAGCAATGGACTGCATTATTTCCCCTGGTTTGCCTTTCCAGCCTGGTCAGTGAACACCATTCCATGCATTTTGGAGGTAGTCTGGAAACTTCTACAAAGCCACTGGTGATCACAGTGTGGGTCTAAATCACAGTGTCAATTCTCAGAAGTCAAATGCTGAAAGAAGTCAACAAAGATGGTCTGGAAGGCAAGGTGTATACAAGGAGCAGCTCAGAGAAGACAAGGTTGAAGGAAGGCCTCATGGTAGGAGGGAAGTGGAGAGGAAGCGCTGAGCTCTACTTTCTGATGACAGCTGGACCCCAGGGAACAGCAGTTCCCCTGTGTCAGGGGAGGGTCAGGTTGGGGATTAGGAAAAGGTTCTGTGCCAGAGGAGTGATGGCATGGAAAAGGCTCCCCACAGCAGTGGACAGGGCCAAAGTTCACAAAGTGTTTGGACAGTGCTCTCAAGACATAGAATTTGAATTAAGAGGTGTTCTGAGTGGAGCCAGAGTAGATGATATTTGTGGGTCCATTTCAACTCAGAATATTCTGTGATCCTTCTAAGGATCTTAGAATGAGGCACTTTGGAGCTTCTCCAAGAGGAGCAGTTTGCACAACCATCCTTCTCTTTCAGAAAAGAGACTTTCAGTATGGAGGACCATCTGCACAACACTAAATTTACTTGAAAACATAGCACAATAACCCAAGATAACCGCTCCAGCAGAACATGTCCTTAAAATCACAAGTGGTTCCCAAAGCAACTGCTACAACCAGACCCTAGCAAGCTCTTCTCTCTGCCTCTGCCACCCCGTTGTCCCAGACCCATGTTGCTCCTGCTTGCTTGGGTGGGGGATGTTCCCATTCCACCCAGCAAAGCCTCCAAATGACCACAGCCTCCACCTGCAGCACCTGTCCTGACCACAGCACAGTGATTTGATCTCCAGCCTCAGCAAGGAATACACAAAAGCAAATTTAGGCACATTCACATTTTCCCGTTGGCACAGCTTTTGCTCCATAATACTGTTGCACCAGCACAACTCTTACATTTATTGCATCATAGTGCAGAGACAATAATAACATCATCTCTTGGTTTTCATGACACAGCTCTGATTCCGTGTGAATTTTCTGCTGTTTTTTGTCTGAGAGAGAGCTTCTGGACTAAAAGAGATACAGTCAACAGACTTGAAGTGAAATATATAATATTTGCAGGGCAAGGGATGAAATAAAAACCCAGACACACCAAAGTTCAGATGAAAACAGAAAATCCTGAAAGCAACAGGACAGTCTGTTGTCATTTGTCTCCATTACTGTGTTGCCTGTTAAGTAAGTGCCCAGCATTTCCCACTGTGAGACCACATTGCTGATGGTATCTAACTTATGATGTTAACCTCTTGGGCTGCAATTTTTCAAAGCAGACTACTATCTCAAGAGGAATATCTTGAGATAAAAAATAAAATAAAAAATAGAACAATAACAAAAAAAAAAAAAATCCTGCCAAAACAGTCTACAATTAGATCAGAGGGTTTCTGCATTCTCAATATCTCAACTACTTTTCCTTTGAAAAAATGTTGTCCCACTTGTGGTTTTGATGCTTCCTTCAGGACATATCTGTAAAAAAGTGACCAAACTATCAGCTCAAAGAGATTACAATAATTTACACATTTCCATAGGAAAAGCTAGATTTCAGGAATAGATTATTTTCAGACAATGCTGAGAGCATGTAAGCAAAAGTAAATGAATAGAATACGATTTAGAAAAATAAAAAATTCAAAACAATCTGCCACAGTGCTTTGCAGAGCTTTGGTGGAGCTCACAAACCAATGGATAATGTTTGGCCTTACATTACAACACAGCTCTCTGCTTAAAATAAGCATATCCAAAGAAGCTTTCATGACTTCGTTGCTGGGCAGTGGTGTTGCAGACAGCTTCATTGCTCTGCACGGGGCCAGGTGGCACAGCCAATGCTCCTGCTGCACTAGTACTCACACTCAGCCCCAGCCCCACCCCCCCCAACACGAGTCTGGAGGAGCCACATGGACCTCACTGTAGTGCCTAGGAGAGGAAAACAAGGCAAACCCTGAGCAATGATGAAGTGAGATTTTAGGAGGATACTTCCCACGAGTAAGGCAAGTAGTACTCCAGCATGCCTCTTCCCCTGGGAAGGCAAGAGTGCAAGCTCCAAACAGTCAGAGGGCCACCCCGAGTGAACAGATACTGAGGGTGAGAACAATACATCTACCAGTACAGCAAGCTTCATATAACCATAAATAAACAGGATTTAGCAAAACATTTTTGAAGCATTATCAAGTGGGCTACCTCTGTTTGCACTGCTTTGGACCCCCATCCTGGGACCTATGCAGAGAGCTGATGCAATGTCAATGCCAGTTCCTTTCAAGACTTTTTTTTTTCCCCCAGTTTCCTTTGTACATCTACACACGTTAAAGATTACAGCTGGGAAAAACCTGACACAGCTGCCTGCAGATATTGCTTAAGTCAAATCTCTCCTCCTGCACAGGGAACACTCTCACAACTGGGTTGCAGCAGCAGAACATCTTTCATTTGGGAACACCACACCCAAACTAAAGTGATTCCAGGGAAGTCAGTAACTTTCATTGGTAAATATTAGGGGGTGTCTGCAAACATCTACCTTAAAGCAGAGTTCCTCTACAGAGCATCACCTGGAACAGTGGGGATTCAATTTCTGTGCTAGGTAATTCTCTGATGCAATAGAGGAAATTTTTACCCGAGCTCTTCAGCACTGCCTGTGGCATGAGAAGATTTAATCTGAAGAATATGCAAATGACAGCATTAAATACACTGACAGACTTGGACTATGTTGTGGTTGTGGTGAGCGGGTGCCCCAGAAGAACTATTTGGCACATGCTCTCCCTCCCGTTCTTTTTCTAATCCCGTCCAGAAAGCAGTGAAGTCTGCCAGGTTTTTATCCAGCTTGCAGGTAAAGGGTTACAGATTCTAGGAAGTATTAAATGCAAACTTTAAAGGATTTTATTTTCATCTGCAGTCACATGACAACTTAATACCCAATGACACTAACTACAGTGTCTCATTAAGAGGTCATGCAAACTCCCTAGCTAAACAAGGCACTCTTACATATTTAGCATTCAAATGCAGAAGCCAAGCTAAGCCATGGAAGATTGTAATCAGAAAAAAGCAACACTTCCTGATCAGGACAAAAGCTACAGGTAGGAGAAGTACTTGTTCTTTTAACTTACAACACTGTGCTTTCAAGAGAAACTGCATACAGGGCATGTTGTGTTCTCTCTTTCTTTTTTTAAACTCTCAAATAATCTAGCATTTTTATCTGGAAAATATCGGATCTCACCTGTTTCACTTTTTGTAAAATCTTTTTTGTTTTTATGCTCAGTTGGCTCAGCAGAAATCCAAACAAAACACGGTTCTTAAACAGAACATAAGTGTAGAAAAAATAATATTTTTGTAAGATGTCTTAGCTATTGAAACTGTTGTTTTGAGCACACAAAGCAAAAAGGGGAATTAATGTGTCTGATGTCTGAACTGAAGGGATTTGGAGCACCTCTGACTTTACTTATACCATGAATTGCACATTGTTTCGGTCACTCTGATGAAAGCATATTTTAATGGATGCTGCTTCCTTACTGAACTTTCATTATTTCTGATTTCCCTTCCTGCATTTTCGTGCATATAAAAGGAAAAAAATATCTTACAAAAGCAAATGAAAGGCAGATGGGGAGGGTACTTCAGTGCTTGATAAAAGGAGAAAAAAAACAAAAAAACAGGGTGTAGAAAGAAAGGCAGTCAGTGAACTGAGAATTTAAATTGTATGAAAGCATATCCATTAAGTGATAAAGTTTCACTGACAATTGCCAGCAATATTGCAGTTCTTTTTTTTTTTTAAAAAAAAAAAAAAAAAAAAAAAACTTTTGCTGAAGGATTTGTCCAGGATACAGCATCAGCTCTTTGTTCACAAAGATCTCATCACAATTTTTCTCTAATCTCTAATTATTCTCACATGGGGCCATACGTACTCATCATTTCTATCCCTTTATAGGGATTTAGTTGTAGACTACAAAAAACTATCATTTACCTGTAGTTGCAGAGCTACAAAACCTATATTTACTCAAAAAATCTCAGTGAATCTTTAGATCTCTACCCCCTGGGGATTCCCACTGTATGAAAGGAGAAGGTGGTGTTTATTATTTTACTCCTACAGTAGCAGGGTGGTAATTGCAAGTAATGTATGTTTTTTTCATTTTATCCTAGAAAACCTCTCTTTTTCCTCTTCCCACATAATGCTAGCGTATACCAAAAAGAAGTGGAGAATAACAATACCTACGGCACCTTGATATAGATATGCTCTCAACTTTCTTTGCTTTATCATTATCAGTCCTTAAAATAAATCCAAGGAAGTTGGAGCTCCAACAACTTTATCACTAGTGCTTAAAAAACAGTTATTCACTTCCAGGGTGCCCATTTCAAACTGCTGTGGGTCCACCCTGAGACACCAGCAACTATTTTACTGGCTATGGGCACTGCTCACCTCTCAGCAGAGGAGCTCACTGTGGCAGCGCGGATGTAGAAAGAAATAACCATGCTTTAAAACAATATATACAACTGACCTCTGAATTTAAATTATTTACCAAAAAAAAAAAAAAAATCAGTAACTCTTGGTAAGGGGCTTTCTTGGTAAGCAAAATTTAAACATAAGGCAACACACCAGACCCAAAATACAAGGCCATTTTGTTTCACAAGCTTTCTCCTAAGGAGAGTGTTGTATCCACCTGATGTGCAGGGAGCAGCCTGCCAAGGCCAGACTCTTTTACCAAATGTTTGTACAAATTGGGTGGGTCATGAAAGCCAGCACTCAGGAGTTACGCAGGCAAATCTGTTTAACACTGATTACACAACATGTCACTGCAGGGTGGAAGACACGAGAAATGCTAAAGTCACTCTAAGCAAACGTATATTGAATGAGGGTGTGAAGTAACCCATTTCTCAAGGAGAGGCATATAGAGGAGTTTACTCCTAGCACAATAGCAGTTCAGATGTTCATTATACCAAAAATTTTACAGTCGTTACAGTATTTTACACTGCTTTAATTATTAGCTTTTTTTCTTTTTTCTAATTATATGACCTTACCTATTAGCTTGCTCCATCACTTCAACATAGAATCAAAGGTAGTATTGTTCACAGGAAGGACACACAAATCAAAGTCTTCCTTCTCATACACAAGGAAAGAAATTCTTAGAAACTGAAAAATCCAAGAGGAAATTTTTCTCTTTGATCTTTGGGAGAAACCAAGGAAACATAAAAATTAAAATGCTTCCATGAGTTTGGAATTGTTTTCACCCCAAAATCAGAGCTAACCAAAATATTGTTTAAAAGTTAACTCAGCTCTTCCAAAACAATTGTAAATCTCAGGAAAGTTCTATCAGATTTAAGACCTATATAAAAATCATCAACTGCTGCTCTAGGTAGGTGGGAAGACAGAGCAAAAGCTGCAAGTGAACGCAGGTATGGCTTCCTTGGAAAACCAGGTAGAAAGTGATCACCAATCAAAGGAAACATTTATGAGTGCTAATGCTCTTCATTAACCACACAGTTGTTTTTATCACATCTCAAGGAAACGCTTGAACAAGCATTTGCTTTAAACCAAGGTACCTCGTGCAGGTGAGAGCATGATCCTTTCCTTCCTGCTGAGCAGAAAGCAAAGTACAAGATCTGAGGCAAATAAAACATCAGAAGGAGGGAGACCAGACAAGCAAGTGATAGAGGAGGTCTGTACGCTCACTGTGTGGTGGTCTCGTGCAGAATAAGAAAGACAGGCAGGAGAGGGGAAGTGGTGCCCGGTGCCCCAGCCAGCAGGAGAGCTCAGGGCAAGCAGGGCCTGCACAGGTGACCAGGGTCTGCCTTAGCTCCATGCTGTTCTACCACCTCAGAAAGGCCTTCATTCACATTGTTCAGGTAGGGGAGACCTTTTTCTGTGTTTGCACAGTATCTAGTTAAACATGATCTCAACCTTGTCAACATCTCACATGACCATTGTTTCACAAGTGACTTGGTGGGGACAAGATCTGACACACGCAACCCACAGAAAGGTGATGAGATGCCATCAGATAATAAATATTTGCTCGAAACTTAAAATTCCTCTTCCTAAACCTGTTCATCTGCCACCTGACAGCAGAGTGCGACTGATACTTCCACCAAAAAAAGCGTAAGCAATGATGCATGGACATGTTTGAGTCTTGCAGAGCTACAGAGCAAGAATTCTTGCAAGCTGGACACATTGCTATGGAAAATAGGTACAAAACATGACATAGTTTTACTTACTGAAAATTTGATATCAAATGGGCAAAATAACTTTTGGTAGAAAGGTCAAAAGAGATTATCGGAAAGGGGGAAAAACAGCAATTTTAGCTTGACCTTCTCTCTAAGTCACTTTTGCTTGGACATATGGAGGAACTTTAAAATTTTATTAAGAGCTGAGTACATATTTTGGAAACTAAACATTTAATCAGTTACAGCAGGAAGCAGGGAGAAAAAAAGACCTAAGGTTTCTTTTTTGTGAGACATTTTTGTCTGCAGTTTCTACAAAAGTTTATTTAACTTCCAATTCTTCACTTTAACCACAGATGTTGGCTGCAAAACCACAGATACTTTCTGGTTAAAAAAATATTTGTGGTCAGATAGTCTATTATTAATTCATAGAAGTTGTTTTTCCATTTGGGAGAGCAAGGAACAAGCCATCTCCTTGGGGCTTACTTTTTTTGGCGTTACCAAAAGGGTCTGGCTCCACTTTAAGTCATTCCCCAGCTATGAAAGAAAGCTGTGCATTGCTATTAAAAAGCAGTTAATTTTTGGATTTTATGTGAACAACGCAAATGCCTTGCTATAGCAGACAATCTGCTTTTGTGCAAGAGCCAAGTAGGAAAGAGGAGAGTATACCATGTGAAGGAGAAAATATACTGAAAAAGTGACTGAAAGACCTTTCAACCTGGAGACCCCTGCGGGACCTTTCCATACTGACGCCAATGGGAATAGTACCAAATCCTCATACACACACCAGGAGCAGAATACATGGCCTGGTGAAGGCTGTGCTGGTGCTGCCAACAAAGCTGCTCAGCTGCCAGCAGGAATTTGAGTGGTGCAGCAGCTCAGCACACGGTGGGCAGAAGATCTCCACACTACATCTACTCTGATGCAGTCTCTGGAGGATGCTTTAAGCCAGGAGCAGAAGGAGTGTCCCAAATGAGCTATATGGAACCATGTTCCCACAGACTCAGGCATTTACCAGGCAGTGTGTCCCTTCCCTCTCTGAAAATCTATCCTCCCCGAGGATTTATTGCAATGTTAAATTTATTGCCACAGTTGTATTTACGGCTCTCACTTCCCCCTTCATCCCACAGCTACTTGCCACACTTTTATTAGATTTGGGAGTGCCCAGCATTATTGACCTTACTCAGCACCTGAACATTGTGCAACAATGCAGGACACAGAAAGAAGGGTCCATGTCCTGATGCAGCAGCCTAACACTTTCCTCCCCTCCTCCTCCAGCAGCACCCAGCTCTGGGTTGCAGCCACCCTGGGGCCAGCCAACAAATCTGTACTGCTCCACAGGACTCACATTTTTTTCTCCCCTAAAAAGAGTTAAGCAGCTCTTACATTTCTTACAGCATGCAAGCCTGACAGCCATCAGGCGATTTTAACACTAGCTGTTTCTGAGGAGCTACTCTTCTGGTTTGCTCATAGTAGAAGTATTCTTCTGATCTACTTGCAGAAAAACAAGTGTAAGGCTTGGGCAATGTCAGATTTTTGAAGTAAGCTGACAGCCCTCTTCACTCAGAGTTCAGTGGAAAAAACTTTCCACTTTCAGGAAACTGAATAAAGCTTTGTTAAGGTCCTTTCAGTCTCTATTTTTGGCTTGGGTGTGGCATGGAAAAAATAATATTTACCATCTCAGTAGCTGTGCCCTTTGTGTATTTGTTTTCATATTCCCTATCCCCATGTGAATTCAGCAGATGTTGCAGGGCTTAATATCAGCCCTGTACTTCTGTTATCTGAATGCACGCACGTCTCCACTGAATGGACCACATCTGTGCAGCAAAGATTCAGATTCAATTGCCAGACACCGTTTCACAGACAAACATTCATAATGAAGAAAAATACCGTAAGATTTCAATTGCAATGTAAATGAAACAGAAGCTACAGTCATCAGCCCCAAACTGAAGGCCTTCAGGGGCCTGAGAAGTTACAACCATGTACAGTGTCCCATTTCCACCCTTAACGTCTCTTGTTAAATTAAAATCACTTGCACATGTTTTCCACTGCATTGGATGAACACACTCAGACTGTTAAAGGTTAGTCCATATTTACAGGTATACATTAAAAACTAATGCTTGGTGCAATTATCCAGTCCATTACCTTTCATAAAAATATTTCCATCCTCTCACATATATAAACAGATAGTATAAACAGACAGATTTAGGAAAGCACAGATGATCAAAAAGCCCAAAGACCACTGCAGACAGTGTGAGCAAGGGAAAGGAAAACTGGCTGCTTTCATGCCAATACCAGCACCAATATTAATCAGCCTGAACCATTAGCTCTTTTTTCACTTCTCTGCCATCCTTCCACAATAAAGCTATACTGGAGAGTGACAGAGACTTTTTAGCTCAGTACACATCTTGATACCCTACCTATCTTGCAAGAAGACCAGGTTTGGGAAGCAAAGAGGTAGATCGGCCCTGAGATCTGTACAGGAGGCAGAGTTTGAAATCAAGTCTCCTGAATTCTATAAGAGCCAAATCTGTCTCTGGAGACTAACCCTTTAAATCCTAGCACATTGTCAATAAATCTTCTGTCATGAGGAGATATATCAGATCATCTGGTAAATAACTTATTACACACAGGCAGCAGACAATTACTTTATGATGGAGCTACCTGAGACACACTGTACCTAGCCTCAGAAAAACTCTCTGGAATCAGGAGTCTTGCTGGAAATGTCAGTGTGCTGTTAGCATTAAGCATTCAGCTGCAAATGCAGAGTCCCACAAGTCAGACTTAACTGTGCAGTCTACATCAATCATTTTGGTGAATACAACCCATCCTTTTGCCTAGAATTACAAGAAAAGGGAAGAAAGACATTAGAAACAGAAGAATTACTAAACCGACCCAATTCCAGAAAATACAAAGTCTTTCAGTGGAATTAATACTTTCCTATAGCTTTCAAGTATCGTTCAACCTGAGGCTGAAACAGGTAGTTAATGCAATCAGGATAATCAATTCAGTAATGCTACAGAAATTCATCTGTATTTCATTCACCATTACCAGATCTATGTCACATTAGTGCCTTTTTAATGCAATGGTCAATACTTTGGACCTGCCTCATGCTGAGAAATAATTACTGTAATCACAACATTAAACTCTACTCCTATTCACAAAACCACTGTGCCTGATCATTCCCTCAGCCATGCATCATCACCCAATGCCTGCTAAGGAAATTGGTTGAAAATAACTAAATGGAAAAGTTCACTGGCTCTCTCAGCAGCTCTAGATTAAATTATCTCTATGCTTTACACATTAATCTACATGTTCTATTTAAAAGAAAATTAAAATCCTTTCAGTCAAAAAGAACTCAGAAAAAAAGTTACATTCCATGAAATGGTCTTTATTGAGGTATTGTATCAGAGACTTTTCCTGAAGATTACTGAGCACAACCTTAAGTAGTTGCAGTGTTTTCTGTATCTTTCTGTTTTTAAAAGTTTTGTTATCCATTTTCATGGTGATTTGTAACTATGGCCCAAACAACCCTCTGCTTTTCTGCTCTCTGCTGATTGTTCTTCACATGTAGTGAAACACTCAGGAACAATAAGGTGAAAAAACGTCTTTTATGTAGGAGTAGATCCATGTAGCCTAAGCAGCCTGAGGAATGAAACTGGGGGAAAAAGAAAAAAAAAGAAGGGAAAAAAAAAAAGGAAAAGATATATACCAGATACATGAACATCTTTGAGCCTAAGACTGATATAAGCATATCCTGATGGAAATTTAAACCTTAAGCATTCCCAGATCTAATGGGTCTAAGTAGTTTGACTTACAAGCTGCAAAATAGCCTCAGAAATAACAACAGAACCTTACCATTCACTAAAATGCCATGTTCTAAACATCTGGTACTCCTACATTCTAGTACTGGCAGTCATCTGAATGGTGGATCACCAGTATTTGACATAACCCTTTTGCCCACTGAACAAGACAACTCCACAATTGCAACACACTAAATTCACAAAGAAAAGGATCTTCTTCTTCCATCCAGCTTTATTACTTAGCTGGACTTCATTTTTGATGAGTTAAACACCAACAAGGATAAGAAATCATGATCAAAATAATCAATTTTGCCACTATTTGAATACAGAATAATTGAGTAAGGAGACCTTGAGTTCATTTTTGTTTTGTTTTGTTGTTAAGAGGAGCAAAGATTTTTTTTTTTCTTTTAAGCCCAATTCCTAGTTGCATCAAGTAATTATTGTCCAGGCTTTATTTCTTCCACTCCATCCTTCTGCACATGCTTTATCTCCATGCCATATGCAAAGTCTTCTAATTCTCAGATCTATGAGCTTGCCTTTGAGCAGAAGACTTAAGCAGTTAAATCACGGTGCTCTCTTTTAGACATGACAATTAAAAATACAGTTTGGCTGAGCAGTAAATTATATCTCATGCTTTGTGGGTCATACCTACTCCACTGTGTAGGATTCACTTCAGGTTAGCAGTAACAAATCAAGGCTGTAACTCTCACAAGCTCAAACTATTTTTAAACAGATTTCAGTGTCTTCTCTTTCTGTTTACATTCCAGTTTTCAGATACAGTTGTGAGATTTTCCCAAAAGATTTTCCAGTCTGCCAGCCACACAAAATGCCATGTTTTTCTGTATCTAAGTTAATTTCCTTTCAAACAATGAAACCAACAAAAACACTTTTACCTACGGCTTTCAGGGAGCTACAGTTTCATATTTTCACCATAAACTGTTAATTTCCTTAGCCTGTTAAGTTGCCTTTGTCTCACAATTCTGAGTCTGTAGAAGAAAAAATTCTTCTAATCTTATGAAATTATTTTCCATTTTCTGTATCATTTCAGCTTAATGCAAAAAGACAAACATGCAGAAACTTATTTAATTAGGCCAGTATCTGAGATGAGCCCCAGAAGTACAACTCATTGCACATCTGCAATTTGTGCTGCTGTAACAGCTGCATTAAATGAGCATTTGTTAGGATAAAGTAAAACTGACGGAACTTCTCTAAAGTCCGTTTATTGCAGATAATCCAGTAGTGGTATGGTCCCCTGTTACAGGACATGCATTGTTCACTATCGTGCCACGAACAAGCCTAGATTTGTGTGTTTTACCCTTGACATGAAACTACATTAATCATAGACTGAGATTTCTTTGTTCCAGATTGTTTCTGGCCTGCTCGATTTTACTGTATCTCACATTCCTACAGCCCGCAATAGTCTTCTGTCCACAGGGCTCACTGCGCAGTGCAGTGTTAATGCAGTTCACCAGCTCACCTAAAAACCCACACAAAATTCCAAATTCAACAACTGAGTCCACAAAGAGCCACCTGTTTTCTATGTTTGGCCTTCTGCTTCTCAGTCTGTGCAAGCCTCTATTATTAACATGCAGGATTTGTACTTTATGTTGGTTGCTTTGGTTTTCCTCATCTCCATGGTATCCCCACTAAGAAGCATAGTATCTGAAGATATCATAAAAAAGCCCTTTGTGCTCCAAGAGATATACAAAGTTTCTTGAATAAGGCTGCTGGAAACTTTGCAATAGAAACTGGGTGAGTAAATACACTATCACTCAGAGAAAGCTGGGCTGCCATTCTCTGACAAATGGAAAGGTTAACTCCATCAAGCCCTGGGCATTCAAGAGTCCTCCATCCCCAAAACTCCCTCATCACATAACTTTTGCAGTTCATTTGACAGAAAGAAAATTAAGCTTAAATTGCTGAAGACCTCAATCATTTATGCCAAGAAAATCCCACACAACTTTGAATTAATCAATTACACAGAAATCCCCTCCCACCTACCACATGGAGCCCAGTCTCCAAAAATCTGTTGTATCTCTCTAGGGTGGTATGTGAAACAAACCTATTTGCAGAACTACCTTCATCCTCCTCCCGTGCCACCTTCCCACATAGAGAGGTCTTTCACTTCTTTCCTCTTATGTGAAAAATAACATGCCCATATAGAAAACAAAGGCAAGATCATCATAGAATGTGGAAAAGCCTGATTTGAAAAAATCACTTATTCATTGAGTCAATACATTTTCCTCCCAGTAGTTTTACTCCAGCAAATAGTAGCACAAACAAGAGGCAGCACTTGAGCCAATGAGCCCTTATGAAATGCCTACTAACAAAGGTATGCTTGAACTTTCTTCTTTCTCCAGGCATTTCTTTCGCTTTCCAGGACACCTGAAGATCTCTTTGTGGAAGTAAAGATTGCAATTGATTGCCACAAAGCTTTCCATGAACGACCTTCTCTAAAGCAGCCAGGTGAGCTGCCAGAAGGCCAGGCCGAGGTGTCTTTAGGCACAGCTACCCAACTCCTACCATACTGACTTAGTCTAGGGCCCCTCTCTCCTCCCACAGCGCTCAAGGAAGTAGGTTGCACTGTTGACATACAGGACTTCCTCCTATAAAGAGGCTATAGGTGCTTCACAGATCAACTCATCAATGAGAGAGATGCCTTTTTATTTTTATTTTTTTCACATTTCCCTGTTTGTGTTGCAGCAGCATCTGCAGGCACTGTAAGTGACAGGGCCACCTTACTATGGCTGTTACCTATAAGATGTAACTTTGTTAAATATTTACAGGTTAAAGAAAAAGGACAAGAGGACAGACTTGAGCCAGATTTGATGCCAAGCACCTGCCTGTTTTAAGGGCAGTACAGAAAAACACCAAGCCCCAGCTTCTCTAACGGTAAAGATTATGCCATCCTGAGAGGTAAAAACTCTTGGCTTTAATCCCTTTGGATTTAGGAGGCCCTTAACCATGAGTATTTGAAATCACAAGCAACAGGTAACAAAAGGAGGTTATCATACAAGGTGCACCCATGTATATGAGGTACCTAACCAGCATAAGGTCACTGCAAAGTGTTTGGCTATACAGCAGGTCTTCTTCAGGGAAGAACTGACCACTGCAGCAGGAGCTACAGGGAGTGCAGGAGCCCAAGGCAGGGCCTCACCTGGGCTGCCAGATATTAGTCTAACCTTCTAATCACAAAACCGTTCTCATTCAGTATTGCTCCACCCAACCCATAACAGCTAATTACCCCAGTATTAATGCTTGCCACCTGTTTCCTTCTCCTTAGAGAAGGAAAGTTTCTCTAGGCTTTGCCCAAAGAGACAAATTTTCACCCAGCCTGAGTCCCCCAGTTTCCACATTTCTTTCATGTCAGTATAACTTTCTACTACCAATAAAAGCAATCAACATAAATATAAATATATTATCAGGGATCTTTCAAAGTAGTTTGAACTAAGCAAGCTTTGTTTCTTTTTTAAAACACTACCTGCAGCCTGCTCCTTCCCAGAGGCAATCACAATGATGGGTTTCCACTCCCTCTCCTCTCTGCTTTTAAGACAATGTCAAAACAGTGCCTGTGTTACAAATTAAACAGCAGATTGTTTTGCAAACTCTCTTGTTGTTTTCTCACTAGTAATTGCCACCTGAATGAGGAGAGTTCTTTGTTTGAGGAAGAAAGAAAGTAGCGAAGTGCTGCCTCTACATCCTCAACTCTGAGAGAAAACCTTCTGCAGCTGCTGGTAGCTAAAAGAGGCTGTCCCCAGGGGTCACCACTCAGGCACCCTCATGCCAGCTTCTTTGGGTGGTGCGATGGTTTCAGCAGGTGTGGAGGCTTCTGCTCCACAGATTCTTCTCATCTCATGACCTCAGAGTAAACCACAGAAGACTGTTGCTTAATTTCTTTTTTCCTGATTGTTTGGTTGTTTTCTCAGTGGGTACTCTTACCCATTGTGAATTTTACTTTTTTTTCCTTTTTCACACATACAGCAGAGCTCAGAGAAATTTGTGAGAGTAGGGCTGTCTCATGGCAGCAGTTCAGCATTGCAGAGATTTAGCTGTGACAGGAAGCTACACTGCAAGTCTTCGTATGTCACTTTTGGTGTAGAAAGCTTCGTTACACAGAAAATTAAAAGATATGTAGACTGATACCTTTAAAGGATTTTAAGAGGTAAGAACCCAGATTGTGTAGTGTGGGGGGAAAAAAAAAAAAAAAAAAACTTGTTTTTTTCTAATGGACAAAAATATCGTATTTCTTCAGACCCTTTCTTCACCTGTCTACAATGAGCTGTGTAGACCTGAATCTTAATCAGACAGCAGGATGGTTAGGAAAACACTAGCTATATTTTTATGCAGATTTTCCAGTCCATCATAGCTGCAATGATTTCTTGTGTTTTTCTGACATGA
The DNA here is from genome assembly GCA_023055505.1 of Callipepla californica brunnescens. Taxonomy (NCBI): domain Eukaryota; kingdom Metazoa; phylum Chordata; class Aves; order Galliformes; family Odontophoridae; genus Callipepla; species Callipepla californica. Next base: position 23,391,382 of record JALIRH010000005.1, on the reverse strand, counting down.
ACAAGGCAGGACTTGGTAGAATCTGGCCAGTTGCCTGGGGCTCTATCAGAAACTCAAGACACTTTCTTGTCACTTCACCATCTCTTCTTACCAGCACCCTTCTCCAAGCCAGCACAGAAATTCACATCTTTGGAAGGAAATCAGGCAGCCTGACAAGGAGTAGAAAAGCTGAGGGACAAGACAGCCCTGCAGTGTGCTTCAGCAAACCCATTGCTTAGAGCAGCTCATTGAAAGAGTAATGAAGGCTTACTACACACAGCTCTAACTGAAGTGTGATAGTGTGCCTGCAGAGTTAAACTGAAAAAATTTGCGATACAAGAATGATCCATTGATTTAAATTGGTTTACAATGATTAATTTACTCTTGCTTCACAACAGTGCCATTTCTGTGGGCAGTCAAAGCTTATATCTTAAATAGATGCCTGAACTGCCATTTTCTTAGGAATAATTTAAATTAAGGAATAGGTTTCAAGAAAAGGTAATTTTGTAATTTGAAAAGACCTTTTATATATTTCAAAGACTTGGAACCCAAAACAATTATTCCAGAATCTTACCCAAATGTTGATGTTGTCAATGAATTTTAAAGCAGCTTGTAATTAAGATAAATAAGGAAAACAGATGCTGCTGAAGAAATGCCCAGTAAGGATTTCTAATTCAAGACAAGATTGCTTTAAACACACAAGCAATTCTGCAAACTATGGGATGTGATGCACACAGCTAAGTGATAGACATCTAGTGACACTCCATGCCATTTTATAAGTCACTGAGAATTCAGCACAAAGGTAATGATATAAGAGACAGAGGAACTGGCCTGTAGCTTCCACTTCTAATTAAAAACATACATAAATTTCATAAATCATAGCCAGTAGCATTTGCTCTGGGCTACAACGGCATTTATTTTTCTTTAAAGAGTTTCATCTGCCCAACCGAAAAATAAGAACATTTTAGTTTTCTTCACTCAGAGGAGCATGTACACAGGAGAAACCCACTCAGGCAGCAGTTTCTTTACTTAAGCTCCCTCAGTCAATGGTGCTGTAATCCAAATCTCAACAGGGCCATGATATGACCTTAAGGAAGTTAAATAGTGTCACTGTGTAATTCTAAAACAAAGTAAAAGTGAAAAAAAAATAGGCCAGTGTAATTGAATTGCAGTAGTTAGAAAAACACCTTCGCAACCCACTTTACAAGGGTTTTAGAAACCACACTAGGGACAAGTTTTCAAAATTCTCATCCTTATTATTTCATGTTTTGCTTAGAGGACTCACTGTTGGTTGACTCTCCCAGGCTTTTATTTGTCTAGAGGATGAAAATATTGCTATAATTAAAGACAGAATTTGCAAATTGACCAGAAGTTCCCTTCAACAGCATTTTATGTGCCTTTTAAACTATTATATGCAATTAGGGTTTAATAAAGAACACCTAGATTTCTCACTCAGGAGAACAACTCTCCTGCAGGCTTGTCCAAGTCTGTTTTATGCAGCACACAACCTGCATAGAAAGCAGAAAGAGGGCAGAGTTGTCAACTGCTTTGGCAATGGCAGTTTCTGGCCATTGGGGACAGCTTGTCTTTCTACCTAGAGGAATGTGTGTTTCAAAAAAAAAAATGAGAGAAATTAACTTTAGCCATGTAGAGCTTTCCACACACTCAGTACAGGCATAGGGAACATAAATACATGAATAAAAATATGATCAGGAAAGTTTGCTCCCAAATCTGTGTTTGATAAAAATGATTATCTAAAATGTCAGCTGAAGAGCCTCTCCTGCATGTCAAGTCACCCCTCAGCTGCATCAGTGTGATACTGACACAACTGGCAGCTGCAGTGAACAAGTCACACACTGAAGTTTAGGCCTTAAAGGCTGTGTGTTACCCAAATATATGAATGATTGCTGAGTACATTGGGACGCTTTCATCCACAAATCTACATTATGACAGTTATCTCAAATATTGTGCTAGAAGAGTTGTGTGTAGCTCAGAATATTTTGCTATATCTGCTTACATAGGAAATACCATTGCTCAAGCTTTCCCAATTTTCTTAGCCTTCAGCATAGTATGTTCCTCACCTCTATTAGTACAATCTTTATTACTAAGCTATTTGTATAACTTAGTTTCTGACTGGATCCCTAATCTTCTAAGTGACAGGATTATAGATATCATATGTTTACTTAAGGGATTTTTCTTCTTATTGAATCAGTTTGCAATCTTCTCACTGTCTAAATTATAGCCCAGGATTTAATGTCATCCATTTCCACATCCGCAAAAATGTGAATAGAGGGAAATTCCATTTCTACAAGAGGCTCCCCGCAGCTCTTTGCAGAGCTTATGACAGTACATTGCTGTTTCAGAAACCTTTGTCATTTCTGTAGCTAAATGAGATGCTGCTTCATCACCACTGCCTGAAAACAGACTGGGAGATGACTGGGTGTCTAGCAATACCACTTACAAAAAAACAGGTTCTAAGCAAAATAGCTGCAATCCAGATAAAAGCTGTTGAGCCTGGCTGATCACATGGACACATTTGCGTCCAACAGTACATGCCATACCAGCGGCCCTGGACACTTATAATGAAGAAGGCAGTGAAAGACGCAAAAGCACTCAGTGTACCTACCTCACCTTCTTGCCCACGAGTAAAATCCACAATTTGTTGTAACAACACTGAGAATAGAAGTCACCAATAAAAGCCAGAAAATGGCAAATCTGCAGAGAGGAGCCATGGTTTCATGGCAGAACATGCAGTGCGAAGATTAAGCTGCCATAAGTTTCAGTTCACATTAAAAGCTGCTGTTAACTTTGTTAAAAAGAAAAACAAGAAACACAACCTCTTTCACCCTTCCCTACTCTGAAAACAGCCTTATCCAATGAGATGAGACCAACAGAAGAGAAAATTATTTACTTTATCAGTCATCCCTGTGTAACGTCCCGAAGCAATCAACATAGCCTTTACAAACAGTTGTGCTGACGAAATTGTGCTGATGATTTCATGCAATAGTTGTGTTGCTGCCAGGTATAGCATTAACATTGAGAAATGGCTCATGTCTTTTGGTTCGAGCTGTTATACAGATGAGAAAGATAAAATATTTATTCTACAGTTAGATGAAAAAATGCTCTCTTATAACAAAATTGTAGCATCCGAGTCGCCTGGTGTTAGGCATTCTTTGTAAACTTTCCCAAAATTACCACTGTTGGTGTCTGAGCAGTCCAGTCCTGTGTTTGAACACAGCAGTGAAGTTGCATTTTTTCACTGGAACTTGTTATGAATTTTCTTGTTTGGACAAGAGTGTTTAAAAGCCAAGGACTGTGGATCTTTTCAAAGCGTGAGAACGTCAGAGAAAGGAAGAGATGTTTGAGGATTTGTTGTGCAGCAGATTATACTCAACACTCACTCAGAATCCTAAGTTCCATATAAATATTCATAAATATATTCATCACAGGTCTAGTAATATTATTCTGAAACTTAGAGGTCCAATTCTTGAATCTTAGACAGGCCCTGTCAATTTAACTAAAAAAAAAAAAAAAAAAAAAAGAAAGGAAGAAAGAACAACAAGCACTGATACTGCTAGGACAACCATACAGGCTTCAGGCAATCACAGCAGAGTGGACGGCCTTCTGCTCCTGCAGCTTCCAGGCCCTTCTCACATCTGTAGTCATCACAGGAAATAAAAGGCAATGTTTTTTCACTACTTAAAGGTTTATTTTGTAGTATTTGAACAAAGCACCATTGTTTTCCAAATTTATTTGCCAGGAGATTAACTCAGCCCCTCAGAAACATCCGCACTAACCAAAAACACCAATCCATGTAGAATAGATCAAATAATGCTCCGAATAACTCTTTCTTCTGAAAAAGCTGTATACATTGTCCAAAGGTCCTTCTGTGCATACACAGAGGTATGAAAGCATACACTTCGCTGTACACTGGAGAGATAACATATAATCCCTTTATATAATTTAGAGTTATATAATACAAATACCAGGGAACATTTGATCAGATCAGAAAGGGGACTAATTGAAAACAGAGCAAACAAAATCATTCTTCTGGCATAACAAGCCCAGGCAATTTATTACTGAGAGGAAGAATATAATGTTGTTTTTCATGGAAACCTTACTATGTAATGCTACAACTGTGAATAATATGAAATCAAATATAAGTTTAAAAAAGTTAAAAGTTTTAGAAGACCCTAGTTCTTCTAACTCAAGAGACTAAAGCCATGTTGGATGGATGTAAATGTTGTGCAATACCAGCTCCCTGACAGGGCACTTCCACAGCTTCTGAGGAATCTGATCCTCACTACAGGACTGAGCCTGAGTCTGATCAAGCTTGATAGTTTCTACGTCTCTTCTCACATAATAAAAGAAAAAACAAACAATACAACAGAACTAGAGAATGACTTAACCTTTTCTGTTTGTTTAGCAAAGTGGCAGGATAAATCTATTTGATTTTTTTAATGTTATATTTAAATTTCCAATCATGCAGAACAGACAAAACCCACCCTTTTTACTTTCCCCTACAGGAATCTATAGCAGCCATTATTAACGCTTTTGTTGAGCAGAACTCAGGTGGAACTAAGATGGGAACTCTTACAACCTGCTGCACCTTTGCAGCTCTAAGCTGGCTGTGCAAAGAACAAGGATTTGCTGCAGTCATTGACTTGCCACCTGCCCGAGGCATTCAACTGTATCTAGAACAATGATGCTGGAAAGTACTCAGGAGTAAACACACAATAACATTTCTGTATTTACAGCATCTGTGAAAGGTGTGGAGCGGGCTATTTCTCTACTATGTGTTTCCAGAGCAAGTCAAACCCATTAATTAAATTCATGCTCTTGTCTTGTTTCAAAAGGAAAAAACAGAGCTGATTTATGGGCACTGACAGCTGCAGGAGCTAGGAGCTGGTTTTGCTCTCACTACCCCTAATTAATTTTTAAGCATCTAGGCAGGTTGATTTCTCAGATTCTGATCAAATGAGAAGCTGAATGTCCTCAGCTTCTACAAAGAAAGACAAAGGAAGGTGCTCCACACAGTCTATTGTCTGTCAGATTATCATGGTTTCTCAGTGCTAGCTGAATACTATCTGCAGGAATTGGGTACCTGAACATCTCTGTGCCCAAGCAGCTTGTAGGATGAAGCTCTGAAAGGTCTCATCCATCTAGCACTGCTTTTCTATTCTTTACTTTTCTCATCTCAACAATAAAAACTTCAACTTGAAAGAAACAGGGATTCCTGGAAACAATGTAATCTACTGTAATAAAGGAAAAAAAAAATCTCGTTAACAACACACCCAGATAAATTGCTATCAGTAGAATAAATAGATAAGAACCTTCTAGAGGGAGAATGTTGTCACACCATCTGCAATACATACAAATACCAATATCCAACAAGACACCAGTATGTTCTTTTTTTTCTTCCAGGTTCTTTAAACAGGAGGTAGATTGCTAACATTTTGGATTACAATCTGGAGGTAGACAATCAAAACACATTTAAGAACTAGTCTAAGAATAGGAAATTGTTACAGAAGTGGAAATCTTTGGATGCTGAACTTTGACCCTAGACATCTGTGACATTTTTTTGCTAATAAAGAACTACACAAACATAGACAGAGCGTATTGACACTGTATCACTTGCCCAGCATATGTCACTGTTGCAGACACTGCCAATAAAGATCAAAGCTCTCCCTGCATTAATGAGTTCAAACTAGGCATTGAATATTCTGCAGCAAGCTCCAGACCTACATTGACTTCTACTGAGTAGAAGATTGGACCAGATGAACTCTGGACCCCTTTCCAATCAAGTCTTTTATGAGTCTGTACTGCACTTCATAAAACAAATTTAATATATTTTGTTGCAATTCATGATTTGTGTAGCAGAAAGCCTGGTATGAACACAGATACCACCACATAAAAGAACTCAATCATTACTTTCCAGGAAGAAATTGACAGTAGACAGCATGAACTTCAAAATTAGTGGAACGAACAGAGCATAAAAGTCCCTTTTCACTAGTGATCTAAATGTCCTCACTAAACAATAGCTATGGCTAAAAACCTGTTCCTAGGCACCAGTGGTCATGTGATAATGTACTACAATGTCAGTTAAACAGACAGAAACATTCTAAGCCATCTCAGCTAATAAAATGACAGCTCTCCAGAAATCTCTGTGCAGGTTTGAATATACTGCATCTCACAATTAAAAAAAAAAAAAAAAAAGCAGCATTTTATGACCTTTTCAATTTATGGCAAAATGAGCAAAATCCAATTCATAGAGCTGAAGTGGAACTTCAGCCCATGTACCCAGGAAATGGTGAGATCACAGAACTCTTCTGGAAGACTACAGACTGTTTTCAGCTATGGATCAATATATCTCAACAGCTTGTTATTACTGCCCAGGAAAAAAAATTTCCATTACTGCTCAGGCTCCCCACAAAACAAGGTCTTGAAGAATTATTAACAGTGTTTATTTAAATGCTACTGATGCATGATGTCTCACTTGTTTATGTACTTCACGTCTTCAGTGCCATGTTATATTTACACGAAGTGTGATGAAAAAATTCAGGAAATAGTGTCCACAGAAATTATGTTAAAATTCTTGAAAATCTCTCTGAATTCAAAAAAGATTGGAAGAATAACAACCCTCAACCTGATTTTACTTTTTAAGTGCTTCTCATAAAGAAAACTGTTTATTCATTTTTCTTCTTTCTCAGTTCCCCCAGTAAGCCAAGACCTACTGCTACACTTTATCTCTATAGAGCCTAGGAGATACGTGTACAGTTTCACAGTTGAAAGACTATTTCTGAATTCTGTGAATGCTCAGAATCAATTTAGGATTTTCAAATTCATCATCAATTTCACAAAATTTCTCCTGTTCATTACCTTGCAATGGACTCTCAAAGGCTTTGCTTACACGCATTGCAAGATCAGCCACTGTCATCAACAAGATGTGGGCCTGCATTTTATACAGTATCTCTGATACAAAATCCATTTTAGCTTTCCTTTAGGAAATAGCACATTAATAAAACCATATGTACATAAATGTAGTGGAACACGTGGGCAGAAACACAAAGAATGCATGTAAATCATAGGTTTGTTCCACTAAATTTGAATAGATGAAGAGTAGAACTGATTAAAAAGATCTCAAAAACACTACTGGACAACACAGTTGGCAACAAAGAATGTATTTGAACAAGTCCACAAAAGCATGCATGGGGCAGGGCCTAGGCTATTAGAGTGTAAAAGGAAACTGTGAGGGGAATGCAAATCTTAGGACATATATTAAAACCACCATAGACAGATGTTTGTTTTTTCTGAAACTGCTGGGGACAGCACAGAGTTCTAATAGAGCCAACGCACAAAGGAAAGAGATTTCTACAGTCAGTTGATCTCCAGATCAGCTTGGAAGACTAACTTATGGCTTATGGAAAGGGAGAGTTAAATCCCGTGCGACTTTTTTGAGCAAAGCATAAATTCGTACTCTTTGATCTTTTGCATAAGGGAGGTTCTTTCAAAGGTACTAGCCAGCTTCGCACAATATTACACAGCAAAGGATCTGTGCACGGTGCTTGAAACCTCAAGCTGGGAGCTACTAATGAAGTGGGAAAGTAGGCAGATCTGAGGAGCAGCCATTCACGGTTTACAAATTCAATATAAAAGAAGAAAAAAGAAAAGGAAGAAAAACAAAAGCCATAAACAACAAATCAAAACAAGAAGAAAAAAAAAGGAGGGGAAAAATAAGACTAAACAAGGAAGGGTTTCAACAGCAGAACTAGAAGGCAAATCTAGGAATGTCTGCTCACAGGGTCTAAAAGTTTGTGTTCAGCAAAGAGAATACTCTTAAGCTCACCCAGGGTCTATGCCAAAATAGGTTTAGGGTACTGCACTTAGATTTTGACTATATGGCTTCCAGATAGTATGTTTTTCAGCAACTAAATTAAATTGAAAATGCAAACAGGAGCATCTACAATGCAAGTACTCAAATCCTAATGATTCTGTTTACATTTCAGGTTACTCTGGAATGTGAAAACTCCTTGCTGCTTGGGTCCATGACAAACACATAGATGCTATTCACTTATTTGAACAATCTGCACCAATATGGTAAGCCAAGTTCCAGAATCTCAAATCACTTGTGTCCTACAAAACATTGGAGGGAATGGGCATGGAAGACTTCACGTTTCCACCTAAAGAACAGCAGCATGAAAAGAATTAAACATAAAAGAGCAGGATGTAGCAACAGTTCTTGACTTATGAACATCGTTGTACGTGCTAGAAAAGTATTATGTTTCTAAGAATACCTCAAAAGGGACGTTGCTAAGCAAAGATGATGGTAAAAAGAGTATTCAATAAAGATGCTTGAGTATAATTTAAAGGAATAAGAACAACTTTCCAAGCTACCACCAAGTAAAAGAGAAGAAAGCACCACGAAAAATGAAAAGAAAATATTTTTAACTCATTTGAAGAATAAACATAAAATGGTTTACATCTGAGCTTGACACAGAGAAAATGAGATACTGATTCACTTGAAATCCAGCTTGAGAACATATTATTCTGTTAAACATCCAGCATTTGATGCTGAGATTTCAGTACCGATTTTAATATTATAGGCAAACATTTCCGGTAATTCATTGCTTTTCCTTAAAACATACAAACTCTTGCTTTTGGATCAAAATCCAGTGACATACATCACACCACAGTGAAATCAGTTATCATTTGACAGGATAAAATGGGTAAGCTTACAACTTACCAACAGCTATAACCTGTACCAGCTCTCCATTTTAGCATTTTCCTTTTCACTTCCAGGGAATTTTAAACACAAATTTCCTAGACTTAAAATAAACAGAGAAAACCCAATTCTGAACTAATGAAAACCCTATAGCTAACCTACTATTTCAAAATTTGTTCAATAGACAAAAACAATTCCAAGGGGATAAAAATGTACTGTACAGAATACATCTTTTGCATCTGTTAACAGCCTCTCAGCATGCAGCAAGACCTTGCTTTTCATTTTACTTTCATTTAGGACATGGTTTACACAAAGCAAATAAGGACATCAAGTCAAAACTACGCTGTAAGAAAGACTAATTAGAGATCAGAACAAAATTAAATGAAAAAGCCTACTTTGTAATAAATAACGACAGTTATATCAAATAGGAGTATGACAAAGTTAAAAAGAGACGACCCCCAGTAAAAAGCTGCTTACAGACAGGAACACAGGATTCATTCCCCATAAGCTTTATTCTTACTCTACTCAGAGTTTGAACAGCACCATTAACAGATGCATAGAAACACTCTCAACCCTTTGCAACACTAAAATAAGATTGAATAGGGCTATAAATCTCCAAAGTGCTGCACAAACATTAAGTTCTGAGAAGGATGTGAAAAGGTAGCATACAAGACAAGTTAAGTGACTTGCTGTAGGGCAACAGAGCAGTGCAATGAATCAAAGGATCCCAGGCTCTCCTTAGCAATGACTCACACCAGATCTCAGGGCCACCTCATTTTGGTCCCAAATCACAAGCTGCTGAATTCAGCAGAACACATTTAGTTTCCAGTCAAATGTCAAGCTTAAAAAAAAAAAAATCTAAGTACAACCTGTGGGTCAAACACTATGCATTGTTGTTTTCTTGACTTTGTATTCTAACAGGGACTATTTAAGTATCAGTACAGCTGAGGGCACTCTAAAAATTGAAAGCTAGCAATGAAATTTTATGAGAGCTTTTCAGAATTTTAGCAGAAATCTGATTTGTATAATTGTAAGGAATGCATACACAAAATATACAGCAATGGCCATTAAGTTGCCTTGACAATCCCCGCCCGCCCCATTAACTATGGATGCCAAATTCGAGACTGAACTACTATGGCTTAGATACTAGGAGAGTTATGCTGCAAGGGATCTCAAGGCCTTTAAAAAAATTGTTGTAACAAGATAAGCCTTGAAGGCTTTTCTTGGTAGTGCATGACCACCTCTGGAATCAAAGCTTGCAATAGAATCTTGCACTGAGATTCTTCAAGTTACAGCTAATGAAGCAGAGAGATGCTAAGAAAGCAAGCAAGCAGGAGGCACAAGTTCTGGAATCAGTAGCAAAATGCACTGTGCAAGTGTGAAACTGATTCTATGGTTAATGTATGGTTAAGGTGCACATACGGACACATTCCCTCACTACAAGAAATGCAGAAAACAATATATTTTTAAAGGAGAAAAAGCATCTCAAGTGTTTCAGTTTTACCTGCATTATTGTCTCAAGAATTAATCTCTAAACTCTTAATAGAAAACATCTCTCCGAATTTTCTATTTTGCCTGGAGCACACACATCTGCAAGAACAGTAGCTTCACCAGGTAACTTGGACGCTGGGTGCACCAGAGGCATTTCTTAAATTTCAAAGTTCATAAAAATCTGGAGGAGAAAGCATATATTAATGTTTTGGCAGATTCGATAAATGTCCTGGCTGCCAGCAAAGGAAGAAGTAATCCCATAATATTTGAAGAATTTCTATTTTTATTGTTTAAAGTGTAAACATTTCACATGAGTCCTAATCCACTGTGGCCAGCAAGCTCACGCTCACTTTAAGCAGGTTAGCATTCCAGCCCAGCTCAAGGGAATGAGTGTGTTACTCAAGAGATTTATTTGAATATCGTCTAATACAAGAAATTACTATGGAATGAAGAGGAGGATATCTCCACACTGTTTGCAGTAGACAACCTGCATTTCAGATTAACCTACTTGTGTAGAAACATGAAGAAAACACTCACAAAGTGTTGCTTTACTATTGCAGGATCAGGACATTTAAACCAAACCTTTCAAGCAGTCGATGGAGTACAGTCTGAAAGGTAAAACTTTTTTTTTTGCTCTTCTAGTGTAGGTTTAAGACTAACTGGCCATTCATTATTGCAACCTCAGCACTCCAAACAGACAGTATCACTGGATTCACTTTCCCTGTGCAGTGCCTCATCTTCCATCTTTGTGGCTATGAGCACTGGTGACAACAGGTTATGAACTGTGTTTCTTTCCAATCCCTAACATTTCGGCTGTAACAAAAGAAAGTTTGCCCATTTCCACTTTCAAGTTTAGAAGAAGTTAAATACTGTAAAATGGAAATAGAGTAACATAAAGTTGACTCATTCTGTATCAGTTAACAAGGGTGAAAAAATGAAGGAGAAAGCATGGAAAGGAAGCCAGAAGATGATAAGAACAAAGAAGTGCAAAGCAGGGAAAAAAAAAAAAAAAAAAAAAGAGAGAGAGAAATACTTGGGGAAAGAGAACAAATTGGAAAACAAAATAATTTATTTGGCTGAAGAGGGAAAGGAGAGCACACTGACTTCTAACTGCTTATCCCATCAAAGAGCTGAAGGTTATTCCATTAAACGGTTAAACCCAATTCCCTTACTATATTAAGTAAGCATTTGTTGTTTTGGGGTGTTTGTTGTTTTTGGTGGGTTTGGGGGGGTTTCTTTTTTCTTTTTTTTAATTTTTTTTTTTTTCATTTTTTTCTTTTACTAGATTAGAATTACTGAGTCATGCTACTGCTTAAGGCTTTATCAAATTTTCTTAGTATTATGAGAGAGTGATACAAGTACACCACCGCTACAGTGCCTGCCACTAGCAATATTTGGTATGATGTAAACAAACTAAAAGTATTTGAAATATTCAGGACAAAATGATTTGGGGGACATAAAGCTCCAATTGAATACCACAGCTGAAATCACATATCCTACCTGGCCTTAATCCTGCCTGAAGGCATGTATGCAATATCTGTTTGAAGCAATCTCCATAGACACCTGCGTCCACTTCCAGGATATTGCTCCCTTAGCTAAAAAACTATTACATACTTAAAGGATAAGGGCCTGCTAAATTCCAGCAATGTCTCTATCTCCACTGCCAGAAACCCAATGGGGGAAAAAAAAAAAGAAAGCAGTTCATCTATCCACAAAATCGTTTTGCAAACAAGAAAATAAAAATAAAAAGCTTTCAATAAGCCAGGATGCCAAAACAGTTGGTAGAAGTTAAGTCATATGAAAGTAACAATAAACACACTTACATAAGTTTTATTAAATCTTCTCTTAATTAAAAAAAAAAAAACCAAAAAAAAAACCATGACATTCAAAACATGAGGTCTCTTCTATTTTTTCCTTTCTCCTCTTCCTCTGTTCACAGAGCATTCCTCAGATCACCTAAACATTCAGAGCCTGACAACAGCTTTTGTTGTCAGCATTCTGCAATCGATAGCCCCCAGATTGTTGCTGACAGTCAGTAAGCTGTTCCTTGGTTTCTGCTGCAGCACAGAACTCACAGGCACGTAGAGGAAACAGTTTCCAGCAGACAAAGGATAGAATCTAAGACCCAAGAGCTTGATTAATTGTGGTGTAAAGTGTGCTGCTATACTGCAAGCTAGTGGCAGCTATGTGACAGCGTTCATGGCATAACTGCATGAAGCTGCATACTAGCCTGGTTTGTCTACTATTTCCCCAAGACTTCCTCCAGTTGTAGTAAGCTGTAGTCTTTACATTCACTGTCCGATATTTTTCATTCTCCACAGCAGAATTTCTCATTGATCTCAGCATACATGCAACTGATGTATTAAAAATGAAATTATTCTGGAAGGTACAAAAGAGAGAAAGAAAATATTTATCGAGAAAAAATCCACACCTAGAAAATACTTCTGTACTTAAACAAGCTCTGAGTCTTCAGCTGACTCTGCAAATGAAAGGCTAAGGAAAAGTGATTTCTGAGCCAGAAGAGAGAAAATAACAGCTTCACAGCCAGTTGTGCTGACATTAAATTCAAGTGAAAGGATTTGTTTCCTTTCCTGTCAGTGCCACAAAGAAAATTGACATGTGCAATTTCTGGTTCCTTCAGTCCCAGAAGAAATAAATATTCGGAAAGGCAGATTCTGTCCTTATTTGCATTCTCCATGTGCCCTCTGGTGAGGGTGCAGAAAACTAAGGTCACATTACGGTTATAAAACAACCAGGAGAGAATTTGCTTTGTATTCACATTGCCACATTGTTCCTAAATTGCTAAAGGATCTAAAGAACTGCTGGCAAAAATGAATAGCTAATGATAGTGACTATGTTGAAAAACAGTGTTTTGTAGCTGAGAATTTGCCCTATCAAATAGTGTTACTGTACTTTTTGTGTCTACTATTATTTTCATGGAAGTAAATAGAAGGCATTACTTTCAGAGCTACCTACGTAACTCTGTCTAGACTGCATAGAAGTTCAGATCCTGACATACTGTTGTTTTCCTTAAACGTATCTTTCCAATCTCAGCACCTCCCTTTTCTCAATTTCAGCTAAATCTCACCTTTACTAGCTGTGCCTTTCAACTACTGCTATCTTTAACAAATGCCTTTGACATCTCAGAGCAACTTTGGAATTTTCTCAGTGCTCACATAATTCACCACAGCTTTTAATATATTGATGAAACAAGAAACACACTCCTATACTGTCTACTCACTAAGACCTAAATGTATCAAGTCTTGTAACATTTTTAAGCCATTCTTCTTCACTTCATCTTTAACCCAGAGGTTGATATCTCAATTCCTTAGCTAACTATTTATGCAGCACTAAAAGAATCTGTAAGAAAGTTATCAAAAGAGACCTTTAATTTAGGTCATTTCCTTAATACTTACGAAAAAAATTCCAAGTTTCAAATAGCGCGCAGCTTCTATGCCAGGAGATAAGGTACTTATGTTAGCTTCAAAAAAAAAAAAAAAAAAAAAAAAAAAAAAAGTCTAAAGAACAAGGGCAAATATAAAAAACTCCAGAGTTCCCAATGAAATAGATAACTAGTCTTAAATTAGTAAATTAAGAGATTCATTAAAATTACTTTTGAAGGAAACTGAAAGGTCTCCACTGCTTTCAGTATATGATCACCTCATGGGTGCACTACAGTACATGGGTGTAGTGTAATAGACACATGGTCTGCAGGTTGTTTAGGGTAGGGAAGAGGTTACAGAATACCACGTATCAGGATAGAGCAGTTCAAATTTAAGGCGCTTGATCCTCCAGATGATACAATGGGGAGAACACCTAGTGTAGCATACCAAGGACTTCATTAGGTAACATCTTTTGCACAAATGCGCATGGCAACTTCTTCACAGTGCAGGTGATGGAGCACTGGCACAGGCTGCACAGAGAGGTTGTGCAGTCTCCTTCTCTGGAGACATTCAAGACCCACCTGGATGCCTACCTGTGCAACCTGGGCTAGGGAGCTGCTTTGGCAGGGGGGTTGAATTCCATGACCACTAGAGGCCCCTTTCAACCCCTAGAATTCTGTGATTCTGTGATCTTGTACTAATGATATTTCTAGCAAGAACCAGGAAGAAGCCTTCCATGAAGGTACAGAATTGAAACTGTACAAGAATATATAGAACAGAGCAGTATTTTGGGATATTTTCAAATATTTCAGAAATGGTTAGGAGCAAAACAGCAGTTTTTAACAGATATGCTAAGATGATGTGAACAAAATATAATTCAAGAACTTAATTCTTTATTTTTACTGTAACATTTTTATAAAGCTCCCTAGTTTTCTAAAATTAACTTAGAAAAAATGGAACTGGGACATCAATGGTATATATCAATTGCCATGGACTTTCCTTCCTTCATCTAACCAAATTCTTTGCACAATGGCTTCCAACTGGTCCTTTGAGAAGCCCCTGAGGCATAGGAGAAGCAACCATTTGAATTTCATAACCAGGGCTTCAGTAGCTGTGTTTCCAGACATAGGAAGAAATTAGACAATTTTGCAAGTAAGAAAACAGAACTGGTTCCATAGTTCTAGAACACAAAAATCTAGACTACTATGGGTGTGTTTCCTTTTTAAGAGCTGCTTATTTATCTATATACACACCTCTCTTGACAACATAAGCACCTGCCATGTAACTTCATGTAAGGATTAGGGCATGACAGTGACAATCTGCTTAATCTAATTTGAGCTGGCCTGTAAGAGTGAGTAAAGGGGGAAAATGAGTCACATTTTCCTCTTGAAAGATTCACTCCGTCAAATCTATGAAGCCCACAAAGTCTTTACTGTCCTTGGGGAGGAAAACCACAGATCAACTGCCCATACTGTTTCTACCCATACCACTGCTACTCTAGGATTCTCTGTGGTGTCACACCTAGCTAACAAATAAAAACCAACCTATCCTCGGAGTTTATTCATGCATTCTGGATGTCCACAGGTGTCTTTATAGCTAGCTAAAGCTTCTCTGATGGCTGTAGGCAGAGCTTGTATCATCTTGACAGGTGTAAGAAAATATATCTTGCTGAGCTCATCCAGGAACTGCATAATAAGCAGACTGTTTGTATTAGGCACGAGGAAAGGCTGTTCAGCCAAATATGTGACAGAATAGGAAATCCAATAGGCAAAAGGTTTTAATAAAGTGTACACACGCATGCCAGCCCACAGTAACAAGGCCCCAGCTGGATTCCTACCAGCTAAGAGCTTGTGAACTCTTTGCTGTAGGATGTGACTACCAAATTTCCTGTGAACTGAAACATTATGGGGCTGCTGAGGCTACAGACCATGGTAGGATCATTAAGGCCATACTCACAGACTCAGAGCACCATGCTCAACCTAAAACACAGCAGCCACAGCAATTGCCAGTCAAGATCACCAGGGAGATGATTACTTATACGTAGTATCCAAAGGTTTAACAAATCGCTTCATAAATTAATAAATTAGCAGTCCCCCATTTAGCCCTCAGTCTCAAAGCCACACCTCACAGCTATCGAAGCCACAGCCTCGACAGCATACTGTGCAAAAGGCTCAGTCCCTGTTTCTAGGGCTATTTCTATTTTCAGTGTTTTAAAAAGACATTAGATACAACTGAGGTTTTCAGACCAAGGGATGGAATCCACGAATTCATTCCCCAAAGTACAAAATTGCAAAGAAACGCTTTAGTGAGACTCTTAGTTACATTAAATTGGCTACAGCTATTTTGAGACTCCAGCTGCGTCCCCAAACACAGATCGCCACGCAGCCAAGCCTAACACAATTACTGAATCAAATATAGTTTCTCTGCTGATTGCTTCTTTCACACGTACATGACCATCTGCTTATCACACCCTTTTTCTTTTCTTTTTTTTTTTTCTTTTAACCTCGTCACATATTTAGGCCATACACTCCTTGAGAGACGACACATTTCTATGTTTGTGCCTACGCAACATAGCCCTAAATACAATTTGGGGTTTTAGGCATCTCAACAGAACAAATTATTATGATACGTAGGATAAACAACATTAAAAGACTGGAAATATATATGTCAGTAGCTTAAACAAGAGAGTGATGTAAGCGTGGTAAAACAGATGTAGGGAATAAGCTTGGCTGAGGAGGAAATGAGTGTTTTTATGTTGCAAGCTTATTTGTTTTTCCTTTGTGCAAACTGGCTAATGGTTGTGAAAGTTTTGCCCTTTGCCCAACTCTTTCTTTTGATCATCAAAAATAAAACAAGCATTTTATATGGTAAATAACAGATGGGGAAATGCTCCGTGACCAAGTGCTGAGGAACTAGTGAGAGAGAAAGCATTTCCTCTTAAGGCCTTATAAATATTTAAAATCAATTGAAAAGAGCATGACAAGAAAAAAGAACACACAGAGATCACCTCTAAGTTGCACTCCATAAGCAGTATGGGCTCTATACCACTGTAACAGGGGCCCAACAGAGAGCTCCCCCTCCTCAGAGATGTTTAAAGAAAAAGCCCTAGAGCTAGCATGGAGATTAGTCAGTGAACAAATAGAACAAGAATGGCTTTAAAGTAAGAAATGTTGGCAGGGTGGAAAAAAGAATGACCCAACTGCATGTTAAAAGTCTCCCATGCCTCTCAGAGGACAACAGCAGCAAGGCAGGTATTGTCCACAGGCTGCTCCTGGATGAGGAGGAGGCCGACGGGTGCTTACCAGGGCTGAGCACCACTGCTGCCTGCAGCTCAAGTCCTGCAGTATCATGGCCTTTATCGAACATGGACCAGGATAATGTGCTGGAAAGTGAGGAAGTATTAAGACGGGCTTGGGGCTAAGTGCTCAGCACTGCCAGGTGAGCTGAATGGCTTCACCTGCCCACAGAGGTTCCAAGAGGCAGAAAATGCCAGCCTGGGTACATCTATTCCATAAGAAGTGTGTGGGAGAGCAGGGAAAGGTGTCACTATGAAGATAATAAAACAAGGGAGTTGATACACTGACCAGCAGCAGCACCAGAAAGCCACTAGAGGAAGCAAAAGACCTGTTTGACCTTGTTGATTTGGAAACAAGGACATTCTGGGGAGGAGTTAGCAGGACCTAACATAGCTACGCATAATATCACACTTTGTGGAAGATCTGCTTAGGCAATAGCCAGCAGTTACAACTCAAAACAAAACACCTTTGTAAAGCTGATAGCATCTACTTTTCAGTACTTTCCCCTTCAGCCAGCACACCTGCAAACAAGTGCAGGTGCACTCACATTGTGCTGGCAGCACTCCGGCTTCCCTACCTGGAAGTCTGCCTGCCACTGCATCTCAGCTTGATGCAAATGCAGAGCAGATGCCTTAACAAAACAAGAACAAGAAGGGGAAAGGTGTGGGTAGATAATATCATTGAGACCTGAAGAAAATACAGCAAGAAGATAGCAACAGGAAGTGAGTAGCAGTAAAGAAGGCAAGTGGTTTTAGCAGTAAAGAAGGCAAGTGGTTTCTGATGTTGTATTTACATCAAGTCAGATGACACTCCCTATTCCAGCTAAGTTATTTACACTGGCATGGAACAACTGGCATGTGTTGCCATTGTCAACCACACCAGTAAAGTTTCCTGGTATTAGGACTACATATACAGAGATAATTAGCAGATGTTTTTTTTCCTGATTTCAGCAGCATCAAGCTAAGTCTGACCTTCTCTCAGCTCTTTGATTAGAACTAGGAACGATAGCAGGTGTTTTCACTGCTCTGAGCATCCTGCCCACCAGTCTTGTTTTTCATCAGACTGTAGCTGGACATTATGCTGGCAGGATGGTTTTCCCCAGTGCTGGGAAACACCACAATTACAGGACATAAGTACCCCCTCCCACACAGTGGATGCACCTCTCAGCTAGAAGGCTGCACATTCCCGTGGATTCTGTTAGGAACAGTCCAAGGATATAACAGGCAGTGTGCACTACTTTGCGTACATAGTAATTAATCTCTACTGTTAATGTGATCTCAGGATGAGAAGGACAGTAAATTTTTGTCAGTTGTTATTATTGCAAACCTCCTGGATAAGCACTTAAAACATACATACAATTCCAGATGCCATCCTGCAGTCATTATAACATTACACCCACTGGTTACTTGGTGAGTGGGCCACAGCATAGTGTTTAACAGCTGCTGTGGTCAGTATTCATTAGACAAGAGGAGTGTTCATTACCTGTGTTTCTGAATACTAAGTTGCTCTGCTCTGATTTCTTGGAAAGTACGGGGCTAAGCTTATCAGAAACTTTATGTGTGACTTGGTTTTCACCCTTACTATCACTGCTTCTATAGCGCTGTCATTTAAGGATTCTGTTATCTTCTCATGGATGCTGAAAAACAACGTTCTGTGTCATCAGAACTCCTATCTCAGCAGGAGACTTAGATCTATGTCAGGTTACAGAATATCAACATTTCAGTTGTATGAATTCCCAGATAACAAACAACATATAATTTTGAGGCAGGAGACTCTACAGGTTTTGACACCTACATTGGTTGAATTCACTTCTCTCCCCTGAAAAACAAACAAAAACCTACAAGTTTAAATCACTATAATGACTCCATGGGGAATAAGAATAAATACTATCCTTAAGTTCCTATTACAGACAGAAACAAGCCTAAACCTTGTGCCCTAATAGCATAATGAATACATCGAGTTTTCCCATCACTGAGGCAAACAGTTGTTGCCTGTGTGCAGTATTAGCATCTAATATCACCCAAAAGTTTACCACTTCAGCCACAGAAACAAAAAGAATCAGGTCACTGCACTGAACAACATAAAACGCTTGAGTACTATTTAGTTTGGCCAGGAAGAAAGCAGAGAAAAGGCAAGGAAAGTTTTACAAGAGTCTTCAGTGAGTCCCCTCTGACAACTTATCATCAGTTAGCCTTGTGGAGATGCATGCAAACAGTTCAGTGGGTAGATGAGGCCTCATCAGAGGACAAAAGGATCTGGTAGACCTGAGCAGCTCCTCAGATTTGTTTGTCAAGTAATGAAAATAGCACATTTGAGGGGGAGAAGTAATGTAGGACAGGCAGATATAACCTTGGTAATAACCTTGTGCTGACAGGAATATAGAACAAGGCTCTTTCTTGCAGATACTGACACTCCTTACCCCAAAGCATAGTGTCTGTCACTCTCAAAACAGAAGGATAAAGCAAGCTGCACCCACAGAAGCACTTGCACCTTTCCCTTTCCTTACAGAGCAGTGCAGACAGCGGGGGCTGCATAACTGGGATGTAACAGACATGTATTCCCCTTGGGGCTGGGCTGCAGGCTGGTCTAAGTATGGAAATGACACATCTGTGTTACAGTTAAGGAAAGTGTGAACAAGAAGCCTGAAATCCATTCAGATACAGATAAGTTAACAGGCAAAGCCAACTTGCTAGGATGGACCATTTTCTGTAAGGGAGCACATCATGATGCCTCCTCAGGTTGGTTTATTTTAGATGCTATGTGACAGTTGATTTGCTCCCTGAAGGACTTTTAAAGCAAATTACCAGACTAAGAATCGGTCAGAGGAAAGGAAAGCAGAGCTATTTCAGTCCAGCTTTTAAGAACTGGTCTTACTGCTGAGACCTTACTACAGATAGCACATTGTTACCTTCATAATAACTGAACTAAGACAAGAGATGCCAAGGAATCCAGACACTTGCTGAAAGACATCAGACATGCTGCACAGTTTTATTTTTCACAGTTGTTTTTTGTTGCCACCTATATACTAATGGGACAGTTCAAACTAACTTAGGCTATAACTTTCAGGGACAGGAGCAGAGATGATCTGGAGATCCCCCATGACAAGGGGATTCTGGGCCCAGAACAATCTTCTCCCTCTTCGGAAACAGTCTGCCCTCAGAATAGAGTTAGACAGGATGAAAACAGATCTGAAGAGATCTCTGTACTTTGGAAAGCAAAACACTTTTCCCAGAGCAGCACACAGGTTTACTGAAGTAGCGACATCCCGGCCCTTTATTTCTTAATAACCTTCTCTGTTTTCTTTCTCTTCCTCTAACACAGGAGGGTGTTTTTTTCTAGTGTACGTTTACTAATTCCCTAAATTTCTAATTATAGTTCTCTGTTCTACCATCTGTCCCACAATCTTTCCATGCTTATTTTATATTATCAGTCATCCTGACCAATTGTTCTGCTGCCTCCACCCCCCAGTAACAAACTGTACTTCCCTCCTCCTTACCTCAACACACCTGATCCTTTCCCAGCCTTTAGCACACACTGAGGAAAGCCTCTGAAATCTGCTGAAATACACACATAATCCCTTCAGGACAGAGGCAGAAAGACAAGGAGAGAGACTGATATCTATATAGATATAGATAAATAACCTATCTATCTATATAAATAAACAGAAGTTGAGATTGGCCTTTTTTCTGTTTACATGTAAACTTCCAGGAATATCAAAGACAGGCTGACAACCAATTTTTATCTCTCTGAAATGTCTGCCCTTCCCTTTTAATGATATTATCATTTGCTTTTTGCTTATTCATAGCACAGGTACAATTTAAACAGACAATAAAAGCTGCGTTATTACATAATTTAAATTGCATAATTTAAAATCAGATATGTTGCATTTCTCAAATCTGATAAAGCAAAGCATACTTCTCTTAATTCTCTTGAGCAGACTGTGACTTGTAGCTTACATTTGTGGAGTCAGACATCATACATCATTGCCATCCACAGCAAGGTCTCACACTTGAAGAAAAGACCCTTTACATTCTCAGAGGAGTTGTCACCAGCAAAACATTTAACAGCCTCCCATTTTTTCAGCATGTATTTCTCTAACATAATTGGCATCCTGTTCTCCTCTAATTAAACTCAGTTACAGCCTCATTAATAGCCAGAGCAGCATTTTTCTCAACTGACTGAAAACAGTTTTCCTGTATCATTTTCTTCCAAAGCAAGAAAGTCACTCTTCTGACACTGGGTCTTCTTGGTCTCCGTGAATGCTGATTAAAGGCATTGCCAAGAAAATACAACTACAGTATCTTTTGTATGGTCCGATCAAGGTAATCAGGAATGATTAGGAAAAAAATCTGAGCCTCTTCCATCTTTCACTGAAGGGAAAAAAGTACTGCTACATTAACAGAAGCACAAAATACACAGATCATGAGGCTAAGTACTCTTTCATGCTACAAGAACCCAAACACCTTGAACAACAGAGAAGAATGCAATGACTTATTCTAGATGGCTTTCTAAACTCAGTCAGAGGTAACCTTATGATTATACATTGCCTGAGCTCTGTAACCCATTTTTTGTTGCCCATCTACATAGCATGTGCTTCATTTAAACTGCTCCAGACAAGAGCCTCTTAATATTATTACTTGTTAGTGAAACAATGAACACAGTATGGAAGTCTTGGAAGTATAGAAGCTACATTTCAAAAAATCAGTAGGATTAAAACTCATCTTTTCATGTTTTGAAACAAATTTGCTCCTCAGAATTATTTTTCAGCTTTGTCTTGAAATATCATTATAATATTCGTAGTCTGTTCTGAAAGTATTGCCTCCTGTTTTATTATGCTAGCTCAAGACATAAAAAGCAGATGGTGCTGGTATGGCAGTAGAGGTTAAGCCTTCCTGCCAACATTTCATTACATTCTGCTACTGTGTGACAGACTGTAGAGGGGTAAACTCATGTCTGATATAGAAGTGCATGTGAAGCAGAGGTATGTCACTGAATTCTTCCACACAGAAATAAGTTCACTCACTGACATTCATTAGTGTTTGCATAGAGACCAAACAGTGGATGGGATCACACTGAGGCAGCAGGTGGTGCATTTCAGCAGCGGTGAGGGTGATATGAAAGACAAGTCATGTTCCAGGCAGCCACACACACAGCTGTCACATCACAAAATGAAGATCAGATCATCCATGTGAATTGTTGGCTCATGGCCAGGGAACTGTGTGCAGAGCTGAATATCAGCTTCAGTGTGCTGGAAACATAGAAACGTCACAAAATTTGTGCCAGGTGGGTCCCATGAATGCTCACACAGAAACAGAAAGAACACTGTATGCAAGCTTTTTGTGACCTATTGAACCAAGTTTGAAGCTGATGGATCACATCATTACCAGTGATAAGACGTGGTGTCACTGCTATGAGCTGGAAAAATCATCAACTCTGACTGTAACACTGCAACACCAAGACTGAACTTCCAGAGTAAGGCCAGAGAATAAGACATCTGTTCTTTTTCTACTCAATAATACCAGGCCCTATACCAGTTTGAAGACCACAGAGCACATTGTCAATCTTGGCTGGACTGTCCTAACACATTCACAATATAGTTCAGATTTGTCATCTTCTGAATTCCATCTGTTCAGACTGATGAAAGAAGGACTGTGTGGGCAACATTTTCCTAGCAACAACACCTACACAGAAACCATAAAACAGTGGGTCACCTCCACTGGTGCAGAGTTTTACAAGTGCTGGCTCTTGTTCATCACCGTTGAAAACACATAGCAAATGGTGATGACTACATTCATTAGAATGGCTTGAGTTGGAATGGAACTCAAGGATCACCAGGTGCCAACCCCATGACCCTAACAACAGCTTCCCAGGAAATCTTGTCCAGCAGTTCCTTAAACAGCCTGAAGTTCAGGTCCTGATTTCATTCTTTGCCAGGCCTACGTAACTCAAGATCACAACCTCAACCACAGCATGGTTGCTGCAGCCCAGGATGCCTCTGATCTTAATGTCTTTAATGATCTCCCCCATACTGGTGAGCGTTAGGTCCAGCAACATTTCACCTCTGCTCAGTCTGTATGATACCTGAACCTGAAACTTATCGATGAATTCCAGAAGTCTCCTGGATCATTTGCAGATCACAAAAATATGAAAAACAGTGTTTTGCAACTCGGAATTTGCTCTAACAAATAGCACTACTGTGCTCTTTGCACCTTCTAGCTTCCGTGGAAATAAATAGGAGGCATTACTTACAGAGCAACCTATGTGTATATGGAAGGAGAGGACAAGGAGGAGAAAAGACCAACATTGCACCAGACAGAAGCATTGTAAAAAAATATATTCCTATGTCAGGGGTGTCAAATAATTTGTGTCAACGAATTTTTAAGATAATAAGTTAAAATACTTCCATGTGTTATAGCTCATTCAAAGCAGTGAAAAAATTCAGCTGTAACCAATCAGCTGAAAAGCTTTAAAGCAGTAGATGAAGAGATCATTCAAATAGTAGCTGCATTTGAAAAACACATCGTAAAGTTTTTCTTATAAAATAACAATGGTAATTTCCATTTATAATTGCTTTCTGTGAAGATCACAAACATCTTCACAACAGAATGAAGGACAGCAATTAGCACTTCCCAATAGCAAAAGCCTATATAAGCAAGATCCTTTTAAATTCACGAAGTGTTATAAATATTGGCACTGGCTAGGAAACTCGTCAGAACAGATTAAGCAGAAGCAGCCTGATGTGCAGTGCCCCCACCCAGCTTGAAGCAGGATCTGCCCTCAGAACTGTGTTATGGGCAGACTAGGACTGGTTTCACCAAACCCAGCAACTTTAAAGCCAAGCACCAGACCTGCGTGGGTGTTTCAGTGGATTCACCTGCCAATTGACAGCAACTGAAGTCATCACAATTTACCAGAGCTGAAATAATATTTGCATACTCATAGCCTGTGTTAAGCATGAGGGATCGCAGCAGCTTAGCCTCTATAGAAAGAGGCTTAACATAGGTTGCCTTTCCCACAGACAAATCACACAGTCATTGTGACATACCTAATGCACAACAGGCACTGAGACTCAAAGGCCGAGATTCTCAAGGGCTGGCCAGTTTTATGTAGTTTTTGTTCTTTTGTTTTAGAAGCAAGTTTAAGCTAAAACTAAATATGTGATTCAAACCAAAACAAATGTCAACGTAAAGCTTAGCTCAACTGAATTAACTTCAAATCATTCTTCAACTAAAGAAAGGCTAACTCATGGGTATCCAACCTTCTGATTTGCCTGGGCTGCACTCAGTAAAGACGAATTGCCTTGGATCACATATATGTAGGTTGCTCCAAAAGTAATGCCTCTTGTTTACTTCCATGGAACCTACAATACATACAGTGAGCACTGTTTGATAGAGCAAATCCTCATCTACAAAATACTGTTTTTCAACACAGTCACCACCATTAGCTATGCACTCTCATCGGTGAGGAACAAGAGCCTGCATGCCACGCTTGTAAAAAGCTGTACAGTGGAGGTGAACCACTGTTGTTATCACCACTGCTGAAACACATCACCCACTTACTGTACTCACATGCATTGTTTGGTCTCCACAAACATTCAGCAAGCGTCAATGAATGAGTGCCATTTTTTCCACATAAAGAAACAAACCGTTGCTCCATACGCACTTCTATGTATGGAGCCATTCTGTCAGAGTGCCCCTCTGCTGCCATCACACGGCAGCACCATGTAATGGAATACTGCTGAGAACGTTCAGCCTCTACTCCCATAACAGCAACATCCACCTGTACTCATCAGAGATCTTGGATGAATTTTTTTCGGTGCTTCCTCCCTGAAAACAATTGTTCACAAATGTATGTTACTGCCAAAAAGTAATGACATGGATGAGATGTGACTGGGAAGCAAGGGTTACTTCTCTCTGCTAACATAAGACTTACAAAAGTCTAACAGAGGGACATAATCAGTATTTTTGAATGTCTGACTTCAAATCTATACATCCCCTTTGAAAATCTGAAGGTCATTTACTTATTCTGACTGAAAATTGAGTCACAATTATACAAAATAATAATTTCTCTGTAATCTTGAAGTCTGTTCTTGAATTCTTTCAGCAAAACAGAAAGCAAGGCTGCATACTTTTCACTGTTTGCAGGACTGCATTCAGTCACTGTGTCAAAATCCATGCACTTACTTGCCATAACTTGAGATGGCACTGAACTGCACCCCATGCCTTGATTTCAGTTCAGATGGGGCTCACAGCACGCCACTGTCTGTTGTTGCTCAGAGACCATTGCAAAGATGCTGCCATGATCGCACAGGGTATGGGGCAGGCCAGAGATGCCTAGGCTAACTAATTCAGCTTTCAGAACCATCAAAGCAAATTAAGAGATCTTCTTCGTACAGAAAAGGCTACATGAGCTGACTCAAAGAAGCCGCATAGTGTCTCAAACCTGTCCCAATCCCTTCATGTTGCAGAATAGCTGCACACAAAGAGGGTCAGTATTCATGGCCACATCAGACAGTTCTTGCAGCCTTTTGGGGCAAAAAACACTGCCTCAAGATTCCTGCTGTGACATTATCATGGAGGACAATGGCATGGCACACAGAAAGAAACCGGCAGAGGTGTAAGAAGGGAAAATACATAGAAGAGAGGAGAAGCAGGACCAGACAAAGGCATCAGAGCAACTCAATGCAAGCAGCTCTAATAGGCACTGAGCTGCAGAAATCTGCCTAACCCTTACGTTAACTTCTGTGCTAAGACAGATCAAGCACAAAAACTAAAGGTACAAGCAGAAGCAGTTAGGAGCCAGCTGCTGAATGACTGCAGGCCCTTAGAGGCTCCGGAAACACAGGGGAGAATGTGAGGCACTGTGCACAGTGCCAGCAGCAAAGTCAGATTTAGAAGGAAAAAAAAAAAAGGTAAATAATACGCTAACAACGCAATGTATTATAATTTCTGCCAGCATGATTACTGACGGGCAGCTCAGGCCGTGCCTGGTACGAATAAATCAATATTTTCCTTTGGTGCTCTGTGAATAACTGACTCTAGAAAATGGCCTGACCTCATGCCATCAATTTGCCTTATGGGAAGCAAACTGCTGTCCCTAGACAATGGCAAAAGCATGCAGAACTGTAGGTCATGAAGAAATAAAGTTTGAATGACAATGGACAACAACAATTAACAAGCTATCCTACTTGATTAACTTGAATTAAGGTAGCCCAAGCCTGTAAAATCAAGAATAACTTCCTTCCCAGGATTTCAAGTTGTTCAGGTTTGTGCCTTCATTCAGGTTTAGAACATAAAAGTTCTTGAGGGTCCAAATGAGCAAAATGTTTCTTCCCGTAGCAAAAGACTGACATATGAGCACTTAGCAGGTGGCTCTCAGCATCTCACCAGATCAGGCAATCACACACATCCACAGAAACCTTGTATTATACTGAGATGTGGCAAGAAGCAAGCAGAGAATTTATTGTAGTAAAATACAGTTACATGCAGTGTGGGGTGCCTAAGTGCCAATCCCAGCAACATCTCTGCACCTAACCAGAGGATTAAACAGAACACAACAAGGTTATCTCAGTGCTCAGTAGCTCTCACAAAGCCAACAGAGCAGCTCCCCACACCGTGGGAACTGTGGTTACCAGCCTTCATTCACAAAGGATGTCAAAATGCAAATTTCGAGAGAACAATGACAAGGACGACCAAAGGCACTAACTAAGGAGTGACAGTACGCCTAACATTCCAATAGATGAAGATTCTCCAGACTGGATACGAGACCTGAAGGTGGCAGTGCAGGACCTGTACTACCACACCAGAGCGGGACGCTCCCGCCTGCTCCAATACACGAACCAGAGGGCATTGAACCCTGCTAGTAAGAGTTAAGACTGGGTGACTCAAATCAGGGAATCCATCACACAGGCAAGGCTAAGCTGTGGTGTTTCTCACTAAAAGATGCCGTAGATGTTAGCTGACAATACAAAAACATGATTAGTCTGTCTTAGGAGTCTAAAACCATAAGGCTGCAGGCCAGAAAAACATTCCTGAAGAACACCATTATTTGCTTAAGAACTCTTAATTCTTCCCAGATTGTTCTACAACTACAGGCCACTATCAATGCAAAATAGAAAACTCCAAAGAGCTTGAACTGTGCTGCACCCATTCTCGTGTAGGTGTGTCTCTTTTTAAACTAATAAAACTCTTCTAAACATGAGCATAATTTTCAATACAATTACCCACGCAATAATTTCATAATGCTTCACTCATTTTCCTTCTCCCTTGCCTCCTTCCCTTTCTCTCTTTTCAGATTGAAGAAAATCCAGATGGGGTGCAGGTGCTGCAAAATGATACAAAGGTACAAAAGAATATAAAATGTTTAAACTGAATAAAAGAAAAACATTAAAACCTGTCTGTGTTCCTCCACACCTACTGCTAAAATTAATTGGAGTTTGGGCATCTTAAAAGTCACATCAGAGCACAGATACTCTGCCTTCTCATGAATACCTTCTTAACTTACAGCAACTGAGGTCCATTTCTATAATTCCTGGGCCACAGAAGTACTGTGTGGAACTGAAAACTCATCTTCACCAAAAAGATTTTCCTTATATAGGTAGCATGAGCTACCCTCAGTTCAGCAGAATAAAGAGCACAGACTTTGTCAGAACTTCCCTCTCCCCCCAAAAAATGAAAATCAGCTACTGATCCTTGCTTTTGTCATGATTTCTTATTTTTAATTAAATTAGCTGCAAGAACAACTTCTATGTTGAAAGTCTTCCTGAAGGAGACTTGTTTTAGAAAGACAACACTTCAGTCCTACTTAATGGTTACTCTTTTCCTTGGCCACACCTCTAGAACAGATAAGGAAGTGGGAAAAAGTACCGGTCCTACAGAAGAAAGAGAGGAGAGAAAAAAAGAGAAATCCCGAAATAAGTCAAGGAAGTGTTAGGATTAAAAGGAGTAATGAATTAAGGAAAAGAAGGAGACAAAGACAGGAAGGGAAAAGGACAAAGAGGAGAAACTTGAGAGGAAGAACATCAGAAAATATTTTGGCAACTACATGAAGGCATAAAGGCATACCAATTAGCAATCTGATGACTACTCATTGCTTAGTCCACCCATCCAGAGGAATAAAACAAGCAAAGCTTGAAACATGCAACAACCAGCAGAAGGTTCTCTGATACCTTCCTGGGCTCCTGGTGAACCTAGCTATATGGGTTAGGTTCTGTGCCACTCTCAGGAGACTTACAGCAAAATCAGTTCAGGTCACTCTCAGGACCTCAGGTAAAGTTCAGTGACATCATTTACGTAAGATCTCAAGCTTAAAAATACTGCATAATTATTTTTCTAGATCTACTGTTCTACTATTAGCAGTCTAATTGACATTTTTTCTACAAACTTTTCTTACTGCAGCTACATTTTTGATCCAGAAGAATTACAGCCACCTGGATGCACACATGAAGGAAACAGCTACAAACAAGATGAGCAAAGAAGCAATAAATTCAAATCCAAACAGAACTGTGAAATTAAAGAACAGAAAAAAGAGCTCCAGAAGGATGAGCTAAATAGGACAGGAATTACAAATCAGGTAAACAGCACAGGGGAAACCCTCTGGAACCACAGAGGCAATGCTTTTCCAGATGATAGCCTTGTGAAGTGTGTTGCAAAGTTTGATGTTGCAGTCAATGGCAGCAACTCCCACGCTGGTGTGCACCCCACTCTCAGCCCCAGCACAAACTCAGTGAAGGAAGCCAGCGAACAAGGCACCTCCAGCCAGCCAGCAGAGCCTTCTTCAGTTGACACTGGAGACTTCAACTCTAAACTAAATGAGTGTGGCCAAGAGCTTGGCCTGGGAGCAGACAGACACAGGAAAGCAAACTGCAGTCAGACAAACAGTATTCCAAGTGGGAAACCCTGGTCTAAAGAAGATAGCAACCTTCTCAAAGGAAGTGCAATATTGGAGACACAAACTAATGATACCATAAAACTGCCAGATATAGATTACTGCAAAAACAGCAACCAAACCAAGAACTATGTTGAAAAAGATAGCAGTTCAGACAATTACGCACATTCAGACCAAATGACTAAGCATTCAGCAGTGCAGGACCAAGAACTTTGTGTAACCTCACCTTCACATATGAAGGAAAGCATTATCAAGCCTTTTCACACTGACTCTGCAGGCTTGAGTGAGGACGTTCCCAACAACATTGCTGCCACAGTTGTGCCTACAGCAGCACAGGTACCCACACATCACAGCCACAAAGACATAAATGGACAAACTGAGGAGGAAGATGCAGAAGTAGCAGCAGCTCTGGCTGCACTGGAAGCTGCAACTGCAGGTGAAGACCTGGAAGAAGACGAATACTAGATGAAGATCTCTTTCTGATACACTGGGTGGGATCCAGATTTATTTTCCTGGATCTACATGAATATATGTGCTGTTCGTGTGGACAGCTGTTACAAACTGCATATATAAAGAGTTGGGACAAAAATCTCTGTCCCTTCAACTGTTTTATGCAGCCTTCTAATTTCTACTGCCTGAGGCCCATATGCTCTTCTGTACAGGACCAGCGAGGAGAGCAAAGCCTTATTCCTTACACAAAGAATATTCTGCTGTATATGCACCTTGTCTGGTCTCATACAAACCTTACCTTCAGTTTTGACCCTCAGGAGGGCCTGTGCACACTGCATGTTCCAGGTTCAGAAAATTTCCATTATTTAAAACTGAACCATAGAAGCCATGGAGTTAAAAGTCACAAATTTTGATGTTAGCACAAACAAATAAAGCTGACCCACAGATCTGCAATGCAGCGTGAGAGGAGGAAGGCAGTTTGGCTCATGCTTTAGTTCATGTGGAACTGGGGTTAAAACGATAACCTCATCTTTTCTGTTACACTTCCCCTGCACTTGATCTCATACCCCAGTGATCTGCTTTCATAAAATTATGGAATTACTCAGAAGGTCTTTCCCAACAAGTCCAACCACAACCAAACCATCGTGCACTAACTCTAACAACCCCCCACTAAATCGTGTCCCTGAGCACCACATCCAAATGGATTTTAATCACATTCAGGGATGGTGACTCAACTTAAAGAAGTGCTTAAAGAAGTTTTTCCTGATATCTAACCTAAACCTCCCCTGGTGCAACTTGAGGCCATTTCCACTTGTCCTGTTCACCAGTGAGAAGAAACCAACCCCCCCTCTCATTGTAATCACTTTTCAGGCCCTAGCCCTGCTCACCACACAATTCCTGATACAAGTCAGGATGCCTTTGGCCTTCTTGGCCACCTGCTGGCTCATATTCAGCCAACTGTCCATCAGCAGACCAAGGTCCCTTTCCAT
This sequence comes from Callipepla californica brunnescens, assembly GCA_023055505.1. Lineage (NCBI taxonomy): Eukaryota > Metazoa > Chordata > Aves > Galliformes > Odontophoridae > Callipepla > Callipepla californica. The sequence continues at coordinate 23,361,186 of JALIRH010000005.1, read as the reverse complement.
CAGGCAGCTTTCCAGCCACTACTCCCCAAGCCTGCAGGATTGCCTGGAGTTATGAGTAAAACGCAGGACCTGACACTTGGCCCTACTGAAACTCATACAGTTAACTCTGACCCATGGATTCAGTCTATCCACGTCTCACTGTAATGCCTTTCTACCCTCCAACAGAGCAACACTTGCTCCCAGTTTGATGTCATCTACACACTCAACCCTCATCAAGATCACTGATAAAGGTGTTGAACAGAAGTGGTCCCAGTACTAAGCCCTGGGGGACACCACTCATGACTGGCCACCAACTGGATTTAAGTCCACTGACTACAACTATTTGGGCCCAGCAGTCCAGCCGGTGTTTCACCCAGGAGAGCATATGCCCATCCAAACCATGGGCAGCCAGCTTCTCCATGAGGATGTTGTGGGGGATGGTGTTAAAGGCTTTACTGAAGTTTAGGTAGACCACATCAGCAGCCTTACCTTCATCCACTAAACAGGTCACCGTGTCGTACAACAAAATCCAGTTGGTCAAACAGGATCTACCATTCACAAACCCATACTGTCCAGGTCTGATTCCACAGTAGACCTTAACTGATCCATGACAGCTCCTGAGATTACCTGTCCCATAACCTTCCCTGGTACCAAGGTGAGACTGATAGGTCTAATCAGTCAGCTTAGATCATTAAAACAGCAGAAGCCAAGCCAAAATCAAGAGTAGGAAAGTCAGGTGGTTTTATGAGCATAACAGTAACACGAGAGTTGAAGAGGGATCAAAATTAATTCCTACTAGATAAATTAAAACCACCTTGAAACCACAGTATGAGATCTCTCATAAATTTTCCAAGCACACATACTTGCCTTAACAAGACAGTTTGCAAACAGCTTGTGTCTTCAAGCTCCCCAACAAGATGTGCTGCTTATAACCACTGAGAGCCAGTAAGGTCACATCTCTGATTTGACTGCAGTCACTAAGCTTAAAGCAGGAAATTTTAAGCTTACAAGCTGAATTAAACATAAGACCTCAGAATATCAGACCTGTATTCCTGGTACGTTCAACATTTCACTGATCTGCAGGCTATTAAGTTACTTTTGTTAGATTCCTTGTGGAGAGAAAAGGAGTTAGAGAAAAACTTGGTGCTGTTGTTCCATCAAAAGCTGGATATTAATGGTTGTAATAGGAAATGCTTGAAATTTTGTACTGAAATGTCGTGGTTTCTGAGCCTGTTAAGCGCTCAATAAATTTTTTAAACTTATGAAAAATTATCTGGTAGTTTCTGTACTTCATATAGTTTGATTATACAACAGTTACTTAAAATAAAAGACAAACCCTTCATTAGATACACAGTAAGCACCAACTATATATTTGCCAACAGTATATTCTGAACGCTAGAACCATTAATACACATGAGGATCAGAATAAAAGGCAAGTTTTAAGAAATGTATGAATACTTAAGAATTTGTTTAAATGCAGATTCCCTTTTTTTAATCTAAATACTTCAAGATAAAAAGTTTTCCATTTCTCTAAGCCCCAGACTTCCAGCACAAATCAAAGTCATTTCTTGTCTTTCTCCCAGAGAAGTAAAACAAGGCAGATGAGAGCATACTGCTTGCAAAGGAATTTCAAACTAAAGCAGCTCCCAGACGCTCTGAACCAGGTACCTCTGCTGAGGCAATGTCCTTGACCACTGGGCACTAGGCTTGCAATCTCTGCAAGGGCCAGATAGGCCATACATGTTCCTTGTGGGTCACATTCCCATTGCCTTAATTGCAAAGGAGACAACACAGTGCAAAACAAGTACATTCACTACACAGAAAATACCTGGTCAATGCTCCTCTTGACTGAAAAAGTAAGTCAAATAACTGCATAGTTCTAATCTGCAGGATACAAAAAAAATTTCTCTGAAACAAGTGTGAGGCATCATCACCATTCAGATTTCCTTTACCTCCTATTTAAAACTACACAGGTTGGATAGGGCTTTTGGCAACCTCGTCTGGTGGGTGGGTTGGGACTAAGTGGTCTTTAAAGTGCCTCCAAACCCACACCATGGTATGATTCTACATACGTATGTGTGCTAAGCATCAGTTGTATCACATACTAGAGTAATCTCAAACATAAACAGTGTTCAAACCAATGTTATGTACATTAAACTATGAAGTAGAACTTAAGTGTTTCTGTTTTTTCTTGAAGCAAAAAAAACGAGAGCTAGTTGGCCAACACCTATTGTTAAAGTTACTATATTTGATGCATTCCTACACATGTAAGCATAAAGATGTAGTAATGAAGAACAGACAACAATATGGAAAACTATTACAAAAGCTGGAAATTCTATGAAAAACATTCATCTTGGAAGCCCACATTTTACTGGTTATTCTCTAAAGCTAGTAACACAGCTTAAAGGGAAATCATTTTTTCTGTGTGTAAGCAGAGTTGCTGAATATGAGTAAGCTTAGAATGTTCTCTTTTAGCAGTGGGTCAGCGCTGGGTATTTACAAAACAAACAAACAAAACAGATCACTGCATAGATCCCAAATATGAACAACAGCAATGGAAGATGTCCCAGTTCACCCAACTCGGAAATTAACTGATTTTATCCCTAAGTAAATATAAAAGGGCACATTTGTTTACATAGCAATAACAGATACCAAGATACAATACTGCAGAATTCTTCAGCAAACAAAACCATAACAAGAAAATAGAAACCTGGAAATAGATCAATTCCACACAGATTTTTTTTTTTTTTTTAATTTTAAAAATGAGCGTATGAATAACAGGGGGAAGTACTGTTTACATGGGCTGATAGTGACAGGACAAGGGAGAATGGTTTTAAACTAAGACGGGAGATTCAGGGTCAAAGTTAAGAGGAAGTTTTTCACTCAGAGGGTGGTGACGCACTGAAAAAGGTTGCCCAGAGAGGCTGTAGATAACCCATCTCTAGAGGCATTCAAGGCAAGGCTGGACGTGGCTCTGGACTGCCAGGTCCACTGGCTGGCGATTCTGCCCACAGCAGGGGGGTTGAAGCTAGATGATCTCCTGAGGTCCTTTTAAACTCAGGCCATTCTATGATTAAAGAACAAAGGCAAATGGCTGGGCAACTGTTGCTATGGAGACTCTCCATTAAAAATCCAGAAATAGAAAGTCTATTATTTGTTAAAAGATGCTTTAAAGTAATCTAAAAATATGATTTTTTTAATCACAAATTCATAAAACAAGAAACACTGATTTAAAAACATAGAAATTAATATTTCCATCACGTTGTATCTGCAGTTTTAATTTTCTGAATGTGATTTAATTTTCCATAAGATTAATTCTTGCCAGTATATCATATTAGACTAAATAAGAATAGAATAAATGAACATTTATAACAGCCTATTTATACAGTACTTCATTTATTCAAATGCTTAACTTGAACATTTTAATTACACTGGATGATTTCTCTCTATGGATTATCTATCTTGAATTGTGACATCCCTCCAAAATTAAATGCAGTAGCACTTAGCATGCTAATAACACAAGAAGGTAAGTTTATCAAAGTCAGCCTACATGGGATCTGATTTATTTTTAAAGAAAGTATTATCAACAGCGTTGCTTCAGACACTGTCCCAGGTTTTGGAATATCTATATTTCATACAGTGTTCAAGAGTGTTGGATGCAGATAAAGAATTCTCATTGGTCTTTCCAACAAGAACAGCCCTTGGAAAATAATTTTATTCTATTGTTTTCATGATGGCAAGGAAGGAAAAAAAAAAAAAAAGCAGAAAGTCCCCAGTTCATTCCTTGGACAGGTTTTCCAAATTTCACACACATCCAAAGCCAGACAGCTCAGTCTCGGGACTCTTTCTCCACTAACAATTTCACTTGGGGTCTCAGGGAAATTTGTTTTAAAACCTTCATTCATTTTAAACCTTCACAATCACTTTCTAAACTTTAGAAAAGAACTAGAATTGAACAAGTAAGATAAACAGAAATATTCAGCCTGCACCTACAGATAATACTGCTGTGTCAACTGCTACTGACTGAGTAGCGTTAGAGCTGCTTTAGGACTTTTTTTCAACACGGTCACATTTTTATTGAATTTTTTTTTCTTTGTTAGAATGGTTTTTGACAGTTTCAGAGCAGATCCTTATTCAGTAGCCTGCCCCTGCCACTTCTCTTGGGCAGTGATTGACTTGCTGCCTGAGCCCCTTTCCCTGCTCCCTTCATCCTTCCATCCTTTAGTCAGAGATGAGTAATATCCCTTGAACAGCTTTACTCAGCAAACACGATTCTCTCAATGAATTGGGTCAGGAAAAAAAACTATTTTCATTTTGTTTTTAACCCAATTGCTGAAGTTCATAAACAGTCACCTCACAACCATCCATCCTCACAAACAAAACTGTGTGGAAGCTGAACAGTTCACTGTCCTGAATCTCAGCTGAAAGGATCACAGACAAAACACAACACTTTCCAGCTTTTTTCTATACTTCACAATTCAGTTCTGTACATTACCAACGGGGGGGGTGGGGGGGGGGAGGGGAACTAGTCTTTCAGGAAATACAGCATCCCATTATTACATCAGGTGTCAGATAACTTCAGAAAAAGTGCTGATCTGGCCTCACAATGAAATCATGTCATATGAAGGCTGTGGCTTAATTTGTTTGCTCACTGTGCTCACTGATATTTACTCTGAGCCAGAGATTAGTTTCATTTCATGAGGGTACAGAAGCAGAAGTGAGGCAACGCCCTCAGCCTCTCACCTTAACCTCAAAGTTGGGCAAATTTTCAGTGATCCAGCTCTTAACAATCCAAGCTGCATCATGAGGTAGCCAGTAGGTTGATGAGACTTATCTTAAAGAATAGGAGTATACTCAACAGACACAGTATGACTATGAGCAATAGGACCAACATGAATGTATCAATATGATGAAAATATCACAGAAGTATTTGATGACAAACTGAAGAGATTAGGCCAAGAGTATCCTGGAATTAATGTTTATATATATGCTGTTTTCATCTCGTCTGGTGGCTGATACCTAAATAAAGCTTTACTTTCCTCCACTTCTCATTTGAGAATCAATTCCAGCGAGAAGGTAATAAACTAAAAAACAAATAAAAAGACTACAGGGACTTTCCTCAGATGAGGACAAAATCTTTAGAAAAATCTTCAGAGATCTATGCAAATTGTAGCATTTCTGATACAAGGTCTGTTATAAGGAAAGACTTTACTGTGGCCAAAAGCAGTACAGGTTTCTCCATCTGTGAAAGACAGAAACTGTTTTCTTTTATTAACTGTCTCAAAGCTTGCTTCGTGAGGCCTTTCTGGTGATGAGACTCTAAGTGAGAACTGCAGGTTATCTGGGTGGGCGTCACCATGCCACAGTGCCTCTGCTTATTGTTGTAAAGATAAGCAGAAGTGGGGCCAAGCCTGTCTTTTTCGGGGTTCGGCTTGGAGAAGCTGATCACTGCAAAAGGCAATAATGCTTGTGCATGGCAACGAAGGTACCACTCCCTGCTGGCTTATCTGTTGGGCCAGGTATGTCACACTAACAGAGAAAAAAAGAAAAAAACCTGAGAAATGGGGGATAAAAGGCCTTCACTAAACTAGCGACTTTGGAGAAGAACTCCCAAAGAAAAAATCTTTGACGGAGAACTCCCAAAGAGGAAAAGGAGAATTCCCTGAGGGGGGGAAACTCTGCAGACGGACCCTGAGGCCTGCTTGCTGTCATCTCCCATCCCCCGCGGTGGCCAGATGAGTTCCTGAGACTACAAACCTCGCTGGACCCACGGTGGTGATTATATCTCTCTTGCTTTCTATCAAGACTCCCTGCTTTTTATACCTTTTCTATCGCTCACCTTCCCTTCCCCATATCCCTAAGCAACTAGTAATTGTAATAAACTGGTTGGGCTAACATTTGACCCGTTGTGTCTTAATCTCGCCATCGGGTATACACATAATCAGAGAACCTCGTCTCCCTCCTTCATATTGGAGCGTGACACCATCTCCTCCCCCAGAATGCATCTCCAGGATGGAGGAAACCTTACAGACAACCCAATGAATTTTAGTTTGGTAGATACAAGTGACACAAAGGTTAATGCATGAAGCATTTGATGCATTTTGCCAGAACAATGACGCCGTCTCGTTTCAGTTATTGTTAATTTCTAGGATTCATCTCCTGTTTATTGAAAATTACGCATGAAACTCATCTAGTAAAGCAGCTTCAAAGAGGGAAAAAAATCCAGCGCTAATCAAAATAAAAATAAATACACATATTCCACCCTAATTGCGAATTGCTTTTCCAGAATCCTGCGTTTGTGTTAATTAGCAGCTGATGCACACCGCTATTGTTTCGACGCGAGCCACACGTGTCCTGTTCTCTCTCATTGCTTTGATTAAAAATTTGGCTTGGGGAGAGGTTTGCGTTGTTCCTCTCGGTAATTGCACCAGCCACTTCCCGGCTCCGGGAGGGGCACCGCGGTGGGGCTCGGCTCTGCCCCACGGGGACGGGATGGGGACAGGGCAGGAGCAGGGCTGCCGCCGCCCCAGCACCTCGCCCTGCATGCTGTGGGGCACAGGGGACCCCTCCGTTCGGCCCCTAAGAAACGGTGAGATACTCCTGATTAAAACGGGGTTTCTCGTTGTTTTAAAAGACTCAGACGCACGCTCTAAGTTTTCTTTAATAAATAATAGAAGCGTCACTAGCTCCCTCTGCTGCCAAAAGTATATTCCAGTTGCTCTACACCAAACCTACTCACAGAGGGTCGCAAACTATCAGTTTGTGCACGCATGCATGTAACAGCCCTTGAATAATAGAAACTATAATCTGGAATGGGTATTCAAACAGCCTCCTAAAATTGCTGCCTCTCAGGGATCATTATTACCACTGTAAATCAAGATATTAAAAGCCCAGTTGTTGAAATATCCACCATTATTTTAAGACAACTTCAAAACATTATCTCATTCCACAAAAACAACAAACCACCTTACCTAGGCATCATGCTGGGTACACATCAGCATACACACACTGAGCAGAGGGATGAAAGCAGGAACCAAGAGTACCATGTGTTTAAAACAACAAAGAAGTGATCACAGAATGACTGATGACACAAGGAGTGCTTATTCCAGAGGTTCCCTATGCACTTTTTGTCAGCCAGAAGTCCTGAAGGTGTCTGAACCATCTAGACAGCAAGATAAGCCTCTCTCAGACTGGTACTGCTACTACTGAGAACAGGCAAGGAAAAGACAGGTAACAAGGAAAGCAGGAGAAAGAAAAAAAAAATCAGAGGGCTTAGATGCATCATGTGAGTGGTCACAATGACAGAAAAATCCATTTGCAAGTATAGGTCCGTGCAATAAAACCATAGCAAATTCTTATGCCATTGCAATCCTACATCACAAGGAATTGTAGAAGTATAACTTCAAAAGAGCCATGTCTGTTAAGATATGACAGTCCTACCTTGCAGACACCAGAGCCCAAGACAAAGCAGGTGAGACAGGTAGCCCAGCACTGCCCACAGGCAAGCACCTATCAGCCCTGGAGTAAGGCCCATCCCCAGCACAGGTAACTTGGTGTTTCAAACCCAAATTTACAACAAAACCACACCCTGTGCTCCAAAACAGCCCAGGAATCACTCACTCTGCAGTTCTCACACCCTACCGTTGCGTCTCTGTGCAGGCTCCTGCCATCTTCCAGTGCTGCAGGCCTGGGCTCTCTCCCTTCTTCTTCTGTGAGACAGAATGGGCTCTTCCCATCCTGCACCAATCAGCTTTACCTCCTTGCTCAAGCCTGACATGTTCTTTAATTAATTCTTCACTAGATGACCTAACATAGCCCTTAGGCCATCTGGGAGCCTTGCAGCTCTGCAGAATGGTACTTCAAAAATCAAGCACACTGTGTCACAGGTGCTGCTTGTAGGCTGCTGGGGGAAGAAGTAGCTCCTGCAAAGCAAGAGCTGATGTCATACTGCAGTAGGAACCTCACCATATATGCCCCACAACTAGAGGGAAAAAAAAAAAACAAATAGATGGAAGTTGTATCTAGTATCTGCAGAAGAGAGCCAGTACTTCGGGCCTGACTTGAAACTTCCCACACCCCCCTCCCAAAAAAAAAGAAGTCCCAGTCAAAAACAGGCCTCCACAAAACACTAAGACAATCAAAGCCCACTTTGACCTAGTCGAGCCACATCTTTGTTCATTAGATAACCAAAGATCTGCATTTATGTTTTCTTGTTTGTTTGTGCTCAGGAAGAGCGGTTTAGGTGAGTATACACTGATTAGCACTGTGAACCGCCTGTAGGGCACAGGTGGGAGCATTCAACATCCATTAAACATCCTGGAAATTTAACTCCTTAGAAGAAGCAGGTGCTCACATTCCATCCTAGCAGGCATCAGCAGTACCACACAAGAATAAACTGTTTCCAACATCATTTTGCATCAGCATGCAGTTAAGTACAAGCTCAGTTTACTCGGGGGAAGGGTAGAACAACCCTTTCTGAACTCTTTGCCTATCACACTGCTTGAACCCACCTCCCTTCTGTCTGTCAGCATGAGTGCAGCAGGCAGCTAGCCCCATCTCCCCAGCAGGCCTATGGGAGCAAAGATTCGTCAGCAGAACAGGGACAGCCTGGGTTAATTTCTACAGAAAGCAAACAGAAGCAACAACTACCCATACACTTGAAAAAAGCAGGAAGGCACTTGGGCTCTACTTTTTCTTCTAAATATGATGACAGCCACATGAAGTATTGCTGTCTTTCCACATATGACAGAAACACTAGCCAGTACAAGAATCATATGAAGTTCCCGTTCTGTCAGGGTTTCTGTACTCATGAATAACAAGGATAGAATTCAGAAAGAAAAAAGCAAAGAGCCACCAGGTAAATTACAGCGTGCTTTTGAACCAAAGCGTGCTTTTGAACCAAAGCATTGGTGACAAAGGGAATCAGAGATGAGAAAACCTCTTTCTTGCTTACTGTGTTTCAAGGATATATTGCACACATGCTCTTTACCAATAAAATCAAGTATTATTAAACAGAAGTAGTTCCCTTATCTGTTTTGCTACAGCAACGTGAGGAAGACTGAGGAGTTTTGGCGTAATGCCTCTTAATAAAATAAAGCACAGTGTTGGGGGGAAATAACAGCTTCCTTCTGGGAAAGTGGAGGACTGATCTATGCCAGTTCCATTATAATAATGTCTCAAACTTCAAAATAGAATTTTTATTCAACATATGCATTTTATGCACATAGCTAATAGAAGTATACCTATTGCACAATTGTAATCATCTTTTCAAAGCTTGATGACATGGTTATATTTACATTCGGATTTCAATTAAATATAACCTGAAATTGTTACTGCAAGCAGTAGAAATGTCAGGGAGCCGAGAATGGAAAACACACAAAGGGAAAAAGAATGTGTAAAGAATATTACACTATGGTTATTTTGTTCTGTATATGAAAAGGAAAATAAAATACCTGAAAATGAGAATCAGAATGTGTGTTCTAATTCCATTAATTTTCTAGCAGCACTGTATCAGTTCTCTGAGAAAACAGAGCCCTGGTAAAATGTTTTCTTTTTTTTTTTTTCCTAGTTCTGATTGTAAACTACAGCTGCATATAAAACTCTAAAACTCAACAAATTCAGATCTCAAAACAGACCTTGTGTGATCTACCTAGGAAACACTCAAAGAACAGAAGAACTGCAAACAGGATGGTACACTGATAATTACATCCAGCTAGCCACAACATCTTGCTTTGAGTTTCCTTCACCTATTCATACAGCAAAACTCACTGTAATGCCATTTGCAGATTGCAGTCATCTGTGAGAACATAATGTAACAAATTAAGCATTGTAATATCACTGAGAGACACAGAGGAAGCAACTGCAAAGAGCTTCCCGTCATCTGCATTTTTTTCTTTCCATACCTTACAAAAAACAATTGAGAATAATGAGAATGCTGCATATTTTTTGAAAAGCTCAACATCATATACAATAGTTAAAAGTCTTGATCTTTTAAAGGCAAAAGGTCTTCAGTCAGATAGCAGCTTAGATTAAAGCTTGTATTTTCTTCTTCCCAAGAAGAAATATGGAACAAGTGTATTATTTGCATTGTCCTTTCTCAAGAGAATAGAACTGAAGAACACCACACAACAGCTTAACCTTCTCATTACCTCCATGAACAAAAACTCATAGTGCAAACAGTTTACATTACACATGAGAAGCTCAGAATGTGCAATGGTTGTGTTCCACACAATGGATGCAGGTGTAAAGAAACCACAAGTGAGTTTAAGAATCCATGTTTTATTTTCTACTTGGTAGTACAAAAGTTGTATATAAACTACTTTGTTAAAAATACATCTGATATGCAAATTTAAGAAAGGCTGACTAATATGGCAATGTCCATATCACTACAAAACTGCAAAGTGTAGTGTTAAAGGCAGTAAAAACAGGCACCACTTCTAAATCTTCTCATTGAAGAAGCAATGTTCAAATTCAGTTCTTGCACATACCAGGTCTTACAATACCTTATGTAAGTAAGTTATACAGGCAAAAAATGCTCTACATATCCAATACATTTTGATTTTATTTATATTTCAAATGGAATCAAAATAGGAAATACTTTTAAATTAAGTAAAAAAATAGGATATTTTTTAAGCTTCTTTTGAATTCTTCCAGAATGTTACCTTGCAACAGTAGCCCACCGTGTATTAAAACACATCAAAATAAAACCTTTTTTTTAAAGCTTTTGAGAATCTGTAACTGTGCATATCCTTTCTGAAAATTATTAAAAAAAAACAACTTGGCTTTGCCCAATACTCCCTTTTTTCCAATAATATTTTATACTCATAGCTCTCAATCTCTTAGAAATTGAAAGCTAATTACTATAAACAACATTAAACTCTTCTAGAATAAATAGCTTTTTATTGAAATCAAATGAAGTTTGAAGAGGGGAAAAAAAAATTAAAGAATCTATCAAATGTTTGCCTATAAGGCGAGCTTTCTAGTTACGTTAAATATCAAAGACATTTTATAAACCAGACAGATTAATGACAGCAAGGATGCTAAACACTCAAGTACCAGTCCTGGTCAGAGTTACTTTAGGTACTCAAGAATCAGCTCTCTGTAAGAATGTAAATTTTAAAAGGCACAATAAACAATAATTTCTTTTCAGGAACTTGATTCAGTTTGTTGTTTTTGGTTTGTTGCTTTTTTTTGTTCCTCCTCCCCTACCAAATATGGTGTCTATGAGAAGCATCTGGATCTAAAAAGTGGTACATCTCCCCAGAGCAGGGTGGGCGGAACTAGATGATCTTTAAGATCCCTTCCAACCCAAGCCATTCTACAGACAGGTTTATCAATATCTAATTGATATAAGACAAAGGAAAGCAATCACAGCACGTACTTCCCAGCAACCGTCAAACAAACTCAAAGTTCTCTGACAAGATGTGGGAGTATCTAATATGGTAAAAAAAAAAAAAAAAAGTAATATTAATTTCAATATTTGTACACATTGATTGTTAACATTACATAAGCTGATGAAGATTCTCAGATCTGAAAGAGAAATACAGTTAAGAGCACTTGGACAAAAAGGACTGAAAGCAATTTAAAGCAAATCAATTTCAAAACAAGCACTTATTTTCACAGAGGTCATAAATTAGATTAAATTAATTTATAGCTCTCAGAATATAGCATAATCTCTACTAAGTTGCATTACTCTGCAGCTTATATTTTTAGGCACTTGGAGAAAATATTATTTTTCAGTTTCTTTTACACAGCAAAATTTGCTGAGGTATTGCAAAGGTTCCCTGCCCATCTTGCCAAAATAAGACAGTAAGATAGTAAAGATCACAATAAGCAGACAAAAATAACATCACAAAACCATCACTGTTATTTTGAGCAGTAGATCACACTCAAAATATTAAGGCAGTGAAAGAACGGCTTAAGATTTCAGTGCCACTGAGAACTGCTACCCTCTGAAGCCACTCTGAAGTACTTCAGTACATACTCCATAAATTTTTAATGTCAAATATTCCATATTATCTATTGGTTCAAATATGTTGCCTTAGCTTAATAAGGAACCTGTGGGTAAAAACAAAAGAGAAAGACAAAGCTATTAGGCAGTCTGCAAATATGACCAAGCACTTAAAAGAAAATTGGAGAACAAATGGCTTTGATGAAAGTGACTTTTCCAAAAGCTCAAGTGTGTAGAAGAAGACACGCTTTGGCCTTGTGTTAAATACTTAAGGTAATGGGGATAAAGACAATGGTATCATTTAACATCTGCATATAGCTAAGCCACTCTGTACTGCAAATTACCCTACACAGAGTCAGAAAGCTTACATACTTATGCATGTCTGCACACATGCAGATTTGACTGAAAACGTTTATTTCTTTGTGTATTTTGCTTGGCTACTGAAAGTTAGATTAAAAGAGTATTTTCATCTTCCATAGCCTGACTTTCATCTTCAGCGAGTACTTGTCAGCTCTGGAAGGGAAGAGAGGAAAAAAAAATCCAGATGGACTAGAGGGGTAAACACAGTTCATCCACAGAGATTTCTTGTAATATTGAAGTCATTAAAAGAAGTCTAAGAAAGAAGAAAAAAATTTGTCTGATAAGGTTTTTTTTGTTTTGTTTTGTTTGTTGTTGTTGGGTTTTTTTTACCTTTCCTGTCCAAAAACTTATATGTATTTTTTCTTTTGAAGATGAAACTCAAATTTTGGTATGAGGTCCACACATCTCAACAGCATGTATGTATGAATCTTAATGTTTTTTCACCAGTAAAAATTAGTATTTAACCTTGGATGCCATCACAAAACTTGTAAAATGCTACAGTGCCATGAATACATTTCCTTAAATAGAATGCATCTCTTGGGAGTTCTCAGTTTTCTCCAAAGTGCTAGCTGACAAACTTCTTTTAGAAGTTCCATCTGAAAAAGAAGAAATTTCACAGATAGTCCAAAATTACAGAATGAGCATGTCAATTAAAAACACATGTTCTGAAATGGAAAAAAATGCCTGAATTACTTAGTGTGGTCGTTATGCATTACAAGTTTTAGAATAAGAAATGAGAAAAGATAAAAACTCAGCTGATAATCCTGAAAAAGATGGACAAAACCACCAGCAAACCAATAAATCACACTGCAGCGTAAAGCACACACAACTCAGAAAGGAATACCAGAAACGGGAAAGATTACAAAGTTACAGCACAGCAGTAACTTAAGTTTTTGTTTTCCTAGTAGCTTCCCACAGAGCTCAACCCAAATACTTGACTTTAAGTATCTGCTCCATATTTTTCATGTGCCACTAAAAATACTTCAAGTAAAACTGAAATGATGAAATGGAATCTGCTTGAGATCACGGACCTCGGAGATGGAGCGAAGACATGTGAACTACAAGAGATGCAGGCAGCAAGATGGAAGGATAAACTGAAATACTGAAGAGCTCATTTCAAGAAAATACTAAGAATATGTCAGTTTAGGGGAAGAAAAACTGAACTCAAGAGTAGCAGTGAGCGCCGGCAACCAGCAGCATGAAGGTACTGCTCAACTCAGGGGTTCCATCTCATACAGAACTCTCAGTTACAGCCATTTAGAGCACAATGGACCGATTTAGTGCCTCCAAAAAGATGGAACAGCCCTTTTTCTGGCAGCACTTACGTGCACATTTGTGCCTCCCTTCTTCCTCTATATCTGAAGATCTGAGCCAAGTTCTCTAAAACAATATGCTTTTTAATCATACATTTATTGGCTACAAGCACAGATGTCCTAAACATTGCTTATTCATTCAATGTCAGTAAATCACACTTTAATTTATTAGAAGTCTGAAACAAGTAATTGAAACAAAAATCTAACTAGTATCTGCTTACTTATGAACAGCTTTTCTGGCAACAGACAAAAACTGATCTAGAAACACACTTGAGAGCAAAATGTTAAGCTTTCAGGCAAAAGTTGGGGTTTTTTTGGTTGTTGTTGGTGTTGTTTTTTTTCCCTTATAGTGCAGAGCAAACAGGCCTAGCCAGTTTCCTAAGTTTAGAAAACAGTTTTGTTGGACTGGAGAGGCCATTACAAGTGATTCCCCTGAGTCATTTCTCCGCCATTAGAATATTTGTTTTCAAGAAGAGCTGTATCTTAAGTCCTGATGGAGGTTATACAATTAAAAAAAAAAAAAAAAAAAAGCCATAGATGGACACTTTTTTTGGCTTTACTATTCTCCCTCTAGAGAGTAGCTTATTTTTAGGTTGACGTAGTTCAAACTTAGGGAACAATTTTTAGGTACTTACAAATAACAGCTTTCATTAATTTGGGAAGGGACAAATTACAAAACAAGTACAAAGCATTTCTAGATAATGAAAACAAACTTTTCAAATCACAAGTGCAATGGAATGCTCTTTTCTTGCTATTTTTCATGTTAAGAGACAAGCCATCTTCTCATGAGTCCAAGAACGTATTAGTAACAGTCTGATCTCCCATTGGAAACACTAGAAAGAAAGATCACAGACCTTCACGCCCAGTCCAGCTGGACATGAAAATACTGATGCAGCTAATGAGGGAAGAGGTTATTTCTTATTTTATTCAGTTAAAAAAAAAAAATGTGTGAAACAGCATCCAGTGAAATACATTCTTCTTAGTTTAACCCTCTGTGCTCACAGTAAAGGTTAGAAGGAAGTAACCCACAGTATAGCAAGCCATCTCTACAATTTGTTTTCCTTTTTAAATTCCTGGAATTATAGAATGTTGGATTTTGTTTTTTGAACACACTCCATTTTTATTTGTGAGACTCCTTCTTACACTTGATATTACTGAAAGTTTGAAATTGGGTTGAGCTGACTCACTATTTTATCTTCTTTTATAGGAGTTTGTCACTGTGCTTGTGTTCTGTCACTTGTTCACTTCCTTCAAATCTAGTGCCTTTCATTTGTTATGCTGGAACTCCCATCATCCCAAAGGTTAGCCTCTCATCATGCCACAGTTTTGTAAAATTGCCTTTGCCTTGTAAAATGGTTTGCCTCCAACTGAGGATCAGTTACATGTTTTTCTTCCCCCCTTACAATCTCAACTGTTGCATCCTATGTTCCCCCCACTAGTCCCAACCCTCCCCCCATCCACAGCAGGTGGGCATTCCAAAATATGGCAGGCATTTTCAACATGCTCAACGGGATATCAAGCAATTCACCTCAAGAGAATCCCCATCATCCTGGTTTAATAACTTACCACATACCACTATGATATGAGCATTTTCATGCATCTACATTCTTATTAGTCAAAACTTCACTGTTCTATCAGAGAAATGTCTAATAAGCAGATACCTGACATGCAGTATCAGTGAGAACAATAAAGAAGCACTGCAATTATTGCAGTGATTAAGCAGCCAGCTGTATTTGTTTCTTTTAGGAGACCAGCACATCACCACTAAGATCTGAACTGTCCATTTACTGTGAAAAATTATGTGCAAATTTCAACTTCTCAGATCAGAGATGCCACCTTCATGAAGCAGCTTTTATTCCTACATCTGCCCAAATTTTCAAGTGTAAATAAAAAAATCAGATAAAAATGCAGGATTACCAATTTATTGTTAACTGAATGCTCAAATATAAATTCACAGACTTTTACAGGAACATTCAGAATTGCCTGATGAGTTTTCACACAGATCAGATATACTTAAAACCTTTTTTCTCCCTACTGGTTGTCTCAATCTGTTTCCCAGCATATCACTTTCACTAATTCCCAGTGCCATACCTGCAGTTCACTCTGAGCTTCTCCTCTCTTGCGTCCCCTCTTTCACAGGTGTGGCAGGTGCTTCTTTTGCTTCCTGTTTCGCAGGCGTGGCAGGCATGTCACCATTGAGGCCCTCCACCCCAGTAACAGACATCAAGCTTTTCCGCTCTTTGGAATTGGATTTGTGCTCCACTTTTGTGACTCTAAACCTGAGGTGACCAAAGGAGAGATTCAGTTGCATGTCCCTAGATATTACCAGGATCGTTCTATGGAGCCAGGGCATGGACATGCATGCATTTTTAGATAGGGGAATCCCAAGATCGTTAAGTCAGAGTGCACACTCACACAGAGTCATGTTCACTTCAGAGTAATCTTCCTTTTTATAACTCATGCAGATCTTAAACATTATTTGCCATTGAATCACACTTTCTCAGGGACTTGGTTTTTAAATTTAGTTTACTAGTAATGGGATTAAAAAAATAATAATGATCACTAACTCTATAAATAAGTAAAATCAATGCGTAGGTGATCCCATGTGGCCCACTGTAGTGTTCCTAAGAAAAGGATACAGTAAAGTGGCATCGCATCTTACCTTCCCACAGAAAGTACTGTAACCTCTCCAAGGCGACTTCTTCTGTGTTCTTTGGATTTATGAGCTGGCTTTATATGATGCCACCGCTTGTGACTACAGCGAGAACAAACATCCTTTTCTATTACTCCTCCAACAGTATGTAAGTGATGGCCTTTGCAGTTGTGTTTAAGTGGAGCAGCACCAGGTGACAAAGGAGACCCTGGACTTGTTGGACTCCCAGGAGTGTTAGGAGACAAAGGGCTAGAGGAAGTATAAAGGAAATGCAGAGTATACTATTAAATCCTGTTTCTTAAAAGGAAAATAAAGTATAGCCCTCACTTGTGTCTAATGAATAACTACTTTTCTGAAGGACAGTTTATTTGTGAGGATAAATGAATTTATATTCCCTCTTAAACCATATTTTCACAGTTCAAAAATCACTTCCGTGAACGAGTGGATCTGCAATCATGTAGTTAACATAACTGACAGAAAGTACGAGGAAACGAAAAAACAAGTCAAGTTAAAATTGAGAAAAACAGTGTAAGTGGACTTGTTCCACTTTTAAGAACTCACAGAAAGACACAGTCACAACACTGCGTTAAGGCTAAACTAAATGTCTGCCATGAAATGGGATTAACATTATATTCAGCCTAAGCTTCAGAAAGATGCTTTTAAAAGGATCCACAAAAAAAGAAAAAGCATTACAATGAACAAAATGCACCTACTGAGAACAAGCCATGAAATTAATCT
Organism: Callipepla californica brunnescens; assembly: GCA_023055505.1. Classification (NCBI taxonomy): domain Eukaryota; kingdom Metazoa; phylum Chordata; class Aves; order Galliformes; family Odontophoridae; genus Callipepla; species Callipepla californica. The sequence goes on along the minus strand of JALIRH010000005.1, from coordinate 23,344,193 downwards.
TAATTTCTTCTAAAACAGAAAAACAGAACAGACAAAAGGGAAAGACTTTTTTGGACTTCAGCATTACTACACTGTCTTGCAACATCTTCTCATAAAGCAAGATAGAGTTCAGTGCACCGCAGGTAAAATGACACAATTTAGGGCAGAGTAAGGACATTCTTCTGAATAAGGACATACCAGAAAGTTATTCATCAGATTATTATTTATCAGATTACTGTAAGACTGAAAGGACGTTTTCAATACGGTTATTCTGGTCTTAATCATATTCAGTGTTTTAAATAGTTCTTTAAGTAATGGAAGAGAAAAATATTTGAAGTATCTGTGAATTTGGGGGTTACCTATAGTACCTGTAGAGGACAAGCCAAGAAATGAGAAAGTGTGCTTGTGGAAGACAAACACAGAGAAATCTTTCAAAAAAATACTGGAGGTATCATGGTAAAGACAACACAAATTTCAGTGCTTTAGCAGAAATAAACATTAAAAAGACAGAGGCAGTTAGCGAGACATCCATTCTTCAGAACAAGAAGGTAAAAATCACAAGCTGAACATCATTAAGATGCTGTTGCTTTAAAATGACAAAATTCTTTCACCATGGAAATAACAACCTAATAAAGTTACATTATTCAGCCTTGATCATGCCTTAACTGAAATGTTTCCTCCAGTTTTAGGAATGTTATTTCAAGAAGAATTCTAACAAACCAAAGAAACTCCAAAAGAGAACAAAGAAATAAAAGTTGCCATGGAAAGATTGTAGCTATTTAGATGTTTATTTTCAGAACAAATAAATAATGTCAGCAGGAATGTAGTGGTCTTCAAAAAAGTAAAAGGAACTCAGAAATAAAATAAAATCCATTTAACATGTCTGAAGTAAAGAACAAGAAGAAATGACTTCAAGTAGCAGAAGTGCAGATTTAACTTTGCCATGATTATTTCTATCACTAGTGTTTCACAGCAGACTGAACACACAAATAAATACAAGGGAATTGCACTCAAGTTACTAAAGCTTTAGGAGCACCTGTCAGAATTAATGCAAGAACAAACCACCGTATCTTTTGGTAGTCTCATAAGACCTTAGTTCCTTCCCATTTTTATATTTTAATTCACTGAAACAGTAGAGAAACTCTCAAAGTATGCATACCTACACAAGATGTCTGAGTTAAAATTCTACCAAATATTCCTAATGCACCATGGAAAAATAGCTGTAAAATAATCTCTGTGTTCAAGAGTTCATTTCATTAAATTTGAAATAAGTTTCTTCAATACCAAGTCTCTCATTAAAATGGGAGACAAATGGTTGCACATCAACTCGTTTGCTAAAACTATACACTCCTACTTTACTACTTGAATGTCCGTTTCCTCTGCCTTGAATAGAAGTACAGGATTACATAAGAAGAGTACAGTAACACAGATACAGTTTAAAGGTCCTTACATACAGATATAAGCATATTTAATTAAGTGATATGCTTGGCCCTTAAATTGCAGACTACTTTCCCTATGTACAGTTTTAAATAGGTGTGTGGTGGAGAAAAGTAGGCTAGCCACTGTATGTTACTGAAATTACAACGCAAGAGTAAAATGGAAGAAGACATTGAAAGAGACACTATTTAAAGTTAGCATCCATACAAACAAAACAGCTGCCTCTGCTTTTTCAAATCATCAAGTTTTGATTAAACTGATTTGGAAGTAATTGCATCCTAAAGTAAACAAGTATTTGCAGCCTCTGCAAATCTTTAGCTCAAGAAAGCAATGAAATATTTTGACTGGCCTAGAACATTTAACCAGAAGAGCAAGATATTATCATGAGGCTTACACTAAAATGCAGTGAACTCAAAGACACAACAAAGAAATCAAGCTACCATCCTCTTGACTGACAACTCAAGGAAGTGATGTAGTCTTAAATGTGCACAGGAAATAAAACCCTTTGAAAGGGTACATTTTTAGTTGCCTCAGGAAAAACACATTAAAAAGTTGAGCAATTACCTTTCAGGTTCAAAGACACTGCTATCTGCTACCATGGCCTTTAACACATCAGCATTTGCTGTAATGAGAATAAATAGAATTCTTCAAAAATGCACAGCTCTAACTTCAGAAAAACAACAAAATTAAAGGTGCTAAAAGAACTTCCAGCCAGAAGAAAGATGGCTGCATTATCTGTATCACCAAAAAGGCATGAGAATCATGCAAAAAAGTTCACAAAATTCTATGGGATTTTCTTAACATAAACTACTAAAACTACTGCTCATATTGCACTGAAAGCTTTATCCCAGCACAAGCTATGTACCAGCCATCTTTACAGTACTCCTACACAAGATCACTGAAAATTAAAATAAACACCCATTTGCTCACAGGAGTATCATCACTTCATACTTACAGAACAATTTAAGAGAAAAAAAACACCAAGAAAAGAAGAAAAACAGCAAGAAAAAGAAAACTTTTTGAGGTTTAGGCTTCATTCAGAAGTAACTCAAGGCAAGTTCAATGCTTAGGGGAACTTAAATTTATACAAATATAAAATTAACAGAATAAACATAATATAAAACCATGAAGTCTTCTAAAGGTTGCTCTGACTGGTAAAAATGTTCTGAACTAACCCAAGCACTCTTCAGGCCACTTATGTGTAGTTGTACTTTTTCTAATAGAATCGGTTTTATCATTTACTTTGTGCAGACAGCACATGAAGATATCATGTCTGAAATCCCAAGTCAGAGCAACTCTACTCTGTTCTCTTTGAAAAAAGAAGCAAAAATATTTTTAAAAAAGGAAAAAAAAAAATTCAAATGCCCCAACAGTTAACATAAGATCAAAAAATGCATGAACCAAACTTACTATACAAAATTATTTTCAGATAATCAAAAAATGTCTTCACTTTGCTTGGAATTATTGCCTCCTACAGGCAATCTCAAAGAACAGACATACAAAAAGGCTATTAAATGAAAACATATGAATATGCCACACTTCTGAATATTTAAAAATATACATATACTTATTAGACACCACCACAAGGCTCACAACTTCAGGAGCACCATACTATACCTTCATTTTTCATAATGTAGTTAATAATTTGTCCTACAGTGTCACTATTCTCATGCGCAGTTTCATTCATTTCTGTGCAATGAAATAAATATTTTGTCAATATTTTGCCCTTTCAAAACAAACAAACAAAAAATTTTTAAAATAAACTATACAAAACCATCTCACTCCACCCCACCTCCCCCCCCCCAAAAAAAAAAAATAGAAAAACACCAGATGATGTTACAGAAAGAAAATAAGATTAGGTCTATTTTTTAAGTGAAAAAAAAATAATAATCAGAGGATGAAGGCAAGTTTGATAGGTTAGGTCTCTAAGTAGTAAATTAGGGGCTTCCTTCTCTCTTTATTCTACCTTTCATCTTCTTCTCTGCAAAGCAACTTACACATCCCCCTTTCCTCAGAAGAAGATCTGGAAGCTGCCACCCTTTCACTGCCACTCACCTTGCTGTTGCACCTTCCTTGAACCAATAGATTAAACAGACACACTGCTTGAGTACATGCCCCAGGCAGTGATTGCTTAGGAACACAATGACAGATCATTACTGCAGCAAATGACTCTTCTGTTACCACACAGGCACTGTGCACTTACTATGAACCTGCTTAGATACTATCCAGAGATGGGAGAAAGGAAGAGGCCTGGAGCACTTAACAGGTGACTTGGCCTTTCTATTTACCTAGCCAAATGCTGCATATAACACTCTTCCCAGGGGTGAAAAAGAGAGCAGGGGAAGATGGGAATGAGGAATCACAAGAGTACAAAAAAAAACAAAACAAAAAAAAAAACAAACACATAGAACAAAGGTATCTTTAAGGAAAAAAAAGATACGAGCAGCATGTGTTACATAAAAAAGAATGTAGACAGTCAACCCAAAGGCACAGTTTTATAATGAAAGGGGAGATGAGAAACACAGTGCAACATGAATAAAACTAAACTTGTTAAACACAAAACTTAGACTTCAGGCTTTAAACAACAGTTTTTCACCATTCCTTGATGTTCAAAACTTTGTTCTCAGCAGCACATGGAATGCACAGAAGGGGCCTGGTGACTCCAATACACACACTCACAAACAAATATGCTCCATGAGCTCTTACTCTACTTTAAAGGACTCATGCGGGAAGGTGGAAGACTGGCAAAGCCCAAAAACCAACAGACACGATGGTAATAAAAATATTTCTCTTAATATTTATGATATCTAATCTAGACAGAGAAATGACAGAAAGCTCACAAAAAGTTAACGCCATACTGGCTGCAGCGTTTAGAAAAAAGTAGAAATATGTTTTTAGACATGTTGATTACCTATTTTTTCATCAGGCTTTTCCTCTTCCTCTACTTCTTCAGCCTCTGTTGTGCAACGGTACCCTTTTTTCTTAAGGACATGACAGATGAGGATCCCCAACAGACCCATGATGAAGAAAACAGGCACCAATACAAAAGCAACATATTCTAGGTGCTCAGGCTTGTTATTGCCAGTTGTCACAGTAGTTGTTGGTAAATCATGGCTTGCCAAGGCCTGTACATCACCTACATAATAGAATACACAGAGTTTATGCCTGTAACAGTCAGTAGCTTCTCTGCATAAAATGATTACAATTACCAATCATGTATTAAGAACTCCCACACAATATTTCTTTGATACGATGGGGAAGAACAAACAGTATTCCAGCCTTAAGACTTCCAATCCCAACATGAGTGCCAGTGTGTTTCACAGACAGCTAAATGCCATAAGTGCTCCTCCTCATCAGTGAGGGGAACTCTGTACTATTCCTTAAGTCCTGCCTTCATGCAAAATAAATAAAAAAGCATGGGCTATTTCCTAACATAAAAGTACAGAATTTAGCATTGATGAAAGGATCATACTTAAGGAATCATAGAATCATAGGAGTTGGGAGGGACCTCTAGAGATCATTGAGTCCAACCCCCCAGTATTCTTGGATTTTTCTTGGCAACGAGATTAGAAAAATACATCAGATTCCAACTGTTCAGCTAAATCAAAAAATATGTTTGCATACTTAGAACTCCTTCTGAGTCTCTAAAGTTTATGTATACACACTATACACAAAGATTTACATAATAACCACCAAATATACAAAACCATTCCTGCCTTTCTACTCTATTTCTTTCTTTTTTTTTTTTTTTTTTTTTTTTTGAGTAGGAAAGAATGGCAACAAAATGAGTAAAATTCTAATGAATTATAACATATTTTCTACCTACTTGCATTAAAACAGATATGGTAATTCATAATGTTGCTACTAAATGGGTTAAAGGAAGGAAGATTTATCAGAAAACCAACTGCACGATAGTGAAGCTTTCACAACAGAAATATCCAAAGTCATCTAATCCACCCTCTGACAAATAAAAATAAATAAAAAAAAAAAAACAACACTTAAGAATCTCCAGAAATTTGCAGAAAGACCATTACTTCAAAATCACCTCTACTGTGCCAGCTGTATAAGAAATAAAATAAAAGCATTACATATTTATCATGTATTTATCTGAATCCATTTGCCACACAACAGTGGGAATGCAGAAAACTAAAGGAAATGACAGAAAACATCCGAATACTTCTGGAGGCTGAATGAACTCTAATGTTAAAATTAAACCCCAGGATGTTTGCTTGGGACAAAGCCAGATGGCCTAGCTTGCATACAAACCCAAAAAAGAAAGCTATTCATTCTTTCAAGAAAGTCCAGCAATGCTACATGTAACTGTACGTAGAACTTACCAAGTATGTAATCTTCAGTAGCTTTAAATTGTACCTGGGCAGGACAATTGAGCAACAGAAGAACTGAACAAGCTAACACTTAAAAACTGCAACTGTTTTATACTACAGGGAAGTAAAAGACAAGGAAAGCATAAACAGAATCACAGATGTGATCATTACTACTCAAGATATCTAACAGGACAGATTAGAAGGGCCACAAGATGAATCAGACTCTTCATGTTTCCTATGTCTCTTTGTGAGAAAAGCAGCGTTATCCTAAGAAATCTCCTCCTGACTTTCCTCTGGGACCATGACAGGTAACATCTATTTCAAACCTAGAGAGCAAGTGTTTTCAGCCCCCCAAGCTGTGCCTCCTCACAGCTTCTCCAGATGTAAAGCTGCTTCACAAGGTCCCTCCTACCCTCAGTTCTATGCTCCCCCACTGACTTTGCTCCTGACAGGCCAGGTATACGATGTAACACAAGAACAAGACTTGCCTGGATATGAGCAATACATTTCACATCCCAAATCACAGCTGCATCACTTGTTTTATGACCCTGTTCTTCTTCCTCTCAGGCATGTTACACTTACTAGCAGAACGGTGACAGTTATCCCATCCTCATGTGTTGCCTCGCACAGGATTCTACTGAAAATTCAGTCCTTCCTTGACTCAAACCAATGCTTAGCAAAATCAGTTTGCTGTGGTGTTTCTCCTGTCCCAATGTTCTCATACAGCTGTGCAGACTATCAGCCCACATATCAAAATTACCTGAAGATGCACTCTAAATACAGACATTTAGGAGCAATACTTGGCACGTTTAAAATGCTGCTTCAACTACAAACCACAGATTATATTCATGCTACTAAGATCACCTGTAGCCTTGTTTGCTTAAGAGTAAGTATGTTTTTGTTACTGATCTTAAGTATTCTCTGCCCTTAACTAAGCATTAACTGAAAAGTAAAATAGAAAAACAGCCAGCCTCAGTCAAGAACTTTTCTTTTATACTGGTTTATTACTACTCAGACACAAAGGCAGAGTTGTTCTACATTCCATCTCAACAATGGCTCAAGAATACATTTTGAAACCTAAAACAAACAGAAGAAAGGAGGAAAAAAGGTTGACCTAGTAAGGAAAACAGAAAAGAAAAACATCCTACCTCAAATTACAGTTTTTATAAGCCTGAGTCACATCTATTAACATTCTAGTTAGACACTGTCATCACTCCATGTTAGCAAGATAATGTTTAATCACAAGTAAATAAATAAATAAGAATTCTAAGACTACAGTATCTTGAAGGCTGTAGTAATAATGAGGCTGGAGTGGACCACACACACAAAGGTGCTCTTTAGCAAACCTTTTTCCCCCCTTAAGTTTCGCAGAAAATAGAGACTGGAACACGCCGGCAATGCTTCATGCTGCTGTCCTAGAGCAGGATTAGCTGTTCCTAGACAACTATTTGCCACACCGAGCTAAAGATCCTGCAAAGGCAACAGCCTGTCCCCCCGCATACTGTTGTTTCTTTTTTCTTTGCAGATGGAGGATGAGCACAATTCTTTTGTTAGTAACTATTTGCCACATAAATAGCCTTCGCTCATACCAAGCTTCACAATTACTTGGTTTTAGCAGTATGAGAAGATTTCATTAAGCATGATCACTACAACTTCCCTGATGAAGCTCCAATCAGCTCAAAGTTTCACCTTAAGGAGTGATCTAAACAGGCAATTCTCAAACTTTCCACAGAGCAAAGCAAAATCTTGATTTAATATTGCTTAAAAAACAACTCAGATGATTGAAAATGAAATATTTTCAGTAGAAAAAGATTGTATCTGTTTAGTTGTTGCATAAGCGATGTAAAATTCATCATTAAAATAATGCATTGTCTTTATTTTTCTGAATCTCTCATACCAAACATAAGTATAATGAACATCTAATGGATTCTTTTAAGCACATTCCAGTTATTGTATTGTTTAATCTACAGCAAGAAGCCCATAAACAATGATGTAATCTCTCTGTTCTGCTGATAAAGAATCCCACTTTGTTATGCCAGATTTCGCCTATTAAGCCCACGCCATTTATTTCTTATGGCATGCCTTTTAAAGAGCTTTGTTTATATTTCATGAATTTGATTGTTCTAGCAATCAATCTGCTATAAATAACTGTATACATATTTACTATCTTATCCTTGTAGTTCAAAAAGTTGCATGATCATATTTCCTGCTTTCAGGCTTGAAAATGAAATATAGCTTTCTATCTCAGTGTACAGAAACAAAGTACTGTTGGCCTTGATGTTAACTGAATTGTTAGAGAAATCAAGTATGATCAATGTGCAACCTATTTAAGTACAGTACAAGACAAATGAAGCATTCAGTTAAGATGTAGAATCTGCTCAGGCACCTCAGCTAAGGACAGCTGAAGATGTCTCAGCAGCAGCATTATCTTCAGCACTTCTCTCCCTGTTCGTGCCAGTTCTCTCATCCATGGTAAAGGAGGAATCACTCAAAGTTCAAGATAATTTAAACAAAAAAAGTGACTTGCTTGGCTGTTTTCTGATAGTTTTTCTTTCTTTAATGCCTGGACCGCTTCTTATTCAGTTCACTATGTGGCCATACAAATTATTTACAGGTGAAATGAAAGGCTGACATAAGCTGGCAATGCCACAAAGAGAAATCAGCAGGCAATTCCCACTTCAGCTCACCTTCCAAGGGAACAGCAGCTGCCTCCGTAGCCAGTGCTTCATCTTTTCCTAACCCTGACACAAGTATACTTACACTATATCAAACTATGACACCTTCTACCTTCAGGAGAAGCCCGAACTGTGTGTTTAACACTGAATCACGGCTACAACAAGAGCTTTAAACCAAAGTTTGCATCCCTGTCTTATCACTAAGGTGGTAGCTATAGAGGAGACCAGAGCGAACTATAGACAAGGAACAGGTCAAACAGGGTGCTTTCCAGAGGAAAGGGCAAGTGAAGGCAACCTCCTGCCTAACATTTTTTTACCTACTGTTAAAGAGAACGGCACTTTGGGGAACATCCATGAACTGAATAACGGGAAAAGAAAAAGCTATCGTTTAAAAGGAACATTCAACACATTCAATTCTCCTTCACTTTTAGCTACCCTGTAGTAAACGGAACCTACAAACAAGGGAAATAAGCAGGAAGTCCAACGAGACAGAGGAAGTCACATAATAAAAGAAGATGACAACTATGAAAACTAGCAGCAGTGCTACCAATTGCCCTAGCGGTTGTTTAAGGTCTGCTGTAAGGAACAAACTTCAAAACTTTCATTAGATTTGTCAGCAGCAGAATTTCAAACAAGATATCGGCCACATGGCTCACAAAAGCACAGCACAGATCTCTGGGGCTGGCAGAGATCTCTGCATCCTTCCTACCCAACATCACATTCAAACCCATAAACCTGCAAATCTTTCACAGCACCTCAAACTGGAGCTTGCTGGAGCCCTTATATTAGAAACTGAGGCTTTGACTCACTTTAGTTACCACAAAACTTATGATGACATCACGAGTATATCCTGCAGTAGGTCTGGAAAGAAAGCCTTCTCTGAACTTTGAGCGTTATGTCTCTGCCATGATGAGTTCCCTCCCAATCACATGCTGTATCAACACTGTTTCAACAAACTGACCACAAAAAATTGTACAAAGGCTTCCCTGAAAGCTGGTGGGAAGGGCTCAGAGGAGATACCTCCTAAGCACAGACAGGTCCTATTAACAGCAAACTATAGCTAAAAGCAGCAGCGTACAATGCATGTAACCCTCAGCAATTCAAAACCATTGAGCTTCGTGCAGTCCCAGATGATGATTAAACCTCATCTTGCCAGTTGCCCTGTCTGGGTAGTCATGTCATGAAGGCATCTGGAATTATTAAGACCTCAAAGACAAAAAAAAAAAAAAAGAAAGAAAAGAAAAAATAGACAAAAATATCAACAGCAGCTCAGTCCCATTGAAAGAAAGAATAAATAGCACTATGTACAGCAGTAAGACTCAGTCTTTTCCTTGTATGTGACAGTAGATGCAGCTGAGGAAACACAGAGCAGAATCTCACACTTCACTGAGAATCAGCATTACAGTACTTTGAACACTTAACATCAAATTTCAGCTTTCAAATACAGACTGCATTCCATGCAATTAACAAAGAGCACTTAATCCATTTGGCTGTTTAAGAATAAAGAATCCCTACTGGACACATCAGATGTTTGAGACTATTCCATATCATTAGGAAATTTGCAAGTGCCAGCAGCATTAAAGTAGTGCTACCACACACACAGTTCAACAGTTCTGTGCAAACATTCACACTAGCTGAAATCAGCTAAATATTTTTAACTAAAACCAGCATTTCCCTCCCTGTGACGACATAGCAGAAAGCATTCAGCAGACCTCAGGAAAAAGAAAGAAACAGTATTATCTTTTGTAGTTTTTGCATTTCCTGTTACATTTTGCAACTGTTTGCTTTCAAAAGTGCACCTGATGCACACGATGAAATCACGGGTATGGTTACTACATTCCAGCACATGGCATTTCAGCTCCTCTGGAAAAGTGCTGTGAAAGAAACCTGTGTATAAACATTTCAAGAGTACCTACAAGTCTATGCACAGCCATCCTGCAGCTTACTAAAACACTTTTGGGCATTTTCTTGCAGATGCCAGTAGCAAACTGCGCAGCCATCCCAACAGACTGAGGAACACGCAACAATATGCCAAAGTAGCAACTATGGAAGAGCAATCTAATGTGTATACATACACACACATATTAAACCTTTCATGAATGCTTATTCAGAGAGGAGGAGGAAAATGTGGTCAGGCTCAAGTAGAGAAGGAACATCTGCAATCCTTCTCCTCTCTTACATCTGCCACAGAACATCTGAAAAAGTGTTCAGGCCATGCAGAGCCAATTAGTTGTCAACACAGATCTGAACTCCACATTGGCTGTTTTTTCAGTGCCTCTGATTGGTTGAATTTGAGAAGAAAAAGAGTGATAATGACAACATATATAGCACTGTTCTACAGGTCTCAGCTGTGCCTACTGGTACTTCTTTCTGCTCTCCTGAAGGGAAGGAATGAGCTAGATGACAAGGCTTTCACGCCTCTTGCTTTCAGAGCAAAACAGCAGGTGATGGACACCTCAAACCATTTCTAATCAATCTGACATGTGCCAAGCACTAATCACAGATTTACAAAGGGAGTACAGAAAGACTCAAAAGCATTTTGTGCCTAATTTCACGCTAGTGATCATGGCTGTGCTGTGTGCACTCACACAAGCCGTACGCCCTCAGCCATGCCCTGCCACACAGGTGTAACGTGCAGGCACCGGCACCCAGGAGCGCCTAGCAGCGAGTCTGTGTGTGACAGCTAGCACTTCAGACAGCACAGGCTGCAGGAGGCATTTGGCTCTGGGATTACCAGCACCACAACGTCTGGGCTTAGGTATAAACACAGACACTCACTGAGAAGTTACGCGAGCGGCGCTCGGAGCACGTAAGGGTTACAGCAAACCGGGTTTCTAAAATCTAAACACAAAACCGAGTTCAACCTCACAGCGGACAGCCAAGTAGAAGCGGTTCCTCGAATCATTTACACTCCGTGAGTCACTCACCCACTCCGGCTCTAAATAACTAGAGAACGGTTACGAGAAGCACAGCTCACCGTTTAGCTTTTTTAGACCCAGCCCACGGCCACGCCGGACCCAACAGCCGCACGGCGGCGGGAGCTGCCGCCACACGAAGGGCCGCGCCCGAGAGCCCCGAGCCGGGGGCAGGCCGAGCCCCCGCCGCCTCCCGCCCAACGCAGGCCCGCCGCGGAGAGCGGACCACCCCCGCGGAGAAGCGGCGGAGGCGCCCGGGAAGCAGAGGGGTCCCGGCTCGTCGTTCCACTCACCGACATCGGAGCGGTTCCGCAGCCAGACGGCCGTCGGGCCAAGCGACGGAGCGATCGGCGGGATCCCGCTCGTCGCCGGCGGAGCCATGCCCGGCAACTCCTCACGCCTCCTCCGCGCTGGCAGCCCCGCTGCCGCCCGGCCCAACCCACCGGCGGCGGGGCGCGCCCTGCCCGCACGGCGACTGCGCGGAGCCGGCCCGGGGCGGTGCTGAGCGGGGGCGCGGAACCGTGCGCCATTGGCTTGGTGTTAGACAAGGGGAAGGCGTTTCCTATGCGCTCCTGTGGCAAATTCGTGAAGTTCGCATTAGCGTTGAATGCAGAAGCATTAGTGCGGGTGGTGGAGCACTAGCACAGGCGGTGGAATTTTCCCCGTTGGACATGTGTCTGGGCACACTGCTCTGGTGTCCTGGCCGGAGCTGGAGGTCCTGTGTTGGTATTGCAAGCCCGAGAACGGGACGGTTTTGTAAGCACAGCTGACAGCTGTAGTGCTCCGCAGTGCCTCACTCTGGAAGCCCAGTGCCAGGACCCAGAGGATGGCATGATGGAGACAGGGCTGATCCAGAGTACAGCGTTGGACTTAGCAGCCCCTGAGGCACGCAGACTGCTCTCACCCAGCTTACTTCACGTGGGTTGAGCACTGAACTGGCTCCCAAACGCCAGGTTCTGCACCGAGCCCCTGGGGCTGCCCAGAGCCTCGAGGGCTGGTTGATGTGCGTCTTGTGCAAGACAAGCGAGTTCTGCAGCAGCATGAGGTGGCCTCTGCCAGCACTGTCCCTGGAGGACCCTCAGTGCCAGGGCACGGCCCAAATGCCGAGGAGATCTGTGGGGACAGCTGTTCTGTGCAAGGGGCTACCCACACCCAGGGGGAGCAGCATTTGTTGGCAGAGCTGGGTTGAAACTGGGTAGTGTGACCATGGGGCAGGATGTGACACGCAGGGCCACATGGCCTTTTGGAAGGTGCCACTGCAGCATTCACACAGGGGCTTGCAAATAGTCACAGCCTCCATGCGACTTCATTAATTAGCACTGAGCTCACACGTAAGCCACTCTCACACTCACCCTTTTACCTCTTCTCATCCACAGAGCCTCAAAGTTGTATCTGTATTCCTTGATTCTACACACTCCAGCTCCAGCATTGGTTTACATCCTGGTAAGCCAGCTCAGGTGTTCAGGCCTTAGCATCTGTAACTGGACTTCTCTGCTGCCATGGGAGAAGCGTAAGTTGAATCGTATGTTGTATTCTTGTAACAAGGCAGGAGCAATTACAGCTTCCCATTAGTTCCAGATACACTGCTCTGAACTATCATGATCTAAATTATTTATTTACTTGCTCTTACTCAATTTAAAGAGACGACATTTAAATAATTATAAAGCCATTCACATTCTTGAATGATTTGTTCATCTAGTACCAGTAATTTGTTCAAAAATATTATTAGCCACTGGCTAGAGCTGTTCTCTACTGGCCCCAGCACACCACTTTACCACCTCCTTGTCTAGCCAGACCACTTAATAACTTTTCTTCATCTTCTTTTATGGTAAAGAAACTACACAGAAAAATGTGTTCTTAAAAATGATGTATTTGTACCATTTGTGTACTGGATAGAGTGCTCTGAAACTGCAGCTCTGGAAATAACCAGTTTTAACCTTTTTGCTGTGTGCTTGATGGTCAGCTCTATTCATGGTACAAATTGTAGCCTCTATTTGTATACAAGTCTTTTTCAGACCTAGAAAAAGATCAGGATGATTTAACACCCAAGATAAACATGTTGACAAGCAAAAATAAAAATAACTGTCTCTTTTCCTTCTTTGGTAACAAGGGAAAAGTACCTTTCCAGAGATAAGCAGTTTCTGAGTCTAGCAACAGAGCACTATTGATTGTTTAGATACTTGTTTAGATACCCATTTTTAGCATCTATTAAAGTGATTTTACAATTCCTTCCAGAATTCAAGACTGAATGCTACATTTGCTTCTAACTGCAGCTAAATTTGACTGCTGTTTGTTTGTCATCAGCATTGAGAACATACTCAGCAGAGACAGTTATGACATAGATAATAAAATATTAAAGCTTAATTTAAAAAAGCAAACAAAAAAAACCCAAACAAACAAACAAACAAACAACCTACAACTGTGGAACATGGTACATAAGCAGACATTGATGATTTTCTTTTTGCAAGTACCAAATCAAATGCTCAACCTGAAGAAGTTCAAGAATTTCTTACTTGAACAGTTTGTTGGGTATTGATTTATTTATTGACAAAGAAAACTATCAGGAATTAACAAAAGTGTCCATTTCAACAGGAAAGGAAATCAAACGTAGGAAAACACGTCTTTGACCTTCACAGGTTTCCTACAGAAAGTATTTCTCTTCACCTGAGCAGCTTCTCTGTCTCTTCAATTTTAATTTTCTATTTTTTGAGGAGCAGTTCTCTTTCAGCTGCACCTCCCAATGGAGACAGGACTGAGATGTTTCCCTGCGCACAGGTTATCTCCAAATCCAGCAGGATTTCTGAACCACATCTGCCTCTGTGATGCAAGCAATCCAAAGAAGAACATTCTTGCAGGTTCTCCCTCTGAATTCTCTGACTTCAGAAGCATTGGTTGAATTTTTACTATTTTTTTTTACCGATTACAGAAATAATCTCAATTTACTACATAACCCACAAACAGTGAATTGGTGTAATTTCCAAGACAGCAACTTCTTACCCTTCTTCACACACTGGAACAAACCCCTGTGGTCATAGGGGACCTCATACTTGGCCACTAGAAGATCTGTGAAATCACCTGCAAGCTCTTAGAATAATGAACCACACTAAAAACACTATAAACCACAAAGTTTCCTGAACAGATTCAAAACTAAGTTGCAGTAAGTTTTAATTAACTCAGTTTATGTCAGCTACTTCCTCAATCTTTCTAAAACAAATCTGCAGTTTGTTTCTATCATTAGATAAAGCAGTGATTTGGGTGAAGCAACTCATTTTTCTCATGCAAAGCAGTCAAGGGATATCCTTAGAACAGCCTTTGGCTTGGCCTACTACTAGTTGCTGACACCACTTAGAAAAAAATTAATAATCTTATTTTGTTCTTTTTTTTTTCTCCTGCCAGTATGAGTTACTACTTGTTTCTGGATTTCTGTTGGAAACCCCCTCTATTGTTACTGGAAATCTGAAAAATATATGACTTCCCTTGACCAGTATAGTTAGAACTAAGAGAAAAGTAAATTTTACTTGATATTTCTCCTATGGTTTTTATTTCAATCACACATTAACCTTAAATTAAATGTTACTGAATAATTGCCCTGTTAATTAGCTTTTTTTTTCATTACTGTTTCATTATTGACTTTTCTTTTTGAGGGATTTTTTTTTTTAATATCATGTATCAGAGCAGGACAGACAACTAGCGAGCTGTCATCTGCAAGAGTTACAGGAAAAAAAAAAGACATCTGCAGCAGTACATAAATGACAGAAATGATCACCTTCACATCTTAAGCAACATGATCTTAGACTTCAAAATAAGGAAAATTTATTATATTGGAAACATCATATCATCAAGCCCTTTTACATGACTTAACTTTTTACTTCACTTGATAATGATTAATGAGAGTGCAAACCCCACAACTGTGTAATCCTACAGTATCTATTTCTAAAGATATATATATATACACAAATATTTCAGCATAAAATTAACCAGTGTTAGTATGAGTAAAGCTTAATCACGTTAAATACCATTTGAAATGTAAATAATATGTATTCCTGCACCATTTAATTACTAACTTTTCTTTATTAGTAGAATCACAATTAAGACACAAGCCTATTTGAGTCAGCTTTCTTATAGTTCTTTCCAACCTCCTCACATACACCAAAAAGAGTTCCTTATACATACCATCTACAGGCACAAGGGAAAACTACTTCTAAAACCTTTTAAAGGTACATCCAAGTGCTAGCAGTATTTAAAAAAAAACAAGTACATTACTGTAGCTGAAATGCTAAGTCACAGCTTGAACCTGTGATTGAGCACCTGGCAGGAAGGCGGGGGTAACCCAGGGGAGCTCAGGTGCATGCAATGCACCTGAGTGACCGGAAGCGAAGCAGCCAGGCGCCAACCCTTCCCAGAACTCATTTAAGGGTTGGCAGCAGAGGTAATCACACCTTGTTGAAGATGTTCCTGAGGTCTTCTAAGAGTAAGTAGGTTTGTATTTTTTTTTTAGTTGTTTTTGTTGCTTTTGTATCTGTAGCTGCTGTGTTTGAGCATATCTTCATTTGTTATAGCCTAGAAATTTGCTGTTATGTTGTTGCTGCTATCTTTTTCATTGTATTACAGCATTGTGGTTAAAGAGGTACTTTTTGGTAGCAGTGACTCAACTGATAGTCTTTTACTTTGTAGACCAGGGTTAGTAAAATATTAATATGGCACTATAAGAAACATGTTAACGTTAGGAACGGTGATGGTGGCAAGAAAACAAAGTGATTACATGAGCCGGGTTGTTAGCACTCACAGAACTTATTTTAAGTATTTCTTTTCTGGTAGACTTTCTGTAGAACTGGAAGCTCAATTCCTCATTCATATAATAGCAACTACAAATTTTTGTGGAATTGAGCTTACTTCTTAATGTGCACATCCAAATATGAAGACAAGGGGAACTTACACATTTATTTGTGGGAGGTTATTAAAAATAGAAAAACCAGAAGCAAAACAATCTAAAACCAAGTACCTGAACTCAAACAGCGGATCTTACAGTGGAAGCAATGCCTCTGGCTCAAGGCAGTTCAACAGACTGTTAGTCAGGAAAAAATTGCAACCAGCAAGCTATTTGAAACTATCTCCCATCTGCACAGTGCTTTGTACTTTGTCCTGAATGCTACTGTGTTTATTGAGGGAAGTAAATGCATTTCTGAAGGGTACTTCCTCACATGGAAAAAGAAGCTCCTAAAGTCAGTAGAACTGTAAAGATGATATGGTTCTATTCTCAAGTATTAAACTTAATACAAATAAATACTTGACAATACTTGTCAATTTCCACATGCTTTTGTCCTGTCAGGTTGAGAAAATATAAGTAAGCAGAATATTTGGGTAGTGTTTTTCTAGGTGTGACCTGCCTTTTGTGATTCTGTCTCCCTGATAAAATTAGATCACATTAGATTGTGGCTCTCACCATTCAAGACAATAGTTTAACCTCTAGAATTTTGATTTAGTCAGGACTGTCTCCCATTTGTTTGTTCTGGATCCCCCTGATTGAAGTAAAATTCTATTCTTTGGACTAGAGGGATTAGAAAAAGTCTTGGTTCTGGAGCCAAGTAATTAAACTCCTTAATTATTTAATTACGTTGATGAAGTCTGTGAAGATGACAGTAAAGCTACAGACATTGTCCCAAGAATAGAGACAGTACTTTGTAATCCTCTGCATGTGGATTAAAATAAACTGTTGAGAACAAGAACGGGAACCTAGCACATCCCTCCAGGATGCCAACCCACAACATCAGAGCAATTATGGCAGGGAATAAAGAGGGTGGTGGTGCAATTAGCTTTAATTCTTTAAACTGTTGTGGTTGTCATTATGTTTCTTGAGACACTAGATCCTGTTGATGCTTGATAGGTGTTCCCAGGCGGATCCTGACAGTTGAAGCTCTCCTCAGGGGACTAAAGGCAAGAATGCTGATGTTCTGGATTCTGAGCAGGTGTGGGCATGATTTGGTATCAGCTAGTTCTAATCATCAAAACAAATGTGCTTTCAAATACTTGGGGAAGTTTAAGGGCTTTGCTGTGTATCTTAGCTCAGGGGCCTCCTGATCTTTGGATGTTGGAGCATAACGATTTCCATGTTATTGTTAGACCAGTTTCCTGGAACATAGGTAAAAGTGAGGAGCCTGAGGAAGTACTAAAGGAAGAGCTGAGTTTGACCAAGTCCATCTTAAGTTGAAAGAAGTTGTCAAAGAAGTCTGTTGGTTTTGAATGCTGTGGAGAACCATGTTATTGAGCATACAAGGTAGTGTGGCTTGCTTGGTGTGTGTGTGACAGAGGCAGAAATGGAAGTAGTTTACAGCGTAGGCCATATCCCACCAGAGGGCAGCTTTTTCCTTGGTTTTCCACTGATATGGTTAAGGAATTTTTTTACGCAACAGATAATATAGCATTCATGTGATTACTTTTACTTACTAAGGTTTTGTTTTGCAATACTTGTTTTAAAGAAATGAAGGCTGAAACAAAGGCCTATGGTAATGAAACAGCAATCCACTGCTTCGTAGTCCATGCTGATAATTTTTGATGAATTAATCTTAATTTGTCAGAGCTGAACAATAGACATTAGGGAACTTAATGGTGGGTGGGAAACCAAGAAAGTCTGGTAGCCTTGCATGAAGTCATGAGGCATGGTAGAGTTATTTTTAATAACATCATTAATTAAGCTAACACATTCATACATCTACATGCCTAAAGCAATATTTCAAGTTGCCTTAGCTTTGATACTTGATCATCAATAACCTCTGTAGGTTATGTAAGTCACAAAATTTAGTCTACAAACATAAGGGCTGTAAACTAGTATGGAGATACAGCACAAATATTTGTTTAGCATTTGCACCTTGAGATTTAGGATTCTGGCTTGTAGGCTGTATTTAAGCTTCACTATATGCTAGCCAGACACTCTTGAAGATTTCTTAATCTTAAAACTAGAAACTGCTTTCTTAGTAATAAGTCACTTGGAAGTAACATTTTTCAGAAACTCTAAGAAGGAGGAGTTACAAATTTTATTTCCTGAAAGAAAATAGAATGTGGCCCTCCAAGAGAGGTCCTGCAGAAAAATTGTAAGTGCTTCAGTTGTTAGCTTAGAGGTTCACTTCTTCATAAAAAGTGCTAGTTTAATTTGAGCATGCTGGCTGTACAGTTGGAGTATTACATTCCCTCAAAATAATACTCAGGCTGTAACTATTAGAGAAAAATATCATGGTACAATGGTAATTATTCAAGTATTTTCATGGCATGAAATTCTGGAAGGTGTTGGCTTGATATGATTTCTCATTTTCAGTTGACCAAACTAACAGCTGTACATTTCATCTCTTTAAGTATGCTTAGATAGTATGGGTCAAATTCCACAGCCAAGTAAACAGTCACTAAATTGAAGTGTCTTAGTACGCTGTGGATAGCCTCTATTTCTTCCAACAATTCAGAACTATGCTCTGCTTTATGCAAATAGCCTCTATCAAGTCTGCATTCCAGGAGTTCTCTTGGAAACTAGTTCAGGTGTAGATCTGCTGAGATAAGCTTCAAATCTTGCTAGGCCTGTTTATTTCCACTGCTTTTAATGTAAGGTAAGAAGCCACATGCAAATGAAAAACTGTACGGAGAGGGAATAGATTTGATCTGAATACCAGTACATTGTTTACAACAATTTTTCTATTTATATGTATAATCCCTGGTAGCTCATCAATCCCTTACTGCCAGAAAATACTCACAACTAGAAATACAAAAGCTGGAATGTGGCAAGATGTGCAATGGATGCTTATTAATTGCAATACAATAGGTATTATTTTGGTTCTTTTCTGTCAGAAAGTGTTATGAATACTGGTTCCTTATCTTTCTCCAAGCCTGGCTGTGCAGTAATCTTCAGAGCAGGGCAGCGTCTTGCAGTAACTCTTATGCTGCTCTTCTGACATGTCATTGGGAGTGTCAAAAGCAAGATCAAATCTTTAATTGAGGAGCTGCTATCTGGAGCTGAGATGGGAAGTCTCAGATAAGCAAAATAGGGAAGGAATGTACAGTAACGTAATATGAAAAACGTTTCACTTGCCACGTGAGAGAAGAGGACGAACCTCAGTTTTAAATATTCTTAGGGAGTTGAGGGATGGATGGTGGTAGCAGTTGCAAATGGTTCATAGTCTAGTGGGCATTTCTCTGTGGAAGAAATGGGGTCCCAAAGGAAACAAAGAAATGTTTCCTGACTGAGAGGACAATAAAGTTTTTGGCAGCTTTTTTTCTTTTGTATCAGGGTAAATCTGAGGTGTGAGTAAGAACATTTTTTTTTTTTAGCAGCTTATAAAAAGAACAGTGTTTCGAAAAGCACTAAAAATGTAGAATATGTAATTCTGGGAGTCCACGCTTTTTTGTAATGTTTTAATTGTATACAATCTTCTAGTTATTGTTTAATTAAAGTAGTATTTTCATTTGGAACAGAAAAAAAAGAATCAGAAAACAGCTAGTGGCAAAAGTCATCCAGAGTGCTGGCAGTAACTCTGGGGAAGAGAAGGATCTGCAGGCAAACTGGATTGTGGTGCTGTGTTGTTTTGAGGTTGTGGAGTCTAATGCTTAGGAAGTTCCACACAAATGTGCATGGAAACCTCTTCACAGTGAGGGTGATGGAGCACTGGCACAGGCTGCACAGAAAGGTTATGGAGTCTCCTCTGGAGATGTTCAGGACCCACCTGGACACCTACCTGTGCAACCTGGTCTAGGGAACTGCTTTGGCAGGGGGTTGGACTTGATCTCTCGTGGTCCCTTCCAACTCCTACAGTTCTGTAGTTCTGTGGGATTGTTATGATAAGAATGATCCTGGTGTCTTAGACCAGAAGTCATCTGCCTGAGCCTTCTCTGGTTAAATTAGTATCACTGTAGAGTTCATTTATCTTTATTGCCATGTTTTAAAAGAATTATAGTATCTTTTAAAAAAAAAAAAACAACTCCGCTTAGATGCACTTTGTTAGTGGCAGACTGTGTGGAAGGGAAACAAATGGGATGTGTTATCAAATGAGCAATAAGAGGAACAGCTCATCTTCTGCCTCTTGTGTATAGTTCATGCTCTTCTTTGTTGTCTTGGTTACTCTGCCACGTCACTTATTCTTACCACAAGATTTAAGATTAATGTCTTTCAGAGGTTTTTAAAAGATACAGAATATTAATGTGAAAAATGTCTTGAAGTTGAATTTGGTCACGACATACCCTGTGCATACAGCAAGTTAACTGTTGTTAATACAGAAACAATATTTAATCCATTCTTCTGTGGGAAAGTGATTCACTAGAACTGTATTAGTACTGAAATTGATATAATGCATTATGTATGTAATGTATATTATGATTTCTTTTATATAATGTTTTTTATGTTTTATCTTATGTATATAATAATTATAATTGATGTAGTACAATTTATTATAATGTAATTATATATTACCATGTGAAATATGTTGGGTAAAAGCCACAGATACTTATATTGCTCCTCAGGGAACATGTAAGTAGAAAATGGTACTAGGTGCTTTCTTTCCTAAGGATTCCTTTGACCTTTGTTCAGGCCTCTTAAGGTAAACATTTAAATTATTCCTGAGCACCTCTCGAGAGTGTTAATTAAACAAAAGGTTTTGTATCTCTAAATGTTTGCTCCTGGTGGTAGCACATCACAAACAGAAGCCATCTTCAGGATTTCCACCTGATGTTTATAAAGTGTAATCTTCTCTGAGCTGCTGGGGTCCTTCGGTAAAGGCAAGAAGCTCCTGATGAATTTGTGTTCTTTCAATTCAAAATATTTTGACTGGAAAAAATAACAAAGACTTTTTTCCTAATGGTATTTGTCCTTACACAACATTAACAGCAGAGTGCAAACCGAAATAGTATTGCTGCAAAAGGTCATATCCTTCCCTTAATTCTTCCATGCAAGGGATTCTGATGATGTTTGCTTTTAAAGTATGAAGTGCTCTTTTTTTTTTGAAATAAAAGTCAAATTCAAATGCTGGGGTAAATTTTGCCGAGAGCAAATATCATTGCAGGGTAACAGCCTGCAAACTCAACATTGGTTCCTCCTGCTACATCCTTCTCTACTCCTCCTCCCTTCTGCTGGAGAGGCTGTTGCATGGTGCAGGTGGGCCTGGGAGCAGGAGGCAGACTCAAAATTATTGAGGTGCTAGCTAAGATCTGAGAGGTGCTCCTGAAGTTTGCATTGTTATAGGCCTTAAAAATAAACACAGCTCCTTACTCTGCTTTTCACCTAACATCTAGCAGATGAGTAACAGTAATTTGACTGATTTCCCTATTAGAAGACTGCTGATAAATTTGGTGATTTGTGGGGGACTGTTGATAGTATCAGCTGAAGAATAGCCTGGAGATGTGATTACAGTAACAGGGATGGCAGCTGATTAATTGCCATATTGTTAGTAGTCATCATCACCCCAGCTGATGTGGAAATCACATTGAAGTCACAGTGTTATAATGCTTGCGGGAGCCCAGGAGGAGGGTGGGTGGGAACTAAACTCAGTCTGATGAAACCAAGAGTTTTCTGAAGCAGGGTGCTTTGCTTTAGGAGAAATGCTGGCTGCATATTTGTCTTGGGGAAAAAAAGTACTGTTTGGTTTAAGTTGTGACTTCAGGAAGAGCCAGGAAAGTTCTGGCTCTTACAGAGGAGATTTGACTTTGAGTCACAAAGCCCACAGCTTCCTAAGGTAGGCAGTATGTTGTGAAGGCTGGGCATCAAGAATCAGTTCAGCTGAGCATTGCAGAGGAAGGAACTCTGCTCCTTAAAATAGGAACGTGGTTTTATTTATAGCTGAAAGGTTAGAGCTCCATATAGTCATGCAAGGGGCTTGTGGTATAATCAGCTGAGGAAATATTAAAATAATCCTTGCTTGTCAAACTGAGATCTGATACAGTCTTTTTGAGCAGTGTTAGGTAGCAGTGTTTTCAGGCTGAGGGTGTTGAATGTGGGGAGAGAATGGATTACTTTTGCTCCTTTGTGTGTTTTGTGGTGTTTTCTTTCTCCCTGTTGTGCAAGTAGGTGAAGTTTAATTTGCTAACTGTTTCTTTGTTCTAAGTGAGCTTCCAGTGCATTTAGGATTTAGGAGAAAATCCTTATATAGTAAGTAACTCCGTGGAAAAGTGCCCTGTTGAAATTTGGTTTCATTCAGTCCTTGTCTCTTTCTTCTATCATCTTTTTCTACTTTCTGACTTTTGGGTGTTTATATAAATGTCTGCACTAACGTCTACACCTGAAAATATCTCTAATGATGGAGAGAGGTTTTTGTTTGTGCTGTGGACAATGCACCTTCCTTTCTTTATCAAATAAAGTTTCTCCTCTTGCTTGCCAGTGATGTTGACTGTGTAATTGGAACCTTGGTGCTGGCTGACCTGCCAGGACCTGCAAGCCAATGTAGCGATTCAGAAGGCTTCTCAACAGCTCATAAGCCTTTTAGTAAGCATGAAATGGAACTTACTGCTTATTGTTTCCATTGGGAGGTTGTCTGATAAACTTTAGGTCCTGGTAGCATGCACCATGTAAGGCAAAGTTTAATCTCTGAGTCATTTCTGAGTCAGAGTGGAGGGAAGGCATTCTCATGTTTGAAAGACTTATCCACTGCCACCCTATGAACTTAGTTAACATTCCTTGTAATTTTCACATCACTTCAAACATGTATGCTTTGCTACTTTCAGTGTTGGCATCAGGTCCACATTGGAATAAGCTTCTAAGCTAGGAGAATCCTAGGTGCTACCTGAGGTCAGTTAAAGTAAAGTTGTACTGGATAAACAAAATATCTGTATTTCAGAAGCATGATGGCTGTCATTTAATACAAGATTGAATTTTGTCTTCAGTGGAAAGTGGAGAGGCAGGGAGGAGTTGATTTTATTTTATTTTTTCTTTAATAACAGTTTTGGAAACAAGTGGTGAGTAACCATACTGGTAATTACAATGTAGTAGAAGCTCTTAAAAACATTAACTTGTCAGCTTTTGGATTTCAGAGCTCTCATGACAGGGGATTTCCTGTTGTGTTTTCTTTTTTTCTGATAAGAGTCTGTACTGCTTATCTTCAAAACTTTTTTTTTTTTCTGTAAATACATATGGTTTCCTAAGATTTTAAAAGTTGCAATCTCTGAATGCAACATCACTTTTTAAATACACTGCTAGGATTCCTCTCTTCTAACCTGAAATACATGAAGTGAAAAACTGAAGTGAGGTAACACTGCCCGATAAATCTGAGACTGAGCCCAGTTCTAGTCTGGTATGGATTTTGGCTTTAAACTGTTTTGTTCTATTTATTCTTTCTTCTGATTTACCCTGAGTTTTTACGCTATGGCTAAACTTTATAGCATGTTGAAACTGTGTCTGAAGTGTGTACATCTACGCCCCTGCACTCCTACTCTGAGCAGTACAGAAAAATTCCTTGTTGAGAAGCATCCTGAGAGACAATAGACAGAAATGTGTGCATCAGACCTGCTAGTACTTAGACTCCTGCATGAAAATGAACTTCTGAGGGGAAGACTAGCCTCAGAATCTGGATCTGCCTTGAAGTATTGCTTTGTGCAGTAATAGTGTTTTTGTTTTTTTTTTTTCCTCATACTGACTTTAAGAGATAACTGAGTTGGGGGAAAATAACTCAAAGGAAGGAAGAAGTTGTTGATGAGAGACAGTGTTTGAGTCATGCTATATTTAGAACTGTCTTTGCTGTAGCTATGCAGCTGTGTTTATTTGAAGGGAGCTTTTATTCCACAAAAACAAAATGAACATACAAATAAATACATTAACTACTAGATGGTTCACGGCTGAGTCCTATAGCTGTGATCATGAGTGAACAGCCTATGGATCTAGGCTTCTCCTGCTCTTTGTGCAGCCTGGAGTGCTCATGCTGTGAGGGCACAAGGGTGTGAGGTGGCAGGGCCAGGGGGAAGTATCTCTTCCAGATGCAGGATCTCCTCCTGGCACCCTTGCCAGGCACAAAGAAGAGCCATCTTCCCACGGTACAAGAATGTGCACCCTGCTGCCTGTGGATGCCTGTAATGTATAATGCTGACTGCAGGGACATTTGATGCAGGCAGCAGGGTACTGGGGCTGCAAGGTCTGAGAATGCTGCAGTGTGGTCAGTGCTGAAGTGTGCTGCCCTGCTCTTCCTAAAAGTATGAGGAGTGTAAAGGGCTGACAAATGGTGCAAAGCTCCCAGGCACAGCCCTGGTTAGTTTGGTAACAGCCAGCCAGCCCTGGCTTCCACCATCTGCAAGGTTGTCCTTGCTCTTGTCAGAGTGCTGGGAGGTTGATGACCCAGGAGCAGTGTAAGTCTGAGGAACTTCCACAGTTTCCCCTAGAATAACAGCACTATCCTTTCTTTAGTATGCCAGGTACTTCTTCCACAAGTACTGTGGCTGCCTGGCCTGAGACCCATCAGCTGCTCCCTGCTGTGCTGGGTTGGTCTCCAACAGCTGCCGCCAGTGGGCTCTGCCCTTTGTGCAGGGCCTTGGGGTGATCCAACGAAGTGCTGGTGCCCCCTGCTGGATGGGGCCAGCTATCCTCAGGTAACTGTGCTTCCTCCTGAGTACAGGAGCTGTACATCCCAGGTGCCCCAGCCTGTCCAGGAATAGTCCTCACCCTTCTCCTTGGAGATACTTCAGCGTTTCCCACCAACATGCTGTTGGTGCATCTCTGAGGTACCTCAGGCTGGACCATGCAGCATTTGGCACTGAGGTTCCTCAGCAATTCCCACCAAAACCACCTCTTGCCCCCACCTCTATTTGCTCCATCATTTTCCTGCTGACATCCCAAGAGCACCTTGCTGTTTCTTGCCCAAAACCTTCTGCAGGCACTCTTTGTTGCTTTAGTTCCTTCTGTCCCTGCCCAGCTTCTGTCTCCTCTGAGGGTATGTTGCTGCCTCCGGGTAAATCAATCCACCCCGCAAACCTCCCATCACTTCCTCAAACAAGCTCCCCTGCTGCCTCCTCTGATGTATCTATCTCAGTGCTTTCAGCCAGGAAGTGATAATCTCTTTGTATTCAGCCCTGGTGAGGCCACATCTCAAGTACTGTGTCCAGTTCTGAGCCCCTCGCTATGAGAATATCAAGGTCCTGGAGTGTGTCCAGAAAAGGGCACAAAACCGGTGAGGGGTCTGGAGCACAGGCCTTATGAGGAGTGGCTGAGGGAGCTGGGATTGTTTAGTCTGGAGAAGAGGAGGCTCAGGGGACACCTTATCATTTTCTAAGCTGCCTGAAGGGAACTTGTGGGAGTTGGCTTCTTCTCCTGCCTACCCAGTAATAGGACTAGAGGGAATGGCCTCAAGTTGCTCAAGTGGAGATTCAGTTTGGATCTTAGGGAGAATTTCTTCTCTGAAAGGGTGACCAGGCACTGGAATGGGCTGCCCGAAGATGTGGTGGAGTCACCGACCCTGGAGGTGTTCAAGAAACATGTAGATGTTTTACTAAGGGAC
The DNA here is from genome assembly GCA_023055505.1 of Callipepla californica brunnescens. Taxonomy (NCBI): domain Eukaryota; kingdom Metazoa; phylum Chordata; class Aves; order Galliformes; family Odontophoridae; genus Callipepla; species Callipepla californica. The sequence goes on along the minus strand of JALIRH010000005.1, from coordinate 23,318,418 downwards.
ATGGTTTAGTGGGGAGATATTGGTAGTAGGTGGACAGGTGGACTATCAATTGGGTTGGGTGATCTTGGAGGTCTTTTCTAACCTTATCAAGTCCATGATTTCCCCCCCATGATTCTCCCTATAGTTCCTCAGTTACTTCTGTTTCTTCTCAGAGCTCTGCTTTTGTCTCTTGGAGGTACCCCAGCACCCAGTCCCCGGTCTGCTCAAGTAAGAACAGTTGGAAATAAAGAAGCAAAGAGTTGTATCAGTATTTTATAAATGATTATTGCAGTATCAAAGATCTAGAAAATTGTTTACAGAGAGAAGCCACTGTAAATATTGAGTCATTTTTTTCTGCTGAGTACAGGAGTACGTATTGACAAAAATCTATTTTAATACCAATTATATGGAAAGATATACGTCCAGTAGATGGTGAAGTCCACCTGAATTATATTCTTACTGTACAAGCCTCCTCCTTTTGCAGTCTTGTCTCTTAAAAAAAAAAATTGTAAACCTAATTTTGAAAGACAGTGATACACAAATATTTTACTTTGTTTGATGCATGTGATAAATTTAATGCTGTTTAAATTTGCTGAAGTGTACCAAGTGCTGAAGCTACCAAGTGTAGCTGAAGTTGCTCACACAACATGGAGGGAAAGAAAAAAAGATGTTTAAAAAAGAAAACACTCAATGTGCCCCACATTTTGAGATGCACAGTAGCTGTAGTTCTTGTAGTGCAACTCAAAATGTGTAGCGTGGGGAATGGAGTTACATGCATCTGTGCATGTGTTTACCTGCTTTGTTTTTAAAACATGATCTGCTTGCCACATTTCTACATTTCAGCTCAAAATGTAGAACAGTGTACTCAGTAATCTTGTTACTGACTGTTGGGTATGTAGCTGGGCTCACATGCTCCATGAAGAGAAAGAGAAATGATTGTGCTTTTTCTATGTGCTTGCCAGCAGCAATTATGTGAGTAGATACATATTTGCTATAGGTGAGATGTGGTTTACTTTAGACTTAGTAAGCATAATCTATAAGATAAATGATTGCTTTAAAGCAGTCTTTAAATAGAGGAATTACGTCTTTAAAGTAAGTCTTTAAATAGAAAGACATAATCTCAGTTATTGATGCTGAGTTGTTTGAGAATCCTTTAATGGTGGCTTTGACAGAAGATCTTGTTCCAGTAAATACTTATGTCTATAAAGGAAACTGTACAGTTTCCTGTATAATAACACTGTACTACAATGCAGCAGCAGTATGTACTGTACAATAAAATAACATGTCTATACAAGGCAGAAATTACTCTTACTGGTGTAATTGTGCTGGAGGGGGCAAATATAATGAATCAGAGCATATTTCCAAAGAATTAATCTTTGTGATGTTATGAAGCTGTTCTTACGAAGAAAGAATCTGCAACTTATATCAAATGTGTTCAAACCTTTTCAATGCATTCGCATTCCACAACACGGGGTAGTACATTTTTTTTTTACTTCAGGTTTTCATTGTGTATCATTGCAGTCTCTCCATGCAGAAAAAAAAGCATCCTATGTCAAGCCTATCACCTACAAAACAAAGGATGCAGGAAGTAGTAGCTTTGATTCTACTTGGCAAGTTTAAAAAAAAAAAAAAAAAGCATAGTTTACTAATCAGAGAGCCAGTCTCCACGCAACTTGTAAAGCAGTGAAGGCACTGAGCCAAATACTCAGTGAGATATTTGCATTACTGAGCTAGCACATGATGCCTGGAAAATCTATTCTTACAGGAATGGTTACAGAGTTGTTCTCAGAAGTGGTGACGTTAGTTTCTTTCAACAATTTAGGCAAGTAGGGTAGAAAATAAAACATAAATCCAAGACCCATAGCAAGTTTGGGTCTTTCCTAAAGTATTATTATAAGGTACTTAAGTTTTCTGTGTACTAGTAATAGGACTTCAGAAAGTAAAATATGTGAATACAACTTCAATTCAAAGCTGCACACAAAAGAAGGTAATGGTTTCCCAGATTCATAAAGCTGCTATGGGGCTCTCTTCTGTTTGTTCATAATGTAACAGTGTGGAAATAGGAATGCTGTCACAGGATGACGAGCAGTGCTGCTACATTTTACTCATTGAAATTTGTTCTCTGTTGCCCAACAGAAGGAAATCCTGCCCTAGAATCATAGGAAGAGGAGCACTACATCATCAAACAACTGTTCTCTGACAGAATTTTTTTTTCTTTAACAAGGCAGGACACACTGTGAATGTTCTTCTCTCAGCATTTACTGCAATAAGCATTATCTCTGTGATTAATTCGGCTGTGACCGGAAGAGGGCATTCTTTCCCTTCGGAACCGTGACATGAGACGTGAAATCATAAAAGCTTCCGAAAAACCTGGTTAAATTTTGCAACTATTCTTCCACATTTTTACTTTTTTTTTTTTTTTTGAAGTTTAAAGATTGAACTGGAAGGTGGTGGTAGTTTACTCTTTCAATTTTTTGAAGTCAGTTTAAGGCTTGCTATATACTTGTCTTAAAGAATCCATAACAATATTAATGCTCTATTTTTTCTACCAGCAGTAAATAATCTGCACTAATGAGAGTCTGCCTCTTTTAAATAACTTTTTTACTGTAGATGTATTTATTTAGGAAAAGAAAGATATTTAGCAATGCTTTCCCCTTAGGGCAGGTTTCTATGACAAATGTGAGAATACCAGCTTGGCATGTTTTAGATGTTATTTCCTCAGTCAGTGAGACATCAGAGACATTCTTTGCATGTGCACTCAGTTTTGCTGGCTGTAAAGTGATTATTTCAACTCTTGCAGTATAGACTGAAGCATAGCTATGCATTATGAAAGCAAAATGACTCACTTGTTTTTTTGTGTTTTTGTTTATTTTTAAAGTGACTGCCTTTCCCCTTTGATACTGCTTCTGTTGTGCTTCTCAGTCATGTATTTACAGGCCTCAGCATTCAATGGGAATGGCTGCAGGTTCAGCAGTTTTGAGGAACAATTTATTTGGAAGGCTGAAGTCAGATTTAGAAGCTTTACATTTTGGGAATCTTGTATATAATCCTTACAGCATATTGTTGTCAAGGCAGGTATCTTCCTGGTGTATTTAGGGTGTGATTAGAAGCAAAAAATCTAAAGTAATTTGGATAACTAAGGCTGGCAGAGGGAACCTTGCTTAACTTGGGGTGACAAAGCAGACAGAATCACTCTCAGCTCCCTCTCCATAACTATTTTATAGGTTAATTTGTAGGCTTACTAAGTGTGCTTAGGTGTCAAGAAGGCTGCCCAATGAGGGAAGTTTACTTACAGTCATGTCAGAACTGAGGAATGTACTTGAAACTATTGCTATCCATTCAATTCTTTCACAAAATTGTTGGGCCAAAATAATCTGTGCACATTTCTTTCTAACTCTGTGATACTGAAGTATTAAATATTTCAGTTTTGTCAGAATGTAAGTTGAATCATTGGCATAAGGGATGAGTTCAAGTTCATGTCTTTTATAGTGTAACTGGCAAGTGAACTAACTAACGTCTGGGGGCTCTAAAAGTGAAGCAACACCTAGGAAAAGGGCAGCAGTGCAAAACACTGGCAGAGAACTGGCACCACTCTGTCCTGTCTATTGGACCAATGTAATTGAGTCCATCCTTCAACATGGAAATGGAGTGCTGTCCAAAACAAGGGAAAAAAAAAGTCCATTTTTGTCCTTCGGCTGACCCAGGAACCAAGAATGCTTGCCTGCCAGGAGGTTATGTAGTCTGTGAAAATGAGAAAATATCTCTACTCATGAACAAGAGGCTTGCAGTTAACAATGGAGGAAAAAAAAAATTCCAGGAGGAAACATAAAAGAAATGGATGTATCCTGTGCTAGCTGGTAAACCACAGAAATGAAGAACAAACACAGAAATTCAAAGCAAGAATGCAGTTTCCACTATATCCTTCCTTTTCTTCCCCCTACTTCCCCCTCCCCTCACACTGGGTTATGAGAATGTTTCTTTATTAGAAACAACACCCTGTTGTGAGGGCTATATGTGTTTTTCTAATTGTGCAGTGTCTGTCATGGTGTGACAGTCAATCTGTACTACAGAAACAAAACATCCCTCTCCTACTTCTCACTAGTGTTCCAAGCTAGTGTATAAAGTGAAAGCTAGTAAAATAGCTCGGTGTTTTTAGACAGTATGGAGTAGAAGTTTTATACACTTTAGCCTTTAAGAAGCTGCAGCTAAGTTGAACTTGTATAACATGGCTGTTAACAGCAGCTCACGTATCACAGAAGCACATCATGGCTGAGGTTTGCAGGGACCTCTGGGTCTGTCTGATTCAAGCCCGGATCCAGCAGGGATACCAGAGCAGTTGCCCAGGCTCGTGGCCAAGTGGTTTCTGAACATCTCCAAGAAGACCCCCAGCCTTTGGGCAGCCCATGCAACTGCTGTCATCCCCACAGTAAAGCAGTTTACCACTGTGATGTTGTAGTTAAAGAGAAAACACAGTTAAGAAGTAGATGCCATTTAGTTGTGCACAGTATCAAAAGCCTCTGCAGCTGCAATCATACTGAGCCTGAGTTGCAAGATCGATTATTTGCCTGAAGCTTTTGGCTTCTATAAATGTAAGTGAAGAAGGATGTTTTAAACACTGTGAAGTTCCCTACTGGAACTCTTACTAAATTCAAATGAATACTAGAAGTCCACACAGAGAAGATGCAAAAAGAATTAACTACAGTGTTTGAAGTTCTCAGAAAAAGTATAGGGTCAGCAAAATGGCTCATTTTATCTGTTGATTTTTTTTTTTTTGAATTGTTTTTTCCTTTTCTGTTTTGATAACTGGCTGGTTTGGGTAACAGCTGGGGGAAAAAGAAAGGAAAATGGCATCACCTTGTATGACTTCATTTTATCTGCTTTGCAGTCTGTGGTCAAGTAAATATGACCTTTCTCTGCTAATTCAACACCTCAGAGTTCTCATGAGGTAATACTGGCTTTCTTCATCTTTCTTGGAGTTTACTTTCTGGGAAAATGACTACAATGGTTCTAATTGTGAGATTATTTGGTGTTTCAAAGTGACTTGGTCTGTATTAATTGCATGAAAATGTTAATCACAAGAGAGAACTCATCAACAGCTGCCTGTTCTGCCTTTTTTCCACATCTTTTAATCCCACTGAACAACAAAGTTCCTGGAGCGTGGTACACTGTGTGAGTTGGACATTTGTGACCATAGGGCAGTTCCAGAAGGTACTGGACAGGGACTTTCAGTAAGTTAAGCTGTGTGATGAATCCTGATGGCCCTTTTCCTCTGTTGTCTAAGGGAAAACATCTGAGGCACTCCAGGGAAAAAGAAGAGCCTCTGAGGACCTGCTGCTCTGTTCCCACTCCTCCTTCTGCCTGGGACTGCTGGAGTGCTTTGAGAAGTTGAAGACTCAGTGACTGTATCAACCTTCACTTACATAAAGAGCATTTTATCTGTTATTTGTTCAGGTCAGTGGTGCAGAAGGATATGCATTAACATCTTCGCACACAACGTGTGGGACCATTCCTGTCCGTATGCGCTCAGTGGAACAATTCTGGACAGTGCCAGGTTGCCAAATACCTCTACAGCCTATTATTGCCAAGAAGATTTATGCAAGGGGGGGTGGTGCTCGCTATTCCAACTATTCACACCTGCCATTAGTACGTGATTCATAGCCTACATGATAATAGAAATACGTGTCGCTTGGTAGCAACGAGCAACTCGGGCCTGATGGGGTGTGATTACAGAGAGCCCGGCCGCGAGAGGGCAGCAGCCGGGGCCCGGAGCCGCCCCTCGGGCGTTGGGAAATGCCTCGGCCCGGCCCTGACCTCGTCCCGGCAGCGGGCGGGGCGGAGGCGGCGCGGCCCGGCCCCGGACGCGCTGAGGAACGGGGAAGCGGCGGCTGAGGCGGCGGGATGGCAGCGCGGGCAGCGGCGGGGGACGCGGCGCTGAGGCTCGAGGCCGAGCAGTGGCTGCAGTGGGATAAGGTGAGGAGCGCCGGGCTTTCGACTGCTGAAGCTCCGTTTCCAGCGCTGCGGGACGCTGGGCCGCGCGTAGAAGGAAAACTGCCTCTTTGTTTCATTATTCCACGTGCCTGAGGACGCTTCCTTCGTGGCCGTGCTCTGGGTGTGCTGACGCAGCTGCCCGGCGCTGCGTTTCCCGCACGGATCGGGCCTGGGTTTGCTGTGGGTGGTTCGAACATATACATGCAAGGTTACCTTATCAGATCGCAACAAGCTCTTGTCTAAGCTAAACGGATTTTTGACTGAGCAACCTGGTTTAAAGGGTGCCCGATGTTAATAAGATAACTTCTCCAATGTTAATTATATTCCGGTCTTCTCTCTAACCACGTCGTTTTAATTGATGATTCCAATAGTTCATGAAACCCTATTGAAGTCTGGCACAACATCCCCTGAAGAATCCGTACCTTTCTGGAAGGTGTGTTCTGGGTTAGCAGTTGCATCCTTGGCTGCAGCGCTACTTGACCAGTATGCAGTGCCTTGTTGCTGACTGCTCAAAAATAGTGAGGTGTCATTGCTGTGGTTCCGTCGTTTCATTCTTTAGGGAGAAACTCCTACAGCATTTGCATTGAGCAATAGCTTTAATCCAATATAACCCTTGTCCGTTTACACTATTTATTTTTTTAAGAGACCCCTTCATGGCAAGGATAGCTTTTTAATTTGAAGGGAGAAGTCAATATTTGATGATGATAAGCTGCGTGTTTCTTGCAAAATAGTAGTTTGCAAGTGCAAACCCTTACGTATGGAAGTGGTCCTGCTGACTTTGCTGAAAGGTTATACCCAGGTAACAGTTAATGTGGGTATTACAGGCTGTTTTCATCACTGTATGCATTACTATCATATTTTTCACTTATTATCATGCATAAAATCATGGGTAGGAGGCAGCTTCTGTTTTTATTAAAAATGAAAGTTGTTTAGTCAGTACTTGTCCTGATACTTTACAACACTGAATGGACTTTTGCACTGATGGAACATCTCTGGGGCCTTCAATCAGTGTGGGTTCAGCTGAATAACTTTTTAATGTTTGAGCAAGTTGCGCTAATGGTTATTCTTTGTATCATAACACCTGCTGCTGTAACCAGAGAGATTCATATTCTCATGTTTTTCTCCTGTTCCTGTAAAGAAGGTTAGATTGCAGCATTCTTGGACTGGTAAATTACTAGTTCTTAAACTGGAAGTCAGTAATTCAGGGGTTCTGAATTGCTCAGTGGGAAAAGCAATTATTTATTTTCTTTAATGAACCCTGAGTATTCTGTAGTATATTGTTTGCTGATTATCACCGAAGGCTCATTAGCTTTTTGAGTATTTATGTAGTCTGTCATGTCTGCCCTTCAGCAGCAGGTGCGTAGATCAGTAATTAGAGCAGGATGCGTCCACAAATGATGACTGTATTGTAATGTTGAAGAAAAACACAGTAGGCTCACTTGGTAATCCAAACTGGTATCACTTTGCACAGAGTCCTTACATCTTTTTATAAAAAGTTTACTCACGTGACTGCCCTGTGCATGTTCTTCAGCTGCAGAAAAAAATAGATAGGTAGGTAGATAGATGCATTTATGTTTTTGCCCAGGATGATCTGCTAGACCTTCCTTTGATCTCAGAATATCTAGGTTATTCAAGAAACAAGCAAGTCCCTGTCTTTCTCAAGGTCAGTTGGTTGACGAGAAGTCAAAGCTTACGATCATTTGGAAATAATACTCTTCGTACTCCAGTGTGAAGTGCATGTCATGGTGCTGTGAGTAACCTGAGGAGCACGCTGCTGCTTTGCATAACACTGTTGCTTGGTGGCTGGAGTGTGCCATCTGTCCTTCCGGCTCATCAGCGTTCGGGTAATCAAACGGATGTTAAGCCTGACAACTCCCACATTATGGAGATGTTGGGGCATACAAGACTTCACTAATTCCAAAAATGAAGAGTTGATAGGAGTCAGTGCACCAACAAAAGGAGGAACGCTTTGAAAAGAAACTTTTCATTGTTCACAACAAGTGTGATGATTCTCTCGCTGCTCTGCAGGGTGTAAGAATTACACTGTAACAGTGGAGCTGTAATCATAAATGTGATGCTTCGTGGAATTTCACAAGCACTATTCACAAATATATTTTGTGCAAATAGTTCATCATCTGACTGGTCTGTTTGGTTTGTCACTGCCTCTCTTCTACTGACTTAAATTCAGAAGGTGTAACAAAAGCTCTGGGGTTCCTGAAGTGGTGCGCTGTCTTCTGATACCAAAGTAAGCCAGCAGAGATCGTGGGGAAGAATGTCAATTCTATCAAGCAGCTTAAATGTTTATTAAATATTTAAAATGTTTAAATGTTAAATCTTTAAATGTTTATTAAATATTTAAAAACAAACAAACAACAACAATGAAAAGAGACACAAATGCACAAACAAACACTTCTAGAACTTCTAGAATATCTGAATTTTGTACCTACAGAATCCCAAAACTTCTGCAATAGTGAAGGAACTACTTGCTGAAGGAAATGTGGGAGAACTGCGCAAATACTTTGGCTCACGAATGGAATTTGGCACAGCTGGGCTCAGGGCTGCCATGGGAGCAGGAATTTCTCACATGAATGACTTGACTATTATCCAGACAACTCAGGTATTGTATTCATTGTGTTATCTCATTTAGCTGCTTGGGTGCAGGAATGGAATGGCCTCGCTTATGACAAGCAAATGGGCATTCTGTGGAACTGTGTGGTTCTTACTAATCAAAAGAGAAAGGAGAAGAGAGCTAGCCAGCATTTGGCTAAACTTTATATATACTAAAGGAGATCTACCTGGAGGAAGATTAAAAAATACAGTCCTTAAAATGACTGCAGCTTGGACTGCAGGTGTATCATTGTATCATGTGCTAAAAGAGCCTCCTTTCACTACTAAGGGTGAGAATCAGTTCTGTCTTAGTTTCAGCTGGGATGCATTTTTCTTCAGAGTGTCTGGCATGATGCTGTTTTGGCTCTAGGAGAAAAACAATGTTGATAACACATTTCTTCCAAGCAGTGTGGTTTAAAGTGAATAGCCGTGTGGTGCTGAGCCACCCACTGGGTTAAATCACAACTAAAATGTTGGCCAGTTGTTCACTTCCTCATCTGATACCTCAGAGTAAATGATTTCTGGATCTGCAGATCAGACTAACCATGTTAACTGGTTCTTCCTGGAGTTGGTTCTGGTTTTTAGAAAAGTGCCTAAATGCTGTCAAATTTTATTACACTGCTGTAAGGCTTTTGTCATTTCATGGTGTTTAGTGATCCTTAATGTATTGAATCCCAGTCCAGTTCAGTGAGATGTGGGTAGTTAGATGTCAATATCTTAGCAGTCATCTTAATCTAATGATAAATGAAATACTGAGATTATATTAACAAAGTTAATTTGTTATTCTCTTCAGGGATTTTGCAGATACCTTGAGAAGAATTTCAGTGACCTGAAAAAGAGAGGAGTCGTGATTGGATTTGATGCTCGTGCCCACCTTTCAAGTGGAGGTAGTAGCAAAAGGTACTTTTTCCAGTAGTATTCTGTAGATATCTTACATGATTCATCATGGTCTTAAAACTGCTTCAATAGCGATTTTTCTTTCTCTAGAATGAATTTGAGGGATTTATAGTGTTTTTATTTTCTTAATACCGAGGCAGTTTTTATAGTCGTGTTTTGCCTACAAGGAATAGGGAGGGAATGCATTTAAGGAAATCATTATATACAACTTTATTTTATTAATTGTACTGAGGGGAGAAAAGGTGTTGAAATTCTAGGAAACAAATGGAGAGTGAATATATTTCCAAAACTTCTTTTCTTGTTTGTTTTTCTTAGGTTTGCAAGACTTGCTGCTAATACATTCATCAGTCAGGGAGTTCCAGTTTATCTCTTCTCTGACATAACACCAACACCTTTTGTGGTAGGTTTCCCTATTAAATATTCTCATATACACACAAATTCTGTGAGATATCAAAAATTATATTAAGGAAAAGTAGACAAAACATTTTTCACTTAAGTTCTGACTACTTAGATTGCTTGTTTTATGCTTACATCCACAGCAGTAAAAGGAAAAACTGAGTAGAACATCTGTGACAGTGAGCTGTATTTGTACTCATTCATGCTTTCAGGCACATTTCTTGAAGAAGTCATTTCATAGTCTCTAGCTTAACAGAATGACAGAATATCCTGAGCTGGAAGGGACCCATGAGGATCATAGTATATCTGAGTTGGAAGGGACCCACAAGGATATGGAAGAATGGAGACTTCATATATAACATGCTTGTACTGATAAAAAGTTTGGTAGATTTAGGGCCACGTTCTTCACAAGACAACTTAAAGCAGCGTTGCATGAGCTATAGCTGATTGTATTTGCTGTTAAATAGCCAGGATAGAACTTGAACTAGACCTCTCTAGTCAGGAATAATGCTTTATTTTCCTTTGGCTTTATCTGCTTGGACTAGTTTATTATAGCTCTCTCCAAAATAAATTTCTTTCATGCTATAATCATAGTTGAAAAAGAGCTGCAGGATCATCCAGTCTGTGTCTGCCTGTCACCAGTAGTTCTCACTAAACCATGTCCTTCAACACAATGTCTAGATGTTCCTTGAACACCTCCAGGGTTTGGTGACTCCACCTCCCTGGCAGCCCATTCCAGCACCTGCCCACTCTTTCGGGGAAGAAGTATTTCCTAATGTCCAGCCTGAATCTCCCCTGGCATAACTTGAAGCCATTCCCTCTCATTCTGTCACTACATGGGTGAAGAGGCTGACCCCCCAGCTCACTACAACCTCCCTTCAGGCAGTTGTAGAGATCAGTAAGGTCTCCCCTGAGCCTCCTCTTCTCCAGACTGAACCGTCCCAGCTCCCTCAGCTGCTCCTCCTAAGGCCTGTGCTCCAGACCCCTCACCAGCTTCGCTGTCCTTCTCTGGACATGCTCTAGGACCTCAGTGTCTTCCTTGGGGTGAGGGGCCCAAAACTGAAGGCGGTACTCGAGGTGCGGCCTCATTCTTGCTGAATATGGGGGACAACTACTTCCCTGCTCCTGCTGGCAACACTGTTTCTGATGCAAGCCAGGATTCCATTGGCCTTCCTGCCCGCCTGGGCACACTGCTGGCTCATGTTCATCAGCCAGTAGCCCCAGGTCCCTTTCCTGCTCCAAGAACTGCTCTCACAAGACAGTATGGATGAGAATGCTGCTGTTCCAGTTCCCATTGCCCTACTCAGACTTTTGTCATTGCCCCAACACTTTACGTTCTTAAAGACATGTAGTGTTTCATGACATTATGCCACACGCAACAGATGCATTCAGCTTCCTTTTGTAAAAATGTTACTCTCGTTAGCCACAAAGCATCTGAAACAGCACTAAATACACCTGGTATGTTTATGGTAAATGTCAAGTAATAGCAAAGGCTAAGGTTGTACCACACGGAAGCTGGTGGAGCAAGTATAGCTTTTCCTTTAGGGATTCAGTGTGTAGGAATCATATCCTGACCTGTTACTTGTCAGTACAGAAGTATTCTCATTTATGTACCATAACATCTTCTGTAATGTTTTGCACATTCCAGTTCAGGTAATCTTTTCTCATTACAGCCATACGCAGTAACTCATCTGAAGCTTTGTGCTGGAATTATGGTTACAGCTTCTCATAATCCAAAGCAAGATAACGGTTACAAGGTATTCCTAAATGATCTATTTTTTTTTCATTTTGGTTGTTTTTTAATCTTTTTTTTTTTTCCTATAGAGACACTAATACTATTGTATACAGTTCCTATTGTGTTATTGGTCAAATTAATATGTAATTTGATTCTTGAGATCTAGATCTAAACATATATATTTAGAGCTAGTAATGTGTTACAGTAATAACGTAATATCTTAGCTCTATAAAGCAGAAAGATAAGCACAGTTCTGCAACTTTGGGAACACTTTAAAACTTTAAACAATTAAATTCAATTTATTTCAAATTGTATATTTTTTCTTTTGCTAAATGATACAGTTATCAGTGTTTTTTTTTTTGTTTGTTTGTTTGTTTGTTGTTTTTTTCCTGTGTTTCAAGAACCAAATGGCAGGAACATGTTTTTCACTGAAACAAAAACATGGCTGAGCAGCCTGTCTGCCAATTGCATAGCTGCTCTAGTCAGATACAGACCGTTTCCAGAATACAGAAAGGAAGGTTAGGAGATCTTTCTTTGTCTTTTACAATAGGAAAGCAAAGTGATACAGACAAGATGATTTCTCAGTGTCTGTTCCTTCAGAACTTCTTGTCTTACTGTTTGAATTGTTCCTATACATATATATATATCTTTTTCACATCAATTTGGGTGTTTCATCACTTACTTTGTTAACCAACTTTATTTTTGCTGATTTTTTTTTTTAATTTAATCTGCATGCCTACACGACCCAGATGCTGTTAGGTACGTTTCTTTAAAGGTGTAGTTTCTAAAACATCAGTAGGAGGAAGTATGCAAACAACTGTCTGTCTAAATTAAAACATGATTCTTTTCATAGATAAACATAAAACCTGCTCTTGGATGTATAAGCACATTAAAAATATATACAGTAAAAGTTCTTTACTGCAGGTAAAGGACATCTTGAAACTTACATGAATTTGTGCCTGCTGTTGTGGCAACATTGCTGCTGTAGACAGCTGTAAGGTTTTTGTGCCTTTTTCTTTAGTTCTTTTTTGTAGTAAAAGTGTTTCATTTTTATTTTAACACTTTTTTTTACTGTATTGTTTTACATTTAGTGACTATCTAAAAATTGCATGGAAATACCATGGAGAATTTATCAACTCCAAAGCTAGCAGACAGGTTGATATTTGAATCTTCTCAGTAAGTGGGCTGAGCCTTCTTTTGTGTTTCATTATGAATTTCAATGTGCCCTTATAAAATTTCATTGCTTTAATAGAGCAGAAAAAAAAATTAAAATAATTTAAAATATTGCAGGAAAAAATGAGATTTCAGAGGAAATGTTGGAAATAAGAACAGTGAAATACTGTGGTTATACCTCAGTTGAATTTACTGTAATATTCTATCAAATACATCTTAGCCAATGAAAAATGGCCAAGCTATCCTACAGTATTAATGACAAACATGAACCCTTACCTTTATTATCCTTTAGGTTTACTGGGAGAATGGTGCTCAGATAATTTCCCCTCATGATAAAGGAATTTCTCAGGCTATTGAGGAGAATAAAGAGCCATGGCCTCAGGCTTGGGACGATAAACAAATTGACAGCAGTTTGCTACTTCATGACCCGTATGCCACTATCAATAAGGAGTATTTCAAAGACATACAGAAACAGTGCTTTCACAGGTAAGTGTTGTTAACTCTGTTAAGAGTATGGGACTTTCCATGGCAGTTTAAATTGACCCAGGACAAGGCAGCTATGATGAAGAGTCAGTCAATGGTGTTTATTTTCCACTCACCACTTTGGGGCTTATAGAGTGCATTACTATCTTTCCAGTAATTTGCATGTTCCAGAACACTGGATACCTATGGTGACTCTCAGATCTTAAAAAATGAGGTTAAACCAATTTGGAAGTCATTGTCGTTAAAAACTGACCTCCTTTAGCTTATCATGTTAGCAGTACTGAGTCGTGCTGGTTTCTGAACAGAGTGAATTTTCACGCAGAGTACTCTGCCATACTCAAGCTTTTATTACTAATCTCTTTTATTTCAGGAATATAAACAAGGAAACAAACCTGAAATTTGTTCATACTTCTGTGCATGGTGTAGGTCATAAATTTGTACAGCTGGCCTTCAAGGCGTTTGACCTTAGGCCTCCTTTTGCTGTTCCGGAGCAGAAGGATCCTGATCCAGAATTTCCCACGGTGAAGTATCCAAATCCTGAAGAAGGCAAAGGTGTTCTGGTAAATACATATAATTGATCTTTCTAAATATTCTAAATATATTGTATATCTGTTTTTCTTAGTAGTTGCAATGTCTCTCAGTCTTTCTGGTCTATTTTTACACTACCAAAGAATTAGCTGGTATCATTTCATTAAAATTTGTAGCTCCCTATGAACCAATCAGGTAATATTTCTCTGTAACTTTAAACTGTACATTGTTCTGCTAACAGAGTGTGCAGCATCTGCACACAGAGCAAAGTGATAGAGCTCCTTTTTAAAATAAACGAAGAAATAAAAAGTAGAGACCTTCATAGTCAGTTATTCAAAGTTTCTACAGCTTACACCTGAAATACATCGTTGTTCTCAATTGATGATTGGGTTGGGGCCAATCCTGACAATAAGGAGACTAGATTTTCTGATACAAGTATGATCACTTTGTTAGTGAAGATCCTACTGAATGTAACAAATAAAGTGGAATGATGTAGTTGAAGTTAAGTATCCTGCCTGTGCTCTGCTGGTGCCCGGCTTATGTACTGTGAATTGGTTAAATGTGGTTTGACACACATCATGGTGCTGAGTGTTTGAGAGGAAATAAAATGGGAAAGTTATTTGATGTCTGTAAAGGATGTGAAAATATTTGGGAGCAATAACGCTTTCCTGATGTTGCTTATCACTGTTTCCAGACCTTATCTTTTGCTTTGGCTGAAAAAGATGGGGCAAAAATTATTTTAGCAAACGATCCAGATGCTGATCGACTTGCAGTGGCAGAGAAACAAGAAAGGTATGGCAACAAATAAATACAACAGTTTATATTTTGAACTTACTTTAGACTCGTTTGAGGGATTTGGGCTGCCTCTGTTGCAGAGGACAATGGAGCAGTCGTGTTTGTCCTTTTAAAACTAAAACCACATAGAAATGTGAGGGGTCTGACTGCAGAAGACCACGGTGGTAAATTAAATATAAATTTTTCAGAAGACTTATAAACATTCTTTCATTCTGTGTTTGAGTAATAACTTGAATATTCTGCACAACTTCTATAGTTACCAGATTATCTCAGGAATAAAGGATAATTGGTTTGTTTGTTGGTATTGACTTTTATGTTTGCTGGGTGGTTTTCTTGTTTTTTTTCTTTTACCTTTTGTCTTCACAGCATGACTTAAGGTGGCTTCTCTGCCTCTTTAAGTAGAATGAGCTAACTGGCACTCTCTACTGTATCTTTGGAAATGTTAGCTGGAATATCCTTGAGTTTGGCATGTGCCAGCTTCAGCTGACAACTGAGAATTGAGAAAATGCATAAAAAGCTTTTAGTTTGTGCTAGTTATGATGGGTTAAAACAAGAATGCAAAATTGCCTGTGCTTTTTTGTCTGAAAACATAGCTACTGGATCATTGAAAGGGGTGTTAGATTACTATATGCACCACTATTGAAAGTATGGTGCTCTCCTGCTGCTGCTTTTCTTATTGTTTAGCCAGTCTTAATAGTCACTTAACTTCTGATCCTGCACCATTTCTAAATTCCACTGTAGCTTTTCATGCACTAATCAAATAGTGATATAAGCTTATATGGTATCTGTAATTCTTTTGACAGAAACCTCTGCTAGAGCACATTCTTATGCTAAATTATTGCTGTGTGTTGCTTAATGCCTGCTGGCATCAATAAATGCAGGAGAGTGCATCTGCTTTGCTTTCACAGCAAGTATTTTTTCTGTAGGTCTTGATTTTTGCCAGTTTATGTATTTCTCCCCTTCCATGACTGGGATTTTCTTTGCTCAATTTTGACATTTCTTTTCCTTTTTTGCTCAGTTCTTCTTGTTGTAACAATGGATTGATCTATCTGTATGTATGTATAATTGATACTTTTTTCTTCAGTGAAAAATTGATGTATTTATGATTAAACAAAAGTATATGTCACCAAGCCAACCAAAAATACTAATCATGTGAGAACTGTGTTTTCATGTCTGTGCTTGTCTGTGTTCATTAATTTTTATAATCTCTATCTGCTGTTTCTTTTTTCTTTTCATTCTTTGTTGTTGTTTTTAATTAATTAATTTTTAATTTAATATATACCAGAAATACCACTGTTTTATATTTGGATAAACTCATTACCTGGTGCATATGATGAAGGAGGACAATAACAGTTTCAGGATTCTTTGGGGAATATTTTTTTTTCTTAATGAACATGAAGTGTCTTTTTACTGTTACTTGGAATTCAGATGTGGTAATTTTATTTGGTAGTTCTCACGTATGTAAGAACCAGTAGAAGCTTTTCCAGCACTGTCCTTTAAATTCACGTTTTGTTTTTTTTTTCCTCTCTCCAGTGGTGAATGGAAAGTGTTTTCTGGAAATGAACTGGGAGCTCTGTTAGGCTGGTGGATCTTCACTTGCTGGAAAAATCAAAATAGGGATGCTTGTGCCATTAAAGATGTCTACATGTTATCTAGCACAGTTTCTTCCAAAATCCTGAGAGCAATTGCACTAAAGGAAGGTTTTCACTTTGAGGTAAGTTGTTATGAGATTATTGGATATCCTTCCATTTGCTTTCCCACACGTTGCTTTTATTTTTAATGTCTATGGTTGTGGTTTTTGTTTTGTTTTTTTGTCATCACTGCTGTAGGAGACACTGACAGGTTTCAAGTGGATGGGGAACCGTGCCAAGCAGCTCATGGATCAGGGAAAAGCTGTTCTATTTGCATTTGAGGAGGCAATAGGTAAGAAAGCATGCTGTGTTCTGATATCCTTTAAAATAGAGAAAGCATTTAATTCTCAAAAAAATGGTTATCTAGTGCTGACCTCAGTGGGAGTTACTGATATCATCCACTTGGCTGATCTGATATTTCTAGTACGCAGTCCTAATCACTTCTTAGCACCAGCTATGGTGATATGAACTAGGTGTATGTAAGTCTTCAGTAGCACCGTTCTCTGTAAGTTATTGAAGAGGAAAAAAAAGGCACATTTTTTAGGCTACAAATGGGATATTTGTAGCTGATATCTTTAAGCTAAGTTTAAGCACATGCAAAATAAAGTAAAAACTCCCTCAAACAATATTTCTAAAATGGAAAGATATGTATGAACTGGAAGTACGTGAGATTGTAAAGCTGTCATACCATTTCTTGAGTATCTCAGTATCTGAAAACCAGTGAAAATGTGACTGTATGATGGACAACTCTCAGTGTTACCATAAACTACTATGGAAGAATAGCCACATTTCTGGGTCTCGTGCATGCACTGTTCTAGTAGCATGGCATTTCTTTTTTCATCAGTTTCCAAAGATATTCAGGAGCATGTAGCACTAGTATAATACAGATCTGTGCTGAAAGCTCATTAAGTACTTTACTTGTTGGAATTAATTCTGATTAGAAGAGAAACAATTTTCAAATCTTAGTCTGTGCTGAGTAAACATTTTAGAATTAAACCAAAAACACGTGCTATGGCAGTATGCATTTCTCCATTAAACAACAACCTGTCTTACCCTTACCCTTCACCACACTCCCATTGCTATCCCCCATGTACTTTTCTTGATAAAAAAAAAAAAAACAAAAAAAACCCCATCAAATCTGTAAATAACAATTTTTTCTTTGTTTAGGGTATATGTGCTGCCCTGCTGTTCTGGACAAAGATGGTGTCAGTGCTGCTGTTATAACTGCAGAGATGGCTAGCTTTTTGGCAACCAGGAATTTGTCTTTGTCTCAGCAGTTGAAGGCTGTCTATGATGAGTGAGTTTGATTATAATTGTCTAATCAACAGATTTTCTCCATTCCACATATGTTGTTTACACAGAAACAAAAGTACAGCTATGGGAACAGTGATCTAGCAAGCTCTCCTGTGTCAGGAGTTACATACACAATTTGGTTTTGTGTGGTTTTAAAGTATTAACTGCCTTACTAACTCTTACTCTGTTAAAGAAATTGTCATAACGCTTTCTAGTTTTTCTGAAGGGTTTCCCCCACTTGAAAAGTTTGGCCCTCGAGCACTGCTCTTTCTTGTACAAAAGATTGGACTTCATTTGTTTGTTTGTTTTTTCCCCACCAGTATTGGTGCACTGTGAAGCTCATAATGCTTCTTGCTGCTTAAACATACCAGATTCACAAAAACATTAACGGCAGAGTGTGCCCAAGTAGCTCTGGCGTATTTATGCTACCCAGCATTTCTGTCCTGCTTGCGTGGCTACTTGTGATTAAATTAATTCTAGTTGGCACTGTAGTTAGAATTTTTATTATATTATTCTGTCTTTCATTTTTTTGATTGATGGTGTATGTTCTTTCTGCTCCTGAATGCTGAGATTTGAGCTGATTCAGCTGATGTGCTGTGACTGGCTCTGTTTGCTATATCCAAGTGGGTATTCCTCTGACAGCTTTGAATATGAGGTGCTCCTTTTTCCTTTAACAGATTCAGAAACCTGCAGAAATCAGTAGCTGAAATGGCTGTTGGATTCCATGGGGGCAGGGTGCATAACTTATGTAGTTTTTAGGTTCGTTGTTAAAAAGGAGGGAGCAGCACTGTCTGGTGGATACCCTCTACCTCTTCATGTCCCATAGTGTTCCTAACAAAGCTGTGGTGGATCTTGCAGAAAGACTCATGGAAAACTCTAGCCCTGGTGCTTCTTCTTTCACCAGTCCCCAGAGCTCTCACTTGTTTGCAGCACTAAATATACTTGTTTCATCAAACACTTAAGAAGGAATCAGGTGGCAAAAATAATGCAAAAACTGCGAAATTCATCAGCTCTTACATGTAGCAGAAACTTAGGTGGGTTCATGAAACAGCAAAACAAAAACACAGAAAATCATGTCTAGAAGTGCAGACATGGTATCTGACTTGAAAATTCTCTTTGCTGCTAGTAGTTGGAAGTGTGTATTCAGAAAACTGTCCTGTGTTGTGTGGTTGCTTAAGTACTTATTCAGTAAACACCTGATTCAGGTTGCCTTCAGAACTGGAACATTTAACTGAGTGGAACTTAGCAGTGCCATCTGTCCACTGTGTAAATAGCTGCTGAGAAGGTCAGGCTTATTTAGCATGAAGGCATCCTGTAGATGAACCTCAGAGGAAGACTGTTATGTCGCTGCACATGGTTACCATTTGTGGAAAGGCTACAGATATACAGGGAAGAAAACAACTCTTTCTTATTAACAGATGCATTATAACTAGAATGGCAGAGCTTTTCTTGTTTTGTTTTGGTGTTACCAATGTTTGCTTATTGTCTGTGGCTAGTATTGCGTTCTGTTTTTCTGCTCCCTTTTTTTCTGGTCAGGTTTATCTTGTGAACTGCTCGTAAAGGAGAAGAAACTCTGTATTTTGGTGGTATAGTAGGGGGTGTCTGTTATCATTACTATCCCATCTCAAAGCTAAAGTAGATCACAAAAAGGACACTGTTCTAGCAGTTACATCGTTTGTTTCAAATATAAGATCAGCTTTTTTAATTCCCTTACTGGATTCTCAAGATTGATTTAATAACTACTGTCATTCAAGATGTCCATTTAGGTATAAATCATTGCTGTTTCAGAAGTCTTCCAGATTTCTGCATGAACTTATTAGTGCTAGCAAAAGCTCTGTCCTTCAGACTTCCCCAGCATCAGTGATTCTCATCAGCTGTTTCTTTTTAGGAAGTCACTGAAAGAACCAATCCAGGTTTGTACACTATCCAACAACGCGCTGTTCTGAAAATTCAGTGTTAGCAGGCAAGTTGTTTTTGATGCAGATTCTGTATCAAGCTTTTTGGCAGCAAATAGGTAAAGAGATGATGATGTAAAAAGATGATAGATGAAAGTTTGGTTTAATAGAAATACTTAAATGGGAGAGCAGTTTGACTGGAAAAAAAGTCTGGAAATTCTCTTACTCTGAAGAGGTCAGCTAGTGTCCACTCAGCATTACATATTTACTTATTTCGTTCTCTTCCTGTGTGTTTAGAACTCCTCATGGCATCATTTTTTCTTCTGGTTTAGAAGCAGAGTTTCTCACTTTCAATTATGAAGGAAATTTGTATCTGGAGAAGTTTCCCTCTCCAAGTATGTAAAATGGAGCAATTAAACTGTCAAGACATTTTAAACATTGTAACAGAGTAAACTTATGCTACCGTTAACCATAGATTCTTGCTTTACAGAATGTTGAGTAACATGCATGGTGTACAACTAATGGTTTCTTCAGTTGATTAGTATCGTGTCTTCACAGATATGGCTTCCATATTACCAAAGCTTCATATTTCATCTGCCATGACCCTACAGTGATTAAACAGCTTTTTGACAACCTTAGGAATTATGATGGAAAAGACACATACCCAAAATCTTGTGGTAGATTTAAAGTTTCTGGAATAAGGGATCTAACTACTGGGTATGACAGCAGCCAGCCAGATCAAAAAGCAGTAAGTATACTTTTACCATACAGAGTCATGTAAATAAACACACATAAGAATATTCTCCAGAGAAATACCCGAAAATGTATTTTCAAACCTGACTGTAAGTTGAATTTGATTTGTGGTGGTTGTATTGTTCTGATGGGGGAATAAATCAAAGTTAATTTTTTTTCCTTTTCTTCTGTCTCTTTCCCTGTCTCCCTCTCTCTCTCTCTCTCTCTTTCCCCTCCTCCCCTCTCACCCCCAAGGTGGCAGTCTATACAGGGAGGTAGAAGGATCTTGCTGTAGTGCTGCAGCAGTCCTCCATTAACTTGTTGTAAGTGTAAGCTAAGTTGTCCATGTTTATTTTTGTCCTGGGGGAAGCTCATCACAGAGCAGTTCCTGTTTGCAGTCAAAATGTTGACTAGGCTTGAAATGAGCTACCTAATATGACATCACACCGTGAGTTTTGTCTTGAATTCATTATAGTCTCTTTGTAAATATTACACATTCTTATTTCCAGATACTTCCTACTAGTAAAAGTAGCCAAATGATTACATTCACTTTTGCAAATGGAGGAGTGGCCACAATGCGAACCAGTGGGACAGAACCAAAAATCAAATACTATTCTGAACTCTGTGCCCCTCCTGGAAACAGGTATTGTCACCTATGGGGTAAATGCTGTGTGACAGGGGCTGATGGGCTTTTCTGTATTGTTTTGGTAGGGAAAAGGCTCTTCATGATTGAATAATATTACTACAGTCACTTTTCATTGAAAAATTTTTTCTCTGAAAGAGTGGTCAGGCACTGGAATGGCATGCCTAGGGAGGTGGCTGAGGCACCGTCCCTAGCGCTGTTCAAGAAGCGTTTAGATGAGGCGCTAAGGGATTTGATTTAGTAGCTTGGTGGGTAGGGATGGTGGTAGGAGGATGGTTGGACAGATGATCTTTTAGGTCCTTTCCAACCTAATGTATCTGTGAATCTATGAATCTATTATTCTGCAAATATTTATGCATAAAGTTTCAGTCCTGGAAAATGTTGAATTGTTTTTTGCCACTGAAATATTTTAAACTTGGTTTCCCTTTCAGTAAAAACAAAATCAACAAAACCATTCTGCTTTAAACATAAGTGGATATGCTCTTTTTTTTTTTTAACATATTTTGCTGATTTAGGCTTGTACTACTACGCTTGGATTTATTTTAGATTATTTTGTGGATTTATGTTTTTCATAGTCTTGAGAGCCTTTCACACCTCAACTTGGAGTGAACGTCAGTGTTTACTATAGGAGGATTTAACAACTCAAGTGTATATACTTTTATCATTGATACAAACTCTTTGTCTGAAACAGCACCTCGAACTGAATATGTCCTTTTTAGCTACTCCTGTGACATCTTTTCTATTCTGTGTGGATTTTGTTTCATAGTGACGTTGAGCAGCTGAAGAAAGAACTAGATGAATTGGTCAGCGCTCTTGAAAAACACTTCTTTCAACCAGAGAAGAACAATCTTCAACGAAAGACTGAGTAAAGTAGAGCAATTGCTACCTTCATTGTATTTGGTATTTTGGCAGCATTAAAAATGCGGTATTTAACAAGCAAGGATTTTTAGGACCAAACATCTGAGAGCTCAGACTAAAAAAGACTTCTGCTTCTATTAAGCTTTATTCTACATACTACTCAATTTAGTATCTTGTTTTGAGAATCTTGTCTACCCTTGAAGGACCAAACAAGCCCGGTCAGTTTATGCACTGCAAGTTGTCTGCAAATGTATTTCAGTCAAAACTTGTTTAATTAAATACTCTAAGTAATATCCTGATTTCTGAAATGCAGCCTGTTTGGGGGAAACTTTTCTTTCTTTTGCCTGTTGGTAATCTGGTAACAATATGAAACTCCATCTAGGTGCAGATTTGCGAAGCCAGTGCTGCTGTTAATAAGAAGTGAAAGCCTGTGGTGAAACTTTGCCAAACTTAGGGCAGGTGTTTTAGAAATAGTGGTCTTTTGGCGGTGGACTTTTGCCCAAATAAACAAGGAAGTCATAGTTAATTTTCTGGAGAGTTTCTGTTTGCTGGGATGGGTTGGACTACATAATTAACTCCAAGTTGGAGATGCAGAGTGTCAGTACGCCTATCAATACTGTGAGCATGCTGGGACAGAGCACATCTGCATACACCTTTCTGTCACCTCATTGATCTAGGCATGATCAGGTCAGTGCATACCCCAGTGTTAGATCCTGTCATGCTGCGGGCTACAAGACTTTGATGTATAACTGCATGCTGAATTTAGAACAGAAATTTCCGTTTCGTTGTGTGCTGTCATCTGTTCTTGAAGAGCCCGAGAGGGTTATGTAGAGGTTACCAATTGACTTTGCCATACATTTGTTTTTCTGCACTGGGTGTCAGTGTGTAGCTCCAGCAGCCCTGGTACATCTGGGTAAAGAAACAGCCTCACCATAACTGCTCCTGGTATACCGTGACAGTGCTTAGTTGCTAGGTCAAGCAGAGATTAAATTTAGCAAATTATTCATCAGGACTCCAGTGAATATTGGATTACTTTGTTAGCTAAGATGGTAAGGAAAGAATATTTGGTGCCTGCTTTTGCCTTACAAACTTCAGAGTTACAATTGGAGAATACAAGGAAAAGAGTGAGCCCTGCTTCTTTGGCTGATGCTTCAGTTTTTCTTGGCTGAAGAGTCAAAGCCAGCATCTGCACTGTTCACACTGAGGTCCATCTGTGTGGTACAGAAAACTAACTTTAAACAAAAGTAATAATAAGAAAAGAGCTTGTACTGTTCATTGAAACCTAGTGCAAAGGAAGTAGAAGGACTAATGTTGGTATGACACTTTTTTTTCTCTTGGTATGATTTAACATGTGGCACATGACTTAACCACAGGCTGCCTTTGTGAAACACAGTTTCTTGCATAGTACTTCACCCTGAGTTTCATTCAAAACAGCTGGCTGTGCACAAGCTCCCAGCATAAACTGCCCACTGCCTGGTTAGGTGATGTCACTCTCAGAAGCGATGACCGACTTGGTTGGGGAACCCAGACACAGCATGATCTCTGTGAACTGAGGGATGCTGTGGAGATCCAGATGGACTACTGGTGTGTTGTCCAGCTTCCTGTGACATGCTGGGTTTCTCCTGGGCTGGTGCTGTTACTTGTGGGTGATCTACATGGCTGGATTCCAGCTGCAGGCATTAATTACTTCTGTCCTGCTAGGAATCTGTGCATCAGAGAACATCAGAGCAGAGGCACTGATGTTTTATCCAGAAATGGTAATTGCCAGGACAAGAATAAAGAAAGCTTGGAGCCGGGTCTGAACCCAAGTGGCAGGGAATTCCTGACTACTTCCAGAGAGATGCATTCCTAAGTTACTACAAATATGAAGAACAAGCCCAGTTTTTATAGCAAACTAACACTTGTAATTCCAATGTAAGTCAACAGCAGTTGTAAACATTTGATCCAGGAGGAAATTGAGCTTGTGAGGCTGGGAAGGGAAATGCCTTTTAACTAAGCAGTACAATACTTCAAACCTCTGCCATAAAAGTAAAAGCATAATAATCAAACCTCTGCCATAAAAGTAAAGGCATGATAATGCTGTTAGGCTGATGAATTTCACTTTAAAGGTATTAGTTTGTTTAGTAGTCACAACTCAACGCTATCCTTGAATTATTATTATTTTTTTTTCAGTAAAGAGTTTGACCAGAAAGAAATATGTATTTCACCTTCCTTACAGGTTGTGAACTTAGTCTGTGGCATATTGTGAAACATGCAAGCATTATACTTGAATTGTGGAAGAATTTATTTGAGACTTCTGCTGCATAACAGTATCATATAGAGACAACTGGAATTCTCTATCAAAATACTATATATAAACATTTTTTTTTCATATTCTACTTGTATATGTTTAAATCTGTAACTAATTCACTTCAGAATTTTATTTTTTAACTAATTCACTTCAGAATTTTATAAACTAAGTTTCCTGCTTGCAATTGCTTTTCAAAGTTCTAGTGGTTGTGGGTTTTATTTTGATGCACCAAAAGTAAGCCAACCTCATGTCCTAGCTTAACAGTTACTGTGAGCAGCCAGGTGAAAGGGGCAGGACCATTTGTTCTTAAGATGTATGCATTGAGTTTTTACAAGATTGGTGACTTCTAAGATCTCACTTAAGGCTGAAGGTTGCCACATTTAGGTAAAACATTAAAATAATCATAAATAATAACCACCAACAAAACTGTTCTGTGCCCACAAGTACAATACTAATCAAACGTAATCTTTGTGAAACTGAGTCGCTTCCCTTTGCACTATTTCTTTGTACAATGTAAGCTCACAGACTCATGGGGGGCAGTATTTCTGTTCAACTTCCAAGCAAAAGCCAACATTTCTCTCCCATACAGTGGTTGGCGGGTGACTGAAACCAGGTCATGCACTGTCAGAACACTGTGCATAATGGGATGGGCCTATTAAACTATCCAATCATGGCCTAACGTCCACTTAAATGAAATGTAATGTAAATGATGGCATAGCAACAGCAGCTTCTGCACAAAAGGAGAAGCTTCAAATACTCACTCAACCACTGGTAAGTCACTTTCAGATGTATTTATGGGAAGGAGGCGGGGGGGGGGGGGTTAACCATGACCTCTGAAAGCAGGAAAATACAAAGGCAGTAGGCAGGGTCTGTAACAGGAGCTCAGCTCCTTCAAACTTCTACTCATGATCCGTGATAGCAGTCTCTTATCTTTGAAGATAATCACCACTACTGTTGCTGCCATACATTCTTACAGAATGGGAAACAGGCAAACATCTATTATAACAGTAATGCTCAAATTTGGTTTGTGTCTAGGGCCATATCTGGAGATACGATGTCTCTGGATAAGTATGTAGTACTTCCCAGAGCTCACTGAAGTCAGAGGACTGCAGGACATTCAGCATCTTGCCCTTAATGAGGTACTAAACAGATTTACATGAACCAAACACAAGTAGTTAGACTATTTTGTGTAATAGCACTAGAAATTAATCATTATGATCACCAAGGGAGAAAAGCAGAGATGCTTCTAATGCAATTTAAGCATAGGTACCCATGTTTCAAATAATGCTCCAAATTTTTACTGCTCAGCTGTTGCCCAGCTATGAAGAAACTCCAGCTCTGAAAGTATCTGGGTGGAACTTTACAACTTCCTGTTTGCATATAGCTGTGCTTCAAAGTGTACAGCCACAGCAGCCCCACGTTCAAGCTCCTGTCTGTGGCCAGATGAGCTCAGCCTAAATTTCACTGACTGTCTTCATACTGGTCTACAGTCCTACCTCAACTCAGATCAAATGACTTGCTCATCCCTTCACCAGACCACAAGAAACACTTCACTACTGAACTGCTCACATAGCCAGCCATGATTACTTCTTATAAACAGGAACATACAACCCCCTTCTTGTTTTCATCTTGTTTTCACAAATGACATTTCTTTCCTGTAAGAGTGGCCATTTCAACAGCAAACAGAGAAGGAATGCTGTGTGGCATATCCTTGATGCTCATTATCAGGAAAGTGTCATGGGAGGTAGGTCAAACATTCTCATGGCAAACAGAAAACCAAGAGATCTTCCTGCACCCTGGATAAACGTGTCACAGATGTGTAAGATGGAGTGATCTTTTTGTTCTTCCTGAAATACAGCATGTAAATACTTGTATTCAGAGAAGTGTAGCTGTCGGATCATGAGGATGGTGGACTATATCCTGTAACCCTGAGACAGGTGACCTTATGCAGAACTTTATTTTCTACTTTTGTGTACCATTTTAGGCGGCTCATGGAATTTTTATTACTCATTTTTTTATACACTGAATTTACTTTTTCTTAGACCTCAGACTGTATTTTTTATTTTTACTACACCTGAGCAATAAGTGCTAGAGAAGATTGGCTTGAATTTGTCAAATATAAACACTTCAAGTGTGTTTTATCTGTTTACTGTAATAATAGCTTGTAGGTTTGCTTGAATGAGAAAGAGGGTGTTTTCCAAGATTGGAGCATGTGTAACTATTAAACCAAGGTAAGTGCAGTTCCTATCTGAGGCACTTTACTTTGCCTATAAAAAACTGTATCACAACTTGACAAAAACGAAGAATTAAAAGATGCAAACTGGGGATAATAGGAAAAATAAAAGAACTCACAAATGAGTTCAGTCCGAGTCTAATTAATTCCCAGCTATCCAAGGAAGAAGAGAGGATTTGTATTTGTGCTGGTGTTGCTCAGGGGTTTTTCAAGCAGCAGAAAGAACCTTGTAGGATTTGTATCTGTTTCACTGTCACTTTCTGAAAGGCAAAAGCTTTTAAAAAAGTCTTCCTGAAGTCACTGTTTGGTAATTCGGAATGGATGAGCCTTGACCAAAGTGTTGGAGCTGTAAGATTGAGGACTGCGGCTTGCAGCCTTCCATAACTGAAAGCAAAGATCCTCAGGCTGTAGGCTTGAAGACAAGTAAAAGGACAGACTTGTTTCAGATCTGAGGTTGGCAGCTGCTAGCTGCAGTGAGAGCACTTTCCTTAGCTGTGACAGCTTAAAGGGAACCTGCTTTAGCAGAGAACAGGACTTGATCCCCAGCGGTCCCTATGCCAAGACTTGCAGAGAGGGCTTTCCTCTCCCCAAGGAGTGCCCAGGGTGCTGCTGCAGACAGAAGGCCTATTCTCACTTCTGCAGGAGAAGCAGCAAGCTCTGAACCAAGTGCAGACTGGGAACAGTGCTCCGAGTGCAGTGCTGCTTTCATACTTTCACTCACAGGTCATCAATCCTATAAAAGTACACAGAGCAAGCACAAGCCGTGGAGATGCAGCCACCGCGCACTCCGCAAGTACGGGATGTGCTACACGTACTGAAGCACGGCTTGTTTTCCACAATCCGGGAAAACACCGTGCTTCAATGTGACAGCCCACTTAATTATTTCCTCACAGCGCGCCGCGCGTCCAGCAGCACAGCGCATTTTCTTGAGAACATTTGATTCCACTTACTTAGCTGTAAGTAATCAGCAGCGTCACTGCCAAGAAGCCTTGAAATTAATTGAGCTCAAGAGCGGCTTGCAGGACGGGAACGCAGGCCCTGACCCAGACGGAGGAGCTCTAACGAAGTCTCCGAGTTTGCTTTAAAAGCAACCCCGCCGTTAACTTCTGCGTACCCCGCACCCACCTGCGCCTGTGAGGGCGGCGCGCTCCGTGCGCTGCGCCGCAGAGCGGCGGAGAAGTGCCGCAGCAATGCCCGCGCAGGGCCGCCCGCAGCCGCCCCGCGGGTGCCCTCCCGTCCCAACGGCCGCAGCTCTCCCCGCGGGGGCCGGGCCGGGCTCCCGTCGCTCTCCGCCCCCGCCGCCTGTTGCTATTTTTACCGCCGAGCCCGCTCTGCGGAAGGAGGCGGCGAGCGGGGCGCGAGGCACGGCCTGGCCCGCCGCAGGTACGGGCGGGCGCTCTGTGGACGCTCTGTTCCCGCTGCGTGGCGGGGACTGATCGCTGCGAGCGGTAAGGGCGGTGCGGGCCGGTGCGGGGCGGTGGGGTCCGCTGCGGGACGGGGCGGAGGAGGAGGAGCAGCGCCGGGCGAGCGAGGGCGGGAGGAGGAAGAGCGGCTCGCAGCGTTGAGGAAGTGGAGGAGTTGAGGCTGTCGTGCATCCCGCTTGGGGAACGTGCCGCGGTCGGGGCTGAATTCGCGTTGCCCGTCCCGCACGGCACAGCTCAGCTTTTCCCCGGCGGTAGAACTGGAGTTTCATCTCAACACCCCCTCCCCCCCCCTACACACACACACACGTCCGCACGCTGCTTTTCTGGCCCTTGAAATTCGCGTTTTCCGTTAACGAGGGAACGATCTCGTGAAGAGTGCTCGGGAGAGAGCTGAGAGGCGGTTATTTATAGGGCGCGTGTGCCGCGGGGTCGGGGCGGTGCGGGGCTCGGCCGCCGCGCGGGTCGCACCTTCAGCGCCTCCGAGTGAGGAGGGGCAGACCCTCACGGCGTGGGCAGTGTGTGGAAGTAGAGATGCTTGCAGGGGAAAGGAGGTTGGAAGGAATGCGGGACAGAAAGAGTGAGGCGAGCTGGCACTCCTCACGCTTTATATTTTGGGTAACTGACAAGCTGGGTGCGGGTGCTTTGGTTGTAGGTGTGCAATAGCACAGAATTGGAATGGCACTGACCATGCAAGGGAGCTCTTAACAGATTGCTCCGTAAAATGTTACTTGTGGCCGTAACAAAGCTGCTGAAGGTACTGGAAAGACTCCTTTAGAAGTCAGAGAACTTAGTGCACGAATATGTGAAAAAAGAATGCAAATTACCAATAATTTCTAAGGCAGGTTGACTGCTGGGTTTGCTTACGGTGTTGCCTTCTGCACATAGCTCCAGAAGGAAGCAGTGGATGGGAAGAGGCTATCAAATAAAATAACTTTCTGAAAGTAGATTCCAGGTGCTAGTTTGGTTTAAATGAGAGCTGTTTGAAAATGGAGAGTAACTTGTAGTACCCTACCTGGCCTGTTTCCTTCAGTGAAGTAAGGCTGCTCGGATGTGTTGTCTGAAGCTTGGAGGCCTGCAGCTAGTTGCCCCACAGTGCGATTCAAGGGATGCTGTATTGCGACACTGGAGAAGTTTCTTTTGTGTATGTTGATGAAACCAGAGAAGGACCTCTTCTCAGCTGCGTCCATATCATGATGTTCCCAATATATATTCTCATTTGTATTCTCCTACATTTCCTGCAGGGAGGATAGAGAAATCTGTCAGCGTGAGGGAAGCCAATGTAAATCTCGGTCAGGGATCAGACGGAGGGAGAGGAGTGGTATTTCGCTCTGGCTTGCTTTCCAGTGTTCTGGCTGCAGGCCAGGGCTCCTCATAATCCCCGACTAGGATGATATTTCTGCTAAAATAATCAGTGGTGAAGTGCAGCCAGTACCAGTGCCTTTGGCCCCATTTGTCGGTCGTGTTCATCTCTAATACTCTTCAGGGAAGAGCTGAACTAATCTGTGCTCTTTCAGACCAGCTGTTCTTCACAGGACACTGCTCTGTAGTTGGAAGTGCTTCTTGGCTTCTTCAAGGGGGAAAAGGAAATAGACCCACGGAAAGAAGCAGTGTTGTCGACAACTTGGTGTGTAGTAACTGCACAATTGTCTCTTGGATGAACCCTAAAGTTGGGGAAGCTGGGTCTTGCAGTTCAGTATCACACAGACCACACTCCTCATTTAATCACTGGTGTGCAGCTGCCCTGCCTGCTGCCTTGCCCAACGTGTCTTGTGACCCACTGTTTCTGCTGTGGGTCCTGGTACTTCATGTGCCTCTCGAGAGGAAGGGAGGGAAAAGTGTTAGAAAGTAAAGGATGGCTTTGATCAGCAGTTCTGTGCACTGATTGAGAGACTGAAACTGCTGGCTGCATCTTTGTATTGGATTTATTGTAGTCCACACGAAACAAGGGATGAAGGATAGCTCCTCACCACTGTAGCAGTTACTGCTTTTCTTGATTTGTGAGTGTGTGCTCTTGGTTTAGGCCTGCCTCTGTGCCCTTCTTGCCTTGTTTTCTGAATTAGTCTGACTCCATCTCAAAGCTGCCTATATATATGTGTGTATGTGTATATAATGTATATATTTTTTTAAAGCACACAATAAGATTTTCTAGGACAGACCTATCAGCCTTCTGTTACATGCTGACTGAGCCTGTTCCTTGCTTGTGAGAAGCAGTTGGGTTGATAGTGGCGAAGGAGAAGCTGAGGGCATAGTGCACATCTATGTCTCCAAGTGTATCTTTTCTGTTAGTAGATAAGTCTAGTGGCTCCTAGTATGGAAGATGTGGTTAGATTCACTAGTGTCGCTTTGTGTGGTTTGTTAGAAAGAAAAATTTTGTGATACCTGCCTCATGGCAGTCTAAAATTACTTCTGAAGCCGGCGATTTTGGATCCAATATGCAATATATGAAATCTATTTCATTATTCTACTGCTTTTGTTTATATTAGTGTACTGCAATGTTAATGTCTGCAGCATCAAATGTCCTTGTTCAGAGACATTACAGTTAAAAGTCTGAATCATAAACACATTAAACAAATGTGGAGATCACCCAATACCCATTGTTTTTTTGCTATGCCTTGCCTGGCTGTTTTCATGCTGATGGAGCAACTACAGCTATATCAGAGCACGTACAGCACTGGCAACGTGCAGTTTGGAGAATATTAAAGACTTCTTAGAGTTGGCTGGGGAGTACTAATCATGCTGGTGCCATGAGCTCCTCAGCAGTGAGTGCAAGGGGCAGAAGAAACGCTGAACTTTGACAAATGCAGATAGTGAGGAACAAGAGGAGCCATCCCAGTGAGCACTGGGAGGAGAGATGCAGGGATGTGAAGCTGAGCCTTGCAGAGCTCTTCCAGCTTCAGGAACCCAGCTGGTGAAGAAGCTGTAAGTTAATCACTCAGACACTTGAGAGGAAAATGTGATCTATGTGAGTCTACTGTACTGGTACAGGTAGTGAAGGGCGGGGTACTGCACCTGCAGAGCCAAGTTTTGGATGGGGTGAGCTGGCTGGTAGCAGCCAGAGGAGGATGAAGGTGCTGCAGTGATGAGTAGCAGAGCCAAGGGCAGAGAAGAGACTGGCTCAGAACACAGCCACTCTTCACTCATATGTGCTTTTTTTTATGGCTAGCAGTGGGGCTGGTACGGTGAACAACACTGGAGGTCTGAGTAAAGCATGTATGCAAATACTTGAGGTACAGCCTAGTTCTTGCTGTAAACTTAAAGTATGTTACAGAAGCTCATGTGCAATTGGTATGGTTTTTCTTGGCGGGATTTGCTTGTAAAGTCAGGGGTCCAGGTGACAGTAGGAGGAAACAAGGCAAAGATGACTGGCAAAAGGGAGGTGGGGTATGCAGAACAGTAACATACACGGTTTGGAATAGAGAACTCTTGATGCTGAATTTGTACTCTGAGAAGTTGCACTTTTAGCCCCTCAGTGTTCTAAAGTACAGCCTTCTAACTTCCAGTTAACTGTTTTGATTTTAGTATTAACTGTTTTTCTTTAAAATAACAAATACAGAGACTGGAGTATTTATGTTGTCAACTTTGCAAGTTGTTTATTTTCTTTAGAAAGAGATGAATGCTGAGAAGCTTTGCATTTATATTAAATACTTTCCAACAGTACAGTGTTTACTGAAGTATGACAGAATACTGATTTGTTTTGGTTTTTCTTAATAAAAAAAAAAAGGTCAGTCCTTATGGTTGGCACTCAAAATGACATGTTATGTTGTGATACTTATTTGAGCCTGTGGTGCCTTCCAAGTCTGGATAAAAAAGCTTGGTAGTACTCCTGATAAAACTTTTCTTTCTTAAGATGATGATTTTGTGTTTTCAAGTGCATAGCTTTTTTTTTTCTTTTCTTTTTCTCCTGCAATTAATTGCATTGAGAAATACAGTTGCAAATAGGATGTGGTTGATGGGTCATCATCTGTTCAGCAGTTTGCAGCTCCTGTTTTCAAGTGAGAATGGAGCTTTCTTTGGCTTTGTTCTCCTCAGATCATTATGGATGTTGCTAAATAATGAGAACGCTAAAATCTGTCAACTCAATTTCCAAGTGTTTTAGATTATGCATGATTATAGACATGAATGAATCCAGTCTTCCTTGCAAGCTGCTCAGCCGTACTGCCTTGTTGCAGTTAAAGCGAATGCACTTGTACTAACGTGTCAGAGAGGAAATGACGTGTTTGGTCCCTGACATGCAAAACTGCAGTGATAACTGTATCGAGTAGTTACACTGATAAGATGTAAAGCTGATTTTTGAAGCAGCATTTATAGTCATCTTATGAAAGTTGGTTGTTTGCTTGGTCGTCAAACAAAAGCCAAATATACCCTCCCTCCCACAAGTTTATAGAAAAAAACCAAAAAACTTTATTAGCATTTTAAGCTTGTTGACTAATTTAATTTTTTTTTAATGATGTTTTCTTCAAACACTGTCCTTAAATAACAGCATGGTTGGGTCTTCCTGCTGAATTTGGTGTCCTTTACCTGTCAGAAGATGCAAAAGTTCCAAAGAATTAAAGCTACCCAAACGTGATTTCAGCAGGTCTCTTGGTTTTACGGTTTGCCAGTTACTGCAGAACCATTTATTCACATTTGGATAT
Organism: Callipepla californica brunnescens; assembly: GCA_023055505.1. Lineage (NCBI taxonomy): Eukaryota > Metazoa > Chordata > Aves > Galliformes > Odontophoridae > Callipepla > Callipepla californica. Next base: position 23,286,204 of record JALIRH010000005.1, on the reverse strand, counting down.
TTGCAGATTAGTTATGTTAGAAGTATGCACTTAGTTGAAAATGAATACTGATCTTGAAACGCTCTTCAATTTATTTACTTTTAAATGCTAAAACTTGTATTTATTTTTAATGATGTGAAGTGCCTGCTGGGACTTTTGAAAATGAAGGGCCAAGTTTAATGAAAGTTAACGAGAAAGATGCTGCTATTTTTGATCTTCTTTGTAGATGAACAAAGACCGAAAATAGCATTGCCGCTGTAATCAGATGCTGTTTATTAGATACTTGTTCAAATATTATTATGAGATATTTTGTCAGGAGTTCTTGAGACTGCTCATGTTGTTTTTAATAGGTCTTCCTTGGGAAACTTTCAGAAGGCTGAGGGTAAGCTCGTGTCATGGTATTTAGATGTAGGCAATTATAGGCCTGTCAGCTTCTCATCAGTCTCACACAGAATAATGCAACAGCTGAAACCAGATTCAATTAATGAAGAGTTAAAACACTGTGATACAGCAGATGCCAAGCTGTGTGTTTTCACGGACTGTATTTTGTAGGACTGAATTGGTAGTTAAATGTTGTCTCTGGATTTTGCTGCTAGAATGATCAGTGTGTAATATTCATGCTTACTGAGTGTAACTGGTTTATAACAGGGTTATGTGTAACTTGGTTCTGCTTGATATTTTAAGAAATGAAAATGATACAATATCAACGTGGCAGACATTAAATATTTCTGGCCAGCTAACAAGCCCTTAAAATGTAGTCATGAATTGTGAATCATCCACTGGTTGCCGGGGGGGATTTTTTTTGTTTTTGTCGCTTTTGCTGTTGTTCTTGGGTTTTGTTTTGGTTTTTTTTCAATGGGATCCTGTAAGGATTGTTGCTTGTCTGTACCAGGTTTATCTGTAATGGGTCAGTTGACTGCTGTTAGCTTTTTCAAATGACAAAGATTTCTGGGGTGTTAATTAAAGAAGAAGTTATGCTTTGTCCCAGCATAGGACCAACTGGCAAACTGTATTCAAGAAAACCCCTCCGTGTAAGGGGCCAGATTCAAACTCATCCACGTATGAACAAGGAAGGTAACCTTTTCTTTTAATGCTTTCAAATGTGAAAGTGTCTCAGGAAACATTGACTTCAAATGCCATGAAGGTTATAATGTAATCTGAATTCTTTCTGTGATAATAGGATTGAAATAGGCTGATATGATTCATGTCAGCCTGCCCATGAAAGAGAAGGAAAGAGAAGCAGGCTAGAGAGAAGGTACACTGCTGAGTTTAGTTCCTTACTAGATAATTTAACAGGAGTTACAACTTCTAAGTCAGGACTGATGTTTTTCCAAGCAATATGTTAAGTACTGTTATGTCTGTTAGACCTGAAAGTGTAAGGTCCAGGGTAGGGGAAGTGTGCCAGGTAGGTCACAGTAAATGACTGGTATGTCTCTTCAAGTGTTAATCTATTAAATATTTCTGTTACTGATGGTTTAGTTTTTAATAGGGTTGCAGCACCAACATAACTTTCTCTTTTCCTTTCAGATTTCTGCTGCTCCTTAATTAAAGGAGCCATCCAAATATTGCCATTCCATGGAACTGACATACTGGTGAATTAGTCCTGCTTCCCTAAAGGATTGTAAAATGGAGCCGATAACATTCAAAGCTAAGAAGTATCAAGCACCTAGTGATTTCTCAGCGAGCTTCACCCTTCAGCTTGTAGGTTCCCTACCTGTGCATTCCTTAACCACTATGTCCATGCTGCCTTGGATTGTGGCAGAGATCCGGGCTCTCAGTTGTGCAAAGTCTTCCAAAGAAGAACTTGGTATCAGCCAAATCCGGCTTTATGTTTCACCATCGAGTTTGCGATGTGAACCAGACACGGGAAAAATCCAGCAGTGGGATCCTTTGATTTGTTCTGGCCTGTTTGAATACAAGCCACAGCATGTCCATAAACTGATTCACAACAGCCATGATCCAAGCTACTTTGCCTGCCTGATAAAGGATGGAGCAGCAAATCAGCAAAGTATCTGCTACGTATTCAAAGCTGACGATCAAACAAAAGTAAGTAAAAAGAAAAAAACCAAATGCACCAAATCAAGTAGCATTCAGAATCACATTTAAGAATTTCTTCTTGCTATCGGGGGCCTTATACAAAAGATGTAAATGTGGAGGAGGACTTGACACCACTTCTAAAATAGATTTGCTTTTCTACTGTTTGAAACTTCCCACCACGCTGTAAGACCTTAAGGTAGCATTTATAATTAAAGATTTTATCTCTCTAAAACTCAGATATGCTTCACTTTATTTGATGTTAATGGTTCTGCTGAATTAGAACTGCTTAGTATGTGAAGTGGAAGGTGTGTAAATCTCCTACGGGATCAGAACCTGAATTTTATTGGCTCTGAAGGCGCTCTAGTTTGGGATATGCACTGAATTCTTGGCCTCTGAGTCTGCAAGAGTTTTTCTGCTGATGTCATGGGCTAGAGTTTCACCCTTGAGCCATTGTGAACTTTATCTAATCTTATGGTCAGACCTCTCAGATTTCTCTTTTCATGAATTGAGACCAATGTGGCTGGGAAAGAGGCACTTCCTTTCTTGCAAGATATAAGGGATGGGCTGTAGCCCAGTACGTAGCATACCTTGAACTGCAGGACACTGTGGGAGCCTCTTCTCAGCTCTATCATCCACGTGATGACAGAAAAGAGAAGAGAGGGCACAGCACAGTGCTGCAGGTCTGAATTCTGGGCTTGCTGCTGTACACTGCAAGATGGGAGTTGTGTGGGTGAGTCTCATGTTGTGGGTGAAACTTGCTTCAGTCCGCATGCAAATTGAGTCCTTGCTGGAAAGGTTGCAGCATTAAAAACAGATGATTGCTTCTTCTCCTGTTTGAGAGTAATGTGAGATAGTAACTGTCTGAAGGAGTAATACTGGCACAAGTCTGTTGTGATAGGTTGATCTACTTCAGGCAAAACAGCGACACGTCCTTCACTTCTTTAATGTAGACTAGTGCTTCTGTCAGAAAATAGCATCTTGCTATATGCTGTTATCTTGCCTCAGAAATGTCCTGCTGAAGCACCTTGGAGGAGTTATGTGAATGTACACTGCACTTAGGATTTATGCCAACGTGCCCAATACCAAAACATTATACAATTCCAAATACATGGTCTCAAGCTTAGAGGTCAAAACATACGGAAAGAGCTTTAGTTAAATCCCTCTTGGAAAAAATAACCAGACAGTTCCAGTAAATTAGAAGGAAAGTATGTTGTAAATCATAAGCATTCAACAGAGACATCTTGTCAAGTTAGAATGTGGAATACCAAACGTACGTATATAAGCAAGTATGGAATAGGTCTTTCAGGACTCAGCACTGAATGGAAGCTGGTAGACGTGTTTTGCAGTTCACTTCTTTCTGTGACTTGTGATTTTACAGGATTATGGTTAGTTTGCAACACCAATCACTTCCAATATATATTCTTTTGCAACAAAGGAATGGGAAAAAAAAGTACTTCTTTCCTCAGGTTTGATCAAATTCCTGGACCTACTTGAAACTGAAGTGAACACAATGAGTATCTAGTTAAATTTGCAGCTGTGTCTACTTGGTTTTAGAAACAAACTCCCACAATTTTGGATACCTATTTTTAAGTACCTAGCTCAAAATTCAGATAGCTATCTGCCCCTTGAAAAACTACCTTGGATGAAAATTCAGTTCTCATTTCTTAATTTGTCTTGATTTCCAAGAAATGCTTTTGTTGACTGGTTTTCCAAGCTCGGTTACTAACTTGGAGGTAGACACCTATTCAGCATTTGCAGACCTGTGTTTTGACAAGAGGATAGTGGAAATGCCAAGTGTTTTTCTCTCCAAAAGCGAAACCCTGCTTTTTCTTAACAGAAATTTCTGATTAATTCAGTGTTATGCAAGTTCCTTGTACTCCATAGGGTGCTGTTATTCTGCCCTGAGTATTGCCACATTGTGTCATGTAGATAATTGCCATCTGTGTGTTTATGAAGGGCTGGGAGCTGATGTTACCTGTTCAGCAGATACCCAGCTTGAAAGGACAAGAGTGTTCTGTAATGCCTGCGTTGCAAACTGAGGAAGCTGTTTGATATATGTGAGTTGGGATGAAGACTTTAGAACTATGTTGCTAAGCTCATGTTCTGCTTCAGAAGAATGAAACTTTAGAAACTGGACCTTTGCAGCCTTTGTGACTCAGCAGACTCCTATGCTGGCAGCCTTGCTCCTGAGTTCTCTTAACAGCTTCCCTGAAAACTAAAAACAATCTTACAGACTTAGCCTGCATTGTCAGGTCTTATTCCCCTCAGAGTCTGGAGTGAACAAAAATGTTTTGGTCACAGAATTTGTGTGTTGGTATCAGCTTCTCATCCAGTGATCCTGAGCATCTAAACTTTTTTGATAATCACATTCCTTCTACTTTAAAAAAAAACAAACAACAAAGCAATAAATCAGCAGGGTACTCTTTATAATATTGCAATCTGCAAAAGCCACAGCTCTTTGTAGTATGGCTATATTTTACATGAAGTCCTCTTGGTCTAATCAGATGGGATTTGATGTAGAAGGTGACTGTGGCTCACAAATAAGTTCTGAGTATATCCACGCATCAGGGTAAGCTGAGTATAAGAGAGCAGAAGGATGTCTGTAGAAGTACACTAAGAAGATGAAACTGAATGCAGTTTGGTAGAAGATTAAGCAGTGAAGGCCTTTGAAAAGGAGGACTGGAAACTTGAACTATTCAGACAGAGAAATTCCACTGGAGGTGACAGAATGTGTAGAAAACTAGGAATGATTGCCCATTTATCATGGGCATTTAAGATGGGCTGTAGTTGTATTACTTTACATGTACATACTGAGGCGGAATGCATTCTTGACTAGTGAAAGGTTATCATAGTATATAATAGGAAAACATATTGTTAGTGGGAGATTATTTTTTGCTGAGGAATACATTTCTAAAATCTGGAATTGATGGAGCTGTGGGATCGTGTGTAATGATTTTCCTGGATATGAATGCAGTGCTGTCAGATTCATTGTTGCTCCACTAGCTACATGTCATCCTCTTTAGAGAAGACATCAGCAGGCAAGTGAAGAAAGTCAGGATTGTTTGCTAGGAATTCTTTGTGCTATTTCTCTTTAAAAGTAAGAGAACAGGCAGTGTCCTATGGTATAATTTTTCTTCTCTCTAGGACCCTTTATAATCATTGCCACTGCATCATCATGGCATTATGCACCTCGCTTTCTGGGCTGATACAGCAATAAGAAGGGAAGGTTGGAAGAAATGTTCCTGACAAACTGTTTCTTGACACTTTACTTGTGCACAAGCATATACATATAAGGATCATTCCGCTTCAGATAGTGCTGAAAGGAAGGGTTTTACTGCCTACGGAGTAAGCGTATGAATTAGGATTCCCCTTTCTAAGCAGATCTGTATCTATGGGATCTGGACTCTTCCTTCTTTCTTCATGTATAGTTTCAGAAAGCATTTTTGTGTGGGTTTTGTGCATGTATTGTTTTGTCTGTTTTATACTTTCATCCTCATCTTGTGAAGATTCTGCTGGGGCCTCATGATTAAGTAATTTCTGCCTGATGATGGGACTGAAGTGTTAATGCATATTCTTTGCAGGTGCTCAGTAGTGGAGCTGGAATCAATTATAATGCCTGTGGGGAACTTGTGAAGGCCATGAATAGGTCGTAGGTGGGGATTATCCATACTGTGTTGAGTAATGGTGATGGAAGCTGAAGAAAAACTACTTCTACAGTAAATACATGCTTGTGGAATAGTACCTTAATCATAAGAGTGCATTGTTTTTGAACATGTTGGCTAGAGTGGTTGGTTACTGGATACATGTGATGGCCTGAGTGGAGACATGCTACCAGCCCACACATTGTACCAGTGTCTTCCAGTCTGCATTTTGCTTTAAGTTGTACAGAGACGTGATGCTATTGACATCATTGTGGAAAACGGTTTATTTAAAAATTACTGTCATTTTTCCCCTACGCTTGGGATGTGGTGGTTTGAAGGACAGTGTTTGGAACTGTGGGAGAAGTGTGCCGTTTCCTTCATCCTTTCATTGTCCACCAATACAGCTCCACTGTTTTAGTGTGATACTTTGCTGAACTCTTCATTCTCTCTGAGGAATCATGAGTGAATCTGAGTGATCAAGAGAAGCCAATGACACACTGTCAGTGGATCTCCAACACAGAGCAGCCAAAATGTCTCTAGAGGTTCCTTACAATCCCTACAGTTCTGTAATTCCTCTGTAACATCTAGAGTAATTTTTATTTTTATTTTCAGCTCAGAATAGTGTGTCCCACTATACTGATCTTTCTTCAGTGCACCAAATTATTTTTCTTAGGTATGCTTAATCTTAATTGATTCATTTGTTGGCTGGCACGTGGAATACTGGGCTCAGCAATTTATCTGATAATGCCCAGGACCGATTTAGATTTAAGGTTGGTTAAGTCTGCGGTGTCCTTGTGATGTTTTTTCTTTTATTGTAAAGGGTAGCAGTTTGAAATCATTAAGATTAATGTAAGTGTGAAGTGAAGAGAGCATTCAGCACCTGAACATTTTCCAAGTCCTGTGTGTGCCACCAACACCCCTGCCCCACTCAGCAGCAGGACTACGTTTTCACTTATTTTTGTCACCTCTGTACTTAGGAAGCCCTTTGTGCTGCCTTTGACATCCCTCTCTAGACATAACTGCAGATGGATTTTGTCTGTCCTAACAGTGAATTTTCTGGATGCTTGAACAGTTTCTCTATACTCCTGTCCCTGCTTCCCCCTTTTGTATAGTTCCTTTCAGTCCGAGTTTTGCTACAGGCTCCTTGTTCATCCTCTGGCACTTTTACGTGACTTTCTGCCATTGGATTAGTCTGCTCTCGAGCTTGGAGGAGGTGATCTGTGGATATCAGTCTGCCTTCTGGGATATTGTGTTTGAAAGCTTCTCTTTTTCTTCTTTCTCTCTGCATTATGAACTGGAAGCTAGGGAAAGCCTGGAAACTTTAGCCTCATGTCTTGTAAGAAGGAGTATTCCTGTGAGAGTATCTATGATTGATAACTAGAGAATGAAGATATGTAAAACATTTGTTTCAGATTTTGAAAAGGTTAAGCTTTGTTCTCCCTCTCTCTTTCTACAGTCTGCATGCAAGTTGTCATAACAGTCTGCAATATATATTTGTGTTTACTAGAACTGTTAATGCTGTAGTTGGAGAGCACTGTATAGAACTGTTCCATTATATAGAGATTCTGTTTGTGACTTAAGACCCTGGATGCACAAGATGTATGCGAGTCTGCTCGTTTCTTCTTAACCTTCATTCTGCAGTGTCATTAACAAGGGAGAATTTTTGGCTCAGGAACCGGGCTTCTGTCAGCTGCAGGAATGTTACTGTGAGGGTGACAGCACCTGTGTGGGTGCAGCAGACAAGGGATCCCACTTGAGCTGGAAGCCTGGTCTTCAAGTTGATGGCACCATGTACATGGATTTCTCTTTTACCCCATCTATCCTGTTGCAGAGATAAGCTCCATCTTCTTACACCGCTGCACTTAACTAAAATGCAGCCTTTGTCCTGTTGTTGAGCTGCTCGGTCACAACGGTAATCTCTACCTTTGTTAGAGATTCTTTTTGTGTGTGCGCACCAATTGCTTTAATAGCTGCAACTTAAACAACCTTCACCTACTTCTATGAGTTACTATAGCTTATGTGCTTAAGTAGATTAGGTTGTATTACCTGGAACGCAGTGTGCTTTGTTACATGTTGTTTGTGAGCTGATAATGCCCTGGAGAAGCTGGTTTTGAATAATCAAGACTTAGCTCACTGTGATGCTGCACAGAGCTGAAGTTGTAAGTGAACTTCACATTATTCATCTATAAAAGGAATTGCAAAGGCCCTGTGAACTCCAAAGCAGTTGTTGTGAGGCTTAGTTTAGGATTCTTATGCAACTTGTTTTTGTGTGAGACTCAAAGATAGGGCCTCACTAAGTATCTCATTTTTCACAGGACCATTTCCCTTAAATTAATTCAGGCAAGATAGTTGTAAAGATTGAGATCTTTGTCACTGTTTAATGGTCTACAGAGATTAAAATTAGGCGGCTCTTTTGAAAAAAACAACAAAAAAAACAACCAACCAAACAAAAGAATTCTACTGAAACAAAACAGAGTAACTGGCCTTACTTCAGTGCAGCTCAAAGCTTCATATTCCTGTGTTCACCCTCTTATTCACAGGCATTTTTCTTTATCTTTTTTATCTTTTTTCTTTTCTTTTCTTTTCTTTTTTTTGTTTTCCTGATGCAATCTTCTTAATAGCGAAGTGGTAGCAAAATGTTTGTGCTTTTTCTAGTTTAGGAAGTCTCCCCCATTTCCCATATGCTAACTGGAGAAATGCATGTGAAAAACAAAAGGGGGGGGGGGGGGGGGAAGAACAGCAGAACAAACAAAGAATGAAATACATACCTGTGCACATATATAGTCTGGTATATAAAGTAGGACAAAGTTTAGCTCTGTAAATCTTAATAGAGTATCATATGCAATGCAACAGCCAGCTATGCTCTGGCTGCTCTCACAAAGTAAGCAGGCTTTACACTTACCCTGAGCCAAGAGCGTATCTGTGACTGGGGCCAAGTGAGCCAACTCAGTGCCCATGGTCTGTTCAAAGGATTTATGTATGGAAACTCACTCTGCTATCAGACTCTTTGAGTGATGGTGACTCTGTCCCAAGCAGTAATATCCCAAGACTTTATGGTGCCTTATCAGAATCTGGAGAGGCTTAGTGACATTTCCAGCGCAGCTAAGCTCACCTAAATTCACCAGTGTTTTCTATGAAATAGAATCATAGAAAGGCTTGGGATGGAAGGGATCTTAAAGATCACCTACTTCCAGCTTCCAAATTGGATGATTTCCTTCAACTTCTACTTCTGATTGCCACGTGGAACAAGTTGTTTGTGCAATACTATTGTCATTTTCTGACTTAAAGTAGGAGGTAATGCCTCAGCAAGGAAGATGAAATTAATCAAATGCTTTGCTACATTCTACTGTGAATTCCTCAGTCTGCTGAATTATGCAAAAATTTTTGCTACAGAATTACTACTAAAAACTCTTCATGTGATTTCAGCAGTGTAGTATTCTGTATCAGATCATGTTGTTCTCAATTTAAATATGTTGGAAGTATCTGTGTCCCTTGATCTGTCCTGTGCTCTCTTTTAGCTTTAGAGATTATGTATTGTTCCATCACTTTTTCTGCTGGAAATTATGGTGGATGTACAAAACAGTGGAACTGAGGCTAAATAAACAAAAAACAGTGTGATGACTTCTCAGTACTCTCCATTCCTTCTGTTATATGTTCTGGTGTTGGTAGTTCGTAAAGCCCAGTAAAGGAAGTTGGAGCTGTAACCCCTAATATCCAGATGTCCTTGAGGGTTACAGTGGAGTTTTCTTCAGGAACTTCCACTTCACTTAAAGGGGAACTGTTGTATCTGTTTTATAGAATGGCAAATGGGGTGCAGGGAAACTGAGGCTACAAAAGTGCAGTATTTGTAGCCCATGTATGGTTTTCATTTACACTTAAGTTTTTCATCGGTACAGGTTCCTGGATGTACTGTTAGTGGGAATTCCTAGAACAAATAGTGACTTGTGAAGACTGTGGTTCAGCACTAGTTGTATGTCTGCTTGGCAGACTCTTAACATCTCTCGTGACTGATATGAGGACACTGAGCACAAAGCAGACCCATAACCAGTGATTAAAGCATTTGTGCAGGAAGAGGGAGATTGAGCTTGTTCACTCCTGGGCCCTGAGGCCCTCCTTTCTGTGCCTGTGGCTGGGCAAAAGACTATTCTTTGTCCTTCCTGTTAACGAGGAAGGTCCATAGTGCTAGAGAGTGGAAAACACATAACTAGGATTAACAGAAATTGCAATAGCACTGAGAATTTGAACTTAGTCTTCCAAATTGTAGGCAAGTCCTACAAACCCTGTTTGTTTGTCTTTGTAGGGCACTGTTGAGCTACTGCAACACCAACGTTGCTTTCTGGACCAAACCAACCCAGTGCACCTTGTTAGGTCACCTTACAAATTTTATCAAATTTCAAGATCACATGATTTTAGAAACTGAAGTGATTACATAAAGTAATTTGGTACATTTTTCTGCTGCATCTTTCCATAGCAGATGGTGGAAATTCAGCACAGCACTAAAAGGTTCTCTGAAGGATTGAGCTGTGCAGGAAGATCCAATGTTATTACTTTTTATGGTGATCTCAAAGAAGGGCTAGGATGGTGGAGGTACATGGGAAGACTTGCAGCCAAATTCAGCCTCTGTACAGGTAACATAGAGGCCCTTGGCTCTCAAAGACTAACAGGCCTTGAAGTTTGTCCTGTTTGCACTGTGTGGGAGGAAATCACTGTGTACCAGCCCAGTGAGCATGAAGATGGAGGAGCCTTGCTCTGGGAGGATGCAACCCACAGTCCAGAGCATGGGAACAATCTGTGTGCTGGTAACAGAAACGTAATGTGATGGGTGAATAATTTGCTGACAGGTTGAGCTCAGAGGGTTATAGTAAATGGATTTGCATCAGGTTTTTGGCCAGTTGCTGATTGGATTCTGCAGGCTCCATTCTATTTCCAATTCTCTTTCATGTGGTCGTCAGTGACTTGGGTACAGGGCTCGAAGGTATATTAAGTTTGTGGATGACACTAAACTGAGATATTGACTCCTCCAGGGTAGAGGAGCCTTGCAAAGATATTTAGCTGAATTGAAGGGCTGGAAGGTCACCTACTGCATGAAATTAACAAGACCAAGTGCTAGATTCTGCACCTGGAACAACCCTGGCTATATGTACAGCCTGGAGGATGAGAGGCTGGAAAGCAACGCTGTGGAAAGAGATTAGAGGTTCTGGTTGATGGCAAGTTCAACCTGAGTTAGCAGGTTTTGTCCTGTTAACCTCATTCTGGGACTAGCTTTGTGGTATTTCTCCTGTATTTCATTTATTATACATAATCAGCTGGAATATTTTTTCTGCTTTGCTGAGAAATACCATTACTGAGAAATTAGTTAACCTACTTCCAAAACTGTGTAAGAGTTGTGGTGATACTGTAGTATTCAAATCTGATTGAAACTCCTGAAGTTAACTTAGTGTAGAAGATGATTTGCAAATTTGATAGTTTTTAAATCCACACAGTTGTCAGAGAATAATGTGAGCCTTCAAGCTGAGGGACTGTGACTATCCGTACACTATTCCAGCATTGTGTGTTGAGTTCTCCAGCTTCACAAGTGCTACAGTAACCAAATAGTAACAGTGATATTATACAGCTCTCATTGTTGTCCTGTACGAAGTCTGCCTTCTGCAAAGGTGTTGGATGCAATACACACAAAGTAAGAGCAAGTAGTAGTGCAAACTTACAGCTTAAAATTAGATGACAGTCAGCAAAAAACTCTGAATAAATGTAAATAAATGTAGTAAAGGGTAAATAAATGTAGTAAAAGCGGTGCCTGAGCCAAAGTAAGAGGATGAATCTTGACACTCAGGTTGTGTATAAAGAAAATAAATAATAAAAATAAATAAAGAAGAGTTCAGAAAATACTGTTTGATTCAAACAGTATCAACATTGTGTAGTATCTGAATGCATGAAACTACAAAGAGGAATAACAGATTATTACAGCAACTCCACTGTATTTCCTGTAGTTACTCATTGCTGTGGCTTAAAGTATTCTTATTTGAAGAACAGAGGACACTGGGAAGAATGCAGTCTTACTGACTGCCAAATGCAAGTGAGAGAATCTGTAGTGAAAATACAGTTTGTAACTTTTCATCTAATCAATTAATGATCGTAAGGAACTTCATGTTCAGTTGTAGTGTTTTAAAATTAATTTTGTGGTGCACTGTGCAGTGTAAAGGCAGAAAGTGTTTGTTAGAGGGGAAACCAGAACTGCTTTAGCATTTTGCATAAAAAGTCAGCCTTGTTCAGTACCTCGTTAGTTTTCATGGCATGTAGGACAATAGCATATGGAGGACAATGTAATTTTGCTTCATAGCGGAAGATAACATCTTTAAATGTGGAGGGAAATGCTTTTTCAAATATATGAGAAAACAGTGGCCATATCTGTCATGTAGGTTAATGTGATCTATCCAGATGGACTCTAGAGGTCTTCTTGCATGAATTAGATTGTAGAACTGGGTTCTGTCAGAGATTACTAGAAATAAGCACTTTAAAAAAAATTCAGGTTTTAGTTCACTTACAGGTACTTCAACACATTCATTCAATTATGTTTTGGTTTTTTTTTCAGATTCTGTAATGGCCTCAATGGATAAATTAAAACCATGTGTATTAAAATACAAATATGTCAATTGATAAATAATGATACTAAGCAAATCACCTCTCTAAAGCAGCTCCTTATTTTTCCATGCAGTCAGCTTTTTGTTTAGAGTTTTGCCTGCATGAAGCTGACATTTATGCTGTGCCCTCAGGGTCATCAGATGTGGGCTCTTTGACTGTAGTGGAGCAGAAAACCAGCACAGAGGAGGCATATATAACTGCTATATTTACTTTAGCAGCACAGAATCCCATCCCGTTCTATGTCAAAATGAATAACGGTAACAAATTGCTATCATAAAATCAGTGCTTTCCTTTGCCTGGTATAGACACAGTTGTTGTATATTTCTGTTTTTTTACCCTCTCTGTGGACGTCAAGTTATGGGAAGGGCTGTGGGAAATATTTTCCTAAAGAATGATTTGTGCGGCTGGACAAATACAGGCTTAAATGGATATGTGTGTGTGCCCCAAAGGTTGAGCACTGACGATCTGATACAAGGATTGAGTGGATAATGCCAGTTTATACTTGGTTTGTCCTTTGTACCAAACTACTGATTGATGCTCGCTTCTCCTTTCTTTCCCACCCTCCCCCCACTTTTCCCAATGACAGTGATTGAGATGCATTGCTGGCCGTAAAAACAGCCCCACTGCCAACTCTTGCATTAGGCTGAGTTTGATCCTTCTGTATAACTGATTGAATGCTTTAGACTCCAAGCATCTTCTTCCAACCGTACCTAGCAAACAAAGTTTTGCACACTCATAATGAGCAGAATGTGCTTTAAATATGTTATTATTTGTAATCATAATGTAGCATGACTTGCTGAGTCGTTTTGTTCCTTTTTTTTTATACTGTATCATACTGTACTGGACTTTCACGGTGAGAGAGAATAAGATGAAATCCGTAACTCAGCTAATCTGAGATTTCTGTAGGCTGTGTACAGTAGACTTGCAGAAAATAATTGCTATTAGCTTTCAGCTAACATCTGTTAACACCTGTTGTACATCTCTAAATGAGGCTAACTTAAACAGAGGCTAGTCTTACCTCTTGAACCTGAGGCTGAAAATATATGTGCTATAATTTCAGGCTAATTCCAGTAAAGATAACAGAAATACTTGTGGTAAGGAGGCTGAACATGTAGGTACTTGATGTCCAGTTGCTGTCGTTAATTCCTTTTGAGAAAATTTTGATAGACAGACCCACTTCCAAAACCACATAAAAAGAGAACAGCTACAATACACTAGCACCTTTGGGATGATTAGCGTAGTTGATTCAACATCTCTAGCAGAAAAATTGGATTTTTCTCCTTTGATTTAAAATGCAAATGAAATTATGGCATGTGTCTAGGAAGCAGTAACATACTGAAGTCTTATGAGCAAAATTCCATTCAGTGCTGCTGCTTCCTGACGTGCATGGGCATGTTCTAAGAAGTCAGGTCCTCTTCAGTCCAACTGAGGACTAGAAGTTGCTTTTTGTTTTCTCCGCTTTATGCATAGTTCATACTACTACAGCAGTGTGGAGTAAATTGCTCTGATTTCCAAAGTGAGACTGTGATTTAGAAGGTGAAGCAGCTTCTTCTAGAGGGCACTGTGCAGAAGTGCTGCCTTTGCATGGCATTTTTTGTACGGCATTTCTACCGGTGAATTTTTCACATGTAGGCAGGCCCTTGGAAAATTGTTCTGTAATTGCAGGAAAGAAGCTTCGTTATTCTTAAAAGGGATAAGTTCCAAGAGTGGATAACTTTTTTTTCCCCTCCAGTCTCAAGTTCGCAGACTCTTCATGGCTTAAACCGAGGTGTTCAAGTGCCACTTAGTGGCGGTCCCGAGGAAATGTAAGACACTGTGCTGGCTGTCGTGATTCTCACCTCTCCAGTGTTTGCTACCCACCACCAAAATTCTTCGCTTTGTCTTAAAGGTACTGGTGGTTAAATCTAAGACTGGCTGAAATCACAGCCCGGTGGGTTTTAGAGAATTTCAGTGCTGTGATTCCTGTTTTTCTTTCGTTTTTCCAAATTGTGTTGCCAAAGTTATATTTGGGCTCTCCTTTGTGAAACAAGTTGCTATTTTGCTGTGTTGTGAGCTAGTACAGAAACCAACTGCATGTCAAGGTGCTGCCTCTAGAGCTGAGATACTGATGTTGCTGGAGTTGTTAAGAAAATACAGTGTATTCTTCATTATTAGAGTTAGAAAATAAGATGCGCTCTATGGGGCAGTATTCGGTATTGGCTGATGTTGTAGGATGTCTCAGTTCCCCATAGCAGGATATCTGATGGATGTAAAAACCTTAGTTCTATCATATTCTAAGCTTGATTACAATACATTTCTATCTGGATACTATGTCCTCATGACTGGAGTTTTGATTTCTAGAAACTTACAGGACTCAAGAATATCATTTACATGTAAGTTACCAACTCTGTAGTGAACTAGTTACATCCAGCAGGCAGCAAACAGCAGTGTGTGTACAGTGTTTGTGTGCAGGCTTCTCTTTTGCTGGTAGGAGGTTTCCAGTGAGCACTCATCACATAGGCACAGTACTGTAGGAAAGACATGATTCCAGTTTTCATTTCAAAGGAAGCCATTTTGTTTTGTTTCAGTGTAAGCTTTACGGTTTTGGTGTTTTAATAGAGTATCCATTAACAAACTGTATTGGCGAGGGTCAGAAATGTTCCCAGGGACGTCAAAGAAAACAGAAGGCAGTTTCCACTGAGTTCAATCTGAGCTTGGTTGTGAGTGAAATCAAAGCACGCATATGGGATTTGACATGGATATGCAATGAGAGAATGTAATTTATATATATTTAACTCTTTGGCTTTAATATTGCAGCTTTGCATTTTAGAAACAAACTGAGAAAATGAGTTAAAGCTAGCCTGAACTTAATTCATAAATCAGTTATGTTTGAAACCAATAGAAGACTAGGAATTTATTGCACTCTGGGGTAGGAGGTCCTGCTCAGATAACCTCTGAGGTTTTTTGGACCCGTGAATTCAATCAGGCTTGTGAGATCAGATTCATAGGCTGAGCTGAGCTCACCGTGTTCCAGTGTTGTATGAAATGTAGGGTGTGACTGTCTGAGAGGAATCCTGCTGTCCAGCACATCCGTCCAGATGCGTGCAGGCCTTTCTGGAACATCAGTATTACCTGTTGGTACTGGTAATACACAGGAGAGAGGAAATGCCCAAATCAATCCTTAATTATTTTATTCTAACTTTATTTCCTTAAGTGGGATGCCACACACATTTTGAGCTTTATTCCTGAAAATGTACACATTTCCTTAATTTTACCTACTCCAGGCATCTAATAGCAATGGTATCCTAGCTTTTCCCAGCCGTAGGAAATGGTTTAAGTGACCTGTTTGGAGCAAATCCGTTTTGTCCATGTGGATTCGTGGTTTGGGGAGAGCTGATTCAGCGTCTTAAGGCTCCCATTGTTCCTGCAAAGGAGAGGAAGTGCAGTCAGCACATGTGGCAAAAATGTGCAGCCGTGTCTTACAGCAACGTATCCTGAGCCCTTTGAAGTGATTCAGCTTTATCAAAACCACAAAAGCTCAACAAATCCTGTTGCTGTATTTTATGTTTCTGCATTGTACGTTATATTTCACAAATGATTTCCGATGTGTTTTTAGAAGTCAGACAGAACTGGCTTAGAATAGCTCCATGTGGAATGCAGTTTGTAATGAAACCCGAAACTGCAAACTTCAGAATGAGAAGTTAACTGAATAGCATGAAAACTGTCTTTTCAGATCGGTGCAGACAGCGTTTGAATCCTGGCTTTAGAGATGTTTTATTGCCATTTCGTGGCTTTACTGCTATTGAAGGGCAGTACAACTTAGCCAAAGCTATAAAAAATCACAGCAGTGAGCCCACAGCGCTGCCTAAGGTGCACTTCATAAGCCTTGAGAAGAAGGTCGGAAGGGTAGAGATAAAAGCTGTAAATGAAAGTGTGTGTGAGAGGGAACGTCGCTGATAAAATTTTCCACTCTGATAACGGAAGAAAGACATAAACAACAGCACAAACAAAAATTGCTGATCATAAAACAAACAAACCAACCAGCCCTATGTGCATCATACAAAGTAACCATATGTGCAAGTCGTGATGTTAGGAAGTTTCCAGTGGCCTTCTGGGTGCCACGTGACACAGGAAATTTCTAGGGCAGGACTGTGCTGCAGCTTGTAAGCAAAGGAAGGGCTGGCGATGGGAAGGGGCACGGAGCGTGGGCCAGGCCAGCTGCACACTGCCAGTTGGCTGCAGGGCCCTGGGGCTGCGGGACACTGCTGGTGGCAGCTCCTACTGGGGTCCTGTCCAGACCGATGACATGAGGGCAACGTTACAGAAACTGAAGCTTCTTCAGCTTGATTCTGGAAAAGAACAGGACAATAAGGTACTTGTTTCCTCTTTTTGTTACCTATATTTAAGGTGCATAAAGATATAGTAGCAACCGAATCTATGACTTTGGTGGGGTAGGACTGGATCCTTTTCAAATTAATAGGTTCCACACCCACATGCTCTCATAGTACAGAAATTGCAATAGCACCATGGCAAGCTCTGGACCTGCAGAGATGTAAACCTGAACTGATATTCTTTATTTTTAAGCTCTTTCCCAGTGAGAACAAGAATATTACCATGTAACGAGGGGAAAGAAAGGGGTTAAAGTTTTATTTGAAGTGTTATTATTTTACTACTTCCGTTTATTTTAAGATGGGAGTTCCTTTAAAATAACTCCAGTAAAGTTCCCATAGGCTCTATGAACTGCCTATGGGGAATGCTGCGGAATTCAGTTATGAGAAATCAATGTGATCTTTGCACATATCAGAGCTGATACGTTTATTAAGTTCTTAATTTATGTTGTGGAGAGGTGATAACTGGCTCTTCCTACTGTGGAGTTCAGTATACTTTCCTAGGCTACTACTGCTGTGACTGACATGCACAAAATATGCTTGGGGCAGTGGGATTATTTTCATGTTTATAGTTAATTACGTGATCAAAGCAGCTAAGCTTTAACTCCATAAAAGTATGCATTTAAAATTGTTTGTTTTATATTCATTGCTGAATGTCTGTAAGAGAATAAACTAGCACGAGGCTCCATTTAATAGTGTGTAGTAATGTGCAACCCACAGCACAAAGAGTAGATAAATCTTATGTGTTTTTATACTGAAGTAATTAAGTACAGTGTTATTTTCTGTTCACAGACTGTTTTTCCTCCACACTTGCTAAACGGTTTTTTTACTGATTAACTTATCAATTATTATAAATGGGTAGTATTTACATGTATTTTCCTGTGTGAGATGGTGCTTCTACACAAAGGAAATGAGGCATTTTCAAATGAAGCATCTGTCTTCCGTCTGAGTAACTTGGCTTAACTATTTAAGTTTCAGGATCAAGGAATGCTTTAAGTACAGCTTTCAGTTAGCTGCCTTTCAGAAAAGCATTCCTAAACTTTCGGAGGTTTTTGTTTGTCTTTTTGTACTGGAGACTTCTCAGCAGTTGCTGTGAGGAAGCAGGAAGCATGGGAGGCTGGAGGAGGAGCGCACAAAGTCCTTCTGTGGCCATTTTTTTTTATGTCAGGGGGTGTTAATCCACCTTTAATTATCCCATTACTAAATGTCTTGTTGCCAGGGGTTGAATGAGTATTAAAAAAAGAAAGTCTGGCATCACGAATATTTTATGCTTTATCCAGTCATGTTAGTGGGTGTGTACAGATGTGCATTGTCCCTGTGGTGGCTGCTGCTGCTCTCTTCCCAGTTTTCTCAGCATCTTGCAGAGCTCAGCTAGTTGTCCCTCAGCTTGATCACACTGACAAGAACAAAAAACACTGGCCTCCGGGAAAGGATACGGGAGGTGTCTGCTTCAGCCACAGTTAAGATCTCACTGATGATCTCGTGGGTGCCACCTGTCTTTATCTCTGCATGGTAGGAGCAACCTCATTTGTTTTTAACTCCATTCTCTGTTCCCGCAGTTTGCCACTTTGCTCCACACATCCTTTTCTAGTTACATAGCTGCTGCTAGAAAATCCTCCATCCCAAAACAGGGTAAATGCTTGGAACCTCTGATGCCTCTGTTGGCAATTTTCTACTATGCGCAGCATTTTCTCTCTTGTTCGCTTGCTACATTGTCCTTGTGGTTTTCTTGCCTCCAACCACTCAAACTGAAGTGGTATCTGTACAGGTCTGTCTGGACTTACCGGCAGGTTCAGGATGTGTCTGGTTGGTGGGTTTGTTTTTCGTTTGTTTGTTTGTTTTTTTGTTTCTTTATGAAGATCTGATCAGTTGGTCACAACAGCTCGCTCAGCAGTGCACGTTTGATCATATGATCACCTATGATTATGCCTTAGCTGAATTAGTCAGAACCCATGGCAAAGTTCCTGATGACTTCAAGGGGATTTTTTTCTGTCTGCAAGAAGACAGAAAATGTTCAATCCAGCATAAAGTTTGCTAATCCAAAGTTTACTCATTTGTGTTTTTGGAAGCATTAGATGTGTCAGGATGCTCTCAGTCCGGATGAGCATTTTGCATTAGACAACCTCAGTGTATATGAATGGGTATCAGGACCCTACCACTGGATTGTGTTTATTGTTACACTGTGGATAGCATTACTCTCTTTCTCCATACATTGTTATGTTAACATCCCAGCAGGCATTTCTGTACCTGGATATCTTGGATGCCCTGGGTATCCTTTCTTTGATGAAAGGCTGCAAAACCTTTCTGCTCTGAACTTTCTGAATCAAATGCTAAGAGATGATCTGTTCCACTCAGGATACCTGCCTAGCATCTGCTGTCACGAAGAACTACCTCACAACAGGGAAGAAGAAAAAACAAAAGTTCCCAAATCAGACCCATGGGGAGGAATCTTAAAATAGTGGTAGCAACTCATAAAGCTACTATAACCTTATGATGAATCCTTTCATTGTCTCATACTCTCTTGATGTTGCTCTAGTTGATCTAGCATTGACTGTGGGACAGCATTTGGAGTATTCCATTCCACTGCTGAGCAGCATGTAGACCTGGGGCTCCTGTTCTGCTCTCATATGTGATTGGGATCACCATTCCTTCACTTGAATCAAGGCATCTTAGCAATTCCAAATTTTGTAGCTGAACAGACAATTGTATGCATGCTAAAATCTGCAAAGGAGTCTGGAAAAGGTTCCACTGCTGAGGTCAGTGCCCAGAGCTCTGGCAAGAAATCATTTTCTTCTGTCAGTCTGCTGCACAGGGAGATGATTGCATGTTATCTCTGGGCATCAGCCCAAAGTCTTGTGTTTTTCTTGCTACTACTGGTTAGCAGATAGCCAAAACTCTTCAGTCTACACTCTCAACTGTCAAACTGTACAAAAACTACCCAAAACATTGTCATTTTCCTTTCCCCTTAGTA
The DNA here is from genome assembly GCA_023055505.1 of Callipepla californica brunnescens. NCBI lineage: Eukaryota > Metazoa > Chordata > Aves > Galliformes > Odontophoridae > Callipepla > Callipepla californica. The sequence continues at coordinate 23,266,570 of JALIRH010000005.1, read as the reverse complement.
CATGAAAGCCATTGGGAAGCAATGCTGTTTTCTTCAGTGAGACCTAGGTTTCATCTTCAACATGTACATGCAGCTCCGGACAGCGGGTTCCTTTGCGCTTTGCCTAAGGGGACAGCTGCTGCCAGCGAGCTACCTCTTTTCATGAGGTGATGCCAGTCTTGTTTGATAAGGTTGGTTGGTTTTATGATTAATCTTTTATTTTGCACTGAGAAACTGGAATTTGTTTATAATTTAGCTAAAATGAGTAACAAACCTCATTCTTTGTGATTAATCTTTTTGATAGAGGGAAGTCTGTTCTTTTCAGTACTCTTCCTTCAGTGGATCCAGATGAATTGTTTGTCTTGTCTTAAAATTTGATAGAGGTGGCTTAAAATTCTGGAATTATTTTGTTATCTTTTAATATAGTTGTACATTACTAACAAAATATTATTAATATTGAGAATTCTTATGACAAACAGTATTAGTGCAATAGTAACTTCCATCTCTTAACTTTGATAAAGGAGAAACCATCTAGCCCACTACTTGGAATGGGAAGGGATGAGGCAAGACTCAAGAACATCTTAATGAACAGTTAAAAACTAAGTAAGGGAGGATAAAAATTGCAGATATTTTAAACAAAGGCTAAATAAATACTGGTAACTACTGGCAGGCCTATTGTTTTCTTAGATTTTTTCAATTGCCCTTGCAGAGACTTCCTGTAGATCAAACCTAATAGGAAAAGAAGACATAAAGGGGACTTGTAACAGGTGATTTGGGCAGACGGGATAATTCATGAGAAGGAGAGCTGCAGAAACAGGTTTAAGTAAGAAGTTTCAGGGCCTACTGTAAAGCCACCACCCAAATTAAAACAAAAGCAGCAGGAGAGACCAGTTCTCAGGTAGTTCTGGTTGTGACTGTAACCTTAATACAATTTCTTGTGAGACTTCATTCAGTGGTGACAAACTGAAAAGACTCTTAAAAAATACTTATGGCTGTTAAACCTAAAGAAAGCTAAAATCAGAGGAGAGTGAATCAGATGTTCCTTTCTTGAGTTAAAAGGTTGACTATAGTTTCCTTCCTTCTTAATACTACCTGTATTTCCCCTCTTTCTCCTACTCTCCAAATGGTTTCTTTTAATGCAGAGAGCTTTGTTTGAGGAGAAATAATTAGGGTATTTGTGTGTGTGTAAATTTTTGAAAGACATCTATAAAATGGAAAAATCCTTTTTCTGACAATGTAAGCTTTCAGTTGGGGCTTTGAAGCATTTTAATTGCTACTCTGTTTAAAAAGAGACACAAATATTTTGCTAATATTTTCCATCATAACACAGGACTGTTCATAGGCAGGAGGGTTACTTTTTTAAAAAAAGATTGTACGCTTAGATAAGATGGTGTCAAGTGCTACTTGTGTACCAAATACAGATGTTATTTGCCTTGGCCCTGAATTTTTCCATTTAGCCAAAATGGTTATACAGTATTTTTTGAGAGGCAGTTGTTTGCACAAGCCAGATTTAAAACAGGAAAATACAGAGGTTCCCTTTTCAATTGAATATCCTGAAAATGAATGCAGTTATTGTTTCTACATCATTGCTGTTTTGGAAGGTGAGCAAAACAGGGATCTTTTCATTTACACAGAAGAATTTAATGCATTACAAACATTTTTATATCTGAACATTTAAAGCCTACCTGCTGGCATTACTCAAGTGTCTGCGAGTGTATCCAATCCCTCTTCCTTCAAGGCTGGCATATACCATCTCCATTCAATAGGCAAACTAAAGCAGAAAGAGTCCTGAAAATCACCTTAACACTGTTACTTTATCTCCTGTTTCAGTGTCTTTAAAACATGACCAGATTTCCTCCCAGCCCTGTAGCATGTACAAGATTTCTGAGTGCATCTAAATCATACATACATCACTGTAACAACTGCAGGCAGCAGGTTTAGAAGTTAAGAAGCACAAAGTGACACACTGAGGCCAGCTCTTTTTGCTGGCAGTAGTTAGGGCTAGAGGCCAAGTCTCCTGACTGACATCAGCATTTAACGGAGACTTGGAGGATATGTGTGTATTGTTAGTTTGAAACTGTGGAAGGGTGCCAGCCAGGAAGGGGGAGCTGGAAAAGTTCCCAAGCAGGCAGGATCTCCTCAGAGAAAAGGCCATTAATGATCTTTTAGATGTAGTACTGTTCATATTCAGCATTACAGAAATACAGCTCTAATGCTGCCATTGCAAACAGATAACACTGTGCAACTCTAAGCAGCACATGATGCTCTTGCCTGAACCTAGTTTACATACATTACATTGTAAGTACTTCTGGTGTTTTTGTAAGGTGCCGAGTTTAAAGTCCTGAGAACAAATGCCCTTTTTTCATGCATGTGCTCCATATGTCACAAGCAGTAGCAGCAGGGAGAATTTCTCACCTCTGTCACACCAATAAACCTTTGAGACCACCACCAGAGTGAGTGCTGGTCATACAGTTTATTGGGTTTATGGGTAAAGAAAGCCCACACAGTCAAATTGCCCATGGCCACCACTGTAATGACAGAATGAGACACTGGTCATCCTCATGAATCACTTTTACTTTCACACTCAGAAAAATGGATCTCTGTTCTCCTTTTATGAAAATATGAAATGTTTTTGCCATGGTTTTAATTATTGAAGCTGTAGCATTGGTTTTTAATTCATTTAAGAGCAGCTCCAGGCAGGCTGTGGGCTCTCCAACCATGAGAAGGTCACTGTAGGTAAGCTGCATGTTAGTTAGTTAGTTTATATTTGTTAATATTCCTGAGCAGATGTTGCTCAGGAAAAGGAGTCTGCAGGTTTTCAAACTCCCACATCACATGTCCTCCCCTGACTAAGCTATAAGTCTTTGAGCAAGTCACCTAAATTGGTGAACGCTTACTTAGTTTTAAAAGTGGGTAGACCAGTATTTAGGTTAAAAACTCCACTAGAGAGCCCTAATACCCAAGAGAAGCAGATTTTCCCTGGTCCCACAATACCAGCTCAGTTTGGCTGAGGAGCTGCTGTGCCAGACCAGGGCTAATCATCCCACACCATACCCCTCCTTCTCAGGAGGAAGGTGGAAGAGGTGTGCTTGGTATGGCACACGTGCAGGTATGACGTGTGAAGAATTGCTTTTGGGTTGGTGAGGAACTGTGTGTCCCCTCAACCCGCTGCAGCCTGCTGTTGGCCATTTTTTGCTCGGGGGAATATTCAGTAACAGGCAAGTGGGATGATGCCCAGTTTAAACCAGGAAGTGACTGCATCAACCCAGACCTGCAGATGCGTGCAGGACTCTCCCCCAGTGGTTTGGTTGGTCAGATGAGCATAGCTTTGGGCAGAGCCAGGAGCTGCATTTAGTGCTTCTGCATCTAACTTTGAGCACCTGAACTTTGTTGGGAAGAAATGTAGTATAAAGCACTACGCTGTACTGTTTGGGTTTTGCAAATCTTTCTCTCTTTGCTTTGTCTCTATGAGGGGATGGAAAACAAAGGGCTTTTTATTTGACCCAAGCAGATCATTTCCTGCAAAATCCAAGCGTTTTTCCCCCTAGTTCTGTGCCCTTCCTCCAAACTAGGGAGAAATCAATTGTTTTCATGCAGCCCTACTACAAAAAGCAGGGCAGTATGCTCAGAGATAGGTGGGCTAGCAGGGGAACAGCTGAGCTGAAACCCTTCCTGTCAGGGAAGCGAGTCACGTCCCTTCACCTGCTGGAGACTTTCATACTATTGAAATGCTCTGACAGCTTTCTTACTCTTGAGAGATGCCGTCTGGTGTACTGTGTTCAGCTTTGGAGTCCAGGTCCAGAGGAGAGTAACACGGATGATCAGAGGGCTGGAGCACCTCTGCCATGAAGAAAGATTGAGGGAGCTGGGCTTGTTCAGCCTGGAGAAGAGGAGGCTCTGGGAAGACCTCACTGCAGCCTTCCAGAACTTAAAGGGGGCTACAGAAAAGCCGGCAAGGGACTCTATCAGTGAGCATCGTGATAGGACTGCTTTCAAGCTATCCGAGGGTTGATTAAGATTAGACATTAGAAATTCTCCCCAGTGGGAGTGATGAGCACCGGCACAGGTTGCGCAGAGAAGCAGGAGGCATTCAGAGCCCGGCGTAGGGAGCCCCGGCTCTCCGGAGGAGGCGGAGCGCGGCGAGGGCGGGACGCGGCCCCCGGCCCGGCCCTTCTTTCCCTTCCTTTCCTTTCCTTTCCCTTAGGGGCCCGGCCTCGCCCGGCCCTTCCCGCGTCGTTGCCGCCGTGTGCGGCGCTCCGGGCGGGCAGCTCGCGGCGCCGCTTTCGGAGCACGGCTGGGGCGTATGAAGCGGCGGCAGACGGAGCGGGGAGCGGCCGGAGCGCGGTGCGCCTGGCGGCCGGGAGCATGTCCCCATTGTTCAGCTGGGTGGCCAAGGTAGGCGGGGGAGGGCACGGCCCGGCCGGGGTGGGGGCGGCACGCGTCCCGGGCAGGCGGCGGAGCAGTGCTGCTCGCTGGGCTCGGGGCGAGCGGTGCGGGAAGTTGTTGCGTTGGGGGCTGGAATCGCTCGTTTAGGACTTTTATTTAATTTTTTCTCCCCGGAATGCGTTAACAGCCCTCGGCTTGCCTAAGTCTGGCAGCGTACGTGATGTGCTGGCTTTTGCTTCTGCGTGCCTGAGGCTTCAGTAGTACCTTCCACCACGCTTTGCGGGGCTGCACGTGGACGCGGAGCGCTAGAGGCGGCTTTAACAAATCCGGAACATAGTTTAGAGCCGATGTTTCAAAAAAAAGTGCTTTGTTTTCCCCTTCAAAATAGGAATCATTTTCTATTTAAAATGATGCAGACGTTATTCTATGGTGTGAGGCACAGCAAAAAACACAGAGGACAGGCGGTGAAGCGGGCTCTGTGACAGCCAGACTTCGGGGTTCCGAGGAATTAGCGGAAAAATTAAGACTGGATCTTAAAGATAAACTCATGGTCGTTTGTCGAGCCCATAGAGCCCGAGTTTGTTGTGCCAGGTGAGTCCGGCCGGTTGGCTGATGGCTGTCATGCAGCCCTCTCCCTAACAGGCAGGTGGAATCCCTGCCTTGGCAGGAGGGAGCACAGTGTGTGCCCGTGTCTCCTCCGTTTACATCCTAGCAGGGACGATTTTCTCTCCTCTGTCTTAGAAAGGAGCCTGCTTCGTTTTAGCTATGCCCTGAAAAGTGGAAATTTATCCTTTCCTCCTCCACCTGTTTTTTTAATCCCGTTTAAGTAGCTGCCAGGTGGGGCGTGTGTTAAGCAGTTCCTTCTCCTGTCATCACTGTGGCTCTCTCATGCTGCTGTGCTACCAGAGGGAACGATGCCGTGCCAGCAGCCACAAGCATGCTGGCCTCATCTGCAGGTGGAGCGATGCAGTGGAGTGCATCCCGCAGGATGTGGTGTGGAGCGGCCTGTGCCCCTTGCGTGCTGTGAGCTTGTCAGGAGCACAAAGCCGCCAGTCAGCAGGCAGGGGGAGGCACAGGGCACAGCCTGTGCTGTGCGGCTTTGGGCAAACTTCTGCTGGGGAAGACAGGGGCTCCTGCAGGAATGCACTCTTGATTTTGTTCTCTCAAGTGTTTACTGAGGTTTCAAAACCAATTATTGCGCCGCTGTTTCCTTGCAAGTGGTTAGTGTTGTTCTTTGAATGGTAGCTAATCATCAGCGCTAATTTGGGAGGGAATACTAAGCAGAGTATTGAGAAAATGTAAAATGAGTCTTGTGAACAGAGAAAGCTATCTTGCCTGCCAAAGCCTGAGCAGTAAAACTGTTGGAAGCGCTGCTGGACGCTCCCAGCGCGTCTGTGAGCTGTGCCAGGGTTTGTAAGATGGTGGCCTCTTCCAGAACAGGGAGAGACTGCAGGGTGTGGGGGAGACAGCCCTATGGAAACAAAACTGGGCTGAAAGTATCCCCCACCCACGAACAAAGTGCTGAGTGTCCACATGCAGGTCCCCTGGCCCCCGGAGGTACTTACAGGTGAGGTAATATGCCCCCATGCTGTGCTGTAAAATCAGTTCCTAGTGCTTATATAAGCACTACCTTTTAAAGTGTCCTTATTGCCACCTTTAGTGTGCTGCGATACCCATTTGTCTCCTGTGTATGGGAGGCTCCTTGGGGTGAGCTATGCTGTGCTGCAGGCCTGGTTCTGGGACACACTGAAGGAGAAGCCCTGCCCGAGTGTGTGTGGGTTGGTGCTGCCCACCATGGTGGGTAACCATGACCTTTGAAGTACTTGGTTATTTTAGTCTGTTAAAATCAGTTAAATAAAAAAAAGAATAGTTATACCTGTTTTTCCTGCATGGTTTTATAAAATTAGACTACTGACTTCAGGGAAATCCTTGACTAAGCACCTTACAACGCAGCTTATTCAAAGCGTAGTCTAACTTTGGTCAGCTGTAGGCAGACAGTGCAGACGCTTCCATAAATAAAACTGCTTATATCTTAATGTTCAATTCACTGCAATAACATTTACATCAAAACTTTCATTCAGTAAATAAATAACAGATTGAAATGCAGATTTTTGACAACATATGGTATACTTGTTTGCCATCAATTCACCAATAGCAGAGAGCAGTACAGTGAGAGTTGCTAAGAGCATTTTTACTTGTTCCCATTATATTTAATACGACTTTTCTTTTAGTAAAATGAAGCCCACCAGCTTCATGGTGGGCTTCGTTTTATAATGTAGACTTCTAATCAGAAGCAGCCTCACAGAAGCTGTGGATAAGAACTGACCACTGAATAAATATTAACCTAATAAGTTGTATGGATGGACAATTTGAGTATGTCCTCAGATTCTCAGCTACTTAAGCCATTTATGCACAGTGTGTCTTTCTAGTTTTAAAAAAAAAGAGTACCATATACAGTATAAAAGTTGTGCTCAGCTTCAGCTAATTTTGCCTGCAAGATTATAAGCTAATAAGGTAAAGAAATGTAAAAGCAAGGTTTCACTGTCTAGATCAAGGTTTGTTCTGTAGTGATGGTGGTGCAGATCAATCAGCCCTGCGTGGGTTGTCTTTCACTCTGTTCTCCCCATGCTGCGGTGCAGCAGTTTCCCACCAGTCCCTGGGACGAAGCTGAGCACAGTAGGGCTTCTCATTTCAGCCGTGGGTACATTGAGAATGGGTCTCCAGCACTAGCAAAAAGCATGTGGGTGCTGCGTGATGGGTGACTTATCTTGTAATAAGGGTGACTGGTAACCTGATCATTTGAGTTTCTTCTGTGCTGAAAAACAGATTTTAGAGCATATTCTCAATAGATGTTCTGAAATTGCTTATAGCAATACGAGAACTGTTTTTTTCCAAGGACTGCTGAGGCAGGATGGCCTGTGATCTTTCCTCAGATTGGGAAATGCACAAGGCATCCAAAAAGAAAATTTCTGCACTACTCAGTGCGGCAGTGCTTGGATGTTTGGATGTTTTAGGCATTACTTGAGTACTAATGGTAAATGTCAATGGCTTTTACTGCTACCCTGATATAATTCAGTATGCATTGTTAGAAGTGGTCTTGTTGCTGTTTTGCATTCTTTCTATTATTTTTCTGAATAAGTGCCTATTAGACCTCTAGAGAAGAATGCACGGGAGTGACAGTTTACTTCATAGTGTAGGTCAGAAACTGCAAATGCATTAATTTGCCTCTGGAAGAGGATGAGAGACTGAAAATGAGGAAGAGCAAGAAATCCCTCCTCCCCCTCCTTTTCCTTTTTATTCAGAGAGGCCTATCTTGTCTTTTTTTCCTGGTCTGTTTCAGGGTATGTCATACCCACTTATGAGGGTGTTTTGTTTAAGTGTACTGACTTGGCTCTTCTCTTAATTCCCCCTGCTTTCAATGAAGTTGAACACCTGTGGGTTTCTTTAATCTCTTTGTGAATGACTTGCTTTTTAGCCAAGATTTGTTCTCTTAAGGAGCCTTCTTCACTGTTCATTTTGACGCTATCTGCAGCTTCGTAAGCTTTGAAGTTTATTAAGCCTGTCTTAGCTTATCATCTTAGAAATAAGGTGGATTTAAAACTTTGGTGGTGGTATCCTGTGGTGTACAACCTCATTTAGTCTGGTGTGTTTGCCCCCATAGCCCCGTTTTTGAATATTTTTGAATATGTGGATACTGAATCAAGAATCAGAGAAATAATTGAGATTCAGTGTCAAGGGAGAATCGGGACTGAGTTGGCTGGGAAGGCTCAAGTGCTGTGGTCCCTCTTGTAGAAGAAATCTCAAAGCCTTGAACACGGTGGGCTAAGCTAGACCTCACTTACTTCCCAGGCTGGATGCCTGCGGTGCAGGAAAGAGAAACTTCAGATTTCTACAGGAGCTGTATTTCAGTGCCCCGTTCATACCATGCCCCTGCCAGAGTGCGGGAGGCTGGTGCTGCATGTATTTCTTCCCGTCAGCTTTCGTTTTTGGGGAAAACCATTGTCACCAGCCTACAGCACTCAGATAAGTGCAGATCACTGCCAGACTTTCACACGGCCGCTGCTCTCTGTATGCCAGTCACTCCTCACCGTCCCTGCGGGGGCTCAGCGATGACCGAGGAATGTGCGCTCAGCATTTGCAATGAAGCTGGTCCGGTGCTGGAACAGCTCTTACTCAGCAGATACCTTCTCTTCAGAGCTGCTTCACTTTTGTTCTCCCTCGTGCCACTTCCTTCTCTGATACATAGCCCGGTTAAACCCACTTTGCATGCATGTCACCAACCCCACTGGAGAATTGCAGGATGCAGTCAGGCTCACCTTGCGTTAAGGCTAATTCGCGACGTGTAGGTCTTCCTGTAGTGAAATTCATGCAGTTACAAAGGCCTTTCTTTTGAATCGTTTATGTCTTTCTCAATTAATTTCTTATGAGTGTCTGCTTTCAGGTTCATTGTCAACCTATGGGTTTAATAAGTCAAGGCGGATGAGGTCACCGATGTTGCTACTTAATACAGGTCCTGTCCTCTGCGGTTCAAAACAAAACATTTAGACTCCAGCTGAAAACTACTTGCTTTCCGTTAGTGAGAAGCTCTCTGGAAATCAGGGCCATTAGCTGTCTTCACATGGTAATTGTGTTCTGGGCCAAACATAGCAAAAGCACCAATAAATCCTGCAGGATCAGGGAAGGTTCCTGGTCCCATTAGAGGCAGTCAGTGCAATTAAGTTTTGATTTTTTCATTGTTGTATGTATGTGTGGCATGACAGTTTAACTTTGGTTTACACATGATGATCTGAAGTACTGCTTGAAGTCATAGTCTTTCTGGAAAGCTAGTGTGATGTGCAGTAGAGATGTTTCTGAGAACATAAGCACAGCAGTTTGAATCTGGGTTCCCCAGACAGAAGTGTCCACAAGAGGAAAGGTTGGGCTAGACACCGGTTTGAAGAAACCAGCTCACAGAGCTGCAAGGTGATTCCAGTTGGTAATTTCCACCATCTTGTGACTTTAGAGGCAGCGATATTTCTTGGAAGCCTCTCCTTTAAGGGGATTTTTTTTTTTCTGTGCTAGCCAATAACTACTCATGATTTTTGAATCAAATGCTGTGAAAGATTTCTTGAAGTTGAAGATGAGGTTTTATATGTGCCACAGAGGTTGACTAGTGATTTAGCAAGTACATCTTCAGTAGAAACACTGTTAATCAACTTACAGCTTGCATATAAGTACTTTTTTATGAGAATCCTTTACGATCCATCTATTTAAGCTGAAATAGTAACAGAAAGCAGGGGAAAAATAATCTCAGCCTCTTGTTTTGTTTTGTTGTGTTTTTTTTTTATGTAAAGATACACGTGAAAAATGTAAAGTACGTCTCAAGGGATGTGCTCAAAGAGGAGCTTTCTTCCTATTTGCGTGGAGGATAGGAAACAAGGAAGAATGGAAGGGAAGACCAGCTGGAACTTGGGGAGCAGAAGCTGAGGCAAGGAAAAACTTAACCCCTGAATTTTGATTTCATCTTTGACTTATTTGTACTGAGTTGCATCTGAATTGGGTTTGTTTATTTTTAATTGACTAACAATAACAATTTTTGAGATGAATCAGTGCTTAAGCGTATGAGAATCTCAAGCCTGAGGAAGCTGTCCAGAGTTTATGGGGTTAGACTTCTGTTTGTCACTAAGAGGAGCACTGTGGAGAGAATAACAGCATACATCTTCATGGGCAGAGTGCACTTAAGTATAAATGTTGATGGTGCTATTCAAGAACGCATTAAATTCGCCTTTGCTGGAATATCTGGAAGTTTCATCCTAACTCAGAAGTTGCTGGTTTTAGGCATAGGAGTGCTTTTCTTTGTGCCTTTACAACATCCTCAAAAAAGTGTTTTTTTTTTTTTTCTTTTTTTTTTTCCCAGAGGGAGTGTTTGATATGCAGTAACCAAACAGGATTTTCAGGTGCAGATAGCCTGCGAAATTGCAGGTCTGAAGAGAGCAGACCCCACATGCAGTTATACAGACACAGTGTCGGCTGCTGAAAATGGCAGTGCTGAGCTGAACTAAACAGCCTCTTGCATTTTCAGGCAAACATTGTTTTGGATTCTTTGTGTTTATTTCAAGGAAATCTATAACCATATGTCATACTTTTATTAGTTTACAGGACACTTGGTTTGCTGCTATAGTACCAATGAGGTGAGCTCCCTGAAGCTCTGTCATGGAAATGTAGATAGTTAGCAGCCTATGAATGTTCAATGCTGGTTTTGTTTCTTGGACCTTTTTATAGCTTCCAGTCTCCCTGGAAGCAAACTATGAAAAAGAAGATCTGTTCGAAGTGTTTTGGTGTTTTAGATTGTGATGTAAGAGATTAGAAACCACTCTACAGATCTAGCCACTGTGCTCAGAACTGTATTGTTAATTAAACAGGGTATAAAACAATAATACATGCTGGAATTTTGGGTAATTCCCACTGGAGTATAACCCACAGGATTGAGCATTCTGGGAAAGTGATTGGCATTTCCACTTCATGTACAGCTGTGAGAGAGTGACATGTCTAGACTTGAGAAATGCATTTTTACTTGAAAATACAATTTCAGGAGCTAATGCTACATTCTGTTTGTGAAGTGCAGAATTGGATACAAATTGTAGTTTTTTTTTATTGTTCCGGCAGTGTTTTGTCCCAGTTTCGTGTTTCTAAAGGTTTGATAATGCTTTTCATTTAAAAGGACAAACACAAAAGAGCCCGGTCCACTTGTGTATTAGGCGTGGCTGAAATAGCAGCAGTCCCTACTGCTGACATGTTCATTGAGTCAAAGAAAGCAAGGAGTCTTTCCTTGAAAACTTTTCTTCCTTTCCTTACTGTTTTCCTTCAGCTAGTTTCTTAGCGAGACCCATAGGGAATCATCCTTGTATCTCCCTCCAGCTTTCTGTGGGGACTCAGTTAAGTCAGTGACATCTGTTTTAAAAATGTGGAATGCTTACCACTCCCTTTCGTGTTTCCTTGGCGAGTTAAGTGTTTAAATATAGAATACTTTGGAAATACTGTGAAGGTCAGAACTCAGTCACTGTGAAAGGGGTGTAACTGCGAGTTATCCAGCTCAGCTAAGTTCAGTGTCATCTATTTGGTAGTTACCATTTCATTTTCTAAAGGAACCCAGCCTTAACTGAAGAGAGGAAGAAGGGGAAAAAAAAAAAAAAGGATAATTTTCTTTTGGAAGAAACTGAGTAGATTTAAAGTAGCAGTCTCTTGGCATCGAAAACAGAACAGAATCTGAATTTTTATATGTATCATTATAATTTGTGACTGCATAAGGTTGGATATAGATAAAATTTGGTGTTTATTAAATAGTTACGCAACAGTAGGAGCTCCAGAAATGTGTATGAAGAAATACTTTTATCAGTATGTCTTTAAATGGATTATACTTCTCCTTACATTGGACTAACAATGTGAGACACCTTGTTAGGAAAAGCACAGTGGCTAGATCTGTAGAGTGGTTTCTAATTCTCTTGTTTCCATCAGTCCACCTAGCTTGCTCTGGCTGTATTGATGGAAGAGTGTCATTAATATTTTAGCAAACATCTTGAGAACTTTCCATTTTCAGACAAATCAGTCTGGCTTTGTGTTTGTAGGCACAGGCTCCAAATCTAGAGATGTCTGTCACTGAAGGTCTGTAGTGAATTTAGTACTGGATATCAACATGAGATTTTTTTTTTTTTTTTATCAACAAGGAGAATCAGTTCCATCATTCAGAAGGGTTGTTAACATTTCTCTTCTAGCTTCTTGTTCTTAGGTATGTCTGGGTTGGCATATTGGCTTGTCCTTGCGATGGCTTTCAGGAATGACACTTTAGCTCCATTTGTCTTTCGGGTTCCTTGTATCAATGTTTTGACAATTTTGCCCATGTAAGGCTGAAAGTGTGGCTTTATCTAAAAAGGACAGCGACAGTTTTGTTTCAGGTCATGCAAATTCACTTTTGACTGTCTGTGCTTGGCTGTCCTGTAGCAGTTAAAACAATGAGGGAACGTCAGTGAAGTTGCTAGTGTTTCAATGAAGAAATGAGATCCAGTTAATCACCAGAAGCCAAGGCAGGTGTTCTTGAGTGTGGTGCAGTGCTGTGTGGGTTGTTCTGTCAGACTTAGGGTGATGATTTATAGCCCTACTCTATAGCTGATGCTTTCCTACACTCCATTTACAGTTAAATGCTGTCTTGCAAGCAGCCTGTAATTAAACAGTGTGTTTTCTCCAGTAATTATCTTCCTCTGAATACCTTGTTAAATATCATCATCTTCAGACATCTAGTATCTCATCTCTTTTTTCTTTTTTTTTTTTTTTTGCTTCACTTTATAGGGGCATAATAGGCTTCATATTGTAACTTTCAAAGTTGCCTTCTGTAAGGGTTTATGGAAGAAGTACTCTACAAAGATGCTTTTTCTGAACTCTTTCTTTTTCTTGTGAGGCTTTTATCAAATCTGGACGCGAGAGGGAAAAGAGCTTAGAGAATAGTTGAACTTTCACACACTTGAAAAGATATGGCTGTCCTAAAGTCTTAACAGGAGAAAAGAAGCAGACTCTGTGTCTATTATCAGCAGGAATTGGAAGCACTTGCTTTTTAGGACAATGATTCCTTGATTCTTCGGAAGAAGAACTAGCAAATTCCCCTAATGTGATCTGGCTATATCTTAATGGAGGGGATCTTAAGTAAACAGCTTTCTTTTCACATTGCTGCCCATTAACATTGCATCAATAGCTTTCCATAAATGCTGAATGTCCTTAGGAAAGCACTGTGTTGTGGACTTTTCTAAGTAACAGTTTAGAAACTATTTTCAGGAGAGTTAGAACCCTGACCTTATCCTACTGAAGCTAAATTTCTTCACAAAAGGCCGAGTGGTTTTCAATAGAGTTATATAATAAATCACAGAATTGCAGAGGTTGGAAGGGACCTCTAGAAATCATCTAACATTTTAGTTTAAATAACCCATAGTAGGTAATGCTAAGTCAGTAAGCTTTCTATGAGTTTGTCCTTTCAAAATTCAAAGTAGAGCCTAATTCTGAAGCTTGTTAAGAATTTTCCTTTATGTTCCTTGTATAGTAAGGGTCTTGCTGGGTTTTTGGTGTTGTTTAGATCTATGTTTATATTGGTTTTCCTCCTTTTTCATTCTGTCGCATTAGGAGTGCCTGGTCAAAATTGTTAGTATTAATTGTATTAAACTTTAACCTTTGTTAGTGCTCTAAAATACTTAGCTGTTACTAAGAAGACCATTTGTATAGGAAACAAAGGCTAGCTAACACCTGATTTCAGTTCTTATGTCCAAATAATGTAAATTTGAAACAAATACTTTATTTGGGGTGATTTACAATCTATTTTAGAAAAAAAAATACCACAAGCCAGTGTAAACTGTACATGTGGATTTCACAGAGCAATATAGTTAACAAGTTTTAATAATGTTTGTAGCTCACAGTAACTTGTCACATAAGATGACTTAAATTATAACTGCTATTCTGAAGTGGAAATTGGATTTCAAGGCATTGTATCTTGTGAAGTAGGTGCCCATGGGAAGGTTAACTGTTGCTTTCCAGTCTTGCTCATCTGTGTGTTGACCTGAGGCAGCTGCAATTTGTTATTACTCAACAAAGCTGGAAATCCATGTTTCTCCAAGAACATATTGGTTCGCTTGCATTTTATACTAGTTCAGCAGAATGCTGAAAGAAGCTAATTGCCTTCTGCACTCTGCTTCCCTTGGGGCCTCTGTAAGTAAACTTAATGTCTGAATAAGGTTCTTCCCATGAAAAATATCACCTCCTACCCCAAACAGTCTTAGAGAGGAGGACTGTGGGCTTTCTCATCTCTCAGAAAACTTTACTGTGTTGGTAGAGTAAGAGAGATGCTGTTTAACTCTATTGCAAGAAGAGCAACACAGATTAAATACGAGTTGTCAAAGAATTTATAGAATTCCCTTCTCCAGTGAAAAATTCCAAATAAAATTCTGAAGGAGGGGAATTTCTGGTGCTCATTTGGATCAGCTGTGTAATACGGCTATATTGGAAATAACTTCAGTTGTAATGAGGATATACGACAACTTGAATTTTCCTGTCTTCTTGTTTAGAATTTGGATATTACTAAAAGAGACAGACCCATTTGGGGCTTTTTATTGTTTGAAAGTTGCTCTATTTTGTCGGTTGTAGTTATTTTGTTAACTGTTATAAATGTTTGAGAGACAAGGAGACGGGGATAACCTGATTTCTGTAGAGTTATTGAAATTTTAATTTTTTTTTCCCGTAAAAATGTTCTTAGTAACTGATTTTCTTTTTTAAATTGTTGCTTCTTACCTTTCAGTTAAAACAAAACAAAAAAAAAAAAGTGAAAATCAGGTCCTGGAAACTTTTAAATATTCTCACTGAACTGACTTTTCATTTATAACAATCTAGATTCTTCCTGTTACCCATCCTGAGCCTTCAGCTCTGCCTTAGGCCTTTCTCAGCCCTGTAAGAGAGCTGCTTACACTACCAAAACCAGAAAAATTTAATGTCTGTTTATAATGAGTGAGCACAAATGTTTCTGGCTATTACTTTACAAATGTCACTGCCTCCATGTTAAGTAGTCACCTTGTAAAATCTGGGTCAAGAATCCTTCAGGTATGATCAGTAGTCATTGTTACATCTTCAGTTGTCATTTTCATTTGTAAAATGATACGGAAAGAAAACTTTGAAACAAATGATAAAGAAGGTAGCACTGTGATTGTGTTAACCTGTTACTTGAAATACCAGTTGACTTGCTTTATTTCGCATTTGTTCCTTGAAAGTTATGGTTATGGAAGGGATGATGAAGCTGTACAAGATAAAAAGGAATTGTTTGTAATGCAAGCAGAGAAAGGGGCTGGGTAGGAATGAATTACTGCCGTGTAATAAGCTTTCCAGGCATGGAATAAGTATGCTAATAGACTTCCCAAGAGCAGATTTTGTACAAATAGCTCCTTCAGTACCAGTGAGGTGGCTCTGCATTCAGTGCTGCTCTGAAACTCTATGGAGGTGCTCCATTAGCTGTGGGTTTTTTTTTGGTCATTCTTTTTTATGGGGAGGAGTAAAAGGTAATCAGCAATCTAATACATGGTGGAGTCACTGTCCCTGGAGTTGTTCAAGAAATGTTCCAAAGTTGTACTGAGGGACATGCTTTAGTGGGATCTATTGGTTATAGGTGGATGGTTGGGCTGGATGATCTTGGAGGTCATTTCCAACCCTGGTGATTCTATGATTTTATTTGTGGAAACTTGCCACATTTTGTTGTCCTTTTGACTTTAGGTGGTATGTCTTTAGAGCTGTGAGATAAACCAAAAACTTTCAAATGTGTCAGCAAAATGATGCATCTCTCAGGGAGGAAACATCACCACTAAGTAGAGTAGTCCAGTTTTGCTAGAACATTGGGTACAGTTATGTTCTATTTCTGAACTTGTTTACAATAATCTATAAAAGCTCTGCAAATACTGTTTTTTTAGAAAGGAAAGGTAGGTTTTTTGTGTGCCTATTTAAGTTGAGTGGAATGTTCTCCAAATGGTGTTACTGTGCAACCATGTAACTGTTTCCATTAGTCTAAGGAGCTATGAGGATGCTTCTTGAGATTTGTTTGTAATAAAGCAGTGTGGTGCGTGAAGTCAGCACGCTGTGCATAGGCCATCAGTCTGCTATAGTTGGCTGTTTGTGGACCTGCAGGAAGTATTGTCACACTTCTCACTTACATGATAACATGTAAACTGAAAAAGTGTTCATGGGCTCTGTGGAGCTCCACACTCCCTGGCGATTGTGTCGTTTATTTCCAAGTGTGCTAGTGTCACTCAGCCACCAGACTCCGAGTCAAAAAACTAGTTTTAAGCAGATATCTCTTTTCTGTTCTGCATAGAACATTTTTTGGTACATTCTTGTTCATCAGCTTCCTGCATACATCCCTGCAAAACTTCTGTCATCTCCAGCATTCTGATTTATCCCATTCTCTGTGTAACGCCCATTTAAATGCTAATAAAGCAAATCACACCTACAGGTAGATCTGAAGCATGATAACTTTTCCTTTCATAGGTTTGGGGTGATATTCAGCCACTTGGAATTCCCTTATGGAAGTTGAGGAGCTATTACTGCTGTGCTTTGCAGTTTAACGTCACAGCCCTTCCCCACCCATTTGCCTGTGTGTGGTTAGCGTGGCAGTTTGCTCTTGGGGCTGCCCCTTGCAGTCTTGTGGCCTTGCTCCATCTTTCTTTCCTTGTGAAAAGCTACCCACAAGTTCTCCGGTTACATGAGGCGCTTCATGCATATTTAGGTACTATGAAGAAAAATGATGCTGGGTGTTATTAATTATTGTTATTCTGCTTGCCTTCTGCTTTGAACCTGTGCAGTTTAAGTTGACTTCTGCTGGTGGTAGGTACAGAACTGTGAGATAAAGTAAGATACACAACTGGTAAAGTTGCTGAAAGAAGCAAGTTAGTTGTTAATAAGATGAGTAGAGTACATACAGCAGCAAAATTTTGGGTCATACACTTTGAGCCATGAAATCATGGAGCAAAGGTGATCCCGTGCACCCACTGATCTGAAGGACTTGGCACAAGTCCTGCTTTGATGGGAACCGCAGCATGTTTGTTATGTGCATAAAAACAAATTGGTGGGAGCTTGGAAAAAGTTGTCGTCATCCAGGGCATAGAGGCACTATAAACTTTGTTTCCCTTTCTATATTAAATCTTGGTGGGAGGAATAAAACTCAGCAAATAACAGAAGAAGAAAGCTAGTAATTAAAGTACTCCAAAGAAAATAAGAGTTGAAGTTAATGACTGGAGAAAGTCACTGAGGTCTAGGAGGCTGTGGAGCAGATTCCAAGCAAGATAATAGAATTCTGTGAAGGTGCTTAAGATAAGACCTGAATATAAAAGGACTTTCACTGAAATGGAAATGAACTTGAAAAGTTTCTTTTCTAGTTTTAATTTATGGTGGAATGTAAGGAAATTCCATTGTTTTGAATACATTTTTTTTTATAATTTCAGTGAGAGACTAAAGACTGATTTTGCGCTATGTTTGTTCTCTGGTTAAACTAGTAGGCAAGACTTGTCACAGAGGAAATCCCAGCTGATGCTGCCTCGACTTCTGAAAGCAGTAGGTTTCTCATTGGGACCAGGAGGCTATGGGGATGGGTAATAGCACCTTTAGAAGTTGCTTCCAATTTAAATGGTTCTGTGATTCTGGAAGAAATAACTGCAGTCTCTCAACAGTTTTTTTAATCATCTCAATGAAATCTATAAATACATTAGATGTAAAAATGATAAACTTCATATTCCACATGAGTGGAAAAAAAAACAGTTCAGAAAAGGTAGTTGACCATTAATGTTGATTTAGGAAGTGGTTAAGAATGGGAATGTTGATCTCTTTTATTAATATACAGCTGTTCTGTTTAAAGTGTGCTGAAAACAGACCTATTGTTACTCAGTAAATACCAGATTCCTAAAATAAAAGATTCTATGTAGTCTTGTTAAAAAATACAAATAAAAATATATAATAGCAAAGTATTATTACATGTGTATGTGATTTCCCTTTCTCATGTTTTGCTACTTCTCAAAGCATTCCCTGATAATAAATGCCACGTTGGTGACAAAAACAAAAAAAAAGTTGCTATATAAAATCATAGAATTGCTCGGGTTGGAAAAGACCTTCAAGATCATCAAGTCCAACCTCAGCCTAACCATACTACTTTAACTCTAACGACTCACCTCTAAGTGTGTCCTGATAAGTCCTGATAGATCTAGATAGGTTCTCCAAAAATATTTTGCCATTGACTGTATTTTTCTTGTAGCAGCACTCCATAATAAAAAAGAGAAAATATGACATTAACAGTAAACAATGAGTCAGGCTTCTTGACGTGTTTTATTGAGCCTACTATGGACAGAAAAGAAGGTAAGTAAATACACTTAAAATAATTTAGGTAGTGTGTCCTCTGTGCTTGAGTAGGCAGACAAAACTTGCTTGAGCAAAATATTTACTTCTTTTTAGAGCTTTGTGAATTGTTGTTAAAGTTCTATTCCAGCCACTGGTGTGGTACCTGAAGAGATTCAGCTCAAGATCTTATCCTAGTTCTTTTCAGTCTGCATGAATTTATGTAGTATATGGTATAAAGTCACTTCCTGACAGCACGTCTTTGTTAACTTCTACAAGACCTCTTACTCCCTTGATGTTAAGCCTGTGCTTGAGCCCTTTGCTCACCTTTTGAAGGGACCAGTACCTCTGTAGTTACAAAGACTTTGTTGCATCTAAGGTCATCCCAACTTTTTTTTTCCCCCACCTAGTCCTGGCCAGCTGGTGTGTTATGGCTTCATTTCTGTGGCATGCCTTGTTTTTACACCTACTGTGCATTAAAGAAACGGACTCTTCTTAGTCCAGTCTTTTTTACCTAAAGACTGTTACTGGTCTTTCTTCATTAAAGTAGTTTCTTTCTCTTTATCAAATCCTCTGACAGACTGAAGACATGTCTTACTTTCTGCTTGTATGTAAACTTCAGAGTGACTTCTGGTTGCATGGGGAAAAAGTGCAAGTGCTGCTTCACTTTCTGTGAAGGGAAGGAGCTGTTTCATGTTTTCCAGATGCACTGAACCTGCATGTAATTAGAGATGCCTGCCTTTTCTCTTGATTTGGTGCGTGGTAAAGGAGCTGACCAACATACCAACCTGCATCAGGAAGTTGTAGATATGGCTTGTGTTTTGCTTGATTACCCAAGAATCAATTCACAATACCACTCAGTGTTTTAGTTCTTTGTTTTCTGAAAAATAAACATTCTAATCATAGCAGGAATAACTTTATAAAAAAAAAAAAAAAGCAAAACCTAACAATGGACTGCTGAGATTATTTTTAGAGGTTATAGAAACTCCGCTTTCGATTCAATTTCAGCTGTACTTTCAGTTCACTGGTCCTGTGTGGCTCACAGGAAGATCTGTTTGGTAAAGTTTCAGTGTGGCTTATGTTGTTGTTCTGTGCTTATTTTTGTGGTTTTAGGGAAGTAACTTTAGGCGGTCACAAATAATTTTTAGGGAAATAATTTTAGGTCACCAGAAGTTGTTTTGCTGGTTACAGGAATAATCTTTACTGCTAATTACTTATTTGTACAGAGAAACAAGTCAGAAAACACTTAAAAATATAAGTATTCTAGAAGACAGAATTTATGCAGCAGAAAGAAATCAGACATGTAAGCAACAGACTTCTGCCACAGATCAGCAGACATAATTTCTCATGTGTCTGTAGAGATATTGATCTTTAACTCCCCAGGCTGAGATGGGAAGGGCCTGTCCTGTGGAGGACAACTTGTTGGGCCTCCCAGTCACAGTAGGGTCAGTTGGAGCAGGTTACTCAGGACTGTGTCCTGTTAGGCTTTGAGTATCTCGATGGCTGGGGACTGCAGCCTCTCAGGGCAACCTGTGCTGATGTGCAGCCACCCTTCCAATGAAAAAGATTTTTTATTATGTTCAGGTGGAATTTCCTGTATTTCAGCTTGTAAGCACCATGAGAGGCGGTGCACTTTTCTTGGAGGGACTGATTCTTGAAAAACAACCAGCAATTTTCCTTCCACCGCAGTGTCCAATTGATTTCTTCCAGTCAGAGCCATGAGCTGTCCCATGTCTGCTCTCCTGAAGTACAGGGTTGTAGAATTGTAGGCTCATGGACTCATCTAGTTTTGAAAAAACTTTCAAGAGCACCAAGTACAACCATCAGTGTGACATGTTCCGTCACTGCACCATGTCGTTCATTTGTACAGCTCTTAAATAACTTCAGTACCGGGAACACCATCACTTCTCTGGGCAGCCTGTTCCTGTACTTGACCACCGTCTCCATGAAGAAATTCTTCCTAATATCCAATTTCACAATTCAAGACCATTTCCTTGAGTCCTGCCACATAGAATCCCCAAAGCTGTAAAAGACCTCCAAGATCATGTGATTATGTCTGCCCTGTTCCCTCTTCTCACAGGCCTTAAGTACGCTACTTGGTCACTGCAGTGAAGGCTGCTCCCAAACTTCACCTCCCTTTGAACTGCCCAGCAATGTGCTTCTTAATCTGGAAAAATTTCATCTGTGGTCGATAAACATTTGCCAGGACAGAGCCTTGTAGTTTATTTTAAGAATTAAAAATAGATATGTTTAATTTACACGTCATAAATTTTCTCCCCCCCCCCCCTTTTTTTTTTTAGTGCATTTTCTTACTCTCTGTATACTCTGCATCCAGATCTGTTTGCTGAGGGAGCCAGGGTCAGAGGAAGCACAAAACACATTCATTCTTCATTTTCAGATAGCTGCATAAAGGGTCTGGAATGGTACAGGAGGGTGAAAAGAGCACAAGCTTCGATCATACCAAGAACAGTTCCAGGGAAAAAATGTTTTTTTCTTTTCTTAAACATTATAGCATCCCGTCCTTATTAATGAAAAGAGATGAACATCTGATGTACACAATTGTCACATTTACTAGAGGTGATGACTTGCTGCTTCTGTTATAGCAATATTGTACTGATTGCTTAATCACAAATATGGTTTCATCAGCAGGCCACTAGGTCTTTTCAGATGTGAAGATTATTAACCACTTGCAAAGTAATTCTGAGAGATGCAATTTCCTTTTCTAACTTCTACTTGTATGCAAAGTCTATCTACTGCTGAATTGCAGCTTTCCCAAAGCCCAAAGTGTTTGATAACAAAACCATTGAAGAAATCCCGTTCAGTAGCAATGCATCTAGGATGGATAGCTAGTGTGCAGTCTGGACTTCATCTCAGCTATAACCCTTGCAGCAGCAGCACTGATGCACACCTTTTGTATGATCAGATTGTGCCAAGGAAACTTCATCCTGGTTGTGATCACGGCAGGCTTTGCTCATGTGAGGGCTGATGGTCTTGGTTTAGACAACATGAAATGCTGTGACTGTGGCCACTATGACCTCAGCAACAGCAGAGGAGGGACTGCATAGCTCTGAGTGCATTCTGGTGACTGAGAGGTAAAATTAGTTGGTAAGCCCAGACTCTCCCACCAGGGTTAAACATGTTAGAAACGTGCTAGAAGATCACAAAGTCCTACAGCAGATGTAGCTTGAAATGTACCTAGATTGAAGCTTCATGCTTCACTGTTATCCTAAATATGTTATGTGGCTAAAAAGTTGTGTGGTTAATGAAACTGAAGTGGACTTTGAGCTGACTATGGAGTGAACGCATGATATTTGAGATAAGAAAGGTTTGATATACCATTAAGTTCTTGTATATGATTAAAAAATGAAGCTCAGAGCTGCCTGAGCATTGGGCTTGCTGATGGTGCTGCAGCCATGACCCTGTGTTTACCTTCCCTTTTGTCCTGGCTGTAGGATCATCTGATGCCTTAAGGGTGAAGCACTGCTTCATGAGTCATGCTGGGTATTTCATCATTTCTTGCTGATTGTTGGAAATCTGCTAGCTTTATGTATCTGTGTTTCCTTGTTTGTACAAATGCTTGTGCTGAGGTCTTTATGAGCACCTGGAGTACACTCAGTTTTTACTGTGTATCTTTTTTTTTTTTTCCTCTCCAAGTCCTTCGCTGTTTTCTCTGTTGGTTTACGTACGTTGTTGTTATGATAAGCCATAGAAATGAGTGTCCACCTCCAGTGCATTCTGTAGGCTCAGGGATGCCTTCTCTCCTAGAGAAGGTGGCTCCTCTGAATTTTAGTCCACTGCTTCTTAGCTTCCTTCTTTGCTGTCTGCAGCCAAGCACTTGTGAAGTAAGCTGTTGATTCTTGATGGGGAACATTTGTCCTGTCAGGAAACAGCCACACTTGGCATGACCTGTTCTCAAAGTAATTTGGGGGAAATTAAGAAGCTGGCAGAATATTCTCTTGTAACCATAGGTCATGCTCCCGTGGCAGCAGCATGTGCTGCAGAGGAACCTTTGTCTCAGGTGACTCAGAGCAGTGCAACGTCACCAGGCACCAGCAATGCTCTTCTGATAACATGTAGATGATACTGAACTCCTGATGGGGAATCAAATGGGTGACTACCTACCTAGTAGTCAGTGTTTTATATTATTGTAGAATAGATCTGTTGGAGAAATACAAGATCCCTTCTGTTGTTCTTTCAGAAAGTTAAAACAGATCAGTCGTTTAGGAACAGTTACAGCTGGGAGCATCTATAGTATTGCAGCTTGCTTGTCATAAAGCACCAGATGCTAATTTTGTGGATTTTTTTTTTCCTCTTACAGGTGCCTGAGATTATAAGCTCTATT
This sequence comes from Callipepla californica brunnescens, assembly GCA_023055505.1. Classification (NCBI taxonomy): domain Eukaryota; kingdom Metazoa; phylum Chordata; class Aves; order Galliformes; family Odontophoridae; genus Callipepla; species Callipepla californica. The sequence goes on along the minus strand of JALIRH010000005.1, from coordinate 23,243,988 downwards.
CGACAAGCTGGAAAAATTGCTCGTCAAGAAGAGTTTCAGAGTAATCTTTCAGATATTGAAGATCCTTTTGCCAAAAAATTTGAGGTGCTGTTCTGTGGGCGTGTGACTGTAGCACATAAAAATGCACCCCCAGCACTCATTGATGAATGCATTGAGAAATTCAATCGTGCAAGTTGTACAAAAAATTCAGATTCCGACTCCTCATCCCAACAACATGAAACTGCCAATAACTCCGGAGGCTTCTCTTTCAGCAACAAATTTCGGTCTGTCTTCCAGCCCTTGATGGGTGAAGAAGAGGAGAAAAGGCCAATTAGGAAATCCTTTTCCCAACCTGGACTTCGTTCCTTGGCTTTTAAGAAAGATTTTCAAGAGGGAGGCCATAGGAGTAACAGCTTTGTCAGGTCTTTTGAAGAAGATGCAATTTCATTAAACCTAAAAAGTCAACTTATCTATGGACACAGTGTTGTGCAGCCAACAGACATTGCAGAAAACCGGACAATGTTGTTTACGGTAAAGCAAGATTTGCAGCTCATGGTGGTGTTCTCACATCTTGGAGTTTGGAATGGCAAACAGCAGAGCTCTTTTTCTTGCAGATGGCAGTTACTTCTTTAATAACTTAATTGTAATTACCAGAGCTAAAACTAAACTTGCCTACTTCTTTATAAAGCACTACCTGTCAGAACAAATTGTTTTGTGTAGTTAAGATAGCTTTATGCTAAGTACTTTAAAGCAGCACTATCTTAAATGTTGGGTATCTAAAGACAGCTTTTTAGAATACAGCAGGAATTTAGTCCCTTGTTACTCAGTTGCAACACGATATGTGTAGGTACTCTGGCTGTTAATAGAAGAAAGAAATCAACAGGTGAATGAGTTACATATAACTAGAGCAAAATAAACGAACCATGGTGTAGTCTAGTAGAATTTATGTCCTACTATAAGCATCATAATTTATGAAGGTTTTCCAGCTTCCTAATGTCTGTGTATTGGCACAGTATAGTGACTCCCTTGCCTACTCCACACTACCTCAACTGCTGTCTTGCTTTTGTGTGGCTGACAGTGCTCTTACCTTGATGGATTAGCAGTGAAAGTAATTTTTTAAGACCTTGGAAAGAAATAAGTTTGTGCTGTATGCTCCTTCTTATAATCCTTATGTTAGATAATTTACCTACCATGTTTTATATTTTGTAATATCTTATGCAAACCCGGAGATGACTGTACAATAACTGTCTGTTACATGTCCGTCTCAGATCTGTCAGCTGCTCTTGGGTTTGGAGTTTTTAGGAACAGTGACAGCATTTTTTAGGAGGAGAGAAGGAGAGCTGCTGCTAGAATGGGAATTGCCAAGGTGTTAGGTCTGTGAAAAGTAACAGGAATAGATGTAGTTAGCTGTACCTGGTTAAAAACTTCTGTTTACTTGTGTCAGGCTGGTAGTAGAGAGAGGAATGGAAGAAGATGGAGTGAAATTTTGTGTTCTAGTAAAAACAATTCCATCTTTACCTTCTTCTCCTGAGCAGATATTTTACACTGGAGATATGAATGCCCCTTATAGTAAGATCTAACCTTTAAACAAATCCTAATTCCATTATTAATTTACATACATATTTTAGAATTGGGAAGATTAGAGATGGATATACTTGAGTCCAGATCCTCTCACTCCAGTGAGAACATTTTTACTTTATAGTAAACAGGTACAGCAGTTATTCTTTCTTGGTTTGGTTTTTGTCTAGAAACATATTGTTTTTGTATGCACAGTTGTGTTCTTTTGCTACACAGCTAGTCTGAAATTAGCTGAATATAAGGTAGTAAAGTAACCCTCCTTCATAACTCTGGTACCCACAAGCTCATGGTGTAGCTGAGTTCATGGATAGCCCCCTCGTTCATCAGTTTCTGAGTATGCATATGGTGTGAACACGTTTTCATCTTTGGTTGTCAGCTTGTGTCTTGCTACGTATGAAATGATCACAAGTAACTTTATAACCAGAGGAAAACAGTTGTTTGTGTCTTCCCAGTCAAAGAAATTTGTTGTTTTTTTTTCCCAAGCCTGTAAGAGGGGCTGGTCTGTGAGGTGTGAAATATGTTCAGATCAGTTATCTGCCAACTCTCCTGACCTGGTTCACACAGTCTGGATTTTTAATTTTATTCTGAAAAACTGCTTCCCTTGGCTTTTTTGTTTGTTTTGTTTTTGTAGTATTCGGCTCACTTTTGATAATTTCTGCTGCCCCCTGACCAGATATGAATGGCATATATGGGGCTGAGCCAAGAGTGAGCCTCTGAGGAAGGGAAAAGCAGAGGGGTAGGCTGATGAGTAGGCGTGAAAGGGAATAGTCCCTAGAACACCCATGAGGTCAGCCCTGGGGCAGTAGAAGAAAACCGGTGGGCAGTTGGGGAGAATGGTTGTGTCTGGCTGAAGAGAAGGAAGTGGTGGAAGGTGGATGTGCAAGACTGATTTTAGGTACAGAGAGGTGTCATGCCTCACTCTGCACTTCTCCCTCCCACCTCTTCATGAGGTTGCAAGTGTATTGGTGAAACTGATCTTTTGGGATATGGTAGTTGTTGAAGCCTCAGTGAGTTTCTCTAAGTCATGCTTTGAATGGATCAGGATTCTTCTCTGAAATCTAACACAAGATTTACCCTTAGCAGACTTTTTGATGTGTTGGGAACTGTTAGGAATCTGAACATAGTCTGTTAAAATATTACAAAGGTATTGCCAAGAGTTGAGAAATCTGAAACAATAAAATCTAAACCTCATACACAGCCTTCACCTATCAGTTTGCATTAGCTGTTGAGTCACTGCTGTACAAATGGTCTACAGGTTAAATTAGGTTAGAAAATACACTCTAGTAACTTCATTTTTATGGAGTTAAAGCCTTAGATGTTACAAGTATCTTAAATAAATAAAATCCAACTCCTGTTCCCCTTCAATACGTAAATAAAGGAGGTGGAGTACAGCTAGAGGCACACACACGGATTTAAATTTTGGGGCATTTTATCATATAGTTTTTGTAATATGGTGTGTTCTAAGACTGTAGAAACTAGGACAAGAGAGTGTTAATATGTTTTCTCAGTGTGAAGTGAATTACTTATGGTGTAACATTATAGTAATCTAATTAATCAGAATTCTCAATCTCATGTTTCAAATGTGAAATTAAATCAGATTTCATTAGCATGCAGTGCTCTGAATGCCAAACCAGTGCTGTTTATTCTCTCCGTGTCGGGGAATAATTCACTAATTGGTTTAAAAGTACAGCTAGAATGAAATTAGAGATTTTGTCCAGGAAACATTTTTGTAATGAGAAAAAAATAAATATAATTTTACTAGTTATCATCTTGTTATTTTGTTCCTTTTCTTTTATTTTTTTTATTTTTTATAGATTGGCCAGTCTGAAGTTTACCTTATCAGTCCTGACACAAAAAAAGTAGCAATTGAGAAAAGCTTTAAAGAAATATCATTTTGTTCTCAGGTAAGTTTGGAAGTCTTTCTGTATTCTTTCTGTAAATGTAAACAATAAATAAATAATGTGTATATATATATTCTCCACTTGTGAATGCTTATGTAATGTATTTATCTCCCAGCTTTTCAAATGGATTCTCACCCATGTGGTTTCAGTAATTGCTACTGACAAGTTGCTAGTTAATCAGTAATTCTGTAAGACTGTCATTCTTTCCTTGGGTTTTGCATTTAATTTCTGAGATAGAGTCTCACTTCCCTGTCTGGTGGATGAATAATACAAGTTTGAAGAGACAACTTGGCAATTTCTGGCTGACATTTCAGCAGGCATTATTGACAGTTGTGCAAATCTGTGATTCTCCAAGTTGTGTCACAGTATTTTTCAAGAAGTAACAATGAGAAGGAACAAACAATTTGTAAGAGTTCTCTGAAAAATACCTCTGAATTTAATTTTCAAGAGCATAAATTACATGTACATGAAAGACAGCAGACTGCAATGCAGAGGTAATGTGCATGATGCAGTGAGAGGTATATTTCAGAGCCTCCTTGGTCACTGGTTTTCTTACATTATTTTGCACTTGCTTACTTGCATGGAGACATTCTACTCAGTGCCCTGCAGAGCAAATGGTAGTGGAGTATTGTTAGAAAGTTTGCAATAGGTTTGTATACTTATTTTTAAATATCAGGACTATTATTTGCTGTAATTCCAGATTATTTGTTTTGTGATGTGGGGTTTTTTTGCTGTTTTGTTTTTATAAACTGATGAGGAAAGCTTTCATCATTCAGTATACATGTACCTATTCTGAAAATTTCAGAGTAAAGTCACTAGTTTACATAATGTCAGATCAAGAGCTTTGAAGAGAACCCCTTGATCACAGAAAAATTGTTATCCCCGTGTTCCCTTTGGCCCTTTCCGTAGGCAGGAGCTACTGAGACAAACTATGTCATGCCCTGTAGGCCAGGAGACTCAGGGCAGTAGGAGGGAGGTTGTGATTGAGTCTGCCCTCCTGTCTGAAGCATGTGTAGATGGGCAGATCTTGTGTCAGCTGGATGAGCATTGATCTTGGGCTGCAGACCCAAGGGCTTTTACCCCAAGAATGCAAATTTCAAAAGACTAACTTGAACTATCTTACATATTTATCTTGGTCATGCAAGAACTTTTTTAATCATTTCTTAGAGGCACTGGAGATAAATTATAGGGGGAATCAGTAATGCTTAATATCCAAAAAGCCCAACTCACCAGTAAGATATTGGAAATAGCAGGAAGAAGTATGTGACTCCGGGGCAATGTCAAATTTGGTAATCTGAAACAGCTGAGACCGATTGTTTGCTGCTGGTACTTTGCAGTTCTGTGAGTGGGACTGTGATCCTAGGTGAGCTCCCTCTGCTGCAGTGATTGAGCTTTCAGGAGGGGGCAGGGGAGTTAAAGAAAGGACACAGAAATTTCTATCAGCTCTTTCATGCATTGTGTAAGTGCTTTAGCTTGGACATCCAGTGGTGCTAGAGTTGGAGAAGCTGAGGACATGATATTGTTTTAGTGTCCTTCTGATCTGCTTGTTCTCATGGTATATTAGTACCTGACATTTATGTGATAAAGCCTTTCTTGTCTACTTGTAAATATCACGCTCTGAGAAACTGGGTATCTGTACATATTATTTTCATTTATTCAGCTGCCATGCTTTGAGGGTTTATTGTTAGTATTTTGAATGATAAAATTTTTGAGTTGCTGCAGAGTGTTTGGTGCTACACTGTTCTTTCTGGGCTACCTGCCCCTTCTGTTTCATAGAACATATTCATGTCATATAAATAAATAAATAAATAAATAAATATATATATATATATATATATATTATATATATATATATTTCTTTCTTTTTGCTAAAACAATGAAGAGAATATTGAGAAGTTCCTGCTGAGTTAACAGGGAAAAAGAGGGGGGAAAACAAAGTCTTGCTAGCCATCTCCAGATTAGTTAATCTTCACTGAAATTTCTGATTTTATGATTTCTGATGGTTGTTACTGTGAATTCATGATTTAACAGCTTGCTTCATTTTAATATGGTTGTACCATGATAGCTGGAAGGTAACAAAAGGGTTCTGAGCATAACTGAATTTGTTTAAGTATGTTCTACCCCTCTACATGTCATTCATCATGAATTTAACCACAAGTTGTGCACTGAGGAGGCATGTACAGGTATGGCCTAATCCTACTCATCTGAAAGTCATTTCCTAAAAGAAAAAATTCCAGCAATTAAATAACTTCCTTAGCATTTTACTGGGAAGTAATGCTTATCTACTGTTCTGAGTAGATTATACCTGACATAGCATGCCTTTTAGGAGCAATAAATGCTTCCATGATTTATCTTTAATATATTAAACCATTTTTATTTTTAAATAGCCACGCGTTTAGATTTTATATATATACATATATGTATTGATTTATTTGCTCTTACAAATCTAAAACAATTATGTGTCCACTTAAGCAAAAACGGAAAAAGAACAGAGCAAGTTTTCCTTTGCTGCTGTCTCCATTATTAAGTAAAACACATACTGAGTAGTATTTCTTTATCTTTGTGAGTGTTTTCCAATGGATCTATAATCGTTCTCTTTTAAAATAAAATGAAGCATCTTACAAGTGAATTTTAAAAGATTCATGAAGGTTCTGTAACAGAGTAGGCTTTTAAAATGACCAGATTAGCTTTAATGTAGCTGTAACATAGATACATGATGTCTCTGCTATCCTGTTGGCCTTATGAGCTTTTTCTAATAGGAAAAAAAAACAAAAAACAAAAAACAGATACAGAACACTTAATGTAAATGAGATTGCTTTATTTCTGTTGTTTTTGTGCCAGGGAATCAGACATGTGGATCACTTTGGATTCATCTGCAGAGAGTCTTCAGAAAATGGAGGCTTCCACTTTGTGTGCTATGTTTTTCAGTGTGCAGATGAAGCACTGGTAAGTGGAAGAAAAAAGAGGCCTATTGTCATTCCGTTGAGTATCTTTTACCCTAGGACTATGCTACTGTGCTGTGGGTTAGTCCAGTGCCTCGCAACCACAGTAGGCTTGAGTTTTTGTAGGTTTTTTTGCTTTTAATCATATACAAGAAAAAATTCTCATATAGAAATCATGTCTACTACTATACCACAAAAATAAAAACAGCCTGGAAGAAATGACTTCACAGTAAGTGTTGTCTTGCTTGTGTTTTTGTGCACAGTAACAGCACAGGAACAGCAACTCTTTACTTAACATAAGCACCTTCCCAAACAACAGTGTCATTCTGAGTGACAGTTTTGTTTGTGTTAGGGAAAAGAGAAGCTCTGTGGAGAAGTGAAATTGTTCTTTTTCACTCTGTTCTTTTTAGGTTGATGAAATCATGATGACATTGAAACAGGCTTTCACTGTAGCTGCTGTGCAACAAACTTCCAAGGCACAGCCCCAGCTCTGTGAAACATGTCCTCTGCAAAGCTTGCATAAACTCTGTGAAAAGATAGAAGGTGGGGTTTAAATAATTTTCTTGTCTGTTTTTTTTTTTTTTTCTAACGATATTATTGGTGGGCTATTTTATATGTGAAAGAACATATATATGTTGTATATGTATATGTGTGAGCCTAAAAAACAAGTTTAAGACAAAAGGACAAAATAATTATTTTAATTTCAGCAAATTTCACCATTAGGTTTCATTTATTTAAATGATTTTTGGGGTGATTAGAGGGCAACAGTAGCATACCAGATCACAGAACTAGCTTTTTGGACTAAACCTACCTAGTATTAATTTTGACGAAATTGGAGAACCACCAAAACTTCTTTCAACTCTGTTTTGGCCTTCAGCTAGCAATCAATTTTTGGGAAAATTCTTCAGTGCAGAAGAATATTGATGATTTTTAATCATATCATCTGCTTCTGAAGAAGAAAGAAACTGAAGTACAAAATACTGTTGGTGGCTTGCTGTTTCTCCAGAGAAAATAAAAGGAAGAAGTTAAATGCTGGATGAGATCAGGAGAAAAATAACCTGAATGGGAAAGTAGTCAGCTTTAAGCTGTCAGTAAATATTCTCATCAAGAAACAAATTACTTCTTTGCTAATGGGCAGTAAATTTGCTCTTTTTAAGAAGAGTCTAAGACTTACAAATTAGAGAAAATTGATAAAAATATATATTTATATAGCAAGCAAAATCTAGGCAGTTACTAAATAAGAACACTGGCAAAATAGTCTACTAAAATGCTTTGGGTTTTGGGTTAATTTTGTTTTGCGTGGTGATGGAATCTTCCAGAGCAGCTAAGAGTATAATCCTTGTCTGCACTCAGTAAATCTCCTTGTTGCAAAGAGTTCATGTCCCTCATTTTGGACAAGTTCAGTAGTAGCTTTAAATTAACCTACAGTTCTTTCTAATGTCCTGTTATGAAACTGTTGCAAAGGGTCAGCTTAAAAGAATTGGTACTGATGAGCTTTAGCTTTCATTTTATGCATATTTATGCAGTTGCTTATTTCTGACAATATTGTTCCCTCTTACTAGGGCTACACCCTTCTAAGACTAAACTAGAACTACAAAAGCATCTAACAACACTAAATAGCCAGGAGCAGGCTTCTGTTTTTGAAGAGGTTAAGGTAAGCACTAGTATAAAGAAGGAAAATTATTCTTTGTGTGTGTGTGTGTGTGTGTGTGTGTGTGTGAACTGTTCATTGGATTTATATCATAGACTGTTAATCACCTTGTGTTTTATTTTCTGTATCATTATTTTTTTTATTTTCTTATCTTTAAATTGGCTTATTTTTATTCTTTTTATCTTCTAGTATGTTAACTTCTCCTGGAGGGAAAGCTGCATATGTTTTTTTTGTGGGTCAAGGCAGTAAACTGTACTTTGAGAATCTTCAGTTTTGAGAACGACCAAAACAAATCAGTGTAACATTCCCAAATCAAAATTGTCCTGCATAAAAGTTAACCAAGATCTTAATGATTGTTGAACTAACTAAAAAAAACAAACAAACAAACAAACAAAAAAACCTTCCTGTCTTTTAAATGAGATTCAAGTTATCGTGGAGGAAACCATAGCTGGATTTAAGACAGATGATGACATTAAAAGCAATGTCACTGGGCACATTGGATTAGATTAGGAAATTCCAATCTTTTTAATACTATTCTCTTCCTCTTTTGAGTCAGTCCAGTCTCTGTCTTTGTCTGTTTCCATGTGGCAATTTATCATCCAGTACCAAATTTGGAAGTTGCTCTATGGGAATGACTCAATTTGTTTGTATATAGCAACTACCTGGCACTATTGCCTTCTTAGTAGTCTGTACACATTTTAAGGGCCTAAGGCTACCAGTAGTCACACAAAATGAATGCAATTGTTAATGCTTCTTGTAAGAGTCTGCAAACAATTAACTCAGTTAAACCATTGTTTAAGTATCTGCCTATCTTTTTCCAATGCTGAGTCGGAGAGACTGAAATTTTAGTTACTGCATTAATAGAGCTTCATATCTTGTAACTAGGATATGCATTTTTAAGGGTATTTCTTATTAATCTAAGGTGCTCTCCTGGCATTAGCTCCTTCATACTGCATCTTTTGCATTACCTCCATGGGCTTTTAAGCCTAACTTTGTAAAACCATGTTTTACGTTAAGTTCTATAATCATTTTTAATGATTTCTTATGCATTATTTCATATATAAATAGAGTGCAGCAGATATTGGTTAATTCACCTTAGACAGTCCCACACACTAATTTTTAAGACACCTATCCTTTCCAAAAAGTGAAATTTCTACTGAGAAAGATTACTAGAAGCATCATGCTTAACATCAAGGTATATTTCATGTATGTTACAAACTCAGAACCGATTTTTCTTTTTTAATTTTTATTTATTTATTTATTTATTTTTATGGGCAAAAGCATACTCTGAAGTTATGTGCATGTATTGGTTTCATACCTTTATCCTTGGCCTTCAGTTTTCGCACCAAATCTGTCATTTTGGAAGTGTGGTTTAAGTGTTTCTCTGGCTGTGTTGCTGCTTTTTTCAGGACGCTGCTGTCCTCTGGTGGACTGAGGTGGTAGCACTTATTTAAACTTGTTACATATTACAGTACGGTGACATCAAGTGTGAGATGTTTTGCTGATCTTTTATGAATATGTATGACTGTGCTTGTGGTATTTTTAATTAAAGAAATTGAGACCAAGAAATGATCAAAAAGAGAATGAGCTGATTATCTCTATTTTGAGAAACATGTATGAAGAAAAACAGAAGGACCATGTTCACATTGGGGAAGCAAAACAAGTAAGTAGACATTCAGTTTTAGCTCATGTAGGAAAAGGCCAAGAAAAATCATTCATTCCGTACCTGCATCATTCCAAAGGGAAATTTCCATCACTAGTATTTTGGTACTTCAAACTGTAGTCAGTGTTGAACACTGGTTTTCCTTACAGCCAGTGTCACATGCCAGAATTAGGCATATATTGCATGCTTTGAGTTGTACAGTAGTACAGTTTGGTTCCAGACCTTGGAAAGAAATGCAATCCAAGTAGGCCACTGATTTGGTTGTTTTCTTCTCACTGTAATGACAATTCTTACAGAGAATTTATTATGAATCTCTAAATGCTTTCTTCTGATCTGTGGCTTTTGCCATCTCTTTGTCCTTGAAAACACCTCAAGGAGATCTGTATTTCAGAAGATAATCAGCAAACGTTCCATGAAAACTTTCAGTTCTGATTATTTGACCCTTTGCAAAACGTTGATTGACTCCCACTACTAATGGCTGTGGCCCCTGTGATACTAACTGGTAAACAAATATATGGGGAGAAATGAGACCTCTGAAGGAACTGGGGAAGTAGCAGCAAGTCTTCATTTACTGCTCATTTATTTTGTTAATCTTTTCTTACTTTATGGCTTACAAGTTATTTATTGACCTTTCTGAGAAAGCAGAAAGAAATCTTCATATTTAGTTCTCTGGTTTCTTGGCTTGGACATCTCAGCGGAATTATATTTTTTTAGGAGAAAAGAAACAGTATCACAATGTTGTAGTTTTGACGTGACAGGAAGAAATGGGGCTCTTTATCGTAATATCTGAAATATCCTTATTTGAAATAACATGGACTATTAAATGGTTGTCAGTTATGAATGGCTTGGAAATAGAGATATTTAAGGCAACATAATATCTTTATATATATTCAGTGTGTTTTGACAGTTCCTGGGGCCTGGTGCAGTTTGTTTGCTCAGCTCCTGAAACCAAAAGTGGTTAATCTGACACTTGTAAAGATGCCAAGGCTCTAAGAACAGAGTTGATTTGCCCCTAGTCCCTCATTTTTCTTAGCATAACATTCTATGTTTACTCTGCTAATTTATCTCCAGAGCTGTGTGGCAGCAGATACCTTTAAACATGTATTCTGGCAATTTTATTTGTCTCAGCAGTCATTAACCCATTACATGCTGGTGTCCAATTCCTTCTGTTCTGCATAGATATTCACTTTCATGCTTTTCCCTTCACAGCATGTTGGTGGTGTTTTGTTGTGTTTTTTTCTCAATTTAAATATAAGTGGTATAAGCAAGGGATGCTAGCATACAGATAATAATAATATTAATGTTTTTTTTTGTAAGAACATTAATAGCAGGCAGCATCTAACTAGCCCTTTGAGCTTAAGATGAGTGAAAATAACATGAAAATGCCTAAGTCAAATTTTGCAGTAGTGCAAACAGGAAGTTTTAAAATTATATGTAGACAGAAGTATTTAGTGTTGCAAGTGTCTGATAGCTGTTCAGTTAGTTGTACGTATACTGATAATTACATAGATTGAGCATTCAGATCTCTGAAGTTAGGATCATGTAGAGAAGGCTACAGTACCTGACAGCCTCAAGGTAAACCCTAAGAATAACATGAAAATTGTGCTGCAGGTGTTAGGTTTAGATGGTAATGCTTGCACTGTAGTGTCATTTTTTTAATTTGCTACTCTAGTCCTTTCGAGCACTGGAAAGGGACTGAAATGTTTATTTAAAAAATCAAAATTCTGAATAGACTGTTAGTGTTAAGACTGAAGAGTTCCTACTATTGAAGTATATAGAAGAGTTAGGTTATTACATGTCTTTGTGGTACTTACAAAGGCCTGTATTTATATGATGAAGATACTTGAGAGTTCTTGTTAAGTGTGTCATGGCTGAAGAACAGTAATTCTATGAGAAGTCTCCAATCTGTTACACTTGAACTTTAGAACTTAGACAATTGTGCTTTGACATTAAAGTGATTTTCTCAGCACAGCTATAAATTTCTCCTGAACTGGTGATTCCTCTGAAGCATGTTATTACACTACAAAATGTAATTTGAAGAAATGTTCTAGTCTTAAGTTAGGATAGTTTGGTAAGCTTCAGTGTAAGTTATCAGTGAGGAAAAGATATGAAAAATCCAGGACACTAGGAAAAAGAATTGACACCCATTACAGAAGTCTTCATATTCTTCACTGAGATACTGCTCCACAGTGGTTTGCATTTCACATTTATGTTTTTAACACTTACAGGCTTCACAGCCATCTGCTGAGAATGCCGTAAATGAAGTGCCCAGCAGTGCTCCAAGATTCCGATTAGATATGTTAAAGAACAAGGCAAAAAGATCTCTGACAGAATCGTTTGAAAGTATTTTATCACGTGTAAGTATCCTCATGTTTATTGCCTCTGAACATAATTTGTTGTTTTATTTATTCAGATAGCAGATACACCACATTTGCTATCCTTTCAGGTTGTAGCTAAGTGGTCATTTGTAGTAGAGTGAAAAAAGTGCTTGGGTACATATTGGATGGCAAAACAAAGTAGGGCTTTAGTAAAGAAAACACCAAGCACTGAAAAAAGTGAATTGGTGACTAGATATAAATAGTGCATATAGGCATTTCAAAAACTAGGTCATCATTGTTTTATTTCTCTTTTGGTTTTAGAAAATAAAAGTATTTACAAATGTTTGCTTCTAATTATGTAGAAGGAAATTATTAGGGAACTGACTAAGCATTCCTAACAAGGCAGTGTTTATTTATCATGACAGAACTGATGAGTAATGAAGCAGCGTCCTGGTTTTTACTGGGATAGAGTTAATTTTCTTCATAGAGACTGGTTTAGTGCATGTTTTGGATTTGGGAGGGAAACAGTGATGATAACACACTGATGTTTTAGTTGCTGCTGAGCAGTGCTTATGATAGGTCAGGGATGTTTCATCTTTTTGCACTGCTCTGTCAGTGAGAAGCTGGGGGTGTATGCAGAGCTGAGAGGGGACAGAATCAGAACAGGTGATCCATACTGGCCAAAGGGATATTCCATACCACGTGGCATCATGCTGAACAATAAAACTGGGGGAGTTGGCCAGGTGGCTGCTGTTGACTGGGCATTGGTTGGCAGGTGGCAGACTGGTTGAGTGGTGCATTGCTTTTATTGTGTATTTTTTTTCTTTTATTTATATTATCATTATTTTCCCTTTCTTTTCTACGCTATTAAATTGTCTTTATTTCAACCCGCAAATTTTAATTATTTTTTTTTTCCCAATTGTCTGCTCCGTCCCACTGTGGGGGAGTGAGCAAATGGCTGTGTGGTGCTCAGCTGCCTGCTGTGTTAAACCACAACAGCCAGAAACTATTTGAAGGCAAGAAATGTTAGGAACTTCAGAAGGCATTAAGAATGTCTGTGCAATATGTGATTCTATTCACATGTAATGCTCATGATAATTCCCTGACTGTATAGGCATCATTTAAAATGCGGTAACTCTCCTGAATGAAGCCTGTTTTTCACAGAGGCAAAGTCTATTGCTAGGGATTTGGGGAAATAAATTTGCTATTGTCTTTGAAAGCTACAGATTCTGTTTATGCTATGAAAATCTCTTTTTGGTATGCCCCATTTCCTGGTATTGCCTGTGTGTTATAAGCTTAATTGACAGTGTGCTTTGTTTCTACAGGGCAGTAAAGCCAGAGGTCCTCTCGACAGTTCTGGTGGATCTGTGGATCTGGAGGCCTCTGTGTCCAGTACCTCAAGCAGCACCAATAAAGTGAGTAAAGCCTGTGGTGCGTGTATGTAGTGAGAAATTTCTGTTAATATACCTAAAACAACTGGTCAGATGTGAAATCCAGTTACCAACTGATCATATAACTGCTCTGTTCTAACCTCTTGCACTTTGTTTTGATTATGTTTAGGAAGTAGACAACCTAATTGTGTGTGAAAGGAAGTAAACCTCAGAACATCCAACCAGAGTGTTAAAAACAGAATCACCCAGTAAAGTTTAGAGTTCGTTTCTAACTGTAAGAGTCCTACTGCTGCTTGTTGAAACATTAGGTTATGTTTTTATCCCTGTGTTGAGTCCCTCTGAGGTTGATGGGGATCACCCACTGCTGGTAGCTTTTCAGGTCACACACTGTCTTCCCTTCCACTTTTCCAGCTTCAATCAATTTTTTCTGTTTTTTAGGTTTTGTAAGTTGATTATCCAGATCACTTTTCATGTATGAAACATGTTTAGAATATGTTTAAATCCTCTGAGGAACAACTTAAGTAATTTTCCAGTTTACTCTGTTAACAGAATTTCAGATTAAGAAATAACAGTCAGATGCCATCACAATGGTAATTTGTAAGGTGCCATTGTCTGTAGAGTTTCACTAAACTGTGTACTGTTGGGCAAGATGGGACCCATATTCTAATCTGTATTTCTGATCACCAGAAGTTTCAAGCTTTAGGTCTTTCCTCATGTTCTTTGTATTATTAAAAAAAAAAAAACAACAACAAAACAAAAAAAAAAACAGTTTGAATGGAGTTCCATTTGAATTAGAAACTTATACACAAATTCTATGTTATATGCAGTACATGTATCTTATCATGCAAATCTATGTATGTGAGCTAAAATATAGTATAACATCATCTGAGTCTTGCAAAACTGTGTAGCAAAGCAAATTTGATAACTGCCATACTACTGACCCTAATCTGATTAGTTTCAGCCCTGAAAGTACCTACCATGAATGCAGTATTGTTTTCTTAGGGCATATGAAACTAAACCAAGAAGAGGGGTAATTTCCCTTTTTGCACGGCTAAAAAGCTCTTACTCTAAGCAAAATATTATGAATGAATTGCAAACAGGAAAGACAGTCATCTTCCTTGGACATAGCAGGCTTGGATACAGCTATCCGTTCTGCTCTAGTGCCTAATCACCTATGGAGGACTCCTGACTGGAGGTAATCAAGAGTCTACTCCTCCTGCTTATGATTCTGAAAGAATGTCTGACTTTGCAAGAAACACGTGAGGTGGGAGACAAAGAAAGATGCATCATTTTGGGCTAAAACAAGGCATTTAGTTGTAGGATTAAAGTCTGTAGTGTGAGTCTCCACATAGGCAAAACAAATCTTGTATTGTTAAATGAAGTGATAGGTATACAGTAATCTGAAGTACTGCCTTTTTCATTACTGTTATCCAAACCTGATCCATCTGTTCATTTCCTCTTACCTCTGAGTCATGTTCAGCTTACAGTAAAATGTAATCATTAGCAAAATAATTTTTCCTTTGTATAACGGAAGCTATGATTTGTTGACCTAAGTAATGAAGAACAAAACCATAAAATATCAAAGATTCTTTCTTTGATATGTCACGATAAAAACATGCAAGCTTGAAGCAGGTCTCTGAGGGGGTCAACAGTGACACAGAACTGCAGTTCCAAACACCGATTTTAAAACCACGAGTTGATAACCTTCTTCTTTGTTCTGCTAGGAACCACCATTGTCTGAAAGGGAGACAGACAGAGTTCCTACACTTCCAACAGAGAATGCTGTCAAGACCAGTGGATCAGTGGGTGATCTCTCCAGTGACCCAGACAGTTATCCTATTGATCATTCTGTGTTACCTCAACAAAGCTTTCGAAGGCGAGCAAACACGCTGAGTCATTTACCATCAGAAAGCCGGGAGTCTCTGGTACCTGTTGAAACATCGCCATCTGTTCCCCAGAGGAAACTTATGAGGTATCACTCAGTGAGCACAGAAACTCCTCACAAGAGAAAGTAAGACTTATAAAAAGCAGGCTGTGCTTTCATTTGTTAAGGGCAAGTTTGGGGATGATGATTGCATACAGAGTATGTCCTCCTAGTGGATATGA
Source organism: Callipepla californica brunnescens (assembly GCA_023055505.1). Lineage (NCBI taxonomy): Eukaryota > Metazoa > Chordata > Aves > Galliformes > Odontophoridae > Callipepla > Callipepla californica. Next base: position 23,228,459 of record JALIRH010000005.1, on the reverse strand, counting down.
AGTGTATGACAGCAGTGTGTCGCTTTGGAGGTTTGTAGGTATCCTGTCCCGTGCGTTGCACGGGGGGAAGTGAAACCTGAGATATGTATTTCCACTCTTTGTGTCACAAAGCTAAGTGTAAGCACAGTATAGGATTGCTCCTAAGATGTTAGATTATGTTTTTATAAGCGGTGTTCCATAATTTTTGTTACATTTATTTGCAGGCAACGTAAATAAATGCTACGTTTGCCTTGTCTGTCAATAGAGAAAAATACTGTAGCGTTTCTGATGCTGAGAATCTTACTATTTGGTGAATTCATGTATGATTTCGAAGTAACACACAAACCCGACATAAATTTACATAATTGTTGATAAATGTGAAGCTCCTATGCAGCATTTCAATTAATTTTTGAATTTTTACTTGCAAAAACAAGCTACTGGCTGCCTTAATGCTAATAGTCTTCAAGCTATCCTCCTTCATAAGCCTGCCTCTCCATTTTCAAAGTCTTTAAACATTATGGCAGCTTTCTTTCCTCCCTCTGTCTGTTTTTTTTCCAATTGCTATGGAAACGCTTCTGTCTGTAGACTTCTGTTTCACTGCCAAAACAGTTCGTTTACACAAGTTAGGCAGTACAAAATCTGTACATGTTCCAACTCATTTTTCCCTGCAGGAGGCAGGGCAGCATAAGAACATGCCTGGAATAGGTGATGACAGTGAAGGAAAATTATAGCATTTAAAAGGAAACATAACCTAGGTTGCCTTTTTGTCCCTTTTCTGAACCTTTTGAATTCTTAAATACCAGAACATGTTTTAGTGCAGTTTAGAACTTGTGCTGTTGGTCTGTCATCTTCATGAAAGTTGCCCTCATATTTGTTACTGCTTGTTCAGACAGTTTCTGTCCTGAACATTGGAATGCAGTTAAAAATTAAGCGTTTTTTTTAATTTCCTCTGTTGTGGCTGTTAGAGTTTGATTGAAGTCCTGAGTCTGCCTGCCCCTTCACATAATTAGACCTGAAAAGAAATCACTGGTACCTTTCATAGGAAACACACAGAACAGGACCTAGAGGAACTGTACATTGAACAAGTCTTATATGATTTATGAGTGGTTTTTCAATGGCTTACAGCAATTGTTGTTTTTAATCTCAAAGAACATAATTCTTCACTTCTCATCCATGAAATCTCCTGATCATATGCCTGACTTTATCTTAGAAAACAAAGGGAAACAGCATGAGGGAGAAGAAATGGGTGTTACTGACATATTTTTTGGAGTTTGAGTTTAGTCATTCACTGAAATGCCTTCTTGAAGTGCATATTTCAAACATTGTTGATTGGGTTAAAATGTTCAGCCTCTTGCAGTTACTGCATTAAGTCTGAAAAATGTATGAAATGGCTGATTTGTATTTGACAGGCTTTCAAGGATTAGAGAAGATAATTTCACTTTTGTTTTTTCTTCCCTGTTTCTTCTCTCTTACTGTGTTTTGTTCTTTCTGTTACTCAACTCCATTCCTCTGGTTGGAATCCCACTATACGGTTTGAACACATCTGTCGGCGAACCTAAAAGTTCTTCTGGTCAACTTGCACGTTCTCCTACTCTAGCTCGTCTTAATCCCTCGGCCTCTTCACCCAACTTTTTAAAATACCTAAGGCATAATTCAAGTGGAGAACAAAGTGGGCATTTTGCACAAAAGAGGTGAGATGGCACCTGCACGTAGTTTGGGACAGGGTTTGTTTTACCACGCTGTAAATATGGAGCTCTGTGGTGTAAGTAATTAAGATAATTTAGTGAAGGTTTAAGGTGGTAAGTTTTTATGTGAGGTGGAGCTCAGTAGGAAGTCAGTAGCTGCTTTGCTACTGACTGTAGCTCTGATACTTGCATAATTTTTTGTTTTAATACAGAAAATTCCTTCAGATACGTGGCATTCTTTGGAGCTGGTTCCTCCAAAGCAGCTTCTTGTTATACAGCAGACAGTAGCCCTGCCTAAATTGTGCCAATGAGTAAATGAGTTGCCAAGAACCTGTGATCCAGCTCACTCTGTCTCTCCTGAATCATTCAGTTCTGTTCTGCTTTGTTCATGGCAACACAGAAATACATTAATATTCTTTTGTGCCTGACATTTAAAGGCAAATTAACTGAGTTGACTAAATTGGACAAAAAATAGCTGGACTGTGAAGAACCAATTGAGGGGAAAGAAAAAGGCAGAAATGAGCTCATGTGTTTGTCTTGATTAATTTGTCATGGTTACACTAAGTAGTATCAAATGATAATTTTCTGTGCCTTGTTTCTTAGAACAGAAATGTGCATGGAGAACATTGAAGAAAGCACATTAACTTCTCATTTCCCTGGGATCCTGAAATAAGGACCTGACTAAAAACCTTGACCATGAAACCCCTTCAAGTTAAACTGCTTATTTTAGCTCTAAATGTTCATGAGGCTGAATGGCCTTGGAAGCATTGTCAGCACTTCTGGCAAGCAAATTTTACTGTTTGTTTTGGGGTGTTTTTCCCGAGGTGACAAATCTTTTAATCCAGGGAAAGTACTGAAACCCAGTCTCTTCATTTGTATTTTCTGAGCATTATCTAGTGTCCCTCTTAATTTATCTTCACCTCAGAAGTATGACATAATTCAAGGGAGGAAATGTGAGTCTTCAGTGTCATCTTTACCCTGCTTTTATCCAGGCCTGAACACCACGTTAATGGTCCCTTACTTGAATCCTGTAGATTAAATTCTCCGAAGTAGATTTTTCTAAAGCAGGTTAGGAGATAGATTCTGCACATACAGTAGCACCTTCTCCTTCACTTTCTCCGTTGTTCAGTGACATTCTGTAGCGAAGCACTAAGCAACCAGACTGAGAACTGAAATGGATAGGGAAATCAAATCACAGAATCACAGAACTGTAGGGGTTGGAAGGGACCTCTGGAGAACATTGAGTCCAACCCCCCCTGCCAAAGCAGCTACCTAGACCAGCTTGCTCTGGTAGGTGTCCGGATGGGTCTTGAACATCTCCAGAGAAGGAGACTCCACCACGTCTGTGCAGCCTGTGCCAGTGCTCTGTCACCTGCACTGTGAAGAAGTTCCCACGCACATTTGTGCAGAACTTCCTATGCCTCAGTTTGTGGCCATTTCCCCTTGTTCCATCACCACACACTGCTGAGTGGAGTTCAGTCTTGTCCCTTCGCCTCCCGCTCCTTAGGTATTTATAGATGTGGATCAGATCCCCTCTGAGTCTTCTTTTCTATTGGCTGAACAGGCCCAGGTCTCTCAGCCTCTCCTCGTAAGGGAGGTGTTCCACACCTCTTATCACCTTTGTAGCCCTCTGCTGAACTCTTTCCAGGAGATCCCTGTCTTTTTTGTACCAAGGAGCCCAGAATTGGACATAATACCCCGGGTGAGGGCTCACCAGGGCGGAGTAGAAAGGGAGGATCATCTCCCTTGACCTGCTGGCCACATTCTTTTTAATGCACCCCAGGATACTATCCGTTGAACTTCTTGACCACCAGGGAACACTGCTGGCTCATGTCCAGCCTGTCATCCACCAGGAAAAAAATAAGTTAATGAGTTTAAATGAATGAAGTCAAACTGCCCAATTTGACTACATTTCTCTAAGTGAAATCACCAGGTAATTACAATTGACTGACAATGAGATTGTAAATGAAACCTGTTTATAGGGTACACCACACTACAGCAGAATGTTCCTCATGCTCAGTGCCAGCTACTAAAGAACTGCTTCATTTCAAATCATTATGAGGCAGAGCTAAATGCCATCCAAATACAAAATTATGTTTTTTTCAGAAACTTTTCTTACTAAAATTCTGTTGGTCAAGAGTAAATTCTCCCACTCAGGTGTTTTTGTGTACTCTTCTCAACAAACCAAGTAATTTTCTACTGAGTTGTTCTCATGTCCTTCTACTAACCAGCTTTTGAGTGTGTTGGGAGGTTATTATTTTTCGAGACAGAGCAGAACCATGAATTGTGTTGATCAGAAGATGGTTGATGAAGTTTGATTAGTGCTTCTGTCTGTTGCATAAGTAAAGCCACAATCCTAAATAAATCATCAGTGAGAAAGCTCAGCTTTTTGTTTAAATGTTCCAAGCTTGTTTGAATAAAAGCCTGTTAATAATTTTCAAAACAGTCTTTGCCAAAGTCTTGGATTTCATTTGCCAGTAGTAGGATTATCAGAGCCAGGTTTTCCTAACCTTTTCCTCCAACCTTAGGCAATCATTGAAACTGATATTTAGGTAATTTTTCAATTATAAAGTTGTTATTGGTTCTTACTAGGTTAAAGGAACATACTTGAAACATGCACCAAGAATCTTGTGATATAACAAAGAATAATGTTTACTGGAAGCATATTTGTTTATGTTTGAACATTTTAATCTGCCCAAACGAAAATGTATTCCAAAGTAGCACTTTGTTAGTGGTTTTAGTTTTGACTTTGGTTTCCTTGATATTTATGCCTTCAGGATTTAACTGCTGTCTGTTTGAAACTTAGCAGTTTGTGTTATTTTTATTCTGTGGATTTATACTTCCTTGTTCTAAACTATACTTTTCCCAACTGCACTCTCAGCATCTCCTACCGTACTGCCTTAAGGAAAAAGCTTCATTCTTCCTCTTCTGTGCCAAATTTCTTAAAATTTCTGGCTCCTGTAGATGAAAATAACACCTCAGACTTTAGGAGCACAACAAGGTAGGGTTTCTCTCTTTAACCCTGGAGGTAAAACTGTATTATTCAAAGGTTTCTTTGTTTGAAGTATTTGAAATGCTTCCCGCACTTGCAAAATCTGACTTGTGCAACAGTTCGCTTGCATGTATTCTGCATGTGATTATTGTCAAGAGGATCGAGCTATCCCAGGCTCCTGTCTTGAAGTGCTTGCAGAGCTTATCCATTTTGGTGTTGTGATGGTCACGCAGCTTGCATCTCTTCACTTGTGATTATTCCTGCACAAGAACTCTGTTAGCAGTTTTTTAGTGAAGAGAACATACAAGGTTCACTCTAAGCAATGTCAGCCTCAGGGTGAGTGGAGAAGATGGTCTGTGAAATGCTATTCTCAGTTGCAGAGCTGTTTGAAGTTAATTTATCACTCTCAACTCAAATGAAGACTGATGTTATCACTTAGAAATGATATTTTTAATAGGAAGACAGCATTGCTGTGCATATTTTTATTTAATAATCTGAATATGAACTTCCACTGTGTAGTTTGTGTGTTCCATTAAAGGAGTAACAGCTAGGGGCTTCGGATGCTGTTCCCAACTTTGTTGCTGGTTTCACATTGTGACAAGAACACAATTATAGTTTTTGCTCTAATTCTGTGTTGTGAAGGAGTGTAGAACGTATATGACTCACAGAAGGCTAGAAGTTTAATTAATGTTTGTAAAATTATTTAAGGTTTGCTGATAAAAGACAGCAGCAGCACTCTATCTCCTACAAATAACTGCTGCTTATTGTGGATGGTATAATAATGATGGCAGCAGAATGGTAACAATACTTAGACATACACCATCTTTAATGCAGTGAGTTCAGTGCACTGCCACAAAGAAAGTTGAAAATGAAATGAAACCATAGATAGCAGGTTGCACAGAGCTGAGAACCCCTTCTGGTGAACTTGAGTGATGTTTGCAGCCTTGTGTAAGCCTGCTGCTACTGAGCAAGTTTCACCCACCTAACAGTTAAAGCTTGACACAGCATGTGCACAGCACACTGCGCTTCTTAGCAGATGGTTCTGATACTCACTGAACACTGTGTTGATGTTCCTGGCAGATTTGAGTAACCTACTCACAAGCCATTCTGTGTTCTGCAATTTTAGTGACTATGAATCCAAACACAGCCAGGAGGCTGTTGGTGCTGACAGCCCTGTAAGGACTCGCCGACATTCTTGGAGACAGCAGATATTCCTGCGAGTGGCAACTCCTCAGAAAGCATGTGATTCTCCCAGTCGATACGATGGTAAGTCTGTATTGGATTCCATGTATGTTGTTAGTGGGTATAATATGTGAATTGTGGCCCATTTCATCTGCTGTGTGGGCGTGTTTGCCCAGCGCTTTGTCTGTACTGGCTTTGTGGCTTCCCACTTCTGGGTTATGCCAAGCTCATCAGCTCTTAGAGTTTTTATTTTTCAACTTCTTACATAACTTAGTGCTGATGGTGCAAAATTAACAAACCAAGGAAGAAATTATTTTCTAGATGAACTGTTCTAGTGAGTTTGAGGAGGAAAAAAAAAAAAGAAAAAGCAGCACCAAGTATCACTTTCAAGAAAATGCGATCCTGCAATTTTAGCTTGTCATGCTAAAGTATGGAATCAAGGACTGGAAAAATCCATCACCAGCAGAAGGAATTAAATTTCTTTCATTACTTCAGTTGAGTTCTGTGGTGTTTACTTCATACCAGACTGGATTTGACCTCACATTGTGCTGCTTTGTTCTGCAATTCCTTACCACTTCAGCATCCACTATACCTTACTTCTTTCTTGAATTTCTGTAGATGTAAAGAACCACAGACCAGGGAAAAAAAAAAGTCACTGCACATGAGCATGCGGGCGCATCATTTTACGTATCTCACCTTATATGAGCTTGACTCATGCTACATTACACACTAGAATCAAAAGTACCTCAGAGAACTTTTGGCTCCAGGTAATGGTTTCTGACTCACTTGAACCTGAATTCCACTGCTGGAGCTGTGCAGGCTCTAACTTCTGTCTCGTCTCTATGGCCATAGCATAAGAGTCAAAAGGAACCTGAGCGAACAATACATTGCAGTAAATGTAATAATGAAATAGTTATGTTTGAATAGGGAAAGCTGTCAGGTTAACAATCATTGAAATGTTTTTGTTACATCTTAAAAAGAGACCTTCTTGGTGAACTGAACACTGTACATAACAAAAATGTTTCTGTCATTTCTGTATTTCTCTTTCTGTCATGAGTTGCTTGCAACATAATTGGACTTAATATGATGAGATGATGTCTGGTGTCCTGATTTCCCACATGAAGTTTGCTGCACCAAGTCCCACTCCTGACCCTTTCTTCTTTAGGAAGTGTTCATTAGTAGTTTGAATGCTAGTTGAGCTAAACGTTTGTCTCTTGTAACTTAGCTGGAGGGAAGTGTTTGCTAGCTGTGCTTTGATGGCTGTGTTGTGCAAGACAAGGCAAAGAGCAAACTGTTTTCCAGGTACCATAATTTAAATGCACCACTTGCCTTATACTTGGAGGAGTCTGTCTGAATCAGTAGAGTTAAAAACAATGCATAAAGTAGATATATCAAAACGCCTTTTTGCACACCAGTTGTGACTCCTTCCTTGACTGACAGCTAGACTCAATTCAGCCCAGATTTTTATTGCCTTTTAGCTGCAAGTTAGAAGTTTGCAGGATTATAATGTTATTTTTAATGTAGTGAGCTACAGTGCTACATCTTCTCCTGCTGTTTGTGTCTTGTCATACTCCAGATCTCCTTTTATACTCTTTTGGTCTAAGGCAGAAGGGTTTGCATATCTAAATGATTTGGTTTGCTTTTCTTTTTATTTATTTATTTATTTTAATATTTGCCAGCATTACCACATGGGGAAATTGTTACTCAGTCATTCACTTGTAATTTGAAAAGAGTCTAAAAATACCTTTTTAGACAGTAATGTTTCTGTTGAGTAAAATTTTTCTTCAGCACTTTCAAAAAAATGTGATCTATGGGAGAACTGCTGAGTATAGAACCCAGACTGCTGGAAGGTGAGGAGCTGTGCTGCTACTATGAGTGGTGTGGAGCACTTGGGGGCAACGTTTCACTCACTGCCAGCTTAAGGCAAGCTCTGTATCTTGCACTCTGGTATTTCACTGTTTTTTTTATATCCTGTGAACTGGGGGGAGATAGAGGAGGAGGAGCACAGTTTGCTGACCAAATCGATTGCACTGCCATCTGTTACAGTACTATATTTCTTTTGAAATATGACTTTGATTAATCTCTTTTTCTAAATTATTTTGGCCTCTTCTCTGTGTATGAATTCGCTTTTGCTCTTCTGCTCATTGTCTTAAACATTTCAAATTACGCATGTATATCTCTTTGCCCTGTTTGAACACAGATATTCATACTTACATGGAGTCTTTCTAACAAATTACATCCTATGGCTAGGCAAATCATAGAATTGTAGAGATAGTCTAAGTTGGAAATGACCTTCAAGACCATCAACTCCACTTGCCAACTTGACCTAACAAATCCTGTTCTTAAGCCACATCCTTAATACATCGGTAAAAACGGATTTTAGCCAGTTGTATTGAAGTACACAAATTTTCAAGAATTCCTCATCTGACCTTCCCTTCAAGCATATGAGAGTGAAAGAACTTGTTTTTTCCTTGTGGTTCCATACCTGAAGTTTTCTAGTAACAAAGAGCATCTGATCATGCCACTTAAATGATTGTGGGTATTCTCTTGTTTGTTTATTGACCTGAAATTTGATGTTTAAAATGAAACAAAGAAGAAGAATCTAGGACAGAAAATTAAATGTTTATGTGGAATTATTCTGTGCACATTCCCACTGTATCTTGCCAGACTTATTAATTTCTGGAGAGAATATGTGGCTGGTAAGCTGCACATTCAGAGAGCCACGTGTAAAGAACTCCATAGTGAAAATGGCACTAACACATTATGTTTGAACCTCTTCTCTGTTAACTTCCTATAAGAGTAAAACTAAGCCTAGAATAAAATATTTTTCTACATTAAATTTTCCAGCTTCTAACCAAAAACAAGATTGCAAGGTTCAATTTGTAGTTGGTTATATACCAAGTACTTCTGAGAGGAAGGTTTTAAAATTTAGGCCTTTAAATGAGTTTGTCTCTTCTGTTATTTTGACTTTTTGTGGTTCCTCTTTCTAGTTTTTGCGAAGTTTTATTTAATACTGAGATTGCTTGAATAAGAAATGGTCAATTAAAATTGTTCTGGTCAATTAAAAATTTTCATAAAAGAAAGATTTTAGGACAGTATTTTTATAAATAGTGGTTCAATCACTTTAATGTCCTCCTAACAGAAGGAGGACAGTCATTAGTTGTAGCTCTTTCTGGAGCTAATGGAATTCCCTGTTTATATCTCTACCCAAGTAATGAAATTTGGGCCATTTTAATGACTACTGCAGTCATTCACCAGCTTTTCATTTATGAACTTTCCTCAGTGTGGTCCTTGGCAGCTGTACATTTTGATGGTTTTTTATGATCTTTTTTACTTCATTTTGTGTATAGTTTTTGCATGATGGTTTCATGTAATACATCCTTTTGGAGTTTAGGGATACTCTGCATCTTATGACTGACACCCTGTCACACAAAGCCAGAGCTGGGTACAAAAAATGTATCTGTATAAATATCTCGGTTTGTTCTTATTCTGGGCCTGCTCTCATTTGTTCTTTCTTGAGTGTCAGAGAAGGTGGGAGCATCAGAACAGTGCCAGTATGAGGTATGTATGGATGCGCTAGTTCATTTATTCATGAGCAGTGAGGGGTGTAATATATTTGAAAAGGGTATAGGTCAAATGTGGAATAGGAGTCAACAAAAGCTGTTGAGGTTGGCAGATGAAGAGGGAAGCAGTCTTTCAGCATGTGCTAATGTGCTTACATCCTGCTCAAGTGTACTTACTAATCTCGTAAGTTTTGAAAGCTGCACGTGGTTTTTAACATATGATAGTTTGGTTCAGTGGAATGTGTGCTTCCAGCTATGTTCATTTAAGTTCAGTTCAGTTATTCTACTACTTATCTTTGCTTTCCCCGCTTTCCTCCAGATTGTTTGTACATATTAATGAAATATTCAGTTTCTTCTTGCAGTATTTCTGCTCCAGTCTGTTTAGTACATGAAAGTTGGATGGCTTGTTTGTCAGTCACTCTTAAGTATTCCTGGACGTGGATGAGTGTTGACTTACCAAATGTCCGTTTTTATACTTTGCTTAAAGGGATTACCTGAACATTCAGCTTCCCCACCTTTGCCAGCCAAACAGCTGACGCAACTCTGCAAACTTACCAAGCCACCTGAGCCGTTAAACAGGTTTATTTAGGTTCCTGAACATCCTGGTACATGGTGGTGGGAAGAAAGGCAGGTTGTGAACATGTTGCATTTTATCAGTGTAGACTTTAGACTTTCTGTTAAATGTCCACAAGAGATAAGAGAAAGGCGAAAAAAAAGATAGAAAAGGAACTGCCATTTGGAAGTCAAAATCAAGCTTAGGACTCTTCTACGGAGGAATTAGAGGTAGGATTGATAATGATAATAGTTGAGCCTATTGAATTTTATATCCTTTCTGCTGTCTTTTTTTCTTTTTATAGTTTTAACCTCTGTGAGCTAAATTTTTTCAAGTGTCTTTAGTTTGTCAGTAACAGATGAGAGTTTTCATCATAAAGAGAAGCAGTGCCATGCTTCCAGGTGATACATGCTGTGCAGTGATGCAGGTGTTGCCACAGTAAGGTTTGATTGCTGGAGGACCTGAACTGAGTAGCACAGCTTGTAAATTGGGTGATGATCTTTTAAGTTGGTCCTTGAAGACCAATCAACAAAATTTGTATTGAGAAATCAAGTGTACAGTAAGAACGGGAAATGTCAGGATGTCTGTGCAAGTAGTCTGGTACCTTCTAACACCTACATCATATATACGTACTTCAAACCAGAATACACGTTTGACTCTAAGAAATCCATAAATCCCCGAGAGGATGAGTTGAGAGGGAAGAGATTTGTTTCCTCCAAGATGTACATGCATCTTATATTGGCTAGTCTGAAAATGTAACAAGATGTGAACAGATAACAGCATACAGTGGATAAGGATGTTCCTACCTTTCACATTAACATTTGGTGACCATTTTTGTGAAATTTTCTTCCTGAAGTTGATGTTACTTTGTGCATGTAATGCATTATTAAAGAAAATGGAAGACTTTCCTAATGGATGGAATTTATTTATTTTTTTTCCAAGTTCCATGTCTGCTAAAGCAAATAAAGCCAGTTCTGACAGCATTATTCTTAAGAGCCTTTCCCTCGTAGTGTTAAATATACATTAAAAAATGGACAAAACCTACTATATGTAGTCATTGTAGGAAAAAAATGTGCAGGATGTTGCTAGTAGTGCACTGTGTATCGAAGGCAACAATCAAAACAAAATATGTTTCCTTTTATTGCCAGCGCAAGTTGAGTGACTGTTCCTTCTCTACCTGATAACGTACCTAAAGCTCTTCTATAGTTGCAAGTCTTTGCCTAGGAATGTCTTTTAATTTACCTGTAAAGAAAATAATCAGATTAATGCTTCTCAGTTTAAATGATCTACTATAATTTCTTCATTGTATTGATATTTTTAATAACCAACTGTATTCCTGAATGAATCTGTGTCAGCATTTCCTACTTCGTAAAACATTGCCATGTAAAATGTAGGAGATTTATAATTTGCTTAATTTACCATCCCATGAAGTTCAGGGTTCTCTGAAATGTAGATACATGAAGCCTGGATATCCACACTTTGTCCTAAGTCTGAGTTTGTAGAGAGGTTGCATTTAATTTTATAAGTGTGTTTTAGTACTCGAATTTAACTGTGGTAACACACAGATAAATGCTGCATAAGAAAACAGGTGGTATTTGGATCCACCCTCGTCCTCTCTGACTCTTCAAGAGGAAAAGACTGACAGTAGCAAAACAGAAAACTGGAAGCCAACAGCTGTGGACATTTCCATTCACATTTAGTTGTCTGAGTTCAGTTGTGCGAGTGCCTTTGAACGAACAAGAAAAGGGTAACTGCGTATGGACTGTGTGAGTCAGTACACCGAGGCTTTCTGAACAGAATTTAAAGGGGTAAAAACATTTCCATTTTGTTAGTTTGTAGAGATATGATGTTTTGCACTTATATTTGTGTTCAGTGTGAAACCTATTACTGTGCTAGACAGTGATAAAGAAATGGATCATGGAGCTGCCATGCAAATTACTTGTTTCAGGAGTGTGAACAGATATACTTGCCCTTCTCTGAACAGTCTCGGCAATAGGATTTTAGTTGCATGGATTTTAAAACATTTTTTTGGATGTGTAAGTGGTCAGGTTCTCTGTAGGGAGATCATCCTCAGACATTCTGTTTGTCTGAGGGAGAAGCGCTGTGGTTATGACTTAACTTTTGGAGTTAAGTAGAAAGAAATGGGTGGGCTTTTGACCATTCATTTTAAAGGTGGCAAAAGTAGTAATTTTTCTTCTAAGTTAGACTTTAGAGCCTTCAGAGAAGAGTATCAAATAATGATATAATTAAGTGATTCTGTAGCAGGTATTAAGAAAGCAAAGTACAAGAACTTACGCTTCTTGTGATAACTTGATTAAAACAACAAATGTTCCCTGAAAAGAGATGCTTTCTCAATTTGCATGAGGTTTATTTAATTGTTCTTTTCTTCTGCAGTGTTCTCAGTCTTCTTAGAATTGCCTTGCATGCCTGACAAAAAGAATCATTTTGTGGTAGATCAATTGAAGCCAAAAGAAAAAGTGCAGAAAGCTATGATGTGATTAAAAATGAGAAACAAAAGCAAAAATATCTTAGTTGTTTGTCTCCCTTTCTGTATGTTTACTTTAAGAGCTGGTAATTATCCTGCTGTATGGCCTTAGTTGGTGTGTTTGTGCAGCTACGGGTGTGGGGTTTCTTAGTCAAATATGGTTCAGATATTATTTTTTAAATTGAGTTCTTTATTTAATATGATATGCTTCTTGAACCAGGCTGGGTTTCAACTGTAGGTTGAAAACCTACAGTTCTGCAATTTCTGAGACTTGCCTTTTCTCTTTTAGTTCTGTCCTTGTAACACTGTGCTTAGTAAGCCATGTTCCTGATGTATGGTGCAGTTTTTATCAGGTTGTTGGGTTGTTAGGCCATATGATTCTTATTCAGAAAAAAACTTTGTAAATCGGCTTGAAACTGTCCTTTGGAAAACCATGCTTGATAGTTATTGCTACCTTCTATATATATATACATACACACAAACACACGAGTGTATGCATGATATGTATATATGGATATAGGTGCAATCTTTGGAAACATGTCCCTTTGTTCACTCATTCATGAAGTCTAAGTAGTTCATAACAACTTCTCTCTTTTGAAGATTACACTGAACTGGGAGAACTTCCACCCAGATCTCCTTTGGAACCAGTGTGTGAAGATGGCCCCTTTGGCCCAGTGAAGGAAGAAAGAAAACGGACATCCCGTGAGCTTCGTGAATTGTGGAAGAAAGCAATTATTCAGCAAATACTGCTCCTCAGAATGGAGAAAGAAAACCAGAAGTTACAAGGTTGGTGAAGCCCTTCATTACACACTACTGCAGTACAAGTTTAATTTTTGGTTTGCGCTGTGCCTTCACAGTGTTTGAGGCAAGCCTCAATGAAACGTTTCGGACATATAAGGTTTAGCAGTATCATCCTCAGCTCTCATTACAAAAAGTAATGTTATAATTTTTTCTTAGCGCTTACCCTTATAATTTGTTTACTTCATCTTAATTGCTACCCTTCTTAGTTTTACAGTAGTTGAAGTATTTCAGCCTGTTGTCTGGAAGTGATCATAAGGAATTCAGCATGATCTTTATCATGAACTGAATTCTTTTTACATTTGCATCTCTAAGCCTTTGTTTAAGTATTGATCACCACAGCATTCTGCTTAGCTTAGTTCTTAAGGATCTGGCTGTGGACTTCAGCCTGTGTGTGCATGCAGTAGTACAAGCACCATGCAAGCAAGCTTTGTATGCTGTAGTTATAACTTAGATCAGTCAAGTGTGAGAAAAATTGGAGTGATTCTTAACCTGTTTTTTTTCTGTGGCCGAATGCATCTCTACAACAAGTCATGTCTTTGGTGTTGAGCTTGACATTTAAATTCAAAGGGCAGCTTATTATGAGTACTGATTTTATTGTAGAGTTGGATACAGAATCACCAGTGATTGCCTCTGAGAGCTGCTCCTTGTGAATGAGGACAGAAGTGGTTGTTTGGATTATTCTAGAAGTTCAGGAAGGCAGTAGCCACCTGGATTCCCAAGGGTGGGGAGCCTCAACATGAAAATGGCAATTCTTATTTACCTTTGTGTAAATTTGGAGAGGGATTGTTTCCACAAAGAACAAGTACATAGCGAAAGGTCCCAGCAAAGCAAAAAGGTTGATATACCAGATATAAAATCCTATTTTAAACTGAGACTTATAGCTGTAAGAAGAAAATGCCTTCCTTGGTCATTGCATATAGTCCTCTAAAGAATTTACTGACCCGTAAGCTATTTGCTTCTGGTACTAAGATCTCCTATCTGGGCCCTGATATCTAAAACACTTGATTACTTGAGTTTCCTATAAACTCCAGAGTTTTCAGGCACATTAATGTGCTTTATCCATAATTGCTATTACAACAAACCATGTCCATGTAAACTGAATACACAGTGCTAGGTGCCATGAGAAGCTTTTAGAGAGATACTGAGGGCAGTGATTTATACAACCCCTTCAACTGCAGGATATCAGAAATGGGCTTTTATCAGGTTGTTCTGTACCTTGCATTTGTATGGGATCTTGTATTTAGAAACACATTTCCTTTGTTTTATATCTATACTCCTGAATTTTTGTCTTCAAATTATCTGAATCCGCCACTACCAGTCAAGTTCTTGGCAACTGCATGACCCTAATATCCATTCAAGCTTTAATCAGATGCTCTGTTTTTTCTTGTTTTTCCTTGCAAAACTATCAGAAATTCACTAAGATTAGCATGCCTGAAGCTGGCTAGTGAATGAATGAGGCAAGTTCTGGCAAACGTGAAGGCCCCAGGTGTGCAGTGGGTGCTCTGGGGTAAGGAACATGCCTTAGGTAGCTGCTGAATGAACAGCGCAGCCAGTGAAACAGTACTTGCAAAACAGATTATTGTGCTGCAGTGAGCACTGTGAGCTGACAAGCAGTAAGGAGTTTCACTGCTTCATTTAACATGTCAAATACTGTTAATACATGCAGTTGCATGTAGCACCTTAACAAAGAAACAAAAACCCAAACATCAACCACAGCACACAGCAATTTGGACAATTAATAGGCTTCAGTTTTAGGTAGATTGCACAATAACTAAGTAAATTAATCCATTTTACAAACATTAAACAGTGTTAATTGGAGTACTCATTATATTGTTTCCCAGCCTCAGAAAATAATTTGCAGAACAGACGCCTGAAACTTGACTATGAAGAAATCACACCATGTTTGAAAGAGGTAACTCTGATTTGGGAAAAAATGTTGAGTACACCTGGAAGGTCAAAGATTAAATTTGACGTGGAAAAAATACACTCTGCTGTTGGTCAAGGTAAGCACTGTTGTGTTATTTTTTGTTCTTGAAATGTGTGGAAACTGAAAAGGAATACGGCAACTTAACCACTCCTCCTAAATAGATTCTTAGTAAAGATGTTTCTCAGCCTGCTGACTGTACAACTAATAATCTTCAGTGTCTTCATGGTTATGCTGTTATGCATTGTTCCCTTTCAGCATTAGCTGCACTTGTCTTTGTGGCGTTAATAGACTGGGTATTGTTTGTTGTTTGTTTGTTTTAATGAAAACTTTTCTTATATGAGAGGTGCGAAGTACCTCTGTGTATTACAGTAGTGGCAACCCAATTTTATAAATAAAACATTGTAATTAAATATGTAAGCCTAGATAATGCCAAATATGTGACGGTGTAAAGAGCTGAAGAAGCTGTCTGCACTGTTAGCTGGGTAGCATATGTACGTACAAACAAAGAACATTGCTGTCTCTCTAGAACAGCTTTTTACCACAGCTCATTGCCACAGTTATTCTTCATTTCATGTGGCTCTGTCCAGTTGATATGTGACCGTGAGAAAAATTTGGTTTCTGTTGATAGTCTGATGATTCTAGCTCGTGTTGGTGTTCTGTCCAGCACTTAAAAAAAAACTTGGAGTGGTGCAAAATAAATACATCCCTGTTTAATTGATTGTTGCCAATAGATTCAAGTAGCCAGCAGATGAGTACGTTACCCATGGCTTTTAATGCTACTAACATTTCTGTATGGCCTAACTGTAGAAAACCATGTTTTTAGTTTTGTCAGAGTTCGTATATAAGCAAAAATGAAAAATGCACTTAACAGAACTTGTTAAACTGCATTTGTTTATAGATGAAAACTGTTAAAAGTAACTTGGCAAAAAGTGCACGTTTCAGTAGGAATGGAGCTTAAATTTGGTTTGTAAATATGTAGTATTGGTTTATAATATACTGTCATAGATGCATAAGTGTAATGCGCATTTCAACTACTGTACAACGAAGCATCCAGAGATGAATTCAGTATGGAACTGTTTCTCCGCTAAGAGATCTGTAATATATTTGTCATTTGGGTTAATATTGAACATCTGTAGATGCTAATTCAACCCTATGTGAGACAATCAACTTCACTGGGGCTGATTTTATATATGTGTCTGAAGAGGCACTTTCCCTCACTGCTTCATGCTGGAGACTCTTGATTCTGTGATTCTGCAATAACCAGGGTTAAGCTCCCTAAATTAATATATAGATGCATTCTCTAAATAAACTTGTGGTCTAGATTCAAATGCTGTACAGATGTACTCGTATTTTGTGTTAAAGCAATTGTCCGAATTATGGTAATTAGTAAAAATAAGATAAATCCATATCCTTTTGTGTTTATATGGGAGAAGATAGTAAAATTGCTCTGTGTTACTGTCTTACCATGTATGTGTGAGTCCATTTTTGTTCCTCCAATTGTTGTAATCATCCATGTTACCAATCTACCAAAAGAAATAAAGCACTCTGAAATAAAGCCACAGGTTATTAAAAATTGTAATGCCTGGTTCCAGTACATCATGGAGGACTGAACTGTACACTTTCCCAAAGAACAGTGTTTGGAGTTCTTGTGTAGATGATGAGTTTTGCATATAGATGTAGATGAGGGTTGCCAGAATGTACATGAAATAGTTAAATAGTTTCAGCCCTTTATATAGAAAAAGAATTTGGGGTTTTAAAACATTTCTGTTTGCACCAGTGATTCAACATGCCAATAGCAAAATTGGAAATAAAATATTTCCTAATGACATGGCTTTTGTTGTATTCTCTAGACAACATTCTATTTGTACTTGTTTATTCTTCTGGTATATGTGCATTCTAGCTTCCTAAAATTTACTGCCAACGACAGTGTCAGTGTTGTATTGAGAGAACACGTGAATTATTTCTATCGCAAAGCTTTATCATGTGCTATAGGGTGGAAAATAAATGATAAGCATCTAGCTTTTCAGTGACCAATATTACACTTTTTTTTGCCTCCTCTAGTAGTTCTTGGGTTAGATAGAAGTGCTAACCTTAGACTTCAGGCAGCTCATCCTGTTTCCACCTTAAATCTCTCCTGTTACGTTGCTGGTTTCTTCTATTTGTGAAGGAAGTACGAGAACAGTAGTTTGATCTATGGTCTGCTGGAGGTAGCAGATAGGGATCTAGCAGATAGGGATCTGCTTGCTTTAGTTCCTCAATCCTGTTAGCTCAACTGTAGCTGAAACTCAGTGCCACTGGGAATTAAAACTTTAATGACCTTCTTCTCAGGAGTACCACGTCACCACCGTGGGGAGATCTGGAAATTTCTTGCAGAGCAGTATCATCTTAAACATCGGTTTTCAAATAAACAACAACCAAAGGACACACCTTATAAAGAACTCCTTAAACAACTAACTTCCCAACAACATGCAATACTTATTGACCTGGGTAAGTACAGCTTTGGGGGGGGGGGGGAGGGGTTGGGGGTTCTGATTTCTGAAAATAATTAAATAAAATAAGGTAATGCATTCAAATACTCTCACCTAATAATAGGTTGTTGGTAAGAACTGCTTGTAGTCTGGTCTAAATGAGAAGTATTACTTGATGCCACTAGAAAAATGTAAAAAGCATGTTTCAGGCACAGAGGGCCTTTGCAACATGTGGTTATTAGAAGCTTCGTCTGTATTGCAGGCATTGATGGTGAACTCCACAGGTCAGTGGAATAGAAATTGTCAAGAAAATAAGTCAGTGATTAAGTGCAGATTGTTGAATGACAGGTGCTATTCATTTGTGATACCCAGCATTTACTGTCTCTCTTAAATACTTTTACTTGAAATAGTGCAGAAGCTTTGCTTTTATTTTTTCAGTTGGTAGATGATAGTAGCTGATATTTTCTCTTGTATTAAAGCAATTATGAATAGCTTAAAAGCCCTTTTTAAGGCAATTCTCAGCAGTGAGTTCCCACTGCTTAAATTCAAGCAGCAACTTGCTCCTAATTTGGGACAGTGAATTGGTCTATGGAGGCACATATGCTGTTCTCCACTGAGTTTAGTAGAGAGTAATTAGAAACCAAAGCTTTTAAATTTCAAGGGCCTTGTAGGTGGGCTTCAGACAGGTCTGTGCCCCCAGGCAGCAAACTGCACATGGCTGTTCCTCTGCTGGGTTAAGAATTCTGTGAACTCTCCTGTAGTTATTAAAGGATTTCTAACGTGACAGTAATTGTTCAGAATTATGCAGTTGTTGACTCATATGCTCACATGTCTAACCTTTACCTTTGTGAAAGTATTAGTGCTTGAAAGACACTCATCTGATGCAATAACACCTCACTGATATATGGCTGAATTGGACATTTTTACAGCTAATCCGTAGGTTATCCTTTTGAATATATGGTCATGGAGATGTGTGTGCATGTATATATTAAATATATAAGATCCTGTTCTCTCCTCCCTTGGATATTTCACTTCAGTTTTTTTCCATAGGGATGCCATCGCTTGCATGCGGGATTCTATGGTCTACTGTGTTCATAATGCTCTTTCAAATTAAAGGAAAGAAGTGGTCTTTTCTTCCAGAGCATGATAGAGTTTACAGAGGCTTGTGTTACAGGGATTGTGGTTTGAGTCTGGGGGATAGCATGAAACAATAACTAAGTTTGAATAAGTGAATTTAACATGAAAAAGCTGTCATTGGGAAATTTATGTACTGTAACTAGCACAATATCATATGATAGGATGATAAAAATTATAGAAGATCTGTGCTATGATTCCAATGATTAATGCACATTCTTTTCTATAAAGATATTATACAGTGTCATTCCATCATACTTCCATTCTTTACAACTGTATTCAAATAGTATTTTAGTTGTAAAGAAGATTGTACACCCTTTCTTCCATGTGGAAGAGCTGCCTGGTGAGAGGTCATCTGTTCTCAGGAATATTCAGGGTTTAGATGGTGCACTAAACTTTACAAAGTACAGGAGAATATCTTCTTCCTCTTTCAGTTGGTGTTTTGCAACATTTGGTAAAGGAAGTAGAAATACAAAGTCAGCGCATACAAAACAAAAATCTGGCAGAACAGGCACAGTTCTGCTATAACTGATGTAGGCTGAGGTGGGAAGAGTGGCCATTGACATCACCTTCACTTTTCTGTATTTGATGAGCTTGCCAGGCTTAGGAGTGGCACTTGGGAAGGGTGTGACACTCCAGGGCCTTAAGTGGCCAGCTGGGAATAGGTGACTGCCAGTGCATGCAGGTGTTGTTTCCCTCCAGACTTGGTCACGCTGATTCTAGTAATTCCCCTGAATGGATGCCAGACATGTTTTATATTGTTTTGAAGTAGACATTTATGTGCATCATTTTCTAGCAAGTATCTATTAGTCAAGTCAGCACACACGGTTTCGATACCCCCTGGCAGCATATGTTGGGATTCTTTCACATCAAGGTGCCATGGTAAGGGGTGAACCATTCTGTACAACCATTATGTGAAGTAGAGTAGAGGTGTGCAGCATAAGTGGATAGGCAGCTAGAGGGAATTTGTGTTTTGGCTTCTCTTTCTTCAGGCTATTAGAAGTGTTTCTTTTAAGTAGATCTTCAAGAATCCTTCTGAAAGCATGCACTTATCCCTGGAGAGAAGACTGATGTTCTTGCTACCTGTGGTTATAATATTTAAAAGCTTTCCCAAATTAAGCCCAAAACATCTTGCTAACACAGTAAGATGCTAAGCTGTAATGGTATTGCTTGTGCGTAGTTGAACTGATGTGTTTTCATAGGTAAATACTGCTTCCTGAGAATGAGGAGCACTGAGATAGATTTAAAGTAGCCACTCTACTGCCTCAGTTTGTTGTTACTGTGCTGCTTTACTACACACATAAGAGCAAAGCCATAGTTCTATTGCTTTTTTTTTTTTTTTTTTTTTTTTTGGTCTGTTTCCTTCTCTGGCCCTATCTGTAGGGAGATGTCAGGTTCTGAATGCTAAGTTTATGTTCAGTAAATGATTTATTTTCTCATCGGGTTAGAGTAAACTGACCTCCAAGTACTATAGTGTAGGAAATTGCTGTACTGATCACTGGATGTTTTCTGAGCACAGTAGAAAATTATGTTTTGGTTTTTTATAGTCCAGAAATTAAGTAGTAAGTAGTTACTTCTTCATGTGACACTCTTGAGGTACCAGAGTTCATTTCAGCCTCTTTTCAGCAGAAACAGAAATAGTTTACTCCTAAGTAAAAGTTAAAATCCTTGGGTTAGTCAGAGCCAGGGCACTCAGGAACAAATCTGCTTGTGAGTTTAGCACTCTGATCCTTCCATTTGCTGCTTTTTGGAATTTCTTTGCCTTTCTATTCTTGCTCAACTTGTGTTTTTTCTTTGTGACTTGTTTGAAAGGCACCTTGCCACCTTGCAGCACACATCTGTCTTTAGACTGTACTGCAATAACTCATCATTATGGCAGAGGTGACAAAAGAACGCAAGCTCTCTGTACAAGTGGAAGCTAAAAACATTGCTTCAACAGCATTCAGTTATGTGGCAGGGCCTGGCCTAGGGAGACCTGCTTAGAAATTGCAAGCTGAAGTGTGTGAAAGGCCACAGCAGTTACCAGATGGCAGAAGGACTCTGCCCCAGGCTTTGTCTCACTGAAACGGGAGCTCTGATGTTATCTGGCAGCACAGCAGCATTCCAGGAGCTAAGGGGTGGGGTGGTGTTTAACAAGTGGGCAACTGAAAAACATGCTTCGCTTAATACTAGAACAAAAGGCGTATTCAAATGTAGTAGAGGAAATCTGATGGGGGGAGTCTAGAAATGAAAATACTGTCTTCTGGAAATATTTTCTAAAATATCTGTAAAATTGACACTGTTAAATATGCTTGGGGAACTGCAATATCACAGAGTGACTGAAGTTGGAAGGGACCTCTTGAGATCATCTGGCCCAGTGCCCTACCCTAGAGCAAGCTGCACAGGACCGTGCTGCATCAGATTCTGAAATGCACCACAGATGGATACTAAAACCTTTCTGGGATGAAAGGCTGCAGTCTGATTTTTTTGTTTGGTTGTGTTGTTATTTTCTATTTTTTAATGTAAACACTAACTGTAACTGTGTTCACAGGACGCACATTTCCAACACATCCGTACTTCTCAGCACAACTGGGAGCTGGGCAGCTGTCGCTCTACAATATTTTGAAGGCGTATTCCCTTCTGGACCAGGAAGTAGGATATTGCCAGGGACTTAGTTTTGTAGCAGGAGTTCTACTACTTCATATGAGTGAGGAAGATGCTTTTAAAATGCTGAAGTTTCTCATGTTTGATGTGGGGCTAAGAAAACAGTATCGTCCTGACATGACAATTCTACAGGTATAATTTCTATTTTTCTAATACAAGAAAGATGATGATTAGTCATAGTAAGACAATATAGATAGCATTGTCAATATCTAGACTAGATCTTAAATTTATTTCTCAAAAATGAAGGTGGTGATCTGGAAAAAGAATGGATCACCTTAAATGTACTAGTTTCAAATTAAAATAGGCTACTGGGAAATCTGTGAAAGCTATAATCAGCAAGAATTCTGGTATACACTGTTATTGAGGTTTAAATGATCCTGAAAACGAGCCAGTTGTACACTCATGGGTGACCCATCCTTGGTCTTCTCTGTGTGTATTTCTCAGTATTTCTTTCTTCACAAAAATCAGTCCAAACATCAGTTGACAAATATAATTAACTGTTTCTAGTGAAGTGTGGACTTTGTTGTTATGACTGTTAAAACATATTTAGGTTTAGTCTTTCCTTTTCTGTGCAGATCCAGATGTATCAACTGTCCAGACTTCTTCATGACTACCATCGAGACCTCTATAACCACCTTGAGGAACATGAGATTGGCCCCAGCCTCTATGCTGCTCCCTGGTTTCTCACCATGTTTGCCTCACAGTTTCCCCTCGGATTTGTAGCCAGAGTGTTTGGTAATTCTTTATAAAATTTCAAGATATTGTTCCGGAAACCTTGTATATGGAATACTATTATAAGAACAGTGTATCATCCAAACATCTAGGAGAAATATTTACTTTCTATTGATGAGCAGGAGAACAAAACAGAAGTCATCCTACAAAGTGTGTAGTGTTTGCAGAAAAACAGGAGTGAGAAGAACATAGGACAGTTCCAAACAGCCTCATATTTCATTCTTGTTACCTTTTTCCACCCTGCAATCACTTGCAGAGGGAATGTTAGATTTGTTGCCATTAAAGCATAGAGATGTGACAATGGCACTGCCTAGAACTACTTTAGTTGCAAGCTGAAAAGAGATGTGAACAAGGCACCATCTGAGAAATGTATCCATTTATTGCATTATCACCATATCCAATGCTGTAACTGAAAAATGATTTTGAAGGTTAAGTTTCCAAAACATACACAGAGATGACCTTTACACTTCTATCCTGAAGCATAATCTCCTTACTTTGTAAAAACTGGAAAATATTGTGAAGCACACAGCGTTTAGGCTCTGAAGTCACTTCCGTTACTAATTTTTGGAATCTGTAGAAGTAGAGTTCTATTTTTTCTTGAATAAATTCACATAAGGATTTCACCTGAATGCTTTCTTATGGATGCATTCTGTAGATTAATTGCTATTGAGAAGGTACTTCATTTTCTTATTTGTTCTTTGCTTTTTCATTGCATTATGTGGTAAGCAGGACAGATTGGAATTCTCCTTCTGTTTTCTGTCTTCTAATAGGAATTTATTTGCCTTTTCCCTAGTCTCACTTAAGAGATGTAGCTACACGATGATTAATGGTGACACTTTAATATCTTTTGAAGTTACAGTGTCATCTACCGCAATAACAATAATAAATACAGATTCCTAGATGAGCTAACAACAATCCAGTCCTGTTTCTGGTCATGCCACAAGTAATATTAAAAGAAATCACAGTAATAAGGATAATATACACTAAGTAGAACTACATGTCCTGCCATTAGCATCTTAGCTCCAGGGAAAACAGAAATAGTATTTTACTTTATTCTTTCATTTATTTTTATTTTGTGAATCAGTTCAAAGTAGATAGTTGTCAATGGATGTTAACCTATCTGTCAGTAATAATCTTTAAGAATTAAATGAATCTTTGTATGTAAGCATCATGTACTGAAATTATCATCAGTTCACCTTTCAGCTATACTTAATCTATACAGTACTGTGCATGGCAATAACAGGCTTTGAAATGGACTGTTGACTGCAGTGAAGATTATAAAAGTGCCTTGTTTATCCAGTATATTTGGATTTCTGCCTTTCAGAGCTTTTGAAAGAAGGATTTTGCATTAGAATAGAAGGCAAAGATGCCTGATCTCCATAGTCAATAGATTTAAGTCAAGAGCAGGAAAGCATATGTGACTTAAGCTGTCACCTAAATCTCAAGTACAGCATAACCAACACTTGCAAGTTACTAATCTCTGAAAGCTTGTAGGAATTTCTTTCTTGAGACAGTGTTTATTGGAATTATGTAAATAGGGAATGGTGGACATTCTTTTACACTAGAAAGTAAAATCTCACCTTTATCTGCACTTAAAGACCGAAACAAGCAAGTGCAAATCTGAAAAAGGCTAAATCTGTCACTTTATGGGTGACTGGAGTAAGAATTATGGCAAATTAGGACCCAGCCAGTTCTGACCCGCGTTCATAGACTTTTGAAGAACTGAAGTACATTTTCATTGCTCACTGAATAGACCTCTTGAGAGGAATGTTACCTTTTAATGTCAGAGCAACTCATCTGTTGGCTATTAAGACTTAGAGCACGCTGTTATTTTCTCACATATTCTTTGAACCCTTGATGTTAGAAGCCCTGGTGTTACTTAATACAGTTGTTACTGAATACTGCCAGTGTCTTATCATAAGGCATATTTTTGCAAGTGTTTCACAAGGAATATGTAAAAGCAGCAGGCTAGAAAGAGGTTAATCTAAGGGCAGATATATGAGTCAAACAGAAAAAACTGCTTTTTACTTTTTAATTATTTATATAACTTTTCAACACTTCTCCTGTGCTCAATTTAATGAAAGCGCAGTATAACAAAGATGTATTCTTTAATACTCATATTTAGTTATTAAAGGAGGAGATTTGTTAAAAATAATGTTTATTTTATTCCAAGATTATAGATAAAACTTAAATTCTAAATCCTCTAGGCTGCCAATCATGCTGACATTAATTTGGTACCTTCACCGTGCAGGCATTGGCTGTCAGCCCACTGAACAGGAAGTGTGGGGAGTGGATAACAAATGGGTCTTTGTTAAGTACTTTCTATTTTAAATGAGAGAAGGATTTCAGCTCTGTATTACCAGCTCAGCTCATACAAACATTCGTTAACAACTTAGAGGTCACCTTGAGTTAAACTGCATTTCTCTGTGGGGCAGGTGCTGAACCACAAATATCCATTATTTCTGCTCTGTTTTCTCTTTGTGTTTCCTAGCTGTTTTTTAGCATTCTGTGTCATAACATACAGCTTTCCCTATAAAACTTTTTGCCTTAATTTCCAGTTTCAGTAGACAATTGAGTCAGATGCCTGCTCTGTTATCACTTTACAACTTTTAGAATAAGTAGCAGCAGAATGCAAGGTTTATGGTTAGTTATTAATTGCGCTTTTCTTTCTCAAACAGTGAGAAAGAGAAGTGAAATGAATGACTGTTTCAACATCTCAAGTGTGGAACAGCACGTAGAGGGTTGAAATTTCATTCTGATACAACTTTGGAAAGAAAAATATTGCTATTACGAAGAATGGCAGTTAGTTATGTTGTTTACTATATCAGGGAATCCTCTGGTTTTGCTAGCACTCATTTCTATTATTGTATGGGTTTTTTTCTCTTTACTGTTTTTAATCATGAAGATATACAATATTTATGTTGTGTCATCATGCTTCTTTGTGATTCACAGCTACTTCAGTCACAGCTTCAAATACAAGGAAGGGAAAGAGCAAGAGAAAAGCCCTTTCTAAATAAATACATGCATAGGAAATTCAGAATAAAACTACTTTATCTTCCTTCTCCTTACAAGTAAAAGCAGTGGGAAAGAAAGAGGTTAATTTGAAGACTGTTTTATGAGTTAAATAGAAAAACTGAATTTTACTTTTTAATTATCTTTGTCTTTCAACAGTTCTGAACAGAATCTAATGAAAGTAAAGCATCATAATGATGTATCCACCAGTACTGTTTTCTGTGTTATACGATTTGGCTCATAATGAATCCTTCAATAAAACCAATAGGAAACTCAGAGTTCTAGTAGCAGGAAAGTCAGATGCAGAACAACACTGTTTATACTGTGGACAGATAATTGATGGAGTCAGATGGATTTGTTTCTTGTCTGATGCTTTGTCTGAAGTCTTCTATATCTTGCCTCTTTAAAGACATAGGAAGTTTGTAAAAGAAAAGAAAGGAAGTTGCATTGAAAGGTCGCTGTGTACTGTGGCTTCACTGTGCTTGAATGTATGCCAGAGTGCTGTCACTGCAGGGCCACCTGCAATGTTAACGCTTAAGCTCTATTACTAAGATTTCAGGATACTTATTCCTGTAGCTATTAGAATATTAATGTAACTGGTTGAGACACCTACTTAAAATAAGCACATGCACACGAAACTTGATACTGCAGGAAAATGCACATTTGTCTTCACATGCCTCAACACTGTCTTATGGAGATTTTGTAGCTTTATCCACCAGATCAGTAAAGAACACTACTTCAGACTTGTGTCTTTGGATGTCGTTTCTACTTGTTCTGTTAAGATCTGAAATGGCACTGGGAGCAGAGTTCCATTTAATTTCAGAGCTGAAGACTTAGTAGTAAATTCCACAGTTTCTAGTTTATTTCTTTATTCCCTCAAACATCTCAAAAGAAAAAAAAGCTCACAAAGCTACTAAATGCACAAAAAGGAGTGAAACTGCCAAACTTGACTACCTGGCTTATTTTGTGTTCTTTGCTTAAATTTGAGATGCATTTGTTGGATGGAAACTCACTGAACAAATTAAATACTTGATTATGTTAGTCAAGTGTGCTATTCACAGTCAGTGTTCTGATCCTGAGAGAAATGCAAAACCCATAGCCTCAGTAATAAGCATATGTGTCTGGCAGAGTGTATCTAGCCTCCAGATCACCCTTAGGAGAAATTGTTATTCTTGGACATTTTATTGTTTGGATATGCTTGTCAAAAGATGGGCTTACTTATGTCCTCTATTTTTTCCTTTGTTTTCACAGATATGCTTTTCCTTCAAGGATCAGAGGCTATATTTAAAGTGGCCTTAAGCCTTTTGGGAAGTCACAAGCCCTTGATTCTGCAGCATGAGAACCTAGAAACTATTGTTGATTTTATTAAAAACACTCTCCCCAACTTGGGTTTGGTTCAGATGGAAAAGACAATTAGTCAGGTATGAAATAATTTGAATGTATGAGTGATATACAAAGAAGTAATATTTCTTTTAACAAATTCTTGGCAGAAGATTCACTGCAGTGTACTGTGTCACTTCCAGCTGAGAAGAATTCTGTAATTCTGAAAATGCTGAAAAGTTTCACAAGTGTATGGTTTGTATTGTACGTCTGTGTTCTCACATAAATGCATTGGTTATGGTCACTTTATGAAGCATTTAATGAGAGCTTGGGGTTTGTATTCATCTCCAAATATTACTGCTTTCCGAAACTAATTTCAGAAGCAGAAGTTGACTTACAAGAGACTTAAAAATGTTGACTTTGATTTCACAAAACTAGAGGCCTCCCTGCACTGTTTTTGTCTATTCTGGTTTTCATGGTGCTGTCTTGGTAAGTTGCAGCAGTGACTTTGTACTTTGCCCTGAGGTATGTAGGGCATTGTGGCCTTCTGCTGTACCCAGTGATTCTAGGCAGCAAAAACTGGGAATCCTTGAGCCATTATTTTTCAGTAGCAAACAGGGAGAATTATGCAATATTGCTAAGCTGGCAGATGGCTCTGAAGCTATATATATGTGAATTGAAGCAAAAGAAGAAAGGAAGTGGTAGATTTGTAGTGGGTAAACAGAAGTATATGTTATCTCCCAGGCTTAAAGCCCAAAGTGCACGGCTTTACTGAGAGTCACAGTACTCGGGTGACCTGCAGGAAGCAACTGGCTTTGATCAGGAGGACGGCAAGATGCTTTGTTCAGGCATCTCAGACTGCTCTAAATTTAAAAGTGGGCAGGCAGAAGTGAGTACCAGGCAGAGCCATTGTCATGCTGTGATCAGGGCTGCCTTTGAAAAGGGTGGCAGGTTGGCATGGCCTGCAGACCATATACAGCTCCTCACCCCTTCTGCAACCTGGCCTTCGGTGTATCTGCCATGGTTTACCTTCAGTTAGTTAGCTTTCAGATCAAGCTTTTGATTTGCCTCATTTGTCACCCCTTTCATATTTGATACTCTGGATACGATGACAGGAATTTCCCTCCCTTCTCAAGAGCAGAAAGGTTGGAAGGGGCAGAGGCCATGAGAGGAGCTAGCAGTTACCCTGCTGAATTGAACTTTGTTTATTTCTTCCAGTTCCAGTAGTTTGTTTTCTCCAGAGATGCGCAGATTATACAGAAAATTAGAGTTCCATATGTGTAGCCAAACCCAGATTAAAACTCTTGTCTTCAGTGTTTGGATTTGTATTTTTTTGCTATATAACTACTTAAGGTTATTTTTAATAGCATATATAACAGATGTTATGAACATTTTGTAATCCTGATGTTTTAGTTAACTATAAATAATGTGTTGTAGGTAATGCAGTTAATAAAACTGGAAATAATTGTTGATATCTCAACAGATATTTAAGTTGGTTTTTTTGTTTGGTTGGTTGGTTGGGTTTTTTTTTTACTTATTTCCAGAAGGAATAAATTACAAGAGGTTTAAAAATAAATACTAAGTCACAAGTTTCAAATCTTGGGCTATTTTCAAGATGCAATTTAAAATCACCTTTAAGTTTGTTTCTTCTATGTTCTGTAATAGCCACTTGCCCTTTTCATTTAGCTGCTTTTTCCCAGCTTCCAAAGGAGATAACTGGTTCGTTTTTGTTTTGTTTTCCATAAGATCTCTCTGTGTACCTCAGTTTCTTTATCTGCTCTTAGAATGCAAGGTTTTCTTAATGCTCATGCATAACATTTAGCACTCATGTTAGTGAATCACAGCTAACAATAATAATCTACTTTGATGTTACAGAATGTTTAATGAAGTGCATTTGTGTAAGGGTAGATAATTTCATCTTCTTTCAGTCTCTCAGTAAATTGTAAATAAGCCTAGCAATGTCTGCTGTTTTTCATTTGAAGCTGTGCTACAAGAAAACTCAGACTTGTATGTGTGGCCCAAGAGCTTGGACTGCACTTTCCAAAAGTGGCATCTAATTCTGCTGATGTCTGCCATATAAATTCTGCACTTCGTAACTTCAATATACGTGATTTTGCTGAAGGACTGAGTCAGTACAAAAGCTTTAAAACAAATCTAGATCCAGTGCCAGTGTTTTGCCTCAGTCTTGCCATCTCCAAAGTAGAAAATTCTAATGCCAAAAGTTGTTCTTTTTTTTTTTTAATGCAACAGTTAGATACTCTGTGTTGATCTGGGGGATTGAAGGCATCTGATGAGCCGTAGCTTTGATCTGCATAGCACCTAATAATGTTTTTATATACAACAGGTGTTTGAAATGGACATTGCCAAGCAGTTGCAAGCTTATGAAGTTGAATACCATGTGCTTCAGGATGAGCTTATAGATTCATCTTTGAATGACAATCAGAGACTGGATAAGTTAGAAAAGGCAAACAGTAGCTTGCGCAAACAGAACTTTGAACTCCTGGAAGAACTGCAGGTACAATTTGTATTCATATTTAATTAACATTCTTATTTATCTAGGTTTTTCAGATGAGACCATCCTGTGCTAAGGCACAGAAGAGATTGGTGTTTGGTCTAGTGACTTAAAAGCTTAGCAACATGTGGTTTTATTTAGATTAGCATTTAAAGCTTATGTGTAGAAATAGTTCTCAGAATGGGGAGTGGATAGAGCACTTGCTTGCCATTAGTGAAAAGCTGAATCATTGTACACTCACTCCTGGAGTAATTAAAATCATAGCAGAAGATGATTAAAAATACCCATGGTGTTTTTACATCTTCATTTTTCCTTTCTGTAGTCAGTGCTTTATTACAACAGCCTATTACAAATGAAAAGCTCATGCCCCCTGTCACAAATCAGAACTGCATCTTCTGTGGCATATGTTACCTGTAAAGATACGGTCTTTCTTGCAAGAATGTGTTTTGTTTTTTTTTTTTTGTTGTTGTTGGTTTTAGCTATTTATTGAAAAACTGTTACTGACATGACTTAGATAATATGTGAAATAATAATGTCTAAAATGTGTTCTGTGCCCATTCGATCCACAGCCTTTTTAGAGGCAGTACACCTTATGTCTTGGCTTTTCCTTTATTTAACTCAAGAAGTCAGCTTTCTGACTGCTTTATAACATGACATTTGTCATAAATTTTCTGATCGTGCAGTTAATTTGATTGAAAAAAGGGATTTTAAGTTGAAAAAACAGATAATATACTCTGCTAACAGTTTCAAGGCTCTTGATTGTTGTCAACAAAATAGACTCCATAGGTTTATAGATGAAAGAAGGAATATAGATTTCTCAAACACTGGTAGCCTGTACATTGACTAAGGCTAGCCAGCAGTGCAGACCTAGACTGCCTTTCTTCACATTTTAAGATTTTTGTTAATTCTGACCGTGCAAGATCTGAACCTGTTACAGGTTGTAAGATGAATCTTACAACAGATATCAAAAGAGAAACGGCTCTGCAGAACGTTTTCATAAAGCTTTCAGACACGTGGATGAAGAAATTGTTGAATGTAACACAGGAGAGAAGGATTTTGGGGATCAGATACAAGATGAGATGACCTGCAGGTAGCTGCATCAGGGGATTTTCCACCCTGCTACTGTGCCTAAAGGCTTTGCAGTCTTAAGTGGTTTTCATCTGTTTTTACAAAAGTGATCTCTTCTTCACTGCTGTCAACTCAGCACCTAACATGAGAGTGGGAAACTTAACTATATGTTGTGTTGCAACCTCTTTGTCCTGGAGGTGGGCCTAATTCACATTCCTTTCCAGTGGTGAAAGATGACCTATTGCAGATGTGAGCAGCAAATATGACCAAAATATCTGGGTCATGATTTGTCAGTATTCTGCCCCTAAAGGCTGAACTTGTTAACCTGTCGTAATTATATGAAGGGCATTGAACTCAGCAGAAAGGGAAATACTTCCATGAAAGCTGAGACCATCCATTGCTTTTGCCTGCAAACATTACCCAATGATGAAACTTCCAAACAGATCTCTGGTTTTCTCAGAATACCTCAGCTGCAGATCTCACTCAAGGAATTGGAATTATATTTTGTTTCATGTGAATTAAAATGACCATGTCAGCAGCCTCTTGAAGGAGAATTGGGAATGCACAACAAAAGGAATTCTTCAAGGGTTATTGTCCATTTATGTATCAGATTAAATCCTTACCTTTCCCTTTGTCCAAGTGCAGCATTAATTGGAGTTTGTGCTGAGATTAAATGGGAATGCGTCTAACAGGCTAAGCTGTCTTTGATTCACAAACAATGTAGAATTCAACAAACACGGCTGATCAAAAATGTCTCACAACTGAGCCATACAGAGGCTTAACTCAGCCTGCCATTCTTTGGTGTGTAAATTGCAAACTTTCATAACTTTCTGGTTTGATCTACATCACATTATATTCTAAGCTTAATTGTGAAGCAAAGTAACAAAGTTGAGAGAGGGAAGTTTCTTGTTATAGGGAACACTCTAGTCGTTGTCTAAAATACACAGGTCTAATAGCATTCACACTTGGATTTTACCTTTATAGTTTTCCGTCATTTTGGGAAGTATTTAGGTAGATATTAAATTTCTTTTTTTTTTTTTATCCTTTTCCTTTTTCCTCCCTTCTTTCTGTGAAAGGTGGCTAATGGAAAGATCCAAAACCTTGAAGCCACAGTAGAGCTTTTACTGACTAATGAAGGCAAATTGAAGGAGTCGATTCTCACTCTTGAGCAGGAACGAGCAGCTTTGCAGAAGGCAGTGGAAGAGATGCGGAAGAAGATTGGCGATACAAATGAGAAGCCTATGCTTACTAGACAAGCGCACCTGGATGCTGACTGATGTGCAGTTGTCTCAGAGCAGAGGAGCTGAGCAAAAAACAAAGGGAAGAACTGGGTCTTGTTGT
The DNA here is from genome assembly GCA_023055505.1 of Callipepla californica brunnescens. NCBI lineage: Eukaryota > Metazoa > Chordata > Aves > Galliformes > Odontophoridae > Callipepla > Callipepla californica. The sequence continues at coordinate 23,197,062 of JALIRH010000005.1, read as the reverse complement.
TGATCCATGGAGATTTGATGTTGTCACCTTCATTGTACATGCCTTACTGTAGCAAAGCAAGATAGAGGCGTTGTGGCTGCTCAGATCAGATAAGCAGGTTCCTTGGGGAGGAAGCTTTCATTTTAGTATGTAGAAGTGCTATGAACAGCAAGGTGCCACGTCATAATAAGCAGGAGAAACCTAATAGTGCGTGCACAATGCACTGTAAAGATGTCACAAATTCTTCCATAAGTGCTTCTAAACCCAAGTGCTTTATGTTTGTTACGTATTTTGTTTGTGCATTCATCAACATCATGGTAAGTAGCACATCCTTTAGAAACTCCACTGAAAAAAAAATATGACAGTGTAAAACCTTCAAATTGATGGTTGCTTTGCTGCAAGTATGCAGTGGTAACACTTGCAGAAAGTTTTATGATTGGACTTGAGATATTTTTGATGGCATAATTCCCCTGCAGCTTGACTCAGTTCTGTTAATTATGTTGTTTACACCTTAGATAACTGTTTCCTGATGCTTGCAGATGTCAATCTATTGGACTCCAGAGAGCTGGTCTTTATTGTATTTAACTATGCGTCATTAGGGATTGCCATCTGTTTTTATAAGTATGTTGTTTTAATGTATTTTTGTTTAACGTCCATTAGTGTGTTGTTAGTTAGCATTATCTGATAAACATACATACTGTATATAGTAATTGTGTTACGCTTAACAAAATACACTGATGCTGGTTTCATTAAGCCTGTAACGCTTGCAGTATCATCCAAGGATTTATATTTGGACTCTTTAAGTTTCATTTTATTTATTTCTGATCTGCTGTGTGATGTAAGCCATCGTTTTGTTGGGAAACTAATGCCCCTCTCCATTTTTCCTTCCTTTGGTACTCTACCCACAAATGCTCTGGGAAGTGTTATTCTTTAAAACGTTTTGTGAGTTTTGGAGGCGTTTTGAGAGCTTCGTGTTGTGCCAGAGATGTTTAAACTGCTTTATAAAGGGTATTGCTGTTTTAATTAGAGCACCATTCTTTTTACAATGCCTCTTTTGAGTAAGATTACACACGTTAAAAGAAAAACAAAAGAAACAGTTTCTTAATGCATTGAAAGTAGTTTTCAGGCCAGTTGAAGCACCACTCCTGCAAGTGCAATAATATCCATGGCTGTCCATCCAGTTGTTTGGGTTTGCTCCTGAATTAGGGAATAGCGCTGTAGTTCTGTTTAATCCCCAAACACAGAGTTATCAGTGTGTCATCGTGGTGGAGAATCACCCAGAGATGCAATTTCTGTTTTTCTTAAATTGTTTTTGTTCTTATTTGTAAAATTTCAAAGCACATAGTTGTGTTTTCTTTGTTTTTGTTTTTTTTTTTTTTTCTGACTGGCACTGTAGAAAATGTTTTGTTTTTTCTTTGTGCAAGAAATGTTGTAGTTTAACATTCATCTACTATGCAGAACAAATACCTCTGTATAGGTCAAAAAGAAAAGGAGAATTTTCTGTTCAGTTTCTGAACGCTTTGTGTCACTCTGTCATGTCTTAAATATGGCTGGTTCTTGCAAATCCACTCTGTATTCATTTAGTATTGAAATTCCAGATAAATTAATAATTATTAATCCACTTACCTCAAAGGCTTGCTTTTTATTTGGAAATCCATACTGAGGCTCATGCTTCATGTTAAAAACCATGTTATAATGGACCTCATACTGTTAGAACACTCCATAACGTTGCATTTTTACACCATAGTGCCATAATTCATACACTGACTTTTTAATGAGCAATAAAAGTAATAATGATGTATGCCTACATCAATGTTTTTAATTTATTTTTATGTTTAAAAATAAAAATGTAGCTTGTGGGGTGGCAGTTCAAAATCTTGAGACCTGCATCTGCAAGTGTTGACTCCAGGGAAATATTCCTTTCTCATCCATTACCAAGAATCTGTGTAATTGCAGAAGTTCACAGTGTAGATCAGAACTAAAATAAATGTTCTTAGAATGCACAAATAGGGCAAATTAATGGTAAGCAACTTTTTGTAACCATACGATTGTTTTATTGCACCAGGGAACTGAATTTTCTATTTTTACATATGCAAATTAATATAATTCTGTTAAAAATACAGGTGCCTGTCAAAGTAGGGTTTGTACCATGCATTAATCCAGGATCTGAACATGGATGCAGCAGCTGAAGACATTCTGCAGCTTACACTGAAACCAATATATGGTATGTTGCTTCTGTATGTCTTTCCTCATCTTATTTCGTTTTTGTTACAAGGCCTCTCCAGTTTAAGTAGTAAAAGTAGAAGAACCTGAAAGAAGGTGATGTCCATTCACCCAATCCCAAATTTCTGAAAAGCTTGTAGTTTTTTCCTTCACAAGTATAAGAAATAGGTAATTAGAGACCCCTGAGCAGGTCACAGGCACTTGCGTTTTTTCCAGCTACAATGAAGATCCTCAAGGATATATCAAATTAGATTTCCTGTTGCCTGAGTAATTGTTATCATACGCTGTCTTCCATCTAAACAGTAAGTTGTGACTCCAAACTGAATATTCTAAAAGCAAAATACAAATGAAAACTGCAAATCTATACACTGAGCCTCAGAAGGAGTCACAAATGATCTGTTTCTGGAAGATCCAAGTTGAAATAATCAACATATTCTACGTTTCTCTTCTTCTGCAGTTAAAAATCCCCAGGTGTAATGCTTAGTTTCTGAATAAAAGGAAAAAACAAGAAGGAAAAGTGAAGGAAGGAGTTTTTGTGCATAGCCTGGGCTTTCAAAGGTGCATGACAAAGGCAGCAGTGTACTCTATCAGTGTGCTAGTGAATGGCATTGATGCAGTAGTCCAGAAAGAGGTAAGCCTGAAATGTGAAAGAAAATAATGCTGGTGTGTGCGACAAGAAAAAGAAGTCTACTGTAAAACTACAGCGATGAATAGCACTACATAGCTGAATGACCTGCTGTGGTATGGTGTAATGTGTCACCTTGTTTTCCTTTGTCTTTTCCGGCTAGCACATGTGATAGTATGTGGTAGGTACTATCTGATGTGTTTTTGTATTTTGCTCTGTTGTCTATATACAGATCTTATTACTTAATATAGAATTTGGGAATGATATTGCAGTGCCTATTGACTGAGAAGGTTGAAGGGCCTTCATGAAAGCCACGTATTTACAAACTGTCCCTAGTTTAGAGAACTGGTCACTGAATTGTTCTAAGTCTTGCAGCAAATATTGAGTTTCTCATTAATCACTCATGCTGAAATCAAGGTATAAGTTGTGGTCGAATTGTCTTCCTGCTTTTCTGAAAGACTGTTCCAGAAGTCTGTAACTTAACTCAGTAATCAGCCAGTGCTCAACCCAGAGTGTAAAATGGGAAGCGCAGTCACTGAAGCTTTGTTCTTTCCTGGCAGCTTTACCTCTCTCTCAATAGTAACTCATTCAGTCCTACTAAAACACATTTCCTTACCAGGTCCTCTGCAGGTATCTAGCACCATCCAGCTCTCTCTCTTGCTACTCTGAAGCAGTTGTACTGCCAGTAGTCCTGAGTAGATGGATTGTAGCAAGTAGCATCGCTAGCCAACCAATGCTTTTTTTCCAAACAGCTTTGAAAAGAGCTGCCATTACTCTGGACAAAGTCATGAAACTGCAGCTAGTAGGACTTTGATTGAAGAACAAGAATCTACATGGAACAAAGAGAACTGTGCCACTAGTGATTTTTCTACTTTGGGATCATCTTCCAGCATACAGTGAAGCAAGGAGCGGAATCAATTTTTTTCAAGTAGTTGCAGTACCACAGTAGTTGCTGCAAATCCATCATAAGAAAACCACTCGGTACATAAATGTGGCACAGCACACAACTGCTTCTTAACCAAGTGAGTTGGAATTGTGTCCAACACTGAGGCCATTTCCCTCTCCTGCTGCTTGGGTTCAGAACCAACTTAGATAAAGCAAACATCTGACTTTGAAAAACTTCTACCCTGTTTTACCTCAGAGCCAGGGAAGGTTATGGAACGGTTAATAACAGGAGCCATCATGGATCAGTAAAAGGTCAGCCATGGGATCAGGCCTAGTCAGCATGGGTTCAAGAATGGTAGATCCTGTTTGACAAACCTGATTTCGTTCTATGACAAGATGACCTGCTTGGTGGATGAAAGTAAAGCTGTCAGTGTGGTCTGCCTGGACTACAGTAAAGCCTGTGACACTGTCCCCCACAACATCCTCATGGAGAAGCTGGCTGCCCATGGTTTGGATGGGCATACACTCTCCTGGTTGAAACACTGGCTGAACGACCAGACCCAAATTGTTGTGTGGTCAGCGGAGTTAAATCCAGTTGGCGACCAGTCACAGGTAGTGTCCCCCAGGGCTCTGCTGGTCTGCCCTTCTGGTCCCATTCAGATCCTGCAGAACAGCCCCTTGCCAGTAAGATATTCTGCCTGCCTGCTTGTTTTTACCCTCAGCTCCTGGTTCGCTTCTCCCTTCAGAGCAGTGTCTGCCCTTGCTGCTCCCCAGCACATGGTCCTCTCCAGCTGTCTGCATTGCTTCTGAATCTGGTGCTGGGCTGGTCAGAGCTTGTTTTGGTGTGCATTGAGCAAACAAACCAGTTCTTTTAGAGCTTGCTTGGGGACCTCTAACACAATGGTCACACTGTGTAAAAGGACCCTAATTAGTCTCCTATATATTTCAAAACGCTATGATCCTGATCTTTTCCTCTTCAAAGAGAGTACTGCATTTGCATGCTATTTTTGATGACAATGGGAAAGTGCCTAAAAAAGAGAAAAATACACTTGGACTCCTGCTGGATGAATGCCATGATTGCTTGAGGCAAGAGGCACCTTAGATCACTGTACAGTATTCATACTGTCACACCCTGTGATGTGAAGCAATTTTGTCTTTAACAGCTTTACTAGAACAAGTACGTGGGAGGGAGAAGAATGCTGGCAGCCAAGCTAACCAGCAGTGTGCAACCCAGGCATTGCCTTCAGAAGGAAAATTTGTTGCTGACACCCACCAACTTTTACATAACCTAAATTGGGGTGGATGACTGGGTACACATTTGCTCGTGCAGCTGCCAGAAAACGTGCCTTTTATTCTAAAACAAACCTGAGGCTGCAAGATTTCAGTGCCTTTTCAGTAGGCCTTCAGTAGGCCTTTTCAGCATAACCCAAGGTGAACCACTAAGATTCTGTTTAAGCCTTTGTATAAATTGGGTTTTCTTTTTGTTATTTTGTTTTGTTTTTTGTTTTTCTTCTAATTGAATCATGCTTTTCCAGGGATTTTGAAAAGATTTTGGGCTATAGATGCTAAAAGATTATGTTATAGGATGAATGAATATGTAGAGCATTCCTATATGGAATATTTGAAAAAGCATCCTGATGTTTAGGATGCTGTCTCTAGATAATGAAATGCCTTGCAATGTCAAAGACATTGAATTGCAAGGCAATAGTTGACTCAACATGTGTCGTCCATTTATTGATTATGAAGAACTGAGTAATTTGAAGAGCTGCCCACTGTCTGATACTTGGAGATCATGAAGCCATAGGTTCACAGTGGGATTAGCAGTATATGCAGGGCTTCCCAGCTAGTGAGAAAGGTGCCATAGCAAGCCCTTATCTGTACTCTGGTAGCTGTCAAGCTTTGTATGGAGGAAGAAAAATAAAGTTGTGTTAGAATAAACCAAATATGCATAGACAGCATGTTCTATCATCAGAAAATCCTTAGGTACTAGCATAAAAAGAACATTTCTGATTCTCTCATAATTTGTTTCGAGTATCTCAGTTGCAGAAAGGAGTACTATTTTGACTGTGGCAGGTGTTTACAAGGTGTTACTAGATAGGTTCAGAATAAGGGAACAAATGCTTAAAATTGTGGACAAATTAAGAAATATATTTGGACATTTAAGTGGAACCACGCTAATTATTTGCTATGTCCCAAGTATGGTAAATTCTTGTTTCCCCTTTTGTGAAAATTCATGTTTCTACAAAGGAAAAGAACTTTTATTGTCAGCTTTTGCTTAAAAAAGAAGTAGGAAGTCCTATGATTAAAGGAACATAAGTGTATGTGAGAGAAGGGGGAAATGAGAGTTTCGGAATCGGAGCTGACAGCAGGGATTTACCCAAGCTGTCTGTGTGACCTCCGGATTCTGATCCCAGCAAGCAACGTGCAGTATGTCACTGCTGTGTCGCCTACAAATCCCAGGAATATTTAGCAAAGTGATCTCAAAGAATATGTTGTAGCATACTTCCCCTTGCAAGCCCCTCCTGTATTCCCCTGCCAACCTTTCTTGCAGTCTAGAGCTAGATATGCATCTAACACACACACAAGATGAAACGTCTGCAAGCTTTCACATGTCATTTAACCAGCATGTCATGGTGAAATGCAAAAGCTAACCAAACAGGATGAAAAACATCACTGGGGACTCAGGTACTTGCTGCATGAGAAAGAGTCACCTGCTTTGTATTGACTCTTTTCCTGGGTATTTTGATAAAGCGTGTTTTCTGGAGAGCCAGCAGGTTATAATCCAGCAGGCTTCAAGAGATTATGACTTTTATAAAGGAGATCTGTAATGAATGAAAGGCTGAAAACCAAGGCCAGCAGCTCTCCTTTTTGATCAGACAGGTCAACCATTTGAATGAAGAGCTCATAAAAGATTTGATGTTTTCTTCTCCATTGCCTTCATTACCAAGTATGGTTTCTGCCCAGTGGTTGCTGGTACAACCAGTGCTCTCTTCTGTACCAGGGAAACCAAGGATATGGGAAGTCTCAAATCTTTTATGCACATCAGAATATTGCTTTTTCAGTTGGGAAGGATGGTTGTTGGACCATGTCCCGTTCCTGATGCATGATTTCAAAACAAACTCCTCCCTTCAGTTTCTGACCCTTGTTTTTTCTCTCAAGGCTCATTTCCATAGTTCTGTATAGGTAGATGCAAAATAAGATGAGATATGCTGAACCTTCCCTGTTGAGTAGTTTATTTGACCAGAACCAACATTTTATTTATTTGTTTGTTTTATAGCTGTTGTTTGTGCTCAGGGCAAACAGAGCCTGTTTGGAGTTTGTCTGTGCCCAATAAGTTTGTATTACGTATGGTGGCCTTCACCATTCCAGGCAGATGTGCTTTGGGTGCTACAATGTCAAATTCAAGGCTTTTTCTTGACTAAGGTACTCTCAATATGCCAGTATTGTGAAGCATTTCTCTAGCCTTTTACTTTGCCTTATACACCTCCTTCTTCCATTTTTCTTGCTGAATGACAGGCATGGAAATGGCGTACAAAGTTCCATTGCTAATCTTCTCTGTGTTCCTGATTATTCCTTAATCCTACATTATGCTAAAACAGTCAAGATCACTGAGAAGTTTTCTCATATTTTCTGAAAGAGCAGTGGGAACAAAACCTATGTAAACATATTTCTCATGTCTTACTGAAGTTTGCAAGAATCACCTGTATTTGCACTGGAAGGTTGTGCAACGTGATCAGCAAGTTTGTGCTGTTTCCAGCCCCCCCTCTGCAACATGAGTGAGCAAGCACTGAGCTGAGACCAGACTGTTAAGTGAGCTTCTAAATGTAGAAGCAACTTTTACATGTAAGCAACTCAACAGTTAGCAACTGTGTTAGCCTTCCAAGCTGCTTGGACAGTCAGTGTATACTAAGACTCACTTGCTACCAAACTGGCCTGTTTTTAGAGACAAAAAAAAAAAAACCAAAAAACACAACAGCAGTTGTAAGTTACATGGGAGGTCAGATGGAATTGTGAATTTTGTACTGAATACTCCACAAAAAAAGGCCAAGCTCACTCTCACCCTAATGCATTTGGTCATTTGTCCAAACTATTTTGTGGCTGTAAGAGAAATGAGTGTTTTTTCTTTCTTTCCAAGCACAGCTTCTGAAGGATTTTGCAGAAGCTTCAGGCAATTAGCCTGGCTGTGTAGTCACTGCTGTTTCTGGAGGAGGTTTAGAAGTTAAACAGCTGCCATACCCAGACCTGTACCCAGGCTGATAACTCCTTAATCACAAGTTTTTAGGACTTTGTTTCTTGAACCTAGCATGTTCTGTCTATATAAGGGAAGAAGCACAGACATAGTAAAGCATTACCCTGTTGCACTCTATTGTTGAGCAGGGGATACATTTGATTTTAAAAAGCTCACAGAACTTCCTACAGAGGTTTAAACCTCGTTGTTGTTGCTGCTGTTTCATTTTCCTTTTCCTTTATAGCCTGATATTAAAGGACTGCTCCTGGAAGGAAAATGTAATCATCTCTTCCAACAGGAAGAAGATGGCAGCCTCATTATTCCTGCCTCAGATAACACTCTGCCCCTGGGGGAGGTTTTTTGCTTTTGCTGGGTTATTTTTTAATGCGTTTATTGCCCTAAGCCTATAATCTCCAAAGTGAAGCAGTGACTGTGACCCTAAGCAAAGGAGGTGCTGTAATGCTTTTGTTCAGTGTTATGCAAGCTGCTGAGCTCTGTGCTGTGCAGTGCTTCTACCTCCTGCAGACAAACTGCTGCAAGATGTGTTTTATTTTTCTAAATGACACGGAAAAAGCAGGAGACTGAACCAAGTTCTTGGTACGGCTCTTCATATGTGCACATGTCACTAGGCAGGCGAAGATCTGGCCTTACTCTCTTGTGGATTTCAGAATGTTCATTGTCCTCCATACTTAAAACTTTCTACTTTGGCGTTGAGATGCTTTGTGAAGTTAGAGTTCCTTGAGGACGGTGTGTTTTTCCAGCAGTTAACTTCTACCCTAAACAAAGGTTTTTCAGGTCATGGGATTGATGGGTTAGTCTGACTTCCTGCAGAGTCCACAATCACTAACTTGTTTCAGCTATGATGTCAAAGCAAGTGTGGCAGTTGGAAAACCATATGAAAGGGCGATGCTGATGTGTAGATCAGTCAGTTTTAAAGGGTGACTGTGCAATCTGCATGGCTCTAGCACTGGGCTTCACAGCAGAGACCTGAGTGAAGTGCAGCTTGTTGTACCAAAGGCTGTGCAAGGTATGCAGCTGGTGGGACGTTAGAGAAACATGATAAACAATCTGAGTGCTGGGGAGAAGCTGTAAGAAGGGCTGGGTGCGGGCACAGGAGGCAGAAGCTCTGTGAGCAGCAGGACAGTCCTGCTGCTGCCAGTGTCTGACGTACATGAGGGCTGCTGAGAGCCAGACCTCACACCTCCTGCCTGCAGGGATGGAAGTGTGGGGTGCAGCTGGTGGGTCCCAGGGAGATTTCCAGGAGCAGCCCTGTGGCTGAGCCTGCCTCCAGATTTCCATATACACCAACTTCAAAGATGTAGATGTTGCTTTGTTTGGAATCGATTGAATATAGGTCCTAATTTTTACATAATTTATATTATAGAAGATAATTGCATTTTTCTGTTATCTCTTTCCCGGATATCTGCTTTGACTGAGTCTGTATCAAACAATACTTTCTTTTGGAAATCTCAAGGAATTAAAACTTAACTGCAGAAAGCTGTATTGATTGCTGCATTTAGCATAGCTTTCACATGACTGCTTCTTTCCCTATTAAACTAAAATAGTCAGCTGAACTCAGGCATTGATTTTCAAAACAAATGTTCAGTTGACTACCTAATTTGGCATTTGTGTAACTTCGGGTTGCACTGGAAAATGGTGCTACTTCTGCATTAGGGGACTCACTTCAGTGGTGAGTCAGAATCTCCACTAGATGGTAATGTTGTTTCAGATCACTTGTGTTGAAATGAACTTCTCTGCCAACAACTGAGGGAAGTGGATGCCACAGGATTTGTCCAAGAAGTGTTCTTTGGAATTTCGGTTGATTTGGCAAAGAAAAGGTTTCAATTTACTATAATATAAATAATTTTGATTTGGAAAGGTTTTGATGAAAACTTTTGTGCTGTAATTATTAGGATCACGGAAGTCTTAGTCCATGAAACAACCTCTAGAATTTCTAAAAAAATGAATTAATTGATGAAGAATGCAGAATGCACTAACAGAATGGTCTCTGCCTCAAGCATGTACCCAACACTCATCATTGCAGCTGAGTGACTTGAAATCCTTCAGTTGTTGCTAGCCACAGTTTTGCTGGAAAGAAGCAAAATCCCCCTTTTATGGCAAGAAGGAGAAGCTGAAGACCATTTCTGCAGTGGTACTGGAAAGCCTCACTAGCTCCATCAGTGCGATTATTAGTGGAAAACAACATCCAGGCTACTCTTCACCCCAGCCTGGGGCTTGGCTTGGTGCAGCCAAGCTGGCAGGTTCAGCTAACGCATGAGTTGCAGTGTGCACGTGATGCCAGGAGGCTCAGACTGGCCCTGCAGCCAGGTACACCCAGTCTGTCATGGACAGGAGCTGGTGGTTTTGGGAGGTATCACAGTATTATTCTGTCTCAGCGAAAATCAGATCATGGAGTGAACACCTCACTGTTCACAGCAAATGTATGCTGGAGTGCCCACCAAAAAGTGTCCTTCTTTGCAGAAATGCCATTTGCCTTTATTTGCATTTGGCAAATGGTGAAATGAAAAGAAAACAACCTGCCCTGCAAGGAAAAGAGTTCTTGTATGTGCTACAAACAGCTGCAGGATTACTCCTAGGCAGGATCTCAGGCAATGCAGCTCTGGAAAATGTTTTAATAAGTCTTTAAATAGCACATAGCATTAAAGCTAAATACAGTTTTCACCTTGGACCTCAACCTAAGGATCTGCACTAGATTTCAGATTGAAATTTATTGAACTCTTTTACATTCAATTTCATTTTAGTATTGCAAGCATTCAAAATCAGTTGCATTTGTTTCTCAGAGGTAGTTCAGAATTACACTATTTGCAAACAATAACTTGCTTTCCACTAGCACTGTCTGAGAAAACATCATCGCTCAGTTTACATTAAGTTTGAGTCAGTGTCAGCACTGGATCCCCTGAGCACATGAGAAGCAGATACATGCACTTTAAAGTTCATCTGCGCTAGTTTTATTTTTAGCACTGAAGTTTAACAGACTTTTCGCCTTTCATTTCGGATAGCAGAGTAAGAAAGGCGCTGCTAGGAAAAATTAAATAGAAGTTTGACATAAAGAGATGATTCCCAATTTTGATAGTTCAGCGATGTGATTCTATTAATTGATGTTAAAGGATTATTCAAGCCGTGGGTACAGATACAACTGTGACTATCGAGAAAGTTACGGGAAGGCATAATTAAGAGTGAGAAACGAAATGCAGAGTCCTGCTAGAAGTTTGTGTTGGTTTCCCTGTTCTGTACTCCTTGCACTCGTCAACGCAGTGGAAACATGGACACTTCTCAGTTTGTCTTGAATTACAGAAAGAGGTAATTCTTCAGAGCGGCAATGCCCACCTCATTGCGGCCAGCCGGGCAGCCCACCCGCAGGCACCATGCTCTTTCTCTCTGCCTTCATTGAGACAGCTGAAGTTTATAACGAGAGGCAGCAATTTGAGTCAGAACTGACTTTGACAGCACTTTGGGCTCAGAACGTGGTCATCTGTGCAGACGGGAAGCAGCAAATGTGATGTTAAACCTAATGATGCTGGAAGTGCCACTGCTTCCCCTGGCGCGCGGTTTCAGGCCTGAAGGTTGAAGAGCAGCTTTCCTTCAGAACGATGAGTGCACTCTGGTTTTTCAGTCTTCAGTTACCACACAAAGACTTTGAGACCACAACCTATATTTTGATGTCAGCTGCTCTGATAATTAACAACGAAACTTAAGCCTAACATACTGTTATGACCTTTCAGGCCGTTGTGAGCCTCCAGCTACGAGGAGAGCCAATCTGCTCATGTTGCATGCTGTCTGAAGGCAGCGAGCAGCCCTCTGGACACCCTGTGCAGGAACATGTCTGGGAGACCCATCTCCTGCTCACAAAGCACATTCCTGTCTGCGTGCTGTGACCCTTGAACTGCTCCACGACCCGTGAGGCCCACTCTGCCATACACAGCGCAGGTGGCTTCACACTTGTCAGCAGAGCAACTCAAGTGAGCTTTTCACAGCAAAAACAGGCAAGGGATTCGGAAAACCTTTCTTTTCACTAATTCGCATCTACTTCCATAACTAGTTCTGAGGTGTCCGAATGTGCCAGGTGTCAGACTCCCAGAAGCCAGGGCAATATTTGGCCCACATTTTGTTCTGTTAGAGAGGTTTTGTGTCACTTGCACGCGGTGTTGTTGAATCACCCCTCAGCTCATGGATACGCACAGTGCCATAGGTAACCCCACAGGTGACTCCTGTTACCCTGACCTCATGGCTAGCTGAGGGAAGGATGGCTGCAAATGCACAGAGCTGGGCTACAGTGGATTGCCACAGGGTGATTAATCCCTGGCTCATTGTACTGCACAGAAGTCCATTTTTGTGACAATTTTCCTTTTAATTGAAAAAAAGATCTGAACAATCTAAGTGTTTGTGTTAAATTTGAAATGTATCAAATGTTTGAGTTGTATTTCACTCTTATTATTCTCATAATCTTGCCAATATTATGAAATCTAATTTAACACTGGGTGTTTCAGTTTGGCAATTGAAACAATAACTTCTCTAGAAAAAAGTTCACTATTCCCACTTGGCATCCCAAATTAAAGTCCCTTCCATTTTACCACTGTCTTTTAAAATAGAGCTACATAGAAAATGTTATTCTATTTCTCTGCTTTTCTACAGAGCTTTTCATCTGTAGACTGAAAAGAGCATTAGAGAGGATATCACATTTTCTCTCTCTTTATATGCATGATAATGAAAATATAATAAGCTTAAATGGCCGTGTTTAGGCCCGTCCCGCAGAGCAAAGACAAGAGAGATGAAGTTGAGGGGCCTTAACCCTGCTACACTCTCTAGCCCTGAACCACACTGCCTTTGCTGGGGATGATACTCCAGCTGAATGCAGGACGCAGTGGCACTGAGCCAGGAGAGAGAAGCTGATGTGTGCTGCAAAGCTGCACCCTCAGCTCCCAGCCCTGGTGCATCTTTACTTTGCCTCACTGGAGCCTCTTTGGCAAGCTGAGCCTTCTGCATTAGGTCAAGGAGACAGAGATGAGCTGAACACCTCACCTGTAGCATCTGTGTGCTGCGATGTATGAGCTGAACAGAGAGAAGAATGCTTGTTAGGGAAAAAGGTGGGCTAATGGAAATGGCACAGGCAGTGGGACAGGCCTCCTACAAAAGGTCTGCAAGTGGCAAGATCTTTGGATGATGTACTGCAGGCTGACTTCTGGTGTAGTTAGATGTTAGTAAGTAGGGCTATGAGGAAATACGAATGATGATTAGTAAAACAAATGTGTAAGTGTGCTGCACAGAGGCTTTAAGGAAATTTCTGCTGATGATGCAGAATGGTACTCACTCTGATCATTTTGAACCTAATATCCAGAACAGGCAGGAAGCATTAGAGCAAAAGCAGGATTTCCTCCTAGTAAATTCAGTTTCCTTCTTTTAGTCTAATTACATGGTACTAAGTGAAGCAGTTCTTTTTTAAGTCACAGTGAAGTTAAAAGAAAGAACAAACAAATAAAAAAAAAGTAGAAAAGAATACCTGTCAATGCACTTCCTTTTGCATGGGAACAGGCACAGGCAGCAGTGGCAGTAGACAGGGAGCATTTCAGGGCTATGTGCCACTCTGACCCGTGCCTGAGCTGCCCTTGCTGTGCTTCTCCCAGCACCTGCTGTGCAAGAACTTTGGATTATTTTCAGTGCCCACCTGCTTGTGCCTACTAATAAAGGGCAACCTCAAAATAATGTGTTTCTTCAGCTACAGCTTCTTAATTCAGGCATTTCCACATATCTGAGCTTACTGTGGATTTCACCTCACTCTAGCTGTCTGATTTCACTGCGGTCATATTCCTTTTTTTTTTTTCTTTCTCTGCTTGCTGTTCATTTGATGCCAATCTTCTCAAATATATATATTTTTTTTTTGCTCTAGAAAGTTTTTGCTACCAAGATTTTGTGAATTGTATAGAACAGGTTTGTTTTTCTTGTCACTCTGCTCTCCCCTTTACCTTTGGAGTAGTGACCAACACAACCTTCAGAGTTACTCTTCTGGAGATTTTTTCTTTTAGAAGTGCTGGCTTGTGCAGGGTGCCATCAGGAGAGAGGCAAAGGGAACACAGGACTGAAAAAGAAAGAATGCAGTTCTTAACCCTTCTGAGAGGGAAAGCCCAATGCAGTACACCCCAAGTCTGCTGCAGGATGTGCAGTAGGACAGGATGAAGTTTAAGGAGGTTTGCGCTGTGAATTGGGCCACTGTGACCCACCAGCAGGTGTGGCTGGCGTTGATGGGAGAAGCACATTTTCTATTGAGAGCACCAGCAGAATGCAAATGTGAAAAAAATTGGCAGGAAGGGTGTGCTGGGGTCAAAGCCAAGAAATCACATCCGCCTTGGAGCTTTTAAAGCCACGCATTGTGGTCCAAGCATCAGAAATTGTCTCAGAGGTTCAGGCAGCCTCAGCAGCTCCGCATTGCTTCATTCGATAGGCGTTTTGGCAGCAGCTCTTGTCTTTTCCTGTGGCCAGCATGAGGGTCAGGGGGAGGGAAGCTGGGGCAGGTACTGGAATAGGGCTGTAAAGGTCACCACGTAGCTTCCTGAGTCCGTCATGGGAACAAGGCTGGCACAGGGCATGCTGGCAGCTCCAGAAGACCTTGAACCCCTGTGCAAATTTACCAGGGGATATGGAAAAGTAAACAGAGGGAAGCCCAGTGAGAGCTGCAGTGGTTAGAGATGAATAGAAGGTTTTTAACTAGGCTTGGTCAGGAATTTTGTAACTTGCTGCTTTTCATCGGGTAATGCCTACTCTGATCAGACTCAAGAAAATTTTGCTAGGAGAAAATGTTTTTCCCTTTTTTATTTTCCTATTTACCACTTTTTCTTCATTTTTCTATCCATTTTCTTTTAAGAAAGAAAGAAAGAGGAGTGCTCACAAGGAGAAAACAGGATATTTGGCCATAGTATCCCCTTAGTCCCTTCTCCTGCAAACAACCATCAGTGGGTGAGTACAGCCCTCCTCCGGGATGAGGAAAGAGCCTAAGTCTGGCTACACCCTCTGCCAGCTTCCAGCCAAAAGAACAGGACTCTGCTTTTCCTCCCGAGTGTTTTCTCTGCTGGGAAATGATAAGGAATGTGTTTTTCAGTAGTTTTTCTGGAAGCTCCTATGCTTGTTACAAAAAAGAAAAAAAATGTTCATTTAAGTAAAAAAATGATGTTTTCTATGTTTTTATTAATCATTCACCTCCCCTTGGGACAGGTTGAACAAGTGGCTGAGTTCATAGCCTGGTGAAAAGGGCAGATGGTGCTGAATGGCTCAGACTGGTCTCTTGGACATCTCTTGGTTTTTGCAAACTCCTTCAAAAGATCTTGGGCTCCTTCCAATTCTGGGTAGGAAAGGCTTTGAAATTTTGCAGTTCTGTGGGATGAGGAAACTATTTTCCACCAGACACTAGACGTAAGAAAATATGTTAGAAAACAGCCAAGGAAACTGGGAGAACAGCTAAGACTTCATGCGTCAAGCTTAGTTTTAGTGGGGTCAAGGAATGGTTGGGCTTACTTCACATCAGGGCTTTTAAAGCTATGCCTGTGTTACTACATAAGCTTAATAGAGTGAGATTTCAGTGAAGCATTTTCAGTCAAAAACTTTTATTCCAAAAATTGAGCTGAAAGATATTTCTTTGGGAATCATTGGGACTTTGAGCTTGGAATGGAAGGAGATGGCAGCCTATCTGTTTGTGAGGTAAGATATCTGGACATTATAAGGATATGTTCTGATGGTGCCGTGTTTGAAGGCAGAAGACCTGGCATAAATGGTATTTGTCATTGCTACTGCTGCAACTGATTTACTGGTTCTTCTGGAAGCAGAAGCTGTCAATAAGTCATGAATGAAGTCACTGGCAATTAAAATGAGTGAATCTTGGGAGCTATGTTTGGAGACAACACTGAGAAATTTATGTTCTTATTCATAAGAACTTTGTGAAGTATTTTGATACATCATTATTCTAGAGAGACCTGCAATTCTATTGTTCTGGTAGTGCAGTCTCAGGTGAACCCAGAGGTGGGATGTTTGACAAAAAAGTTCCTTAAATTTTTGATTTCTCCACTTTGAAGATTTAGAATTGCTTTCACTTCACAAATTCAGTGCACGTTGACTGTTGCTTTTATTCAGAGCACTTTACAATTTTTGAAACAGTAAGCAGTCAAATTTTATTATACCATTAATTAATTAGTAATTCAGTGTGTGCATTATTTATTTTGTACATTATGCCAGTCTCTTTGGCTGAAGTGCTCCCTCTTTGGTGGGTGATGCCTGCCTCTGAAAGTGAGCTTGTGAATATCAATAATTAAAAGTCTATGTAGTTCCAATGGGCTGCATGATAAAAAATTGTTATGCTTAAGTAGATTATTTAATCCTGGACTGGTAAGCAGTAGGCATGGTACAATTATTCTGCAAGGTTCATGACATGAAATCTCTGTGTATGTTCTATATCATTTCTTTAGATGGTTTAGCT